>CM023450.1:176098940-176366440 GCA_013339765.2 Haemaphysalis longicornis
TAGGAGAAGGTGTGATGTTCGTTCGCATCAGGCTGTCCAAGGACGTCGGATGTGACTTTCATGCAGGGAGATTGTGAAGCTTTATATTGTCGAAAGGCTTCACTTCTTTGTTAAGGCAGTTATGCATGGACAAGTCTGGCCCACGGGGATGATCCAAGCACCTTAAGATGGGACGGAACTGAGCAAAAGAAGTGGTTACTTTGCCTTTATGCTCAGCCGGACGTCACAAAATAAATTTTTGCCTCTGCTGCCTTCGGTTGAAAGGGCTTAAGCTTTTGAATTTTTCTGCGGAACTGGAGTAGAGTGCACGTATGCTTAACGGGTATGTGGTCTTACAAGTTATCCACTGCACCTGTTCGCTTGCAAAAACAACGAGAGAAGAAGAAAAAGGCTTTTCTGGAAGGAAAGAAACTTCTTCTATAAGAATTTTATGGGGCACTTTGTGCCGAGTAATTCTCCGTAGATTCCGCGTGCTGGGTGAGCTGGGTTAGTACAACATCAGTCAAACAAGAAATCAAATTTCGTAACGCTTTCTCAATAATTACAAAATAATTCTGCAGCGCACAAGAGCCGGTTATTCCTCTTCCTTTCAGGCGGGTAAGCATCTATAAAAAGCATTAGGCTATTGTTCAGAACCGAAAACACGCTCTGCAATCAACGTGTTTTAACGGCAAGAGAGCAGGTTGTGTTTCTAATTGCATTCGACCCAGCAAGAAGCACGCAAGAAAGCGATACGGACACGCGCCGGCGCTTCACATCCCGCGCTGCACTCTTCACCACGCATTCAATCGTGTGAGGCTTCTATAGAATGCACATCCCCGCTTTTTACGCACGATATGGAAGTGTACAGCATTATAAAGTCGGCCCAGCCTTTTGCTGTTTTTCCCTGCGAGCATACACACATGCCCACCCGCCGCGGTGTCTCAGTGGCTAAGGCGTTGCGCTGCTGAGCACGAGGTCGCGGGTTCGATACCCGGCCGCGGCGGCCGCTTTTCTGATGGAGGTGAAAAGCAAAAACGCCCGTGTGTACGAGATTTCGGCGCACGTTAAACATCACCAGGTGGTCAAAATAATACGAAGCCCTCCACTACGACGCGCCTCATCGCCTGCGTTGCATCGGCGTGTTAAACCGTACAATCAATCAATACATGACTACGCACGCGCAAGCTCGTCGGTGGCGTCCCTACCCTGGTTACGACAGAAGCGCCACCAAAAGCGGCCGCTCTTCTTGGCCGGGCCTCTGAGCACACTAGCCGTATTCTAGTTCATATACTAACGGTAACAAGGCTCTGCAATCTGCTGCTGGGGGATTCTTGTGACGTAATTGCAGACGTCGCGAAAACACACGATCTTGCGGGAGAACCAAATTTTAACTTAAATTTATTAATTTATCTGTGAATAAATCATCGTTTGCTTCAAGACAAGCGCTGGGGTCACTATAAAATACGAAATCATTGGAATAACACAAACATTTATTTTGTCTGCGTGGCCTCTTTGAGGAACGTAGCCGTTATAACACTGTAGATTGACATTATGGGCGAAGAGAAACAAAAGAATATTTAAACACAATAGAACACCCCATGTCTTTGGCTACTCATAGCCAAATATGCTAAATAAATGACAACCTAGAAAAGCAGCCTACGAATGCCACGCATTTAGTAGACAAGTCTCTAAAGCTCGCAAGATGTTTGATGCGTAGCATTCTTTGTCGGGTACCCAAAAGCCACGACCGTGTAACGCTCTGCATTCCCGCCAAAATGAAGATTTGGCAAAACTAACACTGCTGTAATCGTTAGAATGGCGTAAATGGAGACAATAGCGTGGAATGCATTTTAAAAAAAAACAAGAGAGAAAAACAAAAAAAGTTACAAATGCGATCTTAGGAAATCAGAATTACACATTTTATACATCTCTCTCCATAACTGAAGAATAAACAAAGTCTGCAAAACATTCACTATACGAGTAAAAATACTGAACATGGTGACCACTGCAACGCCCGGCATTTCCACTAAAATGGAGATTTGGCGAAAGTAACACCCGCAGTAGTTATAATACAATGATTGCCTAAAATGCGGGGGGGGGGGGCAAAATTTTCAAAAACCAAAAAATAGGAAAACCAGAAAACAGAAAAGTTTTACAAAAATGACCTGACAAAATAAAAAAAATATGCATCATTACATGCACCTTACATTATTCATTACATGTCTTGTGTGTAGCCGACATAAGTTTGCTTTGCAGTTGCTTAGTAACATGCCAAGTTTCAGCTCCGTATATCATCACCGGCAGTATGCACGGTTCTGTATTTTTCTTTTCAGTGGCACAGGTAGCATACTTTTCAATATTTGGGAGTGGTTGCCGAGTGCTCCCCAGCCAATATCTATTCTGCGCCAGATGTTAAAACACCTCTTAAAACACAACCTAATTAATATTCACCAATTTAGAAAACGGAGTCCCATTCGTGGCAAGCAGTGCGCAAAAGGTGGCGTTTCTGTAGCGGCCAGATGTCTGTATGTGGTCTCTACATACTGTTTTCCCGCCCCGCAAACCCATTCCTAACACGCCGTACGCCCACTCAATTCCGTCGGGTCCGGGTTACCCAGGACGTGCTGTCGACGAAGTTCATCAAGACATGCGAAGGAAGCGCGCAATGAACTGGAAGGTGCGTCAGAACAGGGCCAAAACAACTGTCGCTAAAGCAGACGACAATGCCGGGCCGCCGACGCACCCGCCGGTGAGCAGGCACCTCCGCGTGGGGAACGCTGGGTCAATTCGCCGCGCCATCTTCAGTCTGCTCCGTTAGTACAACCCTCCGCTCCACCCCGACCCCCGCCGCCGCCCCCGCCGCGTTGGGAGCTTGTTGTCCTGACGCCGCGAAAGAACCTTTGGCTGGTAGGGGTAGAAAGCTCTGCTCTAAAAGACGATTTACCGCTTGTTTGTCCGCTACGCACAGAATCATCGGAAGTTGGCGGGGCTGTATGCCTTGTGAAAGGGAATTATTCTCGCGGCATTGTCCCCATCCAGACAAGCTCTCTCCCGAACACGCCGTCGAAAATTGGCTACGGCAACAGCATAGTGCTGGCAGTGTTGCTCCTCCAGACACAGCGGCGGGGATCTATCGTTTCACAGTTAAGACCGGGGCGCCTGACCAAGTGGACCTTCCAACAACCCAAAAATAATTTAAAAAGGCCACTTGGTTCATACGCTTTTACAATAAAAAATACTTCCTAGAAGAGAATAATTTCTATCACCAAAGCTACAAAACAGAACCTATTCAATAGGCCTTCCAAAAGGGACAGAGGTCGTTAGCAAAGAGCATAGAACTGCTAAGAAAACTAAGGGCGAGTGAAAAGGAAGTTGGGTCTTTGTCTCCGTGACGCTTAAACACAACAAACAAGAAGAAGTGAACTCAGCCCACAACACTATAACTGCAAACGCACACATAACCATCCTGGCACTACAAAAAAAAAAACCAGACTGGCTAACAACACATCCAATTTAGTAGCCCACATGCAGGGGGTGGGGTCCCATTGTTCACAGGTGCGTTGTCATCACTAATGCGGTTTCAAAGCTTGTTTTGAGGTTTTTTTAACGAGTACTGACTGTATGCCGTATGCTTGATAAGGCTGACGCATGCGCTTGCCGTCTTGGGCGAGAACTGCTGGGTGCTGCTTGGGATTTTTGTTCACGACACGGAATTTTCCGATCAACTAGAGGCTAACAGCTTCGCTGTAAAAATTGTGAAAAACGGACCAACCCTGCACTACGCCTTCGTTCTGCGTTAAAATGTGTATTTGCTGAAGTAGCAGCACTTAGTCACTATAGTGATAAATTTACATAATTGGCACAATTACTGAAACGAAAACGTAAAAAACAATAAAATAAGCATACGTATTTGGCTACTAATAGCAAAATCTGGCTGTAAAGAACTCGCACTCTGCACAAGCGGCAGAAGAATACTGCGCATTATTATTCAGAATTTCTGCATTTTTTTCTCTAATCTAGCTACTAGCTAACAGCGATCGATTTGCACTTATTGCACTGGTATTTCGATTGAGCACATTAAACCAGAAAAATTATTGTCCCTTCGCTTGCACCCTTATTTCGTAGTAGTACAAACTATCCCAACACTTCTTTTCCTCGGATATTATTTACAGCTAAGCCGTGCCTCCACATTATTCGTTAAGCGCTGATGTTTTGTATAATAACGATAAAAATACACTTAAATGCTACGGTTAAATGTGTGAGTGCCAGTAGGCCGCCGACGAGTGCCACCAAGGTTTTTAAGGTAAACGTTTAGGTTTAGACAATTTCTGCGAGGAAGGCCGAAAAACCATTGGTAATTTGCTGCTCGGAATGGGTCTTAAATACGATGGCGTTTTGATTGAGCCAGATGGACACCTCGTTTTCTTTGTCAGTTTGTGACCAGCGATTGCGTGTCCCATGTGACAAAGTTCAAACAGTACTTGCATACAATACAATACTTGCAAACAATACTTTCAAACAATACATCCATTTCCAATGTATTTAATTTACCCGTTACACCTCGGTGGAACGGAAAGGATTTCAGTTCATAAGCCCGTTTAATAAAGTACTTGGAAATTCCATAACAAGTCTAGCGGCATAAGCTTTGGTGAGCTCTGTGACACCGTTTCCTGTTTGGGGCGCGCTCAGTTGACAGGCGTGTTCCCTTCCGGGTGATTGTCTAAAGTTTTCGGATTTATTTTTGAAAGAAGCTATCTACAGCTCTGGGTTTTCCAACCACGACTTGTGGCCAAAACAAGGAGGGAAGAATAACGGGCGTTCGGGCTACCTTTAGCGCGGAAATTCTTCTTATGTATTCCAAGAGAGCATGTACAGTTAAACATGGAAATAACGAAGGTGACGAAAATTCGCAATTTTTCGTTACATGCGAGTTTTCGTTACACACAGGTTTCGAGTTAAGGCTCGCGTGAATGAATGAGAAACGAAACCAAAATTCTAGACATCAGTGACGGTGAACTCACGGCTCAAGGTGAAAAACTGCCTGCTTTCCGCCTACTGCTTTCCCACGACCTTAGGCACTACACGGAACTCCAAAAAAGGAAGGTCACTTATACCCGTATTCACAAGCGTAACTTAAAGGGGTCCTGAAATAACTTCCGCCGATACATGGATGTACATGTAACCAGATAAAGCAATGTATTAGCAATCTCCTCCAGCAAAAATTTGTTAAATCGATGAGTATTAGCTGAGAAATCATAAATCAAAAACCGCGCATTATCGTCACGCCGCGTTTCCTCCTCCTTTCAACGTATTCTTCGCTGTTGACGGCGCGTCAGCCTTCCCTCCCATGATGCTGCGCTCCTCAGCGGTGACGTTCTTCCGCTATTGTGCTCCTAACACTGCCGTCTGCCACGGGCAAGCTTTGTTGACACCATGAATCCCGCACTCCGCTCTATGCTGGAAAAGCGAACGAACGGAAAATCTGGCCGCATGTGTGCGGCGGCCTGGCCTTGCCCTTTCGCGGTGTACGTTGCTAGAGTTCCTATCGGCGGCACGTGACTTTCTATCGGCGGCGAACTCGCAGCCGCACGGGGAGGATTGTGCGCTCGTTCCCTTTGAAGCACCGCTCCCTGTTTATCCAAAAAGCGCCGTATCAGATGTGGCCCCGCTGGTGCAGGGTCTTATTTTGCGGCGGTGGTAATTCCTGCCGGCGGCATGTGAAAAAGACATTTTAAACCGATACAGAACCCGTGCACAAAATGCTTAAATCATGTGACTAGTTCAGCTTGGGGCGACGCGTGGTGGAGAGCGGCAACGTTGGAAAAACATGCTCCGCCGCGGCTCTGAGCTTTCTAGCGCTGGAGCGAGGGCCATTGCTTTGACAATCTCAGACATCGGTTGCTTTCGCAACAAGGCACAAACCGCTCCAGAAGTCAGTTACGGTTGCATGATCCCGGTTTAGCTCGGGGCCCCACCTCGCGACATGTGGGCACTGCAGGCGTACCACTTACTCCCATTGGGAATTGCAAGATGCGTTTGGCATTACAGGAGGTGATGGTGTGTGTGTTGTGAACGCCTTTGTTTCGCGATGAAATGCAACGTTGTGCTTCTGCGGGTGGATAGTGCTTCCTATGGTCTGGATTATCTTTCTCGAGCGACGTACGACTCAGCCTCGCATGGGGTATGTGCAGTGTGCGTGGCTAAAAGCCATCTCGGCTTGTGCGCCAGAGTTAAGTGACTTGCTGTACGTCCCCGCAAACCGCGCGCGAGGTGAGTGCCGAATTTACGACGGGCAGGAGGAGGCAACCCATCGTCTGTCAATCGCGGTTCAGACTTTCAACGCATCTTGTGACGTTGTGTTTGTTCGAAAGGCATCTCTGGATTGTTTTGAAGTTGGATAAAATGTATTCGTCAAACCCGGGCATTCGGCCCAGGACGTTCTCTGCGACTGCACGAAAGAAGTGCCACGGGGCTTCAACGCTTTCTTTATGGAACGTACTCAGGTAAGAGAATATTCATGTTGTGTTATGGCCGTGTTGCATTCAATACAAACGGTTAAGCGTTTGTTTACACTTGTTTCATTTGTCGTAAAATGTCCAAGCACTCCGCTGGCTGAACAGCCGGCGAGCCGACGCTGAGCAGACGACTCATCTCTTTGCCGGAAGTGCGTGAAAAATCCGCCCAATAGCAGGATGTCTAGCTCATGACGAACATCTGGGAAACGATGATGTAGACATGTGAAGATGGCTGCGTCCAAAAACACGAAGGGAAGGGTGAGAAAAAAGCGACAAACAACAAAAGTGTGAGCTTTCCGCTGCGCGTAAGAGAGTAATACTTGGCACAGATGATGTTGACGACCCAATCTAACGGTTGCGCCAGTTCATTTAGTGTGCTCAAAACGCCTTTCAGGGCCCCTTTAAGTATCACTTTCGACACTTTTTGGTGCCTTAACCCGTTTCAAGGACGAAAATGATGCTGCATAGATGCATTTTCGTGAACTTGATGCTCTTTTCCGCACTCAAAATTGTCGGGGGGGGGGGGTGCTAGCTGGGATACTGTACTGGGCGGCGACGTTCCTCTTTCTAGCCGGCGGAGACGGCGTTTAAAAATCGCGAGCTTGTCCTGAAAAGAAGGACTTTTTGTTTTGTGGCAGTAGACCTCAACACCCACGAACCGACGCCACATATAGATGAGACGCGCGACTACACGCCGACAGGCAGGCCTAGCAGCTAACCAACACCGCACTCACTAGTGGAAACACCCGGTGGTTTGCGGTGTGGACGAAGTTCGCTAAATTAGTGCATTTCTCCGGCCACTTTTTCAGAAAAAGTGCAAAAACAAGGGCTCATCAGGGTAGCGAATTCGTTACATCAAGGTCAACCGTCGCGACGCCTTCGTTACATAGAAGTCGCGAACACTTGGGTTTCGATGGTGTTGGCAATGGGGAATTCAAAAGCTTCGTTAAATCCAGGAATTCGTTACTCACAGGTTGGTTTGCATCCAGGTTTGCCAGTGTTAATAGGCAAGATTTTTTTTATTTAGTGGAGTTTTGTATGCGCAAGGACTCGTTTTCTATGAACATATTTTTTACAATAAAGAAAAAAGCATATGAAGAAAAGAAACTAGCTCAGAAAACGATAATTTACGAAACCCAATTTGATAATCTTATCGCTGGGGCTTAATGCACGGGGCAAAGATAGTTTTGTATAATAGCATTCTTGAACAAAGTTAACCATTATTTGTAAAACCAATTACGAAGTTTGTGACTAAACGGGACTTTTTTACATCATAAACAATTTCATTTGCTTGTGCGAACGCTTGAGTAGAGCCAGTACACTGCTATAGTTGCCAATCTGGGGCATCGCTGGTGCTATTATACAAATATGTGTCTTATTTTCATAATCTTGGATTTTAACGGTAACCTATGATTTTCTAGCATTCGCCTTTGTGCGACAATGTTTGTTGCATCATCAGCCGGTTGATGGTATCAGCAGCGGGCCTGCCGGAATTCTCATCATTGGGCTCCTGGGCGATCTTCCGGAATGTCAACTTCAAAGCGTACAGGTACCTACCTACTTTTGACAGCATGCCCATTCAGCGGTAAACGTTAGTTCTTATGTTTTTTTGCTAGAAATTGGTTTCACAAGACGACATCGGGATGCCTACTTAGGGTTTATTTCCACTGGGCCACGGAGACTGATTTCCACCGTGACTATATCTCCAATTCCGGATTTACGTTTTTTACCTTGAAACACACGTTAAGAGATGGGAGGGAAAGGGGGGGTGCCCTTTTGAGTTTCTAGAAGTCGTTATTGAGATATGTGAAATACGGAAGCAGGGAATGTTGGGTTTGCGCTATTTTTGTCGTCTGCGTTGCGGCCACACAGCGTCGAATGAAAGGGCGTATTATAGCGAAAATAAACTACAACTCTCGTTCAAAGAGGCGATCCTAAACCAAGGTGCATCGAGACACATTTACAGGAATAGTTTTAAACATGCAGTGATTTATTGCACGTGAAGTTTAAGTCATCTGCAGCGGCAGGGGAAACAATTGCGTAATACCTAGTGCACGCCACGGTTTTTTTTTGTGCTCACATGTAGGCGTTGTTAACCAGATAATTGATTAATCACCGTCTGCTACCCACCCCATAGGAATGTCTGTAATATTCCTTAAAATGAACAATACAGGAATATGAATACTCTCTACGTGATTCTCCCAAAACATTTTTCGCACCTCTTGAGCAATCCCGCACCAAAAAAGTTATTTTGGCCTAAAGGGGCAAGAACAAATGTGTTACGACAACAAAACACTCCAGAACCAGTAAAGTCCGAAGTAAACATGGCTTCTCGGTCTTTTCTTCTTCTTCGTACGTGCGCTTTTGTATAACTGCTTATTGCACGCCCGGCTTTCCCTTATAAAGGGACACTTATTGCAAACTCCTGAAGGTGCTGGAGCAATACTTTCAGACATAACTGTACCGCATCATCTTACCTAAGTGAGCGATTCGACTTCGAGGAATGTAAGTGGTGGAAGTACATTGAAAGTAACGCTTCTCTCTAGCAAAAGCGTCCTTTACGATTCCACATGCACCAATATCAACTTGAATTACTTAATGGCCGATCACAGCTCACACATGCTGGCTTTTTTGTAATGTGAATATGCCATGCTTACAACCATTGTCAGGATCCTTTGAAAGAGAAACTAAAAAAAAATACACGTGAGGGCCATTCCACAGGTTACTTCGTGAAAATGAGAACCACGCAATTTTAACGCAAACTTTATAAAAACTAAGCGACGCCGAAAGACAAACGCATGAATGAGTGGCAACTGACCGGGCACTTTTTGCATTTTTGACAGGCTCCACACAATCGACGTAATAGCTTTATCATTCTTAAGCAACTGGCTCTGTTTTATTGCAAGCGTTTAGTTTACAGGTTCATTTTGATATATTGAGTTTTTTAATGACGTCCCGCTGGCGTCATCAATAAGCTCGATGCTTATTTTTTATTCTCTTTGCGCAAGTAGACGGGACGGGGAAAGGTGTCTGGTGTGGTGGTAAAAATAAACTTTTTGGTAATAATATTGACATCTTTTCTGAAATAACATCCTTCATGCGCAGATTGAATTTGAGCGAGTTTTATGGGGTTAGTTTTTTAAATTAACACGAAGGTGCATGGCGTTTTTGCGGTCACGTTAGCTGCTTGTTCAGCTTGCAGTACATTTCTCTTTTGAGCAAGCGCCGGGATTACACTTTATGGCGAGGGATTTCCGTGAAACCTGTCATCTTGGTTTTTTTTCAAGCGGTAGATAAAAAAACTATTTCCGCCGTAGCTACAAAAACATCATCCGGAAGTGGGCGGATAGTCTGCAGCAACCTATATCTTGCTAAACAACGTTCATGCAGGAGTGCTGCTTGCCACTTCCTGCCTACCCAGCACACATTATTCCCGATCTTGGTTTTTTGAGTGGAAAAAGAAGCTGTTGCACCAGAGTAAAACATATAACAGCGGAGATTTAAATGATCACAACACAGCAGGTGCGACAAAGTTACCAATTCGCATGATCTTTTGAGACACCAGGAAGAGCTGATGTCAGTGATAGTATGCTGGCAGTGAAAAGAAATATGTTGAAGTCTGACTCTGAGTTTTCGGAATGCTTGATTATACTTTCTCAGCAATATCACATGCGTCTTTGAGTAACAGTAAAGGGGTGAAGAGAAATGGACTAGCTAGACATTTTTTGGGTGGGTTGTGGTCGCGCTTGATAAAAAGATGGCGGGAAAGGGTAGGCAGGCCCACGGCCGGGCTGGAGGAGCGGCAGGCGCAAAGTGCGCGCTCGCCGCTGCTCCAGTCCGGCCGTGGCAGGCCGTGCTTCTTGGGCGTGGTTTTCTATTTAGCTACCAAGTACAGTCGAGCGTGATTTGAAGGTTATCGAACGGGCATCTACGCGCCAAGCTGGCCAGGTTGCCAAGGGGTAGCTAAGAAACAATTAGAATCACGATTTCGCACTCTTCTCTCCCTAGTTGGTTTTTCCATGCTACAACAATGGCCCTCACAACCGATGTGCAACCTTGTTTGTTTTAAGCTTTATGACTAATTTCTTTCCTCTAAATACAAGGACTGAACGAAAAAGACACGAAGACCAGCGCAGTTACCAAAAAGACCAGTCTTTTTCGTTCACTCCTGGTTTTTTGTGCGATGAAATTGCAGTCATACATTGTCACCAACTAGCCCGCGTTTCAGTGTTATTGCAGTTTTAAGCTTTACATTTGTTGCAATCGAATACAGACCTGGTTGGCTGTTCGATAGAAGTTACAGGAGAGGTCTGCTGAACCTGGTGTTTCAGATGTTTTATTGGAAGCAGCTGCAAAGTTGATTAAAATATCAACATCACATATAGAGGGCAGGTGACCGCAGCCTATGCAACGCACATAAGATATCCCCTTAAGCGCGAAATAAATCTGGCTGGGTGAAAAATATTTTCTGTTCATATTTGGATTATTTAGGACTCTTAAAGAAGCAATCCCGAAGAAATACAAAAAAATGTTTATTGGTACAGGTTTTTCTTAGCGTCCACATTTGCGGACATTGCGCCTAAAATCATTAATATGAGTGAGACGCGACAAAGCAAAAACCGCACGCTTCCGCTTCCGAAGCTCGCAAATAATTGTTGCAGGAGAACTACAAAGAAAGCAATATTGGCAGAAGTAAGCAGGAAATGACTATTTAGTGTGAAAGAGGTAGAAACAGTCGTTCTGTGACGTCAGACAGGGAAAAATGTCACACTTGCTGCAGCGGACGTGGCTCTTGGATGAGCATCCCTCTCTCCTGCAACGTTGCGCGTTGCGTGTGTTCATTTGCTGCGGCCAGTGGTTGCTGCCGTCATACCGAAGACTGCTCACTGGTAGGCGTGACGCATTGGGTGACTTCCGTTTCACCACCTGGGGGTTCTCATTGCAAGGACGTCGCCGCTTTTTCTTGGGGCTTGTTGGCGCTCAGCAAGCAAATTTGCGACATCTGTTTGAAATGCCATCATGTTCATTGTTTCTTTTCTTGGGAGCCCTTCTTCATTGGCATCTCTGATGTACTCTATAAAACTGTTACAAAGCAAAGGAAGCAAAATGAGATCCCACTCTCACAGGCCACTTTTTGGTTCGTGTCCGCAATGGGTAGAGGGACATAATGAAGTCCAGTTTGTCAACTCCACCCATGTATTTGTTTTATTCTAATGTGACTTCAGGACATTTAATATCAACGTGGGCCTTTAAAACTTCACTCCATCTTCTCACCGTGCCAACGTTTCTAACTCCTAGGTCAGTTGAAGCCATGTTAATGACGCCATTGTCATGCCAACGGGCAAGAGCAATGTCACCGTTCTCGCAAACGCCTTTCATCATGGGCTCCACATCCTTCCTTCTTCATTCCTTTTTCTTTTTTCGTCACACAACCGTCCAAGCGGTTTCCCCTAATTGTGCCGCTAGCCAAGTTACCGATCTCTTTCAACTCCAGAAAGAGTTTTATTCACGTGAAATAGTTATCCATGTAGCAATTGATGTTCTGTGGCTTCGGGGGCTTTCAACAAGGCGTCTTACGACAGAGCCACCAAGTCCAAGGTCAAAATGCTCTTTACTTACCCCTGTTCCCTTCCATTGGTAAAGCTCAAAGTCATGTGCGAGCCCGTCAAAGCTGCAGGGCACAAAAGCCTTTACCCCTTGAGGGATTGGGTTCCCCTTCACAAACTGCGTTGCAACAACGTGCCCCGTTAATGGAACCATCTGTTCATCGATGCAATTCTCTTCCAAGGGAACAAGCTGTAAGCACCGGCCTCGCACAACTTCCAACAGGGTTAACTTTCCAAAACTTGCAGAGTTGGGTCCCGTTCTGCATTAGGGTCATTTACGTAAAGGGTGCCTCTGATTTTGAATAATCTCTTCACGCCCATTGAATCGGCTATTGCGGGAATTCTCGTGGCAGCTTGCCAGTACATTCTTACGCGGGGGTACTTCAGAACACCCATTAGCATGAGAATTCCAAAGAACACTTTGATCTCCTCTTTTGTTGCGGCTAATACGGTGCCCTCCCTGTGCAGGACATACCTGTTTGTGAAATCAGCAAAGTCTTGGAATATGTCATTGGTGAAATACTTTCTAAAATACACAAGTGGCTGCTCTGGTGCCGACGCAATTTCCGGGTTGTAGCGGCATTCAACATCACATGGGGCAAAATCTTTCTTCATCCACTTGATCTCAAACTTCTTGGACGCTGCAGGCTTTTTTCAGTTAGTGTCTGTGGCGTGTGATGTAGAAGGCTGTGCTACAGTGGACATCGAGGCACTCACGTGGCCAATTGGCAGGCTGAAACCAACACTGTAACTTAGAAACAGTGTACATTAGAAAAGAATCAGTATTATATATTTTGCAAGAAATACGGGCGTTTGGCAGTCTTATGCAAACTTACAAATCGATGTTCATTCGCTTCTTCATTTCTGTCGTCGAAAAAGTCGCCACCGGAAACATCTCCATTGGTTATTTTCATCAAGACGTCTTCTGCTGTTGCATCGGCGATTTTTTGACGCTTTGATGCGTGATCTCAAAATCCTGGGGGCAAACATCATCCACGTAAGCATCATTTTCTACACGCGGAACTAAGAACACAGAAATAGCCCCCTTTCAACAAAAGAGGCACTGGGCGCAGTGTCCACGTTCGTGGACGCGAAGTTTAGCCGAGAACGTTTGTCGTTATAAAAGATTTCCCACTGTCAAACTCATGTTAAATGGTATTCGGTATATCTTAGTTTTATAGGCAAATGCATATTTGCATGCCAAATAAAAAAGTACGGCGCAAAACATCAAACAAAAGAGCTACTTACGTGTGCCGCCATAAAAGTGGAGGCGTCCAATTTGAGTTGTGTTTACGATGTTACTTTTGACCAGGTGCAAGAGATTGCGCCACGGGTTCTTGCAGCAGCATCGAGAGGCCGCGGCAGCACGGTTGCGCGCGCGGGATTCAAAACCTATTTTCGAGATACGGCGGTGTAAACCTGGCGTCCACAAATGTGGACATTGCGCCTGGGGATAGAGTGAGAAAACCTGGCCTTCTACTTCCCTCTCCACGAAATATGATTCTTGGTCGTGGCACTGCTGCTGTTTGTGGTGGTGCTCCCGCGGTGACATTCAAATCGTGAACGACTGTACTTGCAGCACATTTGTATAATATGGCGTTCGAACAATGGAGCTTACGTCTTCTTTGTCATGTAATCACTTTTTTCTTAGTTTTCTGTGCTCGTAACGTCCCCAAATACTCTCGGCGGAGCTCCTTGTTTCAGTGCTGCATAGTGTTGATCTTGTGGTACGTTTCCTAAATATTATTCCATTTATAGCTGTTCCTCAGAAAAGATATGGTTTCAGTATATTTGTGGTCACGGAATACAGAATGCTGATCCGAACCAACAGGTTGGCCAATAGAAGAAGAAAGTAATAGCAAAAAAGGCAAAGCTCCGTAATAAACAGAATTGTACAGTTTTGTTAAGGCGGAGGCAATACAAGATGGGCTGCAAGCAGTAATGTTCATACAATATATTTTATTCCGCTCCAGTAGTCAGTGGAAGGCTATGTCGACAGGTAAATAAACGTATTAAGGATTGGCACTTGTCAAAACACGGTGCGCTGACATGCTCTGTCATGTTATATACCGTGCACTACAGTAAAGACAAGGAATGACAAAATATAACACAGAAGTCCACGCCACAATAATGTCCATATGAGGCTTCCTATTGAAAATTGCAATACGTTTCGGATAGGCAAATGATTATGTTTAAACGGCAACGACTTTGGCAAAAACGGTCGCATAGGTCGGAAGCGGTTGGACACATGTCTTTGGTGAGAGTATGAAAGCGCGAGCCCTGTCAAGCATCCTCGGACATAACCAAGCGCAAGTGGTTTTTCAGTAGTCTAAGGGTTAAAAAGCCTAGTTTCGCTGAGGTGGTGGTGATTTGGAGTGTTAACAACGCAACACGCGATCGCAGCCGGAGAAGTGCATGTGGCGGAGTTCCCCTGTATGCTTCTGCAGTGTTGCGCGTCTGATTTCCACGAGCCGCCGCGCCGCCGGTTCGCCTGTAAGAGGAGAGCACGCTCTCAGTGCTCTGTAGCAAACACTTTTCCGTTGTGCGCAGTCAGGCTGCCACACGCGTCGACTTCACCGCGCCGCTGTAAACGGTACGGCGGCTGCTACATGCCTAAGGGGTGGCTTTCCTGCATGGCTCTGGAACTGAAGATGGCGCATGACGCGCAACTATGCACGCGCCACGCCCCTGTAAGGGAACCGCAACACCACCCTCAAAGAAGCACGGCCGCCTCGATTGGCACGCGGTGCAAACTGAAGCATGTGCTATTGAATCATCTGAATCAGATACAACTAGCTCAAATTTCCGTTTTACTGCTATTCGAAGCCAGGCAGCGGCCTGTATATTATTTACAAGCGCAGTATCTGGAGCTGCCGCAGAGATCGAATGTTGATGAGTATTTGCAAGGTGGGCTAAGACGAAAGTTCAACTGCCTCGTGGTCCTCCCAGCGTTTAATCAGCTGGGAAAGATGTTTTGTTTGACTAGAAATTACAAATTAAGAAATATATTTTATCACTTGGGACATTTCGTGACGTTTCGTGTGACGTAAACTGAGGCCGGAGGTGACTAAGACTGCGGTGTGATGTACCAGGAAAGCTAAAACTTACCAAGGAAGTCATCACGGCCTCAGGAGCCACTAGTCGAGCTCTTGGCACGTACGACAACAAAACCTGCAAGTTCTACACGTCCGCAGGGTGCCGCTCTGTTTGCGGAAACCATGGTGCCGAAGAGGACATGCGATGGTGGTTAAACAATGTGAGTGTACTTTAAAAAAGTGCGTCCAAGCGCAGTTTACAAACATGCAAAACCAACTTGCCCAATTTATTACTTACTGATGTCTGTGCCGCGCGGCCTCTTACTTTTCCTTCAAAACGTCTAGCGGACATGGCAGCCACAGCGAGAACGACGTCAGAGGCCTTAGGAAAAGACGTCAGACGAAAATCGGGAAAGACATTAAACTTACGGCTCCACAAATGGGCTTACGTACTGTAGCGCAGTCTTGGTATAAGCACAGCTGGAGGTAACAGGCATGTGACTACGCCGAACCTGCAATAACCATCGCAACGACCACCCGGGGCCGCGACTTGGCAGCTTGCGGATGTCGGCACGGTTTGAATTATACCTGTCCTTGTATAATTAGTTATGACTTATGAAAGTTCACGTTGACGTGCAAAAAAGGCTTTACTTGTTTTTTGTTAGAATTTTTGTGTGTGCTTTTCGTTCTGTTAGTTCCTCATGGGACTCTTGGCACAGTGCACACCCGCTCAGTCGCCGCTAACGTCATCTCTGTGGGCCGACTGATCGATTCCTTTTATGATTATTTACGAGAATATATTGAAGGGACTGATACCGAAACCGGTACTATTCACTTTCTGGTGACACTATTCTATCTGGTTAGACTGGAGCTGTGCGCAGATTAAAAATTATATCCGAATAACCGGCTTTAATTCGATTAATTATTCCATTGTGCGGGGGTGGTTGTTTACAGAGAAAAAAAGAAAAAAATAGTTAACCTTTCAAGACATTTTTCTGCCAGGTGATCCACATGGTCATGTTACAATAATTCCAGCCCTTGACAACGAATTATTGCTTCTCCACATAACAAGATGTTTGATAAATACTTTTTGTAATTAGTATGGTTCTATTCTTCTGACAGCCATTCCTGATGAGGTAAACCGATCTTGGCCATGGTGTTGATGCGGCAGTGACGATTCTAAACGCATTAGTCATTCGCACAATTTCCGGAGTAAGAAACGTAGGTACCCGACGTCCCCGTATCGGACGAATAATCGGTTTACATATGCCACCGCTACACTACACAGCGCCAGATCGGTGCAAATGCCGTTTTTCCACCTTCTCTACATAAAAGAACTTGTGTCTCTATAAAAAATGTTCCCTTTTACGTTTCCTACAGTCATGGAGGTACAAATAGTAGCACTTTTCATCAATATACCAGGATATGAGCATACTTATATTATTTGCTATTGTTATTTAGGGCGGGACATTTATACAGAAGTACAATTCTCGATATCCTTGCAACAAATTGCAACATGTGCATTCTTTATTTATTGGGATTGCATGACTTGAATCAGTTAACCGGTTAAAAAGTAACCTAGAGTAAAGCGTTCTTCGATTAATAGAAAAGTTAATCGATCAATCGCCAACCCCTACTTTAGACCAGCTTCAGTTCTATCTTTCACTGTCCTTTTAAAACTGCTTTCTTGCATGCAGGCAATTTCTAGCGGTTCGTTAGGAGACTTCAACTACAGGGAAACCGGACATAAAAAATACCACGGGGGGCACGTGCCCTGTTTGACTCCCTCCCCGGTTACGTCTCTGGTGATAAGTTTACATTGTTTGAAATAGACGCGACAACGAAATCTATATTTAATAAATATTATAAATTCAGTGCAATTTTATCTGGCGCGTTTATTGGAAGCTCTGTGCTTCATGGCTTTGAAGAACACATTGCACGAGAAACTGCAGCCCGCGATAAAGATCAATGCTTTGTGTTTGCAGGTTTGATGAAGTAGGCCCCAAATCTAGTGAGAACATGTAGGAAGCATGGCGGAATAAGTAAAGTATAGCTTGTTCAAAAACATTGGCCTAACAACGTTGACGAAATGCTTCTGCGCAATGCATTAATGTCTACAAATTTTGCTACACGCACATGGCAGAAACGTAACAAGTTCAGCAATAGCGGCAATAGTTGTCCATGAAATTGGATTATTAATACCGTGGTACAAAAAAACGCCTATTAGGGGGAAACGAGTGCAACGTGACTAACAGCACAAAATCATGCTGCGATGTTTACGTTTTGCGCACGACGCAAAAGATTTCATTAGCTGGGTTGTATGCAACCTCTCAAATGCAAAACAAACTGAAACGCAGCATAACCAAACAATGTCTCCTCATCCTATTCTTGAAAGAAAATTTCCAAAAGATTCATTGAATTTTTGTCACTGTGACAGCCGCACAGATAAATCTGTACAAGCCATTATATTTATTGACATAAAAGCATTCGAAGCCCACCTTAACGGCAGAGCAGGAGCGAGACAAACATACTATAGAAACTTTTTAGAAGAAGAAGAAGAAGAAGAAGAAGAAGACTTTATTTTTCAGCAGACGTTGTTACATTTTGTGCACCTAAATAGCTAATGCAAGCACCCTGATGGCGTTTCGAACCACTGAGGCATGGCACCATTCGATTACAGGAGCATAAGTGTTCTAAAAACCGTTTGACGCCATCCTTATAATCAGACCACGATGTAAGAATATTTTCTTCCTGACACTTGCCGGGCGGCACGGCGGAGAGCGCGGCCAGATCTCGTTCGCCCTGTTGTACACGCGACGACCGCAGTGGTGTGGGGCGCTGCAAATAAAGGGCGGCAGTCGCTTGCAGAGTGGCGTGCGCACCAACGGTGGCTACGCGGCGTGCTTGCCTTTCCGTGCCGCTAAAGCGGTTCTGCTGCCGGAGTGGATAGCAAGGAATAGACGATGTGTTTCAGCGTCAAGTTGTTGTCGGTACCGTGCGTAGCCCTTTGTGTCGTGGTTTGGGACCAGAAGCAATGATCGTTGTGCAAGCTAACGTGGTAGAGCCGGCCGATGCAATGCGCGGATGTCACTCCCTATGTGCTTGGTGGCTGTGATTGTTTGTTATTGCAGTGGCAGCGTTCGCGAAATCTAGACGGGCCCAGAGGTTGACTAGGACGCATTAATGGGTAGGAAGCACTTCGTACCCAACTAGCATAGTTGTTCAGATCAAGTGTCGCTTTTCAAAGCTTAATCGAAGCCTGCTCGCCTTGAATGTCTGTGCCGGTCCATACGCAGAACAGATAGGATATTGCAACCGAGCGACTGCGTTTGTGCAAAGCATTTTCCCGAGCATGTGATATAAAAATCGTACTCAACCATGTTTAATGGAAAGGTGCGTTTTAATGTACCCAAGAGGAAACAGGTGCTATCGTGAATGCTGTACCTAGCACTTTCCGAGGTGTCCGAAGTATCTAACAAAGCAGACAACTTCAATGAAGTCTCCTAGAACACGACAGTCTGCAGACCCGTGTGCCCAGCAGCCAAGCAAGTGGTCCGCAGCAAGCATTGTCACACTGCCCTCGGGGACGGCCGGTGAAAAACGAATAGAAGCCGATCCTTTATGGGGTCGCAACAAGAAACTGCGAAAAGACGGCTGGAGCACGTCATGCAAGCCAGGTGATCAAGGAGCATGCCCTTCTGCCACCATAAATCCTGGAGGCGCCCCTTCAAGTACCAGCTCAATCTTCCGTCACATCCATGACATTAATATTGGTTCTCTTTCACACTGGTCCTGGTAATATTATGCCCGGTGATCAGAGTTCTCTGTACATAAATTTCTGCTGAATATTCATGTAATCCCGCCACAAAAAAGATTCATAGGGGTGCCTGGACATTGTGATGCAGTTGCTCTGCAACGCCGGTTCAAAGTAACTTCCCCCCGAAGGCACTGAATTATTTTGTGGCTTGTTAACATGACCCACTGCATGCTTAGTCTATTTGGCTTTCAAGCTGTCTGCCAAGCCTTTGCCTGTAGCTTTTCGCCTGGTTGTTTTTAATAGATACAAAATTTCATAACACAATACCTTAATTTATTTCCATTGGCATACTTTTTCTCTCTGATTTTTTGTAAGGACAACCACACGAGTTCAGATCGACGTGTTCCAGACGAATTGAGTCACGTTCCGCCAGAAACACCATTGGGAGTGCCCAGCAGCCTATAATTAGTCGAGGAAAGGTAACACAGGAGTGTCTGTAAACAGCCAAGATGAATAGGAGCAGCTCACGTTTTTACGTCTCTCAAGTTACGCGAACAGCATCCAACTTCCAGGAACTGCGTGAGCAACACAGGTCTTTGATGGCTTTGGAATGGAGGTGGTCCGTCTTCTCGGAACTGGCTTTGGCCAATTAGCAAGACCAGGCACATTTCCTGATGACGATACTAGATGTAACTGTTTCATCTCGTGGAGAGCTGTCACTGCGTGCCTTCATTTATGGTCACCTTATAACTATCGACGCCATAAGCGGTAATGTGGCTTCATGAGGATTGAGGGAATTGGAAATTGTGATTTGCAAGTTTCACAACCTGCATGTGTGCGCTGGGTGGCCCTGATTCTAAGATGTACCACAACACCAAACCCGAGTGTGCGTATATTGACGCATGGGGCGTTTGGCGCCACCGGAGTTGCATGTTGTTACTGAAGTAGGCAGTTGTGGCTGCTCCGTAAGGTTGAAAGACACATTGCGGATACATCACTCTCGCGCTCACAAAAAGGGAGGAATAAGGCGCATTAGTCTTGTAGCAGCCCTTCCAAAAAATGCCGCATTTACCATTGCGAAAGGCTAGGATTGCCTCCTGCAGGTTTAAATTTTGACATCTAAAAGGAAAAAAATTTGGAGGCAGAACTTCGCAAATGCAAGGAGAAGCTCAAAAAAATAAGCGACGAAACACTTGGCCGCATTTCCCGTTATGCAAATTTGATTGAGGCACAGCAGCTGCTGGCAACACTGGGTGCTGGCAACACTGGGCCACAGTGGCTGCTGGCAACACTGGGTGTAAAACGGATGACGATACTCACAAAACTGGATCCTCCTTTGCTTGCTCCTTCATATTAGGGCACCAGCAGGCCACCGATTCTTTCGGGAAAATAAAGTACTTGCACTTCCGTCAGTCCGAACAAAACGTCAGATTGTCTCTAAAGTGGGTTTGAAGCCCCCATTTGACACCAAGTTTTTTCTGTTGTGAAAAAGAAACTAAAAAGTCGAAGATTCCAAGCGGGCAGGGATTAACCATGTTTGATGAAATGCGGTTTTTAAAACTAAGCAGGTCGGTGCTCGTGCGATGACGTATGTAGGGCACAAAACAGGCACTGGAGAACGGGAGAAGCTCGCTGATGATGTTCTTGTTTTCATGCTCTGCCCCTTTAGCGATTGCTACGCGTAACCTACAGGGTTGTTTGCAGCACAAAATGCAATCAAAGGGTCCATTACTGCCCAGTTGTTTGTGAAATTTATTGTTCTGCTTGAAAAAGCCGGTGGAAAGATTCATGGCTTCGTGTGTGATGGCGCCCTGACCACCCGGAGCATGTGGAATAGTCTCGGTGTAACTGGTAGCTTCGAGGGCAGCTGCAACTCGTTCACAAATCCACTTTACCCTGAAAGAAACGTTTTTGCTTTTATGATACGCCACACTTGTTTAAATGTGCGAGAAACAGGCTAATGCACCAGTGGTACTTGAAGACAGGAGGCGAGTGGACAAAGTGGGAGTATTATGCTGAAGTCTGCCAAAACGATTGCCTGAAGTCATTGTCCAAAGAAGACATTGCATTTCTGGGCCGAAAACTCTCCCACAAATAACACACGCTCACATACACCCCAGCAACTCTGAAAAGATGCGTGTGGAATTAACCACCTGACTCATTAGCTGCTCCATGGCGGCAGGTATTAGTTTTACAGAGAACAAGTTCTTGGCAAGTTTCTGGCAGCGAGAAAGCCCAAGAATTCACGTTGCTTTTGAGCGATTTGTTGGATGGCCTAAACCGGCGATTTCCAGCAGAAGGGAGCACAAGAACAGTCGAGACCAGACCTCCTGATTCTCAAGCATGGTCTTCACTGGCTGTAAAGCGGGGATAGAGAGTTGAAAAGTGGCACGATGACAAAGGACATGTTTTTGACAAAGAACGCCTGCGACGGACTTCGACTCACATTAAAAGCGACAATAGATCTTTGTGACAAACTGCTTGGGTGCCACAATTTAAAATATGCGCTAACAAGAAAAAATGAATCAAGACCCAGTTGAACAGTTCTTTGGCACAATATCGTTCGCTAGAAGCCAAAATGACCATCCTTCTATGCCCACCTTGATGCAGCTCTACCAGACATTATTGATCTACAGCATCCTTAAACTTCCGAAATATGGCAATTGTGAAGTCTTCGATGGGAAGCGAGCATTGTTATGTACTTCGTGTTTCAGAGCCCATTAAAACATACTACACAGCAGCATCGGGCCCTTCGTCAGTCAGATTAAGGAAAAGCTGCACAATCTAATTTTAGTGGAAGATTGGGAATGCGAAGACATAATTCCCGAACACAAGTCGGCTGGAGGGCACAATACCGACTACATAATTCACTTAGTGACCGGTTTCTCGTGCAGAAACCGGTCACTAAGATTAGCAGATTAGCTAGCTGTCTTACTCGCTTGTCGGTCTTCAATTTAGAGCGTAACACTTCTGCTGAAGCAGACCTCACAGACGTGAAAACCAGAGGAGGTCACACCCGCCGTAACGGTAACATATTCCCTCTTCTGGTGCACACGGTGTGGTTCTTTTTCGAATGGGCAGACTGCCACACCGTGCATTGGGACACCAGAGATGCAGTTATCGACACGTATACGGTGACGTTTCCATGCGCCGACACAAAGAAGTAATTGCGCAGCTTATCCACGATTACGTCATCATGCGTACGAGGTAGCACTGCAAGCATGTGAATGCAATCATCATGAAACTATCCAAGAATAGAAGAAGCGGACCAAGCTGTGCGCATCATAGCTGGTTGAATTACCCAGTGGATTGTTTTCTGTTTTAGGTGCGGAGTACCTTAGGACCGCACAATGTCGTCGGCGTCCGTGCGCATAGAATTAACAATTTCAAGGAATCACACAGGCACCGGCAGGATTTCTAGCCTGTGTCTTGTTAGACCAGACAGAGTTTGTGTCAGTCGTCTTACCCATTGGGCTACGACCGTGAGTTAATATCCGAGAGTCAAACGGCTTACTCCCTCGCTTGTAACGGCGCGGAGTACATTAGGACCTTCCAAAGTCCGTCCGCGTCCATCCGTGTGCACACCACCATCAAGCGAAAATCAAGCGAAATTGGGTTTGAGCCGTGAGTGGCAGTTTCATTTAGAGAATAATCAAGGTGCAACTCACCGCTGAAACCGAATGACGGTCGGGGCGCATATCGGATGTCAATGGGGGCGCAGCTTGGATGTCATTTCGAGTCCCTTTACTCCACACCCTTGCATAATCCACGGAGTGGATATACTGCCATTTTTTTCTAGTCTCTAATATAATGACTTGTAGTGCACTGTGTCGCTCAGAAAGGCGGTTTGCACATTTTGTTTTGTTTGCTATTGTCTTCCACAAAGAAACGCATTGCGTTGTGTTTACTCTAGTCTCTCAGCAAGGCGGCTTCCATTACACTTTATTGTTATGTTTTCTCGTGTCTACGAGGAAGACGACTTGTAGTGAAATTTGTTTGTTTCACCAACTGGCTATTTTGGCTTCAGTGAAACAAAAATAGATATTCTTCTATTAATCCTCCAAATTTTGTTCATACCCTGAAGGACATCCCACGGGACACGGGAACCTTTAGCATTCTTTCGCTGATGCTGCAGTACGTGTCACACGTATGTTCTCCTGTTGAGCTCAATAATCAGTAAACCATCTCGGGATCAAGAGTCTGATTGTCACAAGCTCCGCGAACAAAATAATTGAGACCTCTGCACATTTTGACAAAAAACCACGTGGAGACAAGGAGGAAGAAAAGCACAAAAACAAGTTCTCGTCTGTTTCTTTTATTGTCCTCGTTTACGCGTTGTTTTTCCTCAAAATGGGCGCAAGAACCAACTAGTCGAAGTTCGAAATTTAGTTAGTAATATTTGAGGCTACCGACGTGGTCTTCTTCATCTGTTTTCAAAGAAGCATTCACAGACGCACCACATGCCAGATGTCATGGCAGCAGAGCAATTAGTTTTAGTCTGCCATCTCAGGGCCAGCTTCCGCCCGCTGTACGTTTCGTTTCACAATAATATGTTGATACATTTGTATAATTTGCTGTCAAGAAACTGCGTGCAAATTACCCGGGACAGGAATACATGAGGGCAACACAAGCGCAGGTGAGGACAATACTTCGCTTAAGTTGTCCTCATATGTTCCTGTCTTCGTTAATTGGCGCGCAGTATATTTTTTGAGATGCATCATTGCCAACTCGCCCAACTCTCAACTCCTTTATAATCTTCCCAACCCTACAATGTTCAGTGGAGGATTTTGCGGTCCACCAAGTTGCCTTACCAGGCCGACTGGAATTACTCTCAACTGATATCCGCCAGTCCCAATGTCAGTGGCGGAAGTACTGTATATCAACGTGGGCATGCCTAGTTTCCTGAAATAGACAACCGCTCACCAGGGTCGGTATCGGCGTAAACGACCAGCTTGACTGGAGGAACGGGAAAGACCATTTAATTGACCATTTTGTTGTCGAGTAGCTATCAATTGCCTACCCTAGCCATTTAAACCTAACAATTTTGGGTTTGGTTTCGGTTCGGACCGGGAAATTGTGCGTAGAGCGGCGGAGGCCTGCCGCTGCACAGCAGAAGAGTGCGGATGGCGTTCCTTGCTTGGGCTGGGTGGGGCAGTATTTTTAATGAAGTAGAAATATGAAACGTCGTTGACGGCGGCTCTGTTGGCATTAAAGAACCCCAGTAGGGCGAATTTTACCATATTCTTTCCACAGCGCGCATTAACACATCACATCTTCGGCGCATTACACTGCTCAAGTAACATTTCATGATACGAGTAGGCTCTCTGGCGCAAATTTGTGAGAACACGTGTTTAGGCCATTTTATTTTACTAGGCGGTAAACTAACTATGCTCTCGGGAGTAGTGCGGATGATGGAAAAGAGGGAGGGATAACAAAACTTTATTTTGTTCCAAGTGGAGTTCCTAGGTTTCGGCCAGAAGCCCCTGGGATAGGATAGTGTTGTCGGCCACCAAAAATTGTTTGTAATCGACTCATTTCCACAACGAGCTCAGCAGTGTTGCACGGCCGCGTTCTCGCTGGTCTTCCGCGCACTCCTGCAGCTTTAGCAAGTAAAACTTGAAGTAACTGAAAATGGTTTGGTTTCGACAGCAGTTTCAATCTATGCCCTGCTGCACTTAAAAAAATTCACGTACACGTCGCTTCAATAAACGATCCCGCAAGATCTGCGCTACGGCCGTCGCAACGTTGCGACCAGACAGGCCCTCGTTTTGCGGCGTCGTCTGCCGGCGTTCCAGAGATGTGTATAGAGCGGTGAACAAGATCCGGTCGCGCTGCCGCGCACAGTGTCAAGACATAAATATCCCTACACCATGAATCAGACTGAACACTTAAGCGAAGCCAAATCGAATGTTGAATGGCGTCTCGTAAGATTGTTCTAACTGCATTTTACCTTTCAAACCAGAATCTAAATCGGTTGGCATCGTGAATGCATTGTAATTGCAGCAATGGTAAAATTGTCATCGGCCACAGACATCTAGTTGCGGAGTGCCAAAGTTTGCTATCAGTAATAGGGGTGGCCTGTGCCTTTGCCTGAAGCAACTTCTGCGCATTGTGTTCAGTCGATAGTCCCTTTCAAAGCTCTGCAAAATGCTCACTCGACATCGAAACGTGTCATTCCGCAGCATGTGCAGGAACCCCTCCTGCGCTATCCTAAAATCTGTTGCATTATCTCAGCTTTGCTCGTTGGCATTAACAAAAGCTTTTCGATGGTATACGGAGTGCGCCTCCGACAGAAAGCTTTGATGGGTTCTTACAATCACATGCAGTGCTTCTCAGAAGATGAGCGAATGAACGGCGGGGGCAAGATGGTTTTTTTTTGCGGCCTTATATGTTACCAAACACACATCGCTACATAAGATGAAGACAGTGGCTCAAATATCAGAATTGTACATTTTCACCACTGAGAGAGAAATTTGAAAAGTTATTTTTCACAAAAAATGTTCTTTGGGTTCTGAACGCACCGTTTGATATAATACAGAACAAACTGCTGTAAATTATACTTCGACTGCTTTGTCTTGACGTGTAACCTACTTAGCCGCTATTTGCACAATAGGTGCGCATTCTAAAACGTCTAATACACGCAGCACGAGCGTTCTCTCGTCTCGACTGGGATTTTCAACTCTGTGATTGTTGCTACAAAGGATAAACTTTAATTCTTGAGGGTGCATTCAAGACGATACGTAACATGAGCTTTCAATTAGCTCCTTGGTCATTCCGTCGGCATTGTATCCCAATGAATACTTAAAAATTGGCGCATAAGCCGCAGAAATACTTGAAAGGGCACAAAAAAATATTTATCTGTAGGCACAAATGCAGACAATGTTGAACTAATGCATTGTTAGATACACTTCAAAACGTTTATTTCCTTGGGCCCCATAATTAATTAGCTTACAAAGATATGGCATGTTTCCTGAACTTATGACTCAATAAAGCAATTTTAAATGCTCCATTGTCCGCAGTGGATAAGCGTAAATATTTGGGTTTTGTGAGCAGCACCGGTAATAATATGAATCTTCTAATCAAACTAAATCACAAAACAGTATCGTTCGATCCACCGCACCACCGACCGACTGAGTGACTCACTGATGATGAACCAGTGGAAGTAGCTGCACCTACCTAAAGCCATGAAATTTCAGGGGTACATTGCTATCAAGGCGTAGGGGCTCTCGAAGCTGTAGGTTTGTCAATGACGCACGCAGCGAAGGAAGATCCGCAGCTTAGGCTTAATCTGACTTGTGGTTACTTTGCGTCCCTATTTAGAGTTCGAGGTGGCTTTTGCAGTCTACATTATTTGGTCGGCTAATGCTTGTGTAACATTCAATTTTTTAAACAAATGTTACGTAAGGAAGTGTGGAAAAATAATCAAATGGCTTTTTCGTATGGCGTTCTTAGAACCCAAGATGAATTGTTTTTTTTTTAAATAAGGCCCTCAGTGTATGAAAAGGCCTTAAAAGTGATACCATGCCTCAGCCAACTTGCTGCAGATGTATATGAGCGCCGTGCTGTGCGAGCTCAATGCGGGTAATTGTATGAACATTTTATACGCATTAGAATATAAATGCTGAAATATTTGTTTTTGAAATTCCTGACTTTATCGCGAGCATGTTTACATATAGGTCGATTTTTGTAGATATAGGTCACGCATACAAATCTGTAAAAGTTGTTTACGGGGTTTTCTCTTACTCAACCACCAATGGGTCGAATCAGGGTTTAGATTACGATGTGTTTCTTGCGAACTTCTTCAAAATTATTCGGAATGGGCCATGGTATTAGCTTCCTTGCTGTTTAACGCACTCGACAATTTTGCATTGGCGGATACTGCAACGGACTATGCAGATAAAGAGGTTGCTTGAAAATTGATTGAAAATTGCCCACAAAGGCACCAGGCTTACAGCAAAAAAGAAATTTACACGCTTGCAATATGAAAAAAAAATTGATGCAAAGGTCGTCCAGCTGGCTGAGGACCACGCTCCACAGCCCAAGGGCTCATGGCCGACGAATAATCATTGAAGATGGCAAACTCAATGAAATATATATTTCTCTCTCTCTCTCTCTCTGTCTTATGCAAAGCTAGACAGGTTTCATAAATATTTGTAAAGGCAACCTGCTGGACTTTTTAAAACCATTCTCTGAATCTCAAGTCTTTCAGAATGCAGCAACAAGCGGATCCAGTAATTAAAATTCAGAGGCGCCAATTACCAACAAAAAATAGCAATTCTTGACCTATCGATGACTTAAAAGCTTCCTGAAAACATAACTCGGCTCTCCTTGATCTTGGCGTATTCTTTTACACCAAAAATGACGTCATTGAAGCAATGTAGCTGCTATGGCCGGCTTACGTTTTATTCTATTAATAAATGTTACGGGGATAAAGAGGACCGGGATAAAGTTGGCACATTTAACACTTTATCCCTCGCCAGTCGCCCTGAGTGGTTACGTGCAAAGAAGTTTAAGGTCATAATCATCATCGTCATTAGAGCACGTGAGTAAACTTGACTTTTCCGCTAGGGGTTTCGGCGTACGCCGCCACCGACGGTGCAAGTGAGCCAATAAATGTTTGGCTTGAAAAGCGGGTGCCGGAACACCGAATGCGTAACACGTAGGTAGAGCCCCTACCGAATTACCCACTTCTGGGGGTATACTTGACGTGTTCGATAGCGCGCAACCGGTGGGCCGTCGTCTTGAACGAGGATATTCGCTAAGTAGCCCTGCGGGCAGGCGGCTTCTTTTATGTGTATTACGTGCTTAATCTTCATTTTCTTGGGCGGCACAGGAATTATGCATTGTTGACCCGCAATTAGAAGAACTCCTGCGCACCGAACAATTAGATTCGTAACTTGTACATCACCAATAATAGAACGGATGCGTCAATATTTTCAAGAAAATATCAGTTTGCTTACCCTTCTTGATTGCTATGTTTGTCCTCTTCGTTTACTTCTGTGTTTCAATAACTTTGATTTCATTGTAGAGTTTAACGTGCCGACGCAACGCAAGCGATTAGGTACGCCGTAGTGGAGGGCTGCGGAATAATTTTGACCACCTGAGGACCTTTAACGTGTGCCAAAATCTCGTACACACTGGCTGTTTCAAGAGCTAAAACAGACAGAAATAAACCTATTTCAAATAAGGCCGCACAAGCGACGACGTGAATCCTTAACCACGGGGTTTTTCTAGAAATACATCAAAGCATCACTTCACACCGGCGTCGTCCTTAAACAGCCGATTTCCGTCCGCCCCCGCTTAACAGAATATAGTTCCCGCGGAGTTGGGCACAAGGCCTTATAAACGCGTTTGTAAAAAAATGCCTGAATCCTAACGCACCCCCCCCCCCCCCCGAAGTGGTGAAGAAAATTTACTGTTTTATTGGTGACACAACGGATTCAGATAATACAAGGGATTGGTGCTTGAAATCTTAAGGATAATTTTTACGTAGCCGGAAAGTTTAACTGCCAACAAAGTTGCACCAAAGTTATAATTGTTTTACAGCAGAGATGCGGGACATCTAAGACGGCAAAGTCAGAGGTACTCCATGTAAGATAAATAAATATGTTCTATGCTTCTAAAACGCCATATTTCCAAAATTTATGTTTTATATACTTCGGCATAAAATCACGTATAGACTATCTGTAATCAGTTTCTTTACGTATAATTAAACAAGATCATTTGGGGAAGCCACAAAAAATGTGTTTCTTGAAGCATTCGTCATCAGCGTGACAAAAGCATTTAGTTATTTTTTTTCAGCCAACGATGCCGGGAACAAAGAGGCCGTACAATTGGGTGGCATTTCTCGATGGCTCTTGAGAAGTGTAGTACAGCTGTCGAGGTGTTTGCGAGCTTGTGCCGGTAGGTTTCTGTCTTCCTGATAACGTTTTGGAACATCCGGCTCTTTCAACTTTGCGACGGAAAGATAACTGGGCCGGAAACTGGAAGGCGTAGTCATTCACACGCTCATGCTCGAGTCCCGTTATCGTACCAGTGTAAAATGTGAGATAATCAGGTAGCTCGGAGATAAAACAACAATGGTAATGTGATAAGTCGAGAGCGCTCCCTGTTGCTGTCGACAACAGTCAGGGCCCATCACGCGGTTTCAATTGCCCTATTTTTGCTGAGAAAGCTATGCGACGTTTGCACTTCCACCCATGAAGTTGGGCAGAATGTATTTTGCACACCAGTGGATTGCGCACAGTCTGAATAGATGTCTTCATATTATGGTGACACGCACTAACAATATTCCGAATTGATGTACAGTCTTTTTTAGGCGGCTACATGAATATAACAAATGGCCCAAGCTGCGTTGTCAGGCGAACAATTGTTTAACCTGTAGCAGGAGCAAACAACCCTTATTTGTGTGTTTGTCGTAATACGGAACAGTATGATCGTATAACAAATCCCGTATCACTGTGACCAAGCGGTGAGGGCGTGAGAAAATTGATCAGAAGAAGTCTAAAGCATTGGTAAAGAAGGACGTTACTTTCCATATTTCCGCTTTGTGAAAAAACTGACTGCGCATTTTAGCAATTATACCTAACGTATCGGAATTGCGTTAGTTATTGGGGTCACCACGTATCATGTTTTTCTGTCGTGAAAGTTGTAAAAAATACAGCACTCCGGTTGGGGCGTGCACGTTCATGTTGACGGTGAGGAGGGGATCAAACATAGAACCAGATTCCCTGTCATCGATATTGTCACAGACTTCGGACAGATTCCCGAGAAACGTACACGGGGCAATCTCTCCCTATCGGGGTATGTGCTCCAGTGGAAAGACGCTGGGCGATGTCCAACGGAATGAAGAGGAAGTAGACGAAGCCCGAGCTCCCGCTGGGTTTGCGCCATCAACCCGTCTTTCGCCCGGTGGCTACGGTGTCCTTTGTAAATACACCTCCTTCCTGACTACCCATCTCCGCGTTGTCACGTGACATCTTTGGTGGAGGTGCTGGGTATCCGAGGTTGGGAAGCACGGCGCTGCGCATCGGGAGTGTAGCCGTAGGAGAAAGGCCGAGAGCCGTAACGAGGTGACGCATTGGGGGGGGTGGAGTCCAGCGGCTCCTACAGTAACGAGCGATGTGGCCAATACGGGAGCAGTTGAAGCATATTGGTCTGTCGTCAGGCGTTCGCCATTCAGCTGGATTCGGCGGCGGTTACCAAAAGGCGCTTGGGGGCCCATGTGCGTGGTCGGCGAAAACTGTTGGGCAAAAGGAGGATGGGAATGCCCGATACTGCACACTTGATGGATTCCAATGCTTGCCATTTCATTGCGAACGACGGCCTGGATTGCAGCGATCGTAGGGAGTCGGCAGCGATCATCTGCATATGGCAGTGTGGGGGTAGGGACCATCGCTTCGATTTCGCGGCGCACGATTCTGGTAATATCTGCAGACGGGGCGACAGGTTCCGGCCTGCGTGGAGCAGGAGCGGGTAGATGGACGTCATCCCAGGAAGACGTCGCAGCAGTGTGCGGGAGCCGGGCAGATTGGTTAGCTATACGGCGTCCCTTGGCCTGCTCAAATCGCCGGCACTCTTTGATGATGGAATCAACGGTGGCGCAGTCCTTACAAATGAGCAGGTGAAAGGCGTCGTCGGCGATGCCCTTAAGGATATGACCAACCTTGTCCATTTCTGACATTCCTGGGTCAACTTTGGAGCATAGGGCCAGAACGTCGTGGATGTAGGCGACGTAACTTTCAGTGGATGTTTGAGCCCGTGTTGAGAGCTCTTGCTTTGCCGCAAGCAGGCGACCAACGGGTTTCCGAACACCTTTCGAAGCTCTTTGAAAACATCCCAACTGGTTAGCCGTGCTTCATTAGTGTCAAACCATGTCTCAGCCGTTTTCTTGAGGCACAAAGCAGCGTTGGCGAGCTTAAGGGTGTCGTCGTCGTCCCAGCTAAGGGTGTCGTCCCATTGTTGAGAGCACTCACACGTTCGAACCTACGGAGCCAATCTTCTACATCAATGTCGTCCGTCCCAGTGAAGTCGCCGGGGTCCCGAGGGTGGGACACAACGATGAACGATGAAGGGGATCCCGGCTCATTGGTAGGCATCGCGGGGCCGCGAGCGATGCGCCCACTCCGAAGTTCCGTGTTGTTAAGAAGCCGCGCTGGCGAGAGGTACAGGAAACCGGAAGTCCAGCACCTCCACCAAAGATGTCACGTGACAACGCGGAGATGGGTAGTTGTTGAATGCAGTTGTTGAACACTGAATGCAGACCCTGTGCACCCCGGTTCAACCGCTCACCCTCGCCCCAACGCCGCCAGTCCCGATCGCCGCAACCTCGCCGCTCGCTCCGATTCCCGACCGTGCCGCCCGGTACTCTCCGGAAAACTAGGCAGTGCAGCTCCCAGAGGTGATGCTGCATCCCGACCCGGCCCGAAAATCCTCTACCTCCTCGTTCTGGAAAGCACAACTTATTAGCCCTTCATGTCGATGATGTCCCGGTAACTGCTTTAGTGGATACAGGTGCGCAGTTGTCCGTCATGAGCTCGTCCCTTTGCCACTGCCTACGGAAAGTCCTCACGCCTGCCCCGTCCCGTGTTTTGAGAGTTGCCGATGGTGGGATGACCACCGTAGCCGGAATGTGTACTGCGCGTGTTGGACTGGCCGGCCACCAAATCACTGTTATGTTTGCTGTCCTGGACACGTGCCCTCATGATGTTATTATCGGCCTGGACTTTCTCGCGGACCACGCAGCCTTAATCGATTATGCCTCAGGTGTTCTTCGGCTCGAGCTACCGAGCCCCCTTGCTACTGATGTCGAACCTCACCCCGGCTTCGTTCCACTGAGCACATTCGCCTGGCCCCAAAGGCAGTGACCTACCTTCCGCTGACCTCGTCTCCGCCCGTGCCGGATGGCGATTTACATCGTTTCCCCGGTTACAGCCGTGTTGCTCGACCGACACGTGGATCTCCCATTTTCGGTCGTAACAGTTGCCCAGAATGGATCACACTGCCGTTACTAAATTTCGGACTTTCGACACAAGTCCTTCCGCAAGAATAGCGCTTGCCCTGCTTCCACCATTGGATAACTGCGAGCTTTCTGCCATGGCCCTTGAAGCAGCCCAAGTTGACAAAGAAGACACACAACCTCACAAAATCAAAGGAGTTTGTACGAATGATTTCCCCGGACCTTCCAGCGCACCATGCTCACGAGCTTCGCTGCCTTCTTGCCAGCCATAGTGACATTTTTGACTTCGACGGCCGGCCCTTAGGTTAGACGTCCGTTTTGACGCATCACATAAACACCAGGGATGCAAGTCCTATACGTCGACGTCCATATCGCGTGTCTCAGACCGAGCGAGGTGTCATTCAGCGGGAAGTCGACGAAATGCTCAGAAGGGATGTTATTGAACCCTCCTCTAGCCCATGGGCATCACTGATTGTTTTGGTGAAAAAGAAGGACGGCTTATGGCGCTTCTGTGTTGATTACAGGCATTTGAACAAAATTACCAAGAAAGATGTATACCGCTCCCTCGAATTGATGACGCCCTCGACTGCCTACATGGTGCCTCCTACTTTTCATCCATCGATTTGCGGTCCGGATGCTGGCAAATAGCTGTTGACGGAAAAGACAGAGAAAAAACCGTTTTCGTAACACCTGACGGTTGTACCAATTCAAAGTCATGCCATTCGGACTGTGTAACGCGCCGGCCACATTCGAAAGGATGATGGACTCTCTCTTCGTGGGTTCAAGTGGACAACTTGCCTTGTTACTTGACGACGTCGTTGTGTATTCGCCCACATTTGAGACTCACCTGCAACGTCTCTCGGACATTCTCGGTGTTTTTCGCAGAGCCGGTCTGCAACTGAACCCCAAAAAGTGCCATTTCGGATGCCGCCAAATCAAGATTCTCGGCCACCTAGTCGACTCCACCGGTGTTCAACCCGATCCTGAGAAGATACGCGCCGTTTAAGACTTCCCCATTCCGCGTTCGGTGCACGATGTGCGCAGATTTATAGGGCTGTGTTCGTACTTCCGCCGTTTTGTCAAGGATTTCCCTGCCATCGCTGGCCCCTCACTGATCTTCTTAAGAGAGATGCAGCGTTCTCTTGGGGCCAAGCGTACGAGTCGGCTTTTTCCGCGCTCATCGGCCACCTATCGAACCCGCCAATCCTGGCTCACTTTGACAGCTCTGCTCCGACGGAAATCCGCACGGACGCCAGCGGCCATGGAATAGGGGCAGTGCTAGCCCAAACACAGGCGGGCTCGACCGGGTGATAGCTTACGCAAGCCGCCTCTTGTCTCCATCCGAGCGCAACTACTCAATCACCGAGCGCGAATGCCTTGCTCTGGTGTGGGCCGTCGGCAAATTTAGACCATATCTGTACGGCAGGACGTTTACCGTTGTAACCGACCACCACGCCTTATGCTGGCTTCTCTGAAAGATCCCACAGGTCGGCTTGCTCGCTGGGCTCTATACCTCCAAGACTTTGATTATTCAGTTGTGTACAAGTCCGGTAAACTGCACAGAGATGCCGACTGTTTATCTCGTTATCCCGTCGGCGAGGCTCCCACTGATGAGCTCGACCCGGATATTTGCTCTATTCTTTGTCGGACTTCAAAGACATCGGGGACCACCAGCGCCGTGATCCGACGTTTCGGCCTATTATCGACCGTCTCCAATCACAGCCAACGCACCCTTCTCTGAACGCGTTCGTGCTGCGGAATGGTATCCTATACCGCCGCAAACTACCGGGCTGATGGACCTGACCTGCTGCTGGACCCCCCGGGCGACTTCGCTCGGATGTCCTCGCCAGCTCACGACGTCCCGATGGCTGGCCACCTTGGCGCTGCTCGCACTTATGACCGCGTCCGCCGACGATTTTACTGGCCAGGGCTCTACCGGACTGTGCGTCGCTATGTCGCGGCGTGCGATCCTTGCCAACGTCGAAAAACGCCCCATTACGTCCCGCCGGCCAGTTGCAACCTTTGGACATTCCCACCGAACCATTTTATCGTGTTGGTTTAGACCTTTTAGGCCCCTTTCCGTTGTCCTCCTCCGGGAATCGTTGGATTGCGGTAGCCACAGACTATACTACCCGCTACGCTATCACCCGTGCGCTCCCAACGAGTTGTGCTACAGATGTCGCCGATTTCCTCCTGGAGGACGTCATCCTGCGTCATGGTGCTCCGCGACAGTTGCTCACGGACCGTGGCCGGTACTTTTTGTCACAGGTTGTCGAGGACCTTCTCCGCCCTTGTGAAACAAAGCACAAACTGACGACTGCATACCATCCTCAAACAAATGGCCTTACTGAGCGGCTCAACAAAACGCTCACTGACATGCTTGCAATGTACGTCTCCACAGACCATCGAGATTGGGACGTTACAACTACCTTATTTCACATTTGCTTATAATTCCTCCCGGCACGACACGGCTGGATATTCTCCTTTCTTCCTTCTTTTTGGTCGTGAGCCTACTTTACCGTTCGACACCACCCTACCGACTTCAAGTGAGCCGACCACTGCATATGCTTGTGACATCATCGCCCACGCTGAACTGGCGCGCAGGTTGCCCGAGAACGACTATTGGCCTCACAAGCATCCCAGAAGTCTCAATACGACGAGTGTCACCGCCCTGCACACTTTGCTCCTGGCTCCTTGGTTCTTGTGTGGACCCATTCTCGCCGAGTTGGACTGTCTGAGAAGCTCATGTCCCCTTCACTGGCCCCTACCGCGTCGAGCGTGCCGTCACCCCCGTCACCTACGAAATCGTGCCTGTTTTGCCTCTGACCTCGTCTGGGCACTCAGTACCTCAGCTCGTTCACGTGAGCCGCCTCAAGCCGTACCACCGACGGAGTCTACCTGCTACTGCTCCTCCATAACAGGCACCGGGACGGTGCTTTGCGGCGGGGGAGTTGTGTCACAGACTTCGGACAGATTCCCGAGAAACGTACACGGGGCAATCTCTCCCGATCGGGGTATGTGCTCCAGTGGAAAGACGCTGGGCGATGTCCAACGGAATGAAGAGGAAGTAGACGAAGCCCGGCTCCCGCTGGGTTTGCGCCATCAACCCGTCTTTTCGCCCGGTGGCTACGGTGTCCTTTGTAAATACACCTCCTTCCTGACTACCCATCTCCGCGATGTTCCCTGTCATCGATATAGGTGACCATCTTGGCGAATTTCTTGTGACGGTGCATCCTCTTATTAACTTTGATGAATGGCCTGGAAGTAAAGATTATCGTCTAGGAACGCAATTAAACGCGGAGCTCCATGATCGGCGAAATTGAACACGTGGTCGTTCGGTCCACTAGCAATTACTTTTCCGCTACCTCCCTTTACCTTCTTCCCATAGAGGATGCACAAAACTTTCTGCGGCGTGACTTGCTCTCCGCTGTAGTCCTTGGATTCTACCGCATGTACGTTGCTTCCGTTAGGGTGGTTGATGATGACACCGGGTGTTGGGTTTTTGGTGTTGTTGGCGATGTCGTCCTACTTCATGAGTACGATTTCCTTTGCGGGGATGCCATGGCTGCGGAGAACATGGTACGCGTGGCACGTGTCCGCCTGGTTCCTTTAGTTGTACTCGTTGGAGCCAGCTACCACAAGAGCCCAAAGCTTGGGTTCATCAGCGTCGGCATCGTTGGCGCCCAGTAATGTTTCCGTAGTAACGGCGACTGCGAACCCGCAAAGCAGCAGCGATGTGATGTACACTGCCTGCCGTACGGACATCGTTAACGATAGGGGACCCTCTCCTTAGTCTTCATATGCAATGCTTTTGATATCATGTATATCGTATTACTTGCAAAGTTACCTTCCCTTACTGCCGATAACACACATGATCTAGTGAAAGAGTAGTTGGCAGAATAATAAAAAACAGATTTGGGCAGCGATAATATTGTTTTTGAAGATTCGGTATCCGCGCACACGATATTTTATATGATATGCGATCACAAGGTAGCCATCTATTTCTTTCACTTTAACAATATTCGCCATGGTCGGTTAAGCACTCGTGAAAACAAACTATCAATACTCGTTTAGTTTGGCGAATGCGGATAAAAGTTCAACAGCCTTTTTGACGCACTTTTGTTGAGCACACTGGTTTTGTTTTTGCTGCTAGGTTTTGGTTTAGTTAAATTGGGTTATTCCCCAATTTAATTAAAACAATAACAGTGTAATTATAACATTTAATAACATTGTAGAAGAATACTTGTTTTTTTTTCATAATGGAAAATGCTAGCAATTTTAGTCAAACGTTCTCCTACTGATAGTGTTGTATTTGGTTTAATCCTCAATATTCACACAATTTCGAAACGCTGACTGACTGACTGACCTGCCGACCGACCGTTCAATCAAGAGGAACTCTCTGAGCATCCTCACTCAATCAATCCCTCACTCATTCACCCACTGAGTCTTCACTCTGGCCATAGTTCTTAACATGGTAGCCGGATTGCCGGCTGTTACTAAACCTTTCCTACTTAAAGGAGCCACGAAGAGAAAACACAAGTTTGGTTCATTCGAAAGGTTGCCTCGTTAGAAACATAACGACACCACCTATAACGCAAACTTCGCTCAAATAAGCTACATAATTAGGAAAAAAGGAAATGACCATGCGACCCACCAGCTCATTTTCCGACACAGAACCTGTGATGTCACTCGAGAATTCTGTGCGATTGGCGGAGGCCGGCAAAAGCAAACGCATGTTAGGCAGGGTTTACAGTTTGCATAGTGAGCTATATGCCCGTGAAACATACTGCACATTCTTTTTATGACAAAGAATGGTGGAGTAAACGGTTGAAGTTCCGAACGAACACCTAAGCGTGTGAGCCAATGCGTACGAAACTACCGCCGGCCGAGCTCGACATCCCGCCGTCGCGCAGACGAATTTTCGGGTTCGAGGATCTCAGGGGCCAACGAACTGTTCCAGCACGTACAGCCGCGACCTTGCTTGGTATCTTAATCCTTGACAGGAGGTTGGCCGTCATATCGCCAACCAGCAAAGGTAAAAATAGAAACGAGGGGAGTAAGGAAACAGCAAGAAGCGACTGAGATAGTGCCAGTCGTCGCAGAAGTTTCGAATGGTGTTGGCTTGCTGCTAGTGTTAGGAGCTCGTTTCTAGTTTACAACCACTGAAAACGTCAGTTTGTTCGAGTACTTTACAATGAAATTTCGTTGCTGCGTTTTGAAATGCCCATGTAGTACGGGCAAATCGTCTAGGGAGTGCGACATCCCCGCCGGTGAAGAGATCTCCTTTCATGTGCTGCCAAACGACGAACCGCGGCGAAGCAAGTGGCTACGTTTGTGACTTTGCAAACGGAGGAGAAAGGGTAGCTAAAGGAAGTACGAGTGTGCTCGCTTCATTTCCGACGAAGTGATACGGCAGGGACCCTTACGTTAGCTCACTCCTGGGACATGCTGGCGCTCGTCGCCGACTTCTTCAAAGCGCCGTCAAAGCGCTCTGACCTTGGGGAGAAAAATGCCGTACACACCGCTCATTGACGCTCGTATCTTTCTGGTCGGAGCAGAGAGCTCGCGCGAACGGCTTTCCATACACGACACCGGGCCAACTGGCATAAGCGATACTGCCTACTGAAATGGAACTATTATTAACCGTAATAAAAATACGGCACATACGTACCAGTCTGTATTCGTCCGTCGCGACGGGGCTGACGAGGCAGCGGTGCCGACGGCAGGGCGTTCGTCTGTTGTGGCTATCGCGGAATGGTCGCTTTCCCCGTCCACCGCGTATCCCACAACTCCTGCCGCTCGTGCACTTAGAAGCATTGAAGCGTTCAAGTGGTGTGAGGTTGTTAAATGCAAGCCCTAGCTCCTCGGCGAGAGTTTTGTTCTCCGGATCAGGCGATTCCATGGCTAGGGCTGCGGGTGCACTAGGTTTTACTAGTATTTTTAAAATGGCCGCCGTCTCGGTTTCGGTACGAGTTTCGGTTCCTGTCTGACTCCCGCGTGTGGGTGCTATATGGAGTTGACATACTAAGTATCTGTTTTCATAGGACCGGCTCGTAGGACGCCCATGTTCACGTCACCAAATGTGCAATTTTAGCGGGATATTTAACATTTTGGCTTAAATTGCCGTATTTCTCAGTGAATAAAGCATCATTTGCTTCCGGGAAAGCGCTTGGGGTACAATGAAACACCTAATCTTTCGAATAAAACAAACTTTTGTTTTCTCTTCATGGCTCCTTTAAATGTTCTCGCTAACATCTTAAATTGAATAACGTAATCCCTTGAAAAGCACTCCCAGTGTCTTACTGTCAACAACCTCACCTGTAATAAACTTCCAGTAACGTCAGGCAACACTCAAGGTTCCGTTCGTGGCCCCCTTTTATTTCTCCTACTCGACTCGCCTTCAAATGTAGCGTGTACGATCCGCCTTTCCGCGTATGACTGCGGTATATATGACCCTGTTAATGACATTTCAAACGTCATTCGTTCAATCCAATCTTAACTGCATAGAGGAATGGTGCGAGCACTGGCTCATGAAAGGTAATCCTCAAACAAACGTAAAGTTGTAGCATTCCACCGCTACCGTATGCTGCTTGCTATCCTTACGCAGTTAATGCCATACTTTTGGAACATGCTCAGCCGTACAAAAATGTGGGCGTTAGTTTGTGTCGCCATCATTCATGAAACGTGCATGTTACAACATAATTTCATCCGCAAATAACTCTTGCTTTCCTGAAACGATATTTATTCCTCGCTCCACCACACGGAAATCACAAGCGTACAAATCCTTTGTTCGACGAGTACGCAACACCCATTTGGGACGCCCGACCACATTACGTTACACACACCATCGAATCACTTCAAAACCAGGCCTCAAGACTTATTTACTATCCATACATTTCAACTATCAGCGTATCTGAATTGAAAGGGGAATCTGGTTTAATGGTTGTAGCATTTCGCCGCCGTATCGCCATACTTTTTTTACTTCATAACGTTTTACATCGCCCCTTGCATGCCCCACCTTCTATTTTCCTGCAACGCGCATATATCACCGCACGAGTCATTAGCTTCAAATTGCTCGACCACGTACTCCGTAGTTTCCCCTCGTACATCACCACAATAAACGCCTTCCCAACAACATCGCAACCGTTACTTGTCCATCATGCTTCATAGAACCCATCGTTAAGTTTATACGTTTGTAATCTTCTTATCAGCCACTTATGTGAACCCCCTTCAAATCGGGTTAAGGAAATAAAATGAGAAATAAATCAAATGAACTTGGTTTTTCTCCGTCGTAATTTTTTTATAAACCCGATATTGTATGCCCATTAAATGCAAAACAGGCGTGCGCGAAAGGCATTACGGGTGCCTTGTTGATTGATTGTAGGGTTTAACGCGCCGACACAACGCAGGCGATGAGGCGCGCCGTAGTGGTGGGCTCCGGATTAATTTTGACCACCTGGGGATCTTTAACCAGCGCCACGGGTGCCTTGGTACTGATTTCGGTGAGGCAGTAACTACAAGGTTACACCTATGAAAAGAAATGACTGGTACATTTTTCTTACTTTGTAGTGCCTGTAACCAGTAACCGCGGTTTTTTGTTTGTAGATGAAGGCAAAGAGCACGAGTTACCAACATCACAATAGCACGACTTGCGCTTGTCGACTATCATAAGGTTGGGGTCATGACGAAGGTGGTTTGACATGACCTGGCTTCCGGCTTTTCGGCAATATTTATATCAAACCCGCCATGTTCGGAAAACCAGTCTTATACACCCAACACAGAAACCCCAATGGGATGACAGCATTATTTGAGCTAATTATTGTATGTAATGAATGGGCACCACTTTCCAAACTAATGGCTTAACACCTGAATATCTATCTAGTGGCCCTTCAATTTTATTACTACCATTTCCTCACGAGTTTCGTTGAGGAGCTGTTCAGCCTTACGGTACATGGGTTTCCTGTGAAGCAGATAAAGATTTCCGACCACAGTTTGAAAGCCAGTTAAAAGTAATGGCGATTGAGTAAAAAACCAATAAAGCTCCCCAAAAATCACCCGTAAATCTCCTTGTTGAACCAAGGGGCCAGTAGTTCGTTACTTTTGAGTTGTAGTGAAACGTCTTCTTCGACCCTAAAAAGCTCATTCAACACTGATGATTAACGGTCTTATTTTATCCGTCTTGCTTTAACAATTGCGGGATATATGCAGTCCAACCCACTTATAACGATCCCATATACAGTCTTGAAATATCCAACAATATCCAAGTACCAAGGAAATCCCATCGTTATCACCGATAATTGTTATAAGTGGGTTGCGAAGTAAAAAGACAGAACAGAGCTCAAAACATTTTATTCGCATGCCAGCAAGCTCGTACTACTACTAATTTGCGGAAAAGAAGCTACAGTAAGTCACCTTTGTTTGCCGCGTGTGAAGCTAGTGCAAATCGTTTCCAAGAGCATCTATAGGTGCTTCACCATGCTGAGGTAAATGTCCTTGGCCGAAACAAAGTCCCCCAGGGACTGTGTCACGTATTGGGCCTTCTACGAAGACACTACCTGAGTATGCTGCGCAATCGCGTCATTAGAGTCGTCACTGTGGCCCTTTTGGTGCACAATATAACCGGATTCAATTGTTATATCCGATATCGTGGCATTGGAGCATTGTAATAAGCGGTTCATTTTACCTAAGAAAGAATGCAAACGTTGATGGTGCCGTAGCTGTTCACAGTTATATCAGATATAATGTTATAAACGGTATTGTTATAAGTGCACTCGACTGTATAACCATGTCTGAGTTATAACGACCATGTTTCGGTGCACTTACGACTTTTCTATTCCAGCCATGGAAACTGCGTTCAGACATGCCGAACGTTTTTCAAAGCTCTCTACTTTTACAACAAACACTTCCGACACGGTCAGGGTTTAAGTATGGCGCACACGAAATGAAAAAAAAAATCAAAACAGTCTTTAAAGCACGAGAGAGGGGGCGTGATGGGACGTTCACCGCTTCAATGCGTGGCTCGCTCTGCTAAGAAGAGCAGGTTTTGCGCCAAGGTCCGCACACCATTGTTGGCGTTCACAAGGGAGTGCGTAAATGAATGTGAACGACCAATTCAACATTTCTCTTTCTGGGCATAGTGTTCTAGCGAGAAGTTTATCCGTATCTTCGGTCTTATTGTTGCTGAATCTGGTGGATTTGGCACATAAATGCCGCAACGCGTCCTCACACGGAAGAGCTAAAACCCCTTATTAAAGGTGTCTCATCGAAATCGTGGTTAGGTTATCACTGCTGTGTGCGCATACTGTGAATAAGGGTGCTGGTTCCAAAAATTCATGAGATCAACTGCTCCTCCTGTTTTGCATAGAACAGCTGGCAAAAGCTTTTAGGCATGCATCGCGACCATCCGTGCCTCGTGTAAGGGTTACTAAAATCCTAAAATCCAAAGCCCAAAGCCACACACATTCTACACGCGCACGCACGAGCTACTAGACTTCTCGATTAAGCGGAAGACATATGATCAGGCAATGTCACCGCCTGGACAGCACCGATGAGAGCAAGTGACTCCTCACCAAAGCTAGTTTCCACATTAACGGCTGCAATACCTATGGTTTCATGCTTGAAGACAATCCTAGTCACCACGAGTGAGTGAGCCACGTCGACAGAACGTCGGTCACGTCACCTAACACAAAGGAAACGGAGAGAGATAGTTCACTTCTATTATCAAGCTAGTGGAGACGAAGACATCTCAGCAGGTCAAACGCTGTCTGTCACTACAGATGTTGCTGTGGCAGTTGGCAGGCTTTTGTTCAGCGTGCGTAGCTTGGGGACCAAAGCGCAAATGCACATCTGCACTACATCCAAATTGTCTAAACAAAACAAAACCTAAGGGCGATCCTGCTCGCCCTGACTGAACATGCACGATGACGTGCAAGCACCCTCGGCAGCCAACTCAACGCAAGAAATGTTGATCCCCACCAATGCCCTCAAGGTCAAAAAGCTCATAGCCTACTCTCGACAGAGTCCTTGCATTACCAAGTGCGATGGGCCCGTGAACGTGAGGAAACGTGAGCCCAAAGAATCGCCCAGGAGCCATTTTTTTCTTTACCTGAGCGAGACTGCGAAAAAAGCTGACCCAAAAACGGAGGCCGATATGAATGTAGAAAACGGCGCAGCTGTGAAGATGGCTGAGAGGAAGGCTGTTCTAAACAAAGTGCCTGACGACCCCTACCCATTACTTTTTGTATTCCACTCGACGGCGACAGTCAGCCCAAGGCGCATAAGAACGAGAACCGCGCCTGCGCACCACAGTGCGCAAACTGTTCTGTCTTGACTCTTTGGATGTCTCCATGAAAGAAGCAGGCATTCAGAATCGTTTCCTTTCGATATCTAATCTTTCCTCCCATTTGTTCTTGTCCAACTTCAGAATATTTAGAGACCCCTCGGGGGCCATAACAGTTTTTTTAGGAGGGGGGTGGTAATGTGTGTCTACTTTTATTTATGAACTATAACTGCCTATATTTTTGTTTGCACCTATACATTATAATACCTATAAGAAAGGGTGTCAGACAAGGAGACACAATCTCTCCAATGTTATTCACAGCATGCTTACAAGAAGTATTCAGAACGTTGGATTGGGAACAGGTGGGAGTAAGGGTTATGGAGAATACCTCAGTAACCTCAGATTTGCGGATGACGTTGCCTTGCTAAGTAACTCGGGGACTAATTGCAAAGCATGCTTTCCGACTGGGCGAACAGAGTAGAACCGTGGGCCTGAAAATTAATATGCAGAAAACTAAAGTAATGATCAAACACCTCGGGACAGCACAGCAGTTTGAGATAGGTGGCGAGGCAGTGGAAGTGGTAAGCGAATATTTCTACTTAGGCCAAGTTTGTGACCCCAGATCCCAACCATGAGGCAGAGATAATTAGAAGGATCAGAATGGGGTGGGGTGCATACGGCAGACATTCTCAGATAATGAATAGCAGCCTACCATTGTGGCTGAAGAAGAAAGTGTATGACAGCTGCATCTTACCGGTACTCACCTACGGGGCAGAAAGCTTGGAGGCTCACTAAGAGGGTTCAACGTAAATTGAGAACGACTCAGCGGGCAACTGGAGCGGAAAATGATAGATGTAACATTAAGGACAAGAAGACGAGCGGAGTGGGTCAGGGGAGCAAAATGGGTTAAAGACATATCAGTAGAAATTAAGAAGAATAAATTGACGTGGGCAGGGCATGTAATGCGAAGGCAAGATAACCGCTGGTCATTAAGGGTAACAGAGTGGATCCCTAGAGAAGGCAAGCGTTGCAGGGGGCGGCAGAAAGTTAGATTGGCAGATGAGATCAAGAAGTTTGCGGGGATAAATTGGTCACAGTTGGCACAGGACCGATGATAATTGGAGAATAATGGGAGAGGCCTTTGCCCTGCAGTTGGCGTAGATAGGCTGGTGATGATGGATGATGATGATGATGATGATACATTATAAGACTTGTACCTCCTCCGTATCCTCCCTAGCTTTGCATTGACGTAATTTATTTTGTGATTTTGATTGTGTATGAGAATATGTCTTTAGTATGCATGCGGGGAGTATTAAGAGCACCTAGACGCCATAAAGGCTAAGGCGTATCCCTTCTCACAACGAGACCGTGGCTCCATGCACTTCCACCACGAACGGCTTTCAGGTGTGTGTAGGCAAAAAACAACAAAAATTCACCATCTTCCCGTTAGGCAACCCTGAGTAGTATTCGAAGCAGCCAGTGGGTCGACTCAAGTTCTCATTAGTTTTCAGTTCGATCACGGTGTTGCGGGAAGAGAATGAGGGAAGCGGAGCGCGCGTGGCGCCTCCAGGGGAGTATGCAGTGGCTACCGTTGCGCCTCTAACCCTAAGCTGCTTCGCATTATCGCGCGCGGAGCCCCAGGTGTTGCGCCATTCGTTGCGCAATCCCGGAGAGGAGAGGAGCTTCGGAGAGGAGAGGAGGAATGCCGCAGAGGAGAGGAGTGTCGGAGAGGAGAGGAGGAATGCCGGAGATGAGAGGAGATGAGAAAAGGAGAGGAGATGAGGAGGAGGAAGATGCGCATGCGCAGGGGGGGTGTGGACGCCGCACAACGGCAACCGCACATCGGCGGAGTGAACAGACGCGACCATAAGCTGCTCCACATCTAAAAATGGCTTACTATGAAGATCAGGCTCCTTGTAACACATATATCGGTAGATAATATTGCGCAACCTTCAATGACTGCGCATCGGACTAGCCCAGTGTCGCTTCTCACAGTAGCAACCCAGTTTTAACACTGCTAACTTTCATGGAAGGTGTCACTGTGCCATATTGATCACTGGAGCTGCCCTGGTTAATCGTTCAATTTACCATCACCTATTATGTTAGCGTATGGCATATATCCAATTCCTTGAAATCTGCAGTGATAATGGCGCGGACCTGCTTTCGTCCTTGTGTGCATACCGGTATTTTTACAGATGTGTAAGGAAGAAAACTCAGTAATGGGACGCGTATCTTGTACAATGTTACAGGTGCCTCCGTTTTGTTACACTTTATTCGCCTCTATAACTTCGTTTCACAAGTCGTGAAACAAAGAATGCAATTTTTCACAGGGTGTAACGTATTTCCATCCGCCTCTTTGCGATATACCTTGAGCAAAAGTACGGGTGTTAACCGATTTATAGGACGCGCAACTTTTTTAACCCTGTCCGCTGCATCGATGGTGCAGGTAATCTCTACGTATTCAGGATAGCCTCGACTGGGGTTTGGGTTATCGGCGGCCTTTACCGCAAGTCTCGATAATAATAAATTACTGCAGTATGTGAATGCCCGGCAGCCTGCTTCTATCCTTCTCGGTCATTGATGGTAACTATTTTTCTTATAGATACCATGCGCGAACCTGAGTTGTAAGCTCGCAAGAAAGTTAGGATGTTGTGAACTATGCGATCTTTACGGGATTGTTTCGGCGCTTGTTTTCACAGACCGCAGGCAAAAACCCTTTTCTAATTTATAGTTGTCCGTTGACATGCTTTTTCGGCGTGAGGAATTACGCATCGTGCGAACTGTTTGTTCTCCAACATGCAAATCTTGTGCAACAAGGGTTGAAGAAAAATATAAATGTTTTTGTTTCATCATTTTAAGAATTGTACCACTAAAGTATTCTCATTTGAAAGTAGTACAGCGTTATTTCACCAGCGTTCCGTCACAGCTGAATCACGGCGGGTGTCGTTCACTTACGCAAGGGTTTCTTGCGTTGGATATGTACGCGTTTTATCATTCAACCAAGTTTTAAAATACTGCATTGCAGGATATTCTTTCGTCCTAAAGCCCCCTCTCACAATGCACTTCCAGCAATTCAAGTGCACTTTTTTTTTGCCTATCTGTACTTCGAATTCGCAACGTTCATCCGCGTAGGCCCCTATTTGCTCCCCGATTGTGAGCGCTCTGCTGGGTTTAAACTGACGTTCGGCAATCTATTACACTCCGTATTCCTTTCACCTGCGCGATATGAGTACAGAGCTCCGCAGTGTACCGGAACCAACCCATTGTTTGAATCTTTTAAGTGCGGCTGTTTTTCATCATGCGCTCGATCACGCGCTTGATCATGTGCTTTCATATCATCGCAACAATGAACACTCACTTGCAGAGTAATTACGCATGGCCGCAATGGCAGCATAAAATTGATTGGTGCAGCCAAGTTGTGCGTCGAGCCTGACGCTTTGCCTGTGTTTTCGCACCTTCTCTCTTTTGAAGCACTATTGTACTAAGCGGATGATTCATGAGATATGTGAAACTTTTAAAAAAATTTCTATCGCACGCGCATGACCCCTCAACACATTCTGAACAACGTGACGTAAAATTCCGTAGAGAAAATTATGCACAACAGTGTTAACATTTTAAACCCGCCGATAGGATTGCCGTGTTGAAACAATAGCAATTAGTCGCTGCGTCCTCACTTTTAATTACGCATATATATAAATTACGTCCAGTCATTGTTTTTCTCCTCAAGCTGTTTTTTCTACTTCACCAAATCTGCAAACTCTGATTGCATTTAAGAAAAAGCAAAGGAAGAAGGTAGACAGTTCATTTTTATTTTTTCAAATAAAAAGTAGGCCATATCATCAGTTAGTTGCGAAAAAAACTCCAAAGGCGTATGAAAAGAGTCTGACTTGTGGACGCATATAAATCAGCTAGTGCATAAACCTAGCAACTTAATTTTGGGAAAGCTGTGATCGAAGTTTCCGTCGTTCCAAAAAATGCAAGAAAGCTGACACTAACGCGTAAGAATTGCAGGTAGCGAAGCTGTACGAAAACTTCACGACCATTACGACGGTAAAGTCCACGATTGCAGCCGATTTGCTTCTTCTTCGCTGATGACAATGACCTTTACCCATGTTGCTATAAGTGTGAGCTTTCTTCATTTTTTTTTTGAACTGATCGTCATTGGTCATCAGCTTGGAGGGGCGTACGCTATGACGTGACTTTCTCATTCCGAGCAAATGTTGCCCCGATTATGGCGAACCCTTCAGTCTTCCTCGTTCCGAGCAAGTGTTGCCCCGATAACGGGGCGCTGGAGTTTTTTTACAATCTTGGGCAATCTCTCTTGGCTCGACAAACGTGCGCCGCGGACGCTGCGCGGTCTTCGCGAGCCACGCACACACGGGTGCTCGGCATTTTCGTGGTTTATTTAACTGCTGGGCGGTCGCCGCGAGGCGAGCGCTCACGGGCACGCGCTCGGCATTTTCTTGATATTTTTAACTGCGGACATGAAAAATTACGATTTGCTAAATAGCTCAATGTTAATAACGTGTGTGTGTTTCGTTAGGTATACCAGTATTGTCACAGGATAAAGGTACACAATGCCCGGTGCCATGGCCCACCATCGGCCATGACTGTGGGAGTGGCCGGCCTGCAGCCCGCGCGTTAGCTCTATTGGCTGTCTTGGGGATATTGTAAATGTATCGCTGATCACCCTCAACCATGGTTCATCTCATCAGTTCTGCTGCCATGTAACAATATGTGAGCACTTATGTTACCTTCGAGAAGGTTCCGTCAGGGCTAATGTGTCCGTCGTTAGTCTGTTCATTTGCCTTCATAACAACTAAGACCCTCCAAAAACAACCCGTAGCCATGGAACTGAAACTACCCGGGTACATCGTGAGGGTCTATCCCGAGTTATAGGTGCCGGTGCAGGAAATTGAAGAGTAATACCTTCGTTCTGGTGTCCGTTGCGAACGCAGTGATATATATTGCATCGCAGTGTGGGACGAGACAGCCTCGGAAGGATACCTATGTACAGTTTATGTGCAAATTATATTTGCGGGACGCCTCGAAAAGTTCTAGCATCTGCGAGTAGTGGGCAGGAAACACGCTTGTGGGGTCCAGCTGCTGTCGGCAGTAATCATTGCCACACGGAGGCGAATACGGGCAGAAAAACGATTTCTTTATGCTCGCCCGACGAAACAAAAAAATTATTATGAGATGGAGAGGGGAGAAGACAAATGAAGCAAGATACGGAAATTTAGTGTACATGGTTGTCTAGGTGATTCCGCCATGAAGGGACGGTCCCAGAAAATCTCTGTGGAAGGCAGGAGGAATCCAGGTCAAAACAGTACGAGCAGCCAACGCCCCTTGTCTAAAGCTGTAGGTGGCCTCTTTTCCTTCTAAAGCTGCGTCGCCTAAGCATGGATGTTTGTTAGCGGCCCCGTTCCAAGGTGATGTCTCCGCCATTCCGTGTCTAAGCAGGACACAGTAAAAAAATGGCTGCCCATGTCTTTTGAGGGTACGTTGCTCTTGCTGTGAACACAGAGACGGGCGCGGGAAAAAAAACGTAGACTTTCACAAACCTATCCCGACATCAAGCTCTGCTGCCCATCTCTTTGTTCAAATAAAAATTTGAAATCTGCTCGCAATGTCTATTCTCTCAATCTACTGTGGTCTCTCGTTTCAATGCTCTAAGGAGTATTTATTTACTTAACAGCGTTGATTTTCCCCGACGAGGGAGATATTATCTAAAACAAGAAATAGACAATCTCACACAACCCGCATTCAAAGATTAACTCATGTTTATGTCGGCATAATTGAGCTCGCTATATTAAAAATATTTTATGGGGGAAAAGAGAATATGACATTATACGATAGCTTTGCTGAAATTTAGAATGTAATATTAAACGATTTGTTGGGTCTTTGTACCTTACTAGTAAAGTGAAGAACCCCAGAAAGAGTACATTTTTAGAGGATGTTATGATCACTGAAATTTTAAGTTGATTGTAAATTTTTCTGAGGTTTTCATTCAGCAATCCATCGACTGCATTTGTTTTCCTTCGAATTCCAAATACTGTTTGAAGCCGTTAGGAGGAAAAATTACTAAAAATTGAGGAGATTGTGCTACGGGCATTGCCCACGACATTTCCGAAAGCAACGGTTCCTTGAACTCTGATCAGTACAACTTCAGAGCCTGGATACCAGTGTGCCCACGACTTCTTTTCGGAAACGATTATTTATGTATTAGTCTTTTTGCGGTCGTCGACGGTGCCGTCAAAATCAACGCCGAGATATTGATACACCTGGCGTCCTGACATTAGGTGCTTAGGTACCCATTGGATGCTAGTAGAGTACACTAGAATACTAGAGTAGAGTACCCCTGAAGCCTGGAGTAGCTCCTGCGAATTTTTTTGCGATGTTTATTTTGCCAGGGTGATTCGATTCCCCGTGGAGACGTTGCATGCGACATAAGATAAAATACTGGCATATAAGCAAATTTTTTCTTTCAGTACAGAAGCAGTACAAGCGAACGTTGAAGCCTCATTCTCGAAGCCGCATTCTTGACCCATTTCTATTATTTTATAGCAGCTGGAGTACATTTCAACCTTCGCTAAATTGCGTTTACAACTGAGTTCACCAGGGTCAATATCTCGCATTGGTTAGAGTGTTCAGGCCAGCGTAGGGCCTTAGTCAGAAGTTGCTAAGCTTGACCAGCTTTCGACCTAACGTAAGTATGAGGTTGCTTAGCACATCGAAAAGATCCACTTCAATGTTTTCTAACATGAAGGCTAATTATCGAACGCGCAGCCTAACATCACGCTTTAAGCAGTAATGTCGATAACCTGTGTCCATTGCGAGAAATAGTCGACGTCAATTTAAGGGTACCGGTACGCTTTGTAAGACCTCGAATCGAAATATTGGGTCTATCACTTGACGCACACCCGACTATAGCTGCTGGTACATTGGCAAACTGATTGATACCCACACGGTAACACGGCCCCCCAGGGGTGTTCTGAACAAGCCTTTTCGGGGAGAAACTTATGCTACTCAGGCGCGCGTTTCTCAGAAGTTGCGCTAGTGGTCCATGGCGAATCAATCAGTGCACCTAGTACTCAATTACTGAGAGCGGAGCACTAGGAGGGCAAACCACCGAACCAACTGCCAGTACTCTGCTTATTGTGACGGAGCTCGGCCTGCTTAGAAACGGTTACATGCCCACACAGGGGTCTATGCTCACCATGGAATATTGCATAACATTCTGTGGGGAACAGTTCGTCGCGGAGTCCGGGGTTGGAGCAACCATACCCTCTGCAAAATTGGGACCAGATACTCGACAGATTCGGAATTTCAGAACTTCTCTTTTTTATCCACTAACGCCCAAACCTTTTCCTTTGAGTTTTATCACAAGCGCGGAATTGGTCTGGCGAAGTTGTAACGGTGTATTGTATAATTATGGACAATTCCAAAGACGAATCCCGACTGCAAAAACTACAGCCAGTTCTCATGCCAGTGTGGGGCTATTGCAGTAAAATTGTGTGTGCACTGCTGCAGTAGGGTAGCACACTACCTAAATATATTATTTGAGTGACCAAATTAAAGTTCAGTTCAGTTTCAATGTGTCAATGTTGTGTCAAAATATTTTTTATTAATATTCCTGACAGCCGCCATTAAAATCTCTCAAATATTCCCTGAAGCGATATCCCCAAATTGTAGTTTTATTCTTCAAGCAACAGAGCGAAATTTGGATTCATCTTCCTTTGGTAAGTTTTGCGTCACTCATCGTGACCCCGGATTCTTGCGGGGTCCTCAAAAATCGCAAATGCAGCAATAATAACCGCATAGTCGTGGAGGGGCGAAATGGTACGAGTTTTCGAAAAGTGAAAAAGGTACACTAGAGTCTTGGGCTACGTCCACACAAAGCCCTGACCATCGCCTGCAAATTATAGGCCGCGAATTCTTTGAGTTTATGTAAACCAATTCACGGCGAATACGAAAATACAAAATATACGTGCCATGACTCTTTACTTAGCGGTGAATGACTCCGCTCCGGAAAAATGTCCATAGAAGCGCAACTCGTAGTTTAGATGCGAGGAATGTGAACAAAACCATTTTCCAACAACGGAAATTGTGTGTGACACTAGAAAAGTAATGCGCGAAGTTGAAGTTTGAAATAGGCGGGCTTTAGAGATATAAAATGTTTTGAAGGACGTGCAACGCATGTTGGTCTGTGTTTATATCGTAAATGTTTTCAGAACGTAGTAAACAAGCACACTTAATACTTAGAATGAGGGGCCATGAAGTACCTCAGCCAAAAATTTGTGTTCTATGTTCAGCACATAAATTAGGAATTTGCTCCAAAGAAGTTTCTCACTTTCCCGCTTTTTCCGTTCTTCGTGCGCTCCAATTACGTCATTACAGTGGTGTAGCGGCTATTGGATGGCTTTCCATCAGGTGCAGCAATAAACACATTCGCTCGCCACTTTGAAAGACTATGAAACAGTTCTGACAAACTCTTTCACTCTTTGCTGCGCTTATGGCAAGAGCAAGATAGCCAATAGCCGCTGCACCACTGTAATGATTTAATTCCAGCGGTCGAGGAACGCAAGACAGGGAAAGTGAAAAAAAAAATTGTTTGAGCCAGTTTCAAATTTCTCTGATGGGCATAAAGCGGTAATTTTAGGCTGAGGTGCTTTCTCATCCCCTAGCCTAAGTATTGGACGTGTTGTTTCACTATGTTCTGGAAGCATTTAAGATTTCGAAAAAAAGCTGAAAAAAGTGTGGCAGGGTTCACTTAAAAAGGTCACACAAGCAAAGCAGAACCCGAATTCTAATCTGCTGCGACGAGCAAATCACGGAGTGCCACTCCGGGCTGGCTTTCAGATGCGAAGGAAAGAGTGAAAGTGTTTATCCGAAGTGTTGCAGAGTCCTTTGAGAACACCTAAGCACTCCTTATGTGCACTCAATGCGAAAGAATAGGTGTTGAACTGTGGATCGGATTCGTCTGCATTGTGAGCTCCGTGAAGTGACACAGCTACTGCTGATGCAGACGGTTCAGAGTCCATCGCAACACACACAGAACCGATGAAATTTGTTTAGCAAGTGTGGCGTGGAAGGCATCGCTGTTTCGCTATTCTCAGGACGGAGTGGCTGGCGGGTGTGGGGTGCGTTCTCATTCCGAAGCGCCTGCAGGGCACAGGGCGATGTTCCTCGAGTCCTTCCCTACTACATTCGAGAAGCCGCAATACAAGAGCGGATGTAATCCGAACACCCTCCGTTTGCCTCCTCTCTCTCCCCTGTCGTCCTGCGATGGTGATTATGGCAAAGGAACAAATTTTATTTCGGCTTAATAAATACTTCACACAGCCAAAAAACAGTAGCAACGGTGACACAAGCCCAGTTGTATTTATGTGCTCTGTCATTATCATCATCCTTTCTTTTAGCGACGTTATCTACTTTATTCGGTTACTATGACACAGAGTCTTGACAAGTCATTCTTGTTAGGTGTTTGTATACGTTATTAATGACAAGGTGTTTTTCTACTCACCTGGCAATTACTGGTTGAATATCACGTTCACCTGTGGTTGTGAGTGCATGTAGCTTACACTGGTTTTCATGTCGAAGGCTCCAACTCATTCTCGGAATGCGCCTTCAATCAGCTATCATCATAAACTCTGGTAGTGCATAGATACTGCTCTCATCTCACACTCTTGACGGCCCAGCTTTGAAACCAATACGGCGCAAAAATACCTCTCGCTTTTTTATTAAGCTTCTCTGACAATTTTGGCCCCATCCGTGGCATTGTCCTCTTCGTTATCATTTGATCAGTAGGGTATTGTGCGTGGCATCCACTCGGAATTTTATGTCCCGTAAGCGCAGCAAAATCACCACACCAATAAAGACTACTTACGTGGAAAAGTAAAGCATTGACACGACGAAAAAAAAAACTGGTCATGTGTCTGGTAGAGTGATGCCCTCCACCTTCTGCCACAGCTGCCGGTATCTCTTTCACACGAACACTTCCTGTTGCATACGGCGCCCCGGCAGTGACAGGCCGGAAACCCCCGCCAAAAAACTTTTTTTCCGTAGTGCACATTCGTTTTGCTGACGTTTTCTTTGTAATTTATTTTTGAGACACCGTTCGCTATAACCTGAGCGGAACGTGCTTGGATACAAATGTTTATGACCATGGTCCGGGAATTAGGACTTTTCGTAATAAGGCTCCAAGCACAAATAAGGTTTCCGTCTTTAAACAACGCGTGGAGGTTGCGACGCAGATAGTGCACAAAAAACGTGTATAATAAATTCCGTTTGGCCACTTTCAAAACGTTCTGCTTCTTGCTCAGAGGCCATAGTTATTACCACGCTAGCAGGACCATGAATCTCACTTAGCCCGAACGAAATTTAAAAACTATGCGAAAACAACTGCGCATATAGAAGTAACACTGCTCAAAGCGAGCTGTTCTGTAGGTTCCGTTTTCACTGTGAGAAGCCAAAATTGGCACACGGTTGGGCTGCACCAACCGCAATATAAATTGCGGTATGGTGTTTTCCTGCGCCTGATTGCTTGTCGAGGTGAAGGTTTTGGTTTTTACAAATTTCAAATTTCCGGTTTAGGCTCCGGCGTCCAGTGGGGGTGGCACCGTTTCTATCAACGGGGGTTGTGCAGGCATAACCGACACAGAAGAGATTCTCCTAGAGTACCACAGTCGTCAAGGCAGCAGATCTACGACCGAAAGGTCGTAGGTTTGTCGTCGGCGCTAGCTCCGATTTTAAGGACGCTATTAACTGCCGGAGTAAATATACGTCAATGTTTTGGTCTGCCTATCTTCCTATCTTCCTATCACTGAATTCAATAATCCGGAAAAACAGTTGAAAAAATGCTTCATCAAGAAGTATACTGCAAGACATTTGCAATCTACTAATTTTTTCGGGCCAGCGTCGTGTATATAAAGGTTGTAGTGCAAACAGAAACTTTTGGGCAAGTCTGAAACAAGAAAACCCCATAGTCGACGGTATCGCAGCATTATTTAAAATCAAAGTCGACGTAAGATTCGTTTTGAAGTTGCACATAGCGAAAACATTGCATAAACGTGGTGCCGACATGACGTCATATGCAAACAAACAGTAAAAGTTCCTCCCCGAGACGCTCTACAAAAAAAGAAACGAAAGATGCAATATGATCGCGCGCGAGCAATCAGGACGGGGGAAAATTGTATCTAATTCAACAAACTTGAGATTTGAATTCTGATGGCAGGAGCTAAAGGGGGAACAGCATCAAGGGTTGGGAGGAAAGAAAAAGGGTAAGGAGTTTCGTTGCATGGAGCGGCAGCAGATGAACAGGACAGCGACAGCGAAGCTGAGATACACATCATTTTTTTTTATTTTGCCTTCATAGAAAACCTTCATAGACAAGTTCGAAAACGAGGTCTCAAACTGCTTTCAAACTAGAAGAAATTTGCACAATTCACACTCTAAGTGTTCGGAAAGGGCAACAGTGGTGCAGTGGCTTATATTAGAAGTTCCTACTGGTAATTTATCAACCGAAGTTCTTGTTCACGTTAAAACTACGTGAAGGTGCTATAATGTCCGCGTCATTGAAAAAAAAAACCACATGGAGGGAATTCCCAATCACTGCAGGATAGCAATTCAGTGACCACAACCCGGCGGGCTGCGCTACAAGGAATTGAAGAAACAAAGACCTAATAAGCATCAATGAACAGTTTTGAAATATCAATACACAAAATAAACTTCTATACAATACCGGCTACAGGTTTGTGCGTGCAAGCCAAGTCCATGGCATCAGTAATGTCCTCAATGTCATACTCCATTTCGCACATGTTCACCAGCACACGAAGACGTCCGAGGGCGTAGGGGTTCTTAGAGAGATTGAAGCAATGGGCGCTGAAGTGGCGAACAGCGCGTTCGTAGCAATCAAAATCCCTCAAGGGCCGTTTCTCACTCAAGAGTGCCCTGGTGCTTTCTTCGTTATTTTCAGAGATTATACTGGCAATCTGAGCAACTTTGTCATCGAGAAAAGACCGCCTACGAAGAGCTAGCTGCAGTTTACGCATAATAGAACGTTTGGCTGCAGGGCTGGAAGCCTTTCTTAGCTTGTGCTGCAGGATCGCGATGGGGACGTCACGGCTCGAGACAGCATCAAGAGGGGCGTCTGGAACCACAATCCTCTGCGCATCTTTCTCTCCCTGAAATTCGCTCACCGGAAGCTTCCCAAGGTTCATGTCCCCATATTCCATCACGTGACTGGTGGTCGTCTCCTTTTTGACAAGCTTGTACTGGTCGATAAGGGTTTCCTTGTGGAGGTCTTCTCTGTCCGAGTCTTCCATCCACTTCACGCTGTATACATCACCTAGGTAGACCTGGCGATAGTCATCCATGTAGCAGGCATAAGACGACTCATCAGGATTTGCGGCGGTTGTAGCGTACACGTTCACATTGCTGGGCAGAAGGCCGTCAAACATTGAACCTGATTCGCAAGCCTCAATATAGATGACCATCTTTGCGAACTTCTTTTGCTTATGCATCTTCTTTATGACGTTCACGAACGGTTTGGCGTGCAGGTCGTCTTCTGGGAATGCAATTAAGCCAGGAGCTCCATGGTCGGCGAAGTTGACAAAAACATGGTCGTTGGGGCCGCTTGCAATTACTTTTCCGCTGCCTCCCTTTACCTTCTTTCCTTGAAGGATGCTCAGGAAGTTCTTCGGCGTTACCAGCTTTCCGGTGTAGTCCTTGGGCACTCCTGGATACACGTTGCTTCCGTTAGGGTGGTTGATGATGACACCGGGTGTTGGGTTTTGCGGGTTGTTGGCGATGTCGTCATACATCATGACTACGATTTGCTCGTCGGGGATGCCGTGGTTGCGGAGAACATGGTACGCGTGGCATATATCTGCCTGGTGCCTGTAGTTGTCGTAGCCGTTGGAGCCAGCGACTAGCAGTGCCCAGAGCTTCGGTTCGTCATTTTGGCCTTCGTTGGCGGTTGCTGACTTTCCTGCCGCTGAGGCAACGGCGAGCCAGACAAACAGCAGCGCTGCGGTGATCATTGGCTTCCTTACCGACATCGTGAGCAAGAGCGGACCATTTTTGCTGCCTTTATATACAATGCGTTTCTTATCAGGTGTGTCACATTACTTTGGAAAGGTGCCTCCCCGGGGTTACGATAACGCACGTGACCTAGCTGAAATTAATATGGCCACGGCGAGGGCGGATTCGAGTGTTTGGTATCGATAACATTGTTTTAAATTTATCGATCCGTTATCCACAGTCGATGTGTTTCAAACGTTATAGATATTTCTTGGCATGCCTTCATACGTGTTTCTTTCGGCTTAGTTCAATTTCAGCTTATTGCGATATGTAGACGTTTTACAAAATTAGTTACAAAAAAGAAGGGACCAAGCAATTTCGACGCTCGCTGAGAGTGCCAAAAAATTAGTACTCTGTGGTCGTTTTCTTGTCACCATTTTCGAATGACGGCATGCAGCCTGTGATTTTCAGTCGTGAATATTTCACGTTGTAATAATCCCAAACAATCACTCATATCGCACCTGTACATAGTAAGAGTACTTCGCGCCAGGTTTTTCGAGTTACATCGAAAGCAATAACTTATCTCTTATACTGCCCAAAGTTGAGAGGAGATTGTCCTGATTGTCCGTTCTTTGTTGGTCCTATTAAGATGTCGCAAACATTTTGAAGGCTCCAACAGACTTCTACTTGACATGTTAGGTCATCTTTTCACTTTTGGAGTGACGTAGTATCGATTTTTTTCTTGTGACAGAATCCAGGAGCATTTTGTTGTTACCTCTAGTCTGGATGACCGGTGATGTTCTTTCGTTTTATTTGTACACAAATTTGGCCAACCAATATTATATTAGCGTGTTTCAACCCACGGTCGTACCATTTGACAACACGGCATTTTGTTTTATGGAAAGATAATTTCTGCCATAGTCTGCCAGCGAGATTAGGGAGGTGGTAAAGACTAAACTCATATAGTCTCTAGTGCTTAAGTTTGATAGATCGCACATTAAAGAACTGATTCAGAGGCCGGCATGTTTCGTTTCACAATAACCAAGGTATGCGGATCCCCTGAAAAAACTGACACGATATATGTCCTTTAACGGGTGGGAGCCGGCTACACCAATAAAGGGCCAAACAGACAGCGGCGCTTTTTCTGCAAGCGTTTTCTATTACCTGCAAACCGGTTTGGTAGCGGTCATGAACAAAAATCAAGGATACGTGACCGGCTTTGTAGAGCGAAAAAGCATACGGAAACGCGTCGCCCTCCGCACATGTGTTTGGCCTGAAGGGGTTAACCCGCAAAGCTCGACTGGTTGTTCCCTATACTCACCAACGTTCCCTCAAGCTCTCCTGCAGAGCAGCTGTGTATAAATTAGAAACACCGGCTGGTAATTGAATCAAACATTAATAAATTGTACTACTTGAATATAATTATTGGAAACATAAAATATTCGGACGGCATTGTATATCCAGCTCTCACCTAAGCCGAAAAACATTGTCGCGTCGCACTCTTGACAAAAAATTTTATCAGTGGGAGTAAACATGCGTCGAACTAATTGTTCGCGCTTTAAAATCAGGTGTCCAGCTACCACCATCCGCTATGAGTAATACGTGGTGTATTGCCCCTCGTTGCCTCGTTGTTCGCCGAATAGAAGCGCACTTCTGAATCAACACCGATGTTGGGCAATCTATCTCTCTCTGGATTCCTTTCACCTGAGCGATATGAGGACAGAGCACCGCAGTCCCCCGCACCAACCCATTGTTTCATTATTTCATGCGCAGCCGTCATCACACCATACGCTTGATCATGTGCTTTTCTACAGTAGTTACAATGAACGATCACCTATCATTGCTTTAGCCCACGTGAAAGTACGCAAGCAAGTAATGGCGTTCCAAAATAGATTATCGCAGCAAGTGACGCATCATGCTGGATGTTATATGAAAGTGTAACCGCACCTTCTCCTTTGGGATGTTTACGTGTCAGACATTGTAGACATCGAACAAGCTGAAAAGTTTGTCTACTTTATCTGCGGCCACAATTGTGGCATCCCAAAGATATTTTGTGTGAGGCAAGAGTAAATGTACCTTACAATTGGCCCGAGAAATGCTGTCAAGAACTCTCTTGCTAGTTCAACCACACCGATACCGTTATTCATATACTAATTTTTCCGTACCGCTCATTCTCACCTGAGCTTTAACAGTAGCCGGAAAATGAAACTGCTGCGGGGCTTTTGCATGATGCAGTTTTTGATACGACGTAAGTGGTTCACATTCAAATATGTTTTTGTCAAAGACAAAATTCCTGTTAAGCTTTAGCAAAAATGCCAAAGATGTGTTCATATATCAATAGAACAAATATTTAAATGTTTTAATATACAAAAGTTTTTTGTATTACCAAAGTTCAATGTTTGTTTCTAGCCGGGGGATGCGGCTTTGCTAATACACGAGATTTAACTCGGAACTTTGCCAATACAAGAAACTTTTGCATATTTCGAACAATATAGGCCAATAAAAAAAGGAGTCTACATCTGGCTCTCTTCTCGAGCAACGCGACCCTTTCATTACGAGGAGCACCTAAATCATCATCAAACGAGGTTTACACACCACCGATCAGGTAAACAACAATCGCGAAATCAGAACAAACCCGCACCGACTACGCCATGACAAAAAAATTGACGAAAAAATGGAAGCGTGCCTGCCGGCCACACCTTCACGGACAAACTACGCAAGCTACAACATAACTTCTTGGGAGAGGTAACGAGGCTGAAAAATTACCCAACTACAACGTTTCACATTCACGCCAAGCGGCCTAACCTTTCTCCACATATTCGGCCATACTACGCCGACAAATCAAGGCCATCCGTAATATATCCCAACTTCCCTTACGCACCGCATCTATGTCTCCCATGTAGCTCGCCCTATGCATGCAATTTTAACTTAAGCTATCGGGAAGCGCGGATCTGCTCTCTCAAGAAGAACCTATACTTAGGGACAACTTTCTGTGGCAGTGCATTGAAGGCTACAGTGCCGAACTATGCCGTTTTGCTGCGCGGTTCAAACTAGTTCAACAAAAACCATTGGCTGGCTGTAACTTAGGAATTAAAAAATATATAATTCTTCATTTTTAGCCTCGGATTGATAATGGTACAAACTTACTATGCATAATATCTGAAAAAGACAGCATTATGTTTATATTTCTGGGTTTTTTTATTGTGTCCTCCGCCACCAGCCTTCCATAGGATCTCTTCCAAAGAACTAGTGGTGGTGATTTATTAATAAAGGAATGTAGAGAAAATAACTGCGGATATTTAACTCAACGGCGAGTTCACCCTCATACAACCCAGTCCAGGGAAGGCAAGTGGTGCTTTCAAAAGATAGGAGGAGGGAGAGAGAATGAAGAAAGAGGAGGGGCAGGAGAGTAGTGGACTGTCTATGTCACGTTCGTCTCGCCCATGGCTTGAACGCTACAAACGCTGCGCTAGTCCTCTCACGACCAGGAAATTGTTTAGGGGATAGAAGACCTTCCGTGGGATGGCCTTCGGTTCGGTGGGGAACAGGAAGGCTTCCAGCTTGTGGCTTGCTGCACTGATTCGCTAGAGTGCGTCGCGGAGTTCCTCCTTCGCGGTGTCATGCTGCCGGCAAGAGCGCAGTAAGTGCTCGAGCGCTTCGGGCTCGAGGCCGTCGGCGCAGTGGTAGGGGAGGGGGCGCAAATTTCGTCCTCGTCGACGGCACCTTTCTTTTTCTCCGGTAGCTGGTAATTCATTCTCCACAGAGGATTTTAACAAGCTTGAGAAGCAAAAGCTGTCACCACAAACGGAGCAAGTGGTTTGCGACGTGCACGCCCCAGTGAGACTGATGCAACCGCGACTCTCCGAAGTGTACGCAATTCGTTCGGTTTTCCAGCTTTCCGGCGTGGGCGAGCGTGTGCGTAAGCCTGTGCGCGTGCTGCTGTTTCGGTATACCGCGCCCGCGCTGTATAAGCATGCTTCAGATGTCGATGATGCTGCCCGGTTTTCAGCTTCAGAAGAGTTTACAAATCGGTGCATGCCATACAAACTGCAGCGTTGACATAATTCACTTCTGGACGATACAGATTGTACGTTATTGAACACGGTCGGTACGAGTTCTCCAGTCAAAGCGTTTGCTTGTGTTTAAAAACAAATGAAGCGTGGGTAAGGAGACGCTAACATGCTTGCATGCTTAGTGATCGTAGCTCAGCGCACTCAACCACGGAGCTCATTCAAAAAAATTCACTGTAGCAATCCTGTTTCTGTCACGCCGACAATGAAACCAAAACAACTCTGGAACTACTTTGGCGCAGGGACACAGAGCAGTTAGCTCCCTTCCACCCGTATCTTTCTCTCCATTGCCACCGACATTTGTCCCCTGGTATAGGTGATGACCCCCAGACCGTTACACTGGCCTGGTGCGTGGCTCCTCCACAAGGTGCATAACTTTGTTCACTAAAGTCAGGAGCATGACGGAACCCAGTCTGGCCGTAAGGGTACATTCGGAATAAAAAGAGGTCATTACCACTCCAAACTAAAACGTACTGACGTTTCGGCTTTCAGCACGGAAGCCTTGTTCACAATGAATGCATCACCAGAAGTGGGTGGTTTAGGTGGGCTTGAGTAATCAATGCAAATAGGGTGCGTAGATAGGGTTTAAATTTCCGTTATTACGATTGAGTGCGTTGCATGGCGTCTGAATGATGTGCGATTCGAGATGTAGCCATGGCGCTTTAAGTTTTGTGTTGCGACGATTCTTGTGTTGTTCCAAACAGTCTCGTCGTCATTCATGATGGGGCGTGTTCGGCTAAAGCATTGTTTTGGGCGCTCTTTCTGTTTACTTCACGGGCGCGCTGCTGCAAGCGATTCTTGTACTTCCCTGATTTGCCCCTACAAACGCAGCTGCAGTCTGCGCAAGGTATCTCGTATACAACACTGACGATACGGCCATTGAGCAAGCGATCCTTCACTTTCACCAGCTGTTGGCGCGTCTCCCTGGCTGGAACATGTGCCACTTGCACAGTCATACTCCAGTAGAAGACGTGCCAGACATTCACTTGTTACTGGAATGTGTGGTACAGCAGCTCGATTCATCGGGGCGAGGGAGGAGAGGAAGCTCATCCAGTTGTCAGAAACGCATTTGCTACAGTGCATTCCTTCGCATAAGCTCCGCGTTTGAGTGCGCTGAGCCACGATCACTGAGGATGCAGGCCTACTGGCGTCTCCTTTCTCCACGCTTCACTTGTTTGTCAACAAAATCAAACGCTTTGAATGGGGAACTCGGACCGACCGTGGACAATACCGCCCACCTCTGTTTCGTGCAGAAGTGAATTTTGTCAGCGCTGCAGTTTGTAGGGCATGCAGGGATTTGTAAACTCTTCTGGAGCTGAAAACTGGGCAGGACCATCGACAGCTGAAGCCTGCTTACACAGCGGGAGCGCGATATACCGAAACAGCAGCACGCCGCGCGCACCATTACGAACACGATCGCTTACGCCGGCAAGCTGAAAAACTGAACGAATTGCGTAAACGACGTAGAGTCTCGTTTGCATCAGTCTCAATTGGGCGTACACGTCGCAAACCACTTTCGCGGTTTGTTCTGACAGCCTTTGCTTCTCAAACTTGTTAAAATCCTATGTGTAAAATGAAGTTACGAGCTACCGGAGCAAAAGAAAAGTGCCGTCGACGAGGAAGAACTGTAAGTTCCCCATCTGCGCCGACTGCGCAGAACCTGAGACGCTCGAGCGCTTTCTGTGCTCTTGCCGCCAGCATGACACCGCGATAGAGGAACTCCGGGCCGCACTCCAGCGACTAAGTGCAGCAAGCCAGAAGCTGGAAGACTACCTCTTCCCCACGGCACCGGACCCCATCCGACGGGAGGACTTCCAGCGCCTACTCAACTTCTTGTTCGTGATAGGACTAGCGCAGCGTTTGTAGCCGTCGAGCCATGGACGAGACGAACGTGACATTAACAGTCCTCCACTCTCCTCGCTCTCTCCTCTTTCTTCCCTCCCTCTCCCTCTTCCTATCCTTAGAAACTCCCCCTCCCCTTCCCTGGACTGGGTTGTATCAGGGTGAACTCTCCGTTGAGTTCAATAATATCCCCAGTTATTTTGTCTTTCCTCCTTTATGAATAAATCACCACCACTAGTTATTCGGAAGAGAACCTATGGAAGGCTGGTGGCGAAGGACGCAACAAAAAAATCTAGGAATATAAAAATAATGCTGTATTTTTGCCATATTCGGCTTACTAATTTTGTGTCATCATCAATCCAGGGCTAAAAAACTGTGGTTGAATGTTATGTCAGGAATCTGTAAAATACGAAAGTGAAATGTGCAGCCATATCTGCAGATGAGCATGATTTGCGCGCCGGCGGCTGTCTTGTGGGTGTGTTTGGCGAGCGACATCCTGGTGGCGGGTCGCTTCCGCAAAGGTGTACTGGCGTAATTTCCGTGACGGGAATGACGTCAGTGATATCTTGGGGTATTGCGGCATAAAACACTTTCTATAAAACCCGAAAACGGGCAACCCAAAGTATCCTCGGTGTTCAATGGCGTGTAATGTATGCAGGCAACCAAGTGTGCGCCGCCATATCTGTGGCCAAGCGTCTGTTGCTAGGCGACGTTGCGCGCACGGCCCGCTGATCAGGCACCCCTCTTCTCCTCCTGCAACCATGGGAATGCGCCCGTGGCCTCCGCGATTTTCTGCCGCCGGCGCGCCGCCGGCAGCAAATCGTGGAGGCCACGGTGGGCCGTCACTCGATACGTCGGGCTTCGCGGGATGGCGGCACTTGTCCGTGCTAAGCACGACTGCGAAACACATGACTGTGTTTCACGTTACGAACTCTTCGCCGAACACAAAGTATTGCGTCGAGTTCACTGTGAGTGCGATTAATAAAATCTCTGTTGGCGCCACAGTTTAGAATCGTATTGGAACGGAGCAGGTGCGCACGCCGGTGTCTTTTTTTTCTTCGGCGTGCGGCCGCAGCGGCCCATGCTGCGCCGTGTCCGTGGCGCATCGGCCATGTCTATGGCCGTTTCCAGTGTTGCCAAGCGAAGAAATTGACCGCTAAACTTTTCAACGAATACCGTCTATAACGTACTCTTTAGTACTAAAGGTTGCTTCCCCGTAAAAAGACCCTTTTCCAGGGGTGCACCCTTTCGAGGCCGCTTGCGTCGTTGTACTGGCGTACCTTACGTGACGGCCACTTAGAAAAAACAGCGCCAAAAATACGATACGACCGGGAGTAAAGACAAACACTGCGCTGAACTGCCAACTGAGTTTTATTTGGAAGAACAATGAATATATACTAGAATCAAAAACAAGGAGGAGAGAAAGAAATCTATAACAAAAACACACAAAAATGGAAGTGGATTGTTGAAATGAAAGCAGCAACGTGTAATGCGTTGATCATGATCCTAGGTGTCTTATCTCGCTGTCGTACAACTCGATAGAGGGTGTGCTCACGCACCTATCTCCCATTGTGCGGATGACGAAAGCCTCGTGAATCTCCTTCGTGCGCTGCTCGCGATACCGCTTCAGGATGACGGTGCGGTCAAATGCTGGTGGGGATATCTTGCATTGCTGGCACTTTGCACAGTGTGCAGCTAGACTGCTGCCAGTGTCTGTCCGTACCGTGTTTGCGTGCTCCCTGAGCCGGTCATTAATGCAGCGGCCAGTTTTCCCGACATAGCTTTTGCCACACGAGAGCTCAATCTTGTACACCACACCTTCTATGCACTCCCTGAAGCGAATGGCTTTATCTACTACAACACTCCTCAACGAAAAAAATTTAAGCCATTTCAAACAATGAGGTCAGCTGCGTCGGTGCGCTGTTTGCTTGCATGCCTCCCAAACGCTGACGTTGCCGCACCCCCTGCACGTTCCCCTGGAAGCCATAGCAGCACATTATTAGAGTGATAGCAAAACGCTTTAAATCTGCCCCGCATTCACCCGGCCGCACATAATGTTTATTTAAAGCCGCAAAATTGCACTTCTGTCCGAGAAACCTGCGCTCACTTCGTCAAAACGGCGCTGTTCAAAAGGGTGCGCTAAAAAAAAATGCTTCCTTTCCCTCTTTTCCTTGCGTGTAGTGTTCTGGGACACTTCAGCACGCCCCCTCTCTCCCCTCACCGCGCGACCGAAAATGCTGTCCTCCTCTCTTTACGCTCGCCCATTTTCTGTGGCGTTTTCGTGTGACGTCGGGAGGAGCCGAGCTCGCAATTGGCTGCGCTACTGCACGGCTCCCCGGCCTTCAGACAGAGTCAGTCGGCCCAGCGTTTCGTCCGCCGGGCGCCGACGGGTCGTCGCAATTAGTTCGCTCAGTTGAAACGAAGCCAGGACACGTTTGTGAATGGAAGAATGTGCCTTTCTTTACTTGGTTAGTTTGTACACTGTATCTAGCTCCAAGTCAAGGTCGCTTCACACAAGCGCTGCACAAGCGTACATGCGACGCTTCGCTGACTGGTACGCCAGTAGGAAAATATAAGGCCTCTTGAAGGCAGGAGAAGAGTCAGCGAAGTCAACATAGGTACTAAGGAAATAAAATCAACTGATATTTTTACCGTACAGCGTAAAACTAGGGTGCGGGAAGCACTTTTTGCACTGGGCGAAAAAGCACAGCGGCCAGCAGCACGACTACGCATCTGCGAACGCTTTTCCGTCTAAGAAATGCAATTGCTAGACGTGAGATATTGTGGAAACTTGGGGGATCCCTACTGCACGAGCGCAAAACAACAAATAGTCACCCGAAGCTGCTTGGAATGCTAAAACTAAATAAATGTGTAAACTGGTTATATATTATATACCTTATATTTCCAAGGTCAGCAGCGCGCGCCCGTGGCCTAGTGGTTCGGAGCGCTAGGTATGTCAGAGCAAGTGTTTTGCAAGTCACAAGTTCGAATCCCCGCGGTTGCGTGCTTTTTTTTTGCGTCTGCGGGGACGCGGAGGGCGTTCATGCACTGCGTAGGCCTCGGCTAGTGAATGCTATGATTCCAAGCCGTCCTGGGAGGCTTATCTTATGCATTTTACAGCCGACAACATGGCAGAAGCGCGGTACGATGATTACTGAGATATTGAGAATGACCATCCAACCACGCCATTGGTTGTGGTTTTACAGAACCGAAACCGAAACCTAAACTTGTTTGATTGCTAACCTTGGGCATCGTCCAATCACGGTGCCCCCTCCTCCCAACGTCACAGCCTTAGTTGGTGCGGCCGCCGCTAACCGCGCATGGTAGTTTTCTTCTTTCGCGCTTTGTAAAATAATTACCGATTTGTCAACCGGATAAACGATGAAAAGTGTGCTAATTTGAGCCAGTCTACGCAGTGCAAGCAAAAACGGGAGCTTGACAAATTCACTTCAGTGTCCCTTTAATATTTGAGTTGACTGGTACAGGAAAGATTGCTCACCATAGTTCGTTCTTACTTTTGGAGTGTGCCGTATTGTATGCCTGGGATGGTAGCCAGAAGATTTACTGTTAACTTGATAGTGGGTCTTTTGCTTATACGCCTCGAGCTTCGCGATCGCTGCGCCGCCTGCCGCCGCTTCTCCGCGGCGTTGACGGGATTTGCGCTGCGTGGCTGATAGGGGTTCGTGCAGTGTTTTGGTTCGGTTTTTCTTTTTTTCGCCTTTCCGCGCCCTAAAAAACTTGTTATGGTGACGTCGATAAGCAAAGAGTACGTTTGGTCGCTTAAAAAGCAGCTGCGTCTTCGTAGAGCACGCGATCGCCTGCAAGAACTACCGGGGGACGCGGTTCTGCACGCTTCGTCGCCGCTCTTCCGGGCGTCGGCGACGGCAGCAGCATATCACCACTGTCACCTCCAAATACGTCAAGCTGTAACAAATGAAGTCTACTGTCGCCTCGTTTTTACCTGATACTGGTACAGTGAGAGGTTCGAGCGTGGGCAACGAATGCGGCTTCGTTTTGAATATATACGTCGCAGAAAAATATGTTTCGGGGATGTGATTACCCAATTCCGGACAATAACTTATGCCCTTTATGGGAATATAAACCACGAGAAAATGTTAAGTATATTCCAAGCCTGTGGCTCGTTAAATATTTGCCCACACATGCCTTATAGCAGGAACCAAGGCAAGTTAATGAAACCACGGAAAAATAAATGCTGCGCAAGTGAGGAAGAAACATAATAGCTTTAACGGAAATAAAAAAAAAACAGTGCAGCTTCTGAGATGCTAAAGACGTTCGTCGAAACTTAAGCCAGGTAGGGTTCACCAGACCCACTATATGCGAAATGCGCTGCTATTTCGCGAGACATCAGTGGAAGGGGGGGGGGGGGGGGGGCAAGAGGAGAGGGCGACGCTGTGTACAAATGTGGAGCAGCGGAATCAAGCAATGAACGTTTTAATAATCACACACACAAATCTCCCGTTCACTTTCCTTTTGTTTTTCGACTTCAACGAAGACCTAATCGTACGGCGGACCTATATTTGGACAGTTCAACAAGCGATGAAATGTGTCGTTGGAAGAGTGTGGCATGTGATAAGGCTCTCTGATTTCAGTTTCTGCTTTATTCTGCAGGCTCCTTGTTCCATATGACAATATTTCAAAGAAGCATTTAGTCGCAGACGTGCATTACATTCTAAGCTCGTCTCCGCGCTGCTCGCAGAGGATATATGTAGCAGATAAATGTTTGTGGGCTCTCACCTCACGACATGACGACTCTGTCGTGTGCTGACCCCTGAGTATAATTATGCATTGTCCATCGTACTTTTTGTTGAATATTCCCGAAATTAACCCAGACTGGCTTGTAAATGGTGGTGATCAATTTCTGAGGTATAATATTGGCAAACGTAACTGGCGTGCTGTCAGGTATGAGTGCTCCGCTGATTATGTAAGCTCACAAAACTGATTTACATCGTAGTGTATAGCCGTAGCATGAGCATCTGAGGAACCGGTGGTCACGGAGACACTGTTAGTAAATTTCAGGGCCGTGTAACTACAATCAGCTCCATCATACGCCGGTTGCGCGAATCTAGCCTGTGACACACACCTGGCGCTTATAAAGACCGAATATACCACACTAAGACCACGTCAGAAACACTTATGCTCTCGTAAACACATCCCATTTGCGAACAGAGTGACTGCTCCACAAAAACATGGATTTCAAGCGCCCGCAAACGGTAAATGTCGGTCGTGAACGTGCCTCAAAAGCAGTGGCGGCACTGGGGAGCGGGACGCGGACTGCCGCCGCTGCTTTCGAAACGGGCCGCTAGGGGGATTTCAGTGGCGCTCCTACAGGCCGCGCTCGAGGCGTGCACAACCTTCATGTAATAGATTTGGTCAGCTCGAAGCATTGAATATTCAGTATGCATAGTGCATTACGGCCGATTAAGCCTTAGAAAAGGTGGCTTAAATGTGGAATGCGTGGAAATAATTACGGCTTAAGATAGATAGATAGATTTCGGTGGAATGAAATGTACTAGGCATAGTAAAATGTCGGGGCTGCTGTGTCGACTAATCGAGGGGTGTAAGAAAGGTACCCGTTCCTATTGGCGGTTAGCGCGACCACGGGCGGCGCTGCCAAGCGCGCCTCCGTGACGTCGGATTAGGGACTCTCGCATTTGTCGTCTGCTTCACTCGGGCTCGCTCTCCCTGCTGTTTCTTTGCGCTCAGTTGACGTCTGATGCTTGTTCGCACCAGATTTTGCGTGTGCGCAACTTTTTATCATAATAAAACACTTTAAATCGCATACACCAGCTCAAGGCGCAATTTAAAGTATAGTTTTTGAAACCGCTCCGGAAGAAACATTGCCAGCGCCGCCCCAGCTGTTGCGAAGCCGGCCCTGTACGGATCGCAAAGAGTAGGAGTAAGCGTCAGCTTTAGTGTTCAGCAATGTTTAGAACAGAGGGAGCCGACAGCTCCTAATAACCGACAACAGCGAAAATGCAAGACCAAAACAAATACCAGTCCTTCGGGGCTGTCGGATTTGGCAGGTGGCGTTACGGTTCCCGGTAGTCACATGAAAGAAAAAAACAGTTTTTGCAACCTCGCCGAACGATCGAAAGTATTATATCTCATCACTTTACGTTGTAAAAGCATGAAAGTATGCCGACATGCACTATGGGCCGAAAAACCAGTAGGTTGAGTTACAGATTACTCACTGTGTGTTGGTTTTATACTACGCTTCTAACCAGTATGGAGGTTTATTGAGCAAAACGAGTAACGTCTACGGTAAAGATACACAAATGCTATGTTTGTTCAGACTTTGAGAGAAATTCAGTACATTTCTTGCAGCCTTCTCTCCCCAATATTCAGATATGCGTTATAGGAAAACTGCTCTCAAGAGGTGGCGGAGCAGGAGGAACAGGAGGAGGAGGGGAAAACTTAATTTAACAGTAAAATAGAACTGATTAGTTGGCCAGGTCCTCAGTCCAGGACAATAAAGTAAGAGTAATTTTCTTCGATTGATAGAACGCCATCCCGAGTAGACTAGGATTTGTTTCTTACGCCTCGAAGGGTTGGCAAGCAATAAAAAGATTTTTCGAAATATTTATCGGTTCGATTCTTGTAATATATGCACGTATACTATTTATTGTCTTGGTTAGCTAGTATATCACACCTTTACACCGTAATCATGTCATAATTGTTTGGGTTGAGATTCAGCTCGTTGTGATACCGATGGTTACGGTACAAATTCGGAGCACAAAAGCCGCCTTCGAGTACTCTGGACAACGTACGTTGTCTGGAGCGCGATCGCGGTGGCGTAGCACAAACCTTCTGATTCTATTTGCATGTGAATAACCAACGCACGCAGAGAACATGCATTTTCTTGCACGCAGCCATAACGAAAGCGAATTTGTGAAGAAGGAAATGTATGCCATACAGCTTGAAGAAAATATTCACACGACCTTTGTGATCCTGCCCAGCATCCCAAAACCTACTAATAAACCTTTGTGACGGTGCGGAAAAATTAATGCGTCGGGAACAGTAAAAAAACAAACAAAAAAAAACACACCAACCTGATACAAGTCAACAAAGAAAGAAATAGACAGCTTGTTTATTGCCTGCAATGCAACGCACGTGTAGGGGCCCTCAGCTTCGCACGTAGCATTAGACTTTTCAGTCTTCATAAGAGGATCCCAAAAATACTGTATGGAAGCCTCTGCACTTTGAATACTTATCGAGGAGCTCTGGGCGCGGAACGTCGCGTATAAGCTACGAAGGACAAGTTACACACGATCTTTGACCGTTGCTCTGAAGAAATTTATTCTCTCTCTCCTCGTGTGTTGCAAACTTGTTGGGGGATACAGCTTGAAATTATTCATGTGTCAGAGGCAGGTAAAAATACCTGAATTACTAGAAATACGCTTTAAATGCACTAAAGCATCAAAGCGGGCGATTTGTAGCAGAGGCGCTGCTGCCCCTCACAAGCGGAGTGTAACAGACGACAGCGGAGCGAGTCCCTAAGCCGACGTCAGAGCCAGGGGGCGCCACTCAAACATCTCACCGCCAATAGCATGTTACGCTTTCGCGGTACCGTGAGCTGCAAAGACTGCATGGCCTGAGCTTCAAGCTCTGAATTGCACCCCGGGTCCCTGCGTCTACAACTCGTGCCTAACTCCTCGATGCGTGGAACACAGTGGTTCGACACGTCAGTGGCTGCACCTCGCCTCTTTGTTCCGGCGTCCTTTCGTAGAGGTGTTTTTCTATCGATATCTGCCACCCCAGAATCCGCGCCACTGAATGCCTCGTTACACAAGGGTACCTCTGGCCGAGCATTAACACTAATGTCGGCCAGTGCGCATGCCGGTGCGTCGCTTGTCAGGCCACCAAAGTGTGTCGGTGCACGAAAACTCTCAGGCAGTCTTTTTTACCACCTATCTGTCGGTTTCACCACGTACATTTTGTTTTGGCCAGGCCCCTTCCTCCTTTTTTCAGCTGCCCGCTTATTCTGACAATGATTGACCGCTTTACACGCAGGCCCGAAAGCTGGGCCCATTCCGGACATCACTGCAAAAACGGTCGCCGAAGCCTTTTTTACATTGGTTTGCCGATTAGGCTGCCCAGGCATTGCTACGGGGATCGATGCAGACAACTACAATGTACTCTCTTCACTTTCCTCAACCGCCTCCTGGGAACTAAACACTGCCCCACCACGGCATACCATTCCTGGGAAAATGGCATCGTTGAGGGGATCCGTGGCCACCTCAAGACTGTCCTCGATTGAGACCACTGGATGGATAACCTTCTTATGGTGTTTCTCGCCCTTCGTGCCGTCTTCCGTCGTCATCTCAGGTATTTAACAGCCGAAAGTATCTACTGCGCACCCCTGAGGCTTCTTGATGACTGGTTCAGCCCATCGGTCCCACTCGCTAGCCACTGCAGGACATCTATTGCCCTTAGAGGGCATTCTGAACCTGCCCAGTACGCATCGATTTTCTGGCCGCGGCATCTATGTGCATGCCGCCGTTTCTTCTTCAACACATACCTTTGACAGATGAGACTCTGTCAATACGCCTCTTACACCCTCGTACGCTGGGCCCTACTGGTTGCAAAAGAAGAAGCCGATGTCCGCAACTATCCTGTTGAGAGTCCTTCAAGAGATCGTCTAGTAAAAGAAGAAGCCGATGTCCGCAACTATCCTGTTGAGAGTCTTTCAAGAGATCGTCTAGTTAGACCGGCTCAAACCAGTGCACTTTGAAATTCAACCCAACAATCTCCGTTCAGAAGCCGCAGGCCTAACGTACCAGTTATCGGCTAACATCTAAAACCAACACACTCATGCCTTCCCACCGTGTGAAACTCGACATTCCGCTTTGGCGGGGAGCCCCCTAGCGTCCTTCGTCCGAGCTCTCGGCCAGAGCCTTTGCGGTGGTTACCAAACACGTGGAAAGTAAAGAAACTATCCTCGCGTGCTTGGTGTGCCAGCACAGCACAGGACGGGCAGCTTGGTAATGAAAGCCTGCCAGGTTGGTGCGCTTTCTCTCGCGCTGGGATGCGACCGCGCGGTTTCAGACAAAGGCACTCGGCCTCGAGCACATAACTAGCAGATAGCAGCCGATGCTATCGTACTCTTAACAGCATTTATTTTAATGCGACAAGCCTCCTGAGTATCAAAAGTTCCGTAAGAGATCGTTGCCAAAAATGACATCAATTCGTGCGTGCTCTGTAGCGGAGAAGATAGTATTCAAGGCACGCTCGGAATGTCGATGCGATTACATACCTGCTGACGCATTTATAATAAGCGGCGTGTTGAGAAGTAAACAAAATTAATTCCACCCGACTATTCGACTCTTTCCCCGCAATGGCTACGTTGCAATGCTGTTTTGTTGCATTAACAACGCTGCATTTGTTCCGTCTGTTAAAAATCAGACAAATGACACGCATCTGTACCGTATTAGCCTTTGTACGCTCTTCCAATCGAAAGAAACCACGGTCAAGAACTTTACAGAAGCTAAACGTTTCCAAATTAATAAAGATGTGGAAAGAGTCATAGATATCAACAGTAGAGAGAAAAAAGAAAATATTACGCACATTTGAGGCCAAAGGTCACTATGTACAGGGTGTTGCGACAATAACTGGAACACTTCAAAAATTTTTCTTTAGCGAACCGCCGCTCTGTTCGCGCTAAAACTTCCCACGAAGATCGCATTTTTTGGTCTATCTTGTTTGATACAGGAAACAACGACGGTACTTACCTGTTTATCCTGAAAATATATAAAAACGATTTTCGCCTATGGGAAAATGGCGGCTGATTTGGATGTGCAAGCCAGGGCAAGTTGATGTTGGAACGACGGAACCACCTGGGGTATGCAGAGCGAACCGCACGTTTGGGATTCACGATAGGAAGGAGCCAAATGGTGCAGCAGACGATCAGAAAATGCACCTAGGAATGAGCTAGCAGACGATCAGAAAACCCGGATTTCGGGCTCCCACGTCCAAATCAGCCGCCATTTTCCCATAAGCGAAAATCGTTTTTATTTATTTTCAGGATAAACATGTAAGTACCTACGTTGTTCCCGATGTCAAACAAAACAGACCACAAAATGCGACCTTCGTGTGAAGTTTGAGCGCAAACAGAGCGGTGGTTCGCTCAGGAAATTTTTTAAAGTATGCCAATAATCGTCGCAACACCCTGGATAGCTCGCAGTAGCAGGGATTGTTTAATCTAAAACTGCACGCTGGATTCGTTTTTGCGTTTGCATATAGAAAAAAACACGCTATAAACACGCAGTCGGTAACAGGCGAGAGGCTAGTAAATCCTAAAACAAATGTCTCCAAGGGCTGTTCCAGGAACAATCGAAGCACAAGGTTCTAAATAATTTCGCGCGAGCAGTGAGAACACGGAAAGGTTACATCTAAGCAAAATCAAAATTGAAGTTCATCGTGGGAGCCAGGAGAAGGTGTTGCGCGGCTTGGCAGGCAATAGACCATCGTCTGTGCACGAAATTTGCAGGAAAGCAAGAAGATACGCATGCATTTTCTTAAATTTTCACTAGAAAAACGTCTTCACTCAGAGAGGCAGCGCAAAATCTAAGTCGATAGCGTAAGTAATTTCGACTTAAGAGAGTTTTTTACTCTTTACAAACTAAACGTTTCTAAAGGTCAACAGTGGTGCAGTGTGCGAATTTATAATGGAAATTTCACCGTTGCAGTATAAACTATGGCAAATTTGTGTAATGTCGAGGTCATTTAAAAAAATTGCACAAAATAAATTTCGTATCACATAAAGATAACACGCAAGTAGCACGTCACTTTAAGCAGTGCATTGCAAGAATTTAAAGAAAAGACCAAAGCTAATAAAAATGAACGTACAGTGTCAGATTATATTAATGTAAATATAATTTATTTTTTATACAATGCCCACAACAGTTTTGTGCGTGCAAGCCAAGTCCATAGCATCGGTAATGTCGTTAATGTCATACTCCACTTCGCACATGTTCACCAGCACACGAAGGCGTCCGAGGGCGTAGGGGTTCTTGGAGAGATTGAAGCAGTTTTCGCTGAAGTGGCGCACAGCGCGTTCGTAGCAATCAAAATCCCTCAAGGGACGTTTCTCACTCAGGAGTGCCTTTGTACTTTCTTCGTTGTTTTCGGAGATTATGCTGGCAATCTCAGCGACTTTGTTATCGAGGAAAGACCGCTTACGAAGAGCCAGCTGTAGCTTACGCCTAATAGAAAGCTTGGCTGCAGGGCTGGAAGCCTTTCTTAGCTTGTGCTGCAAGATCGCGATGGGCACGTCACGGCTCGAGACAGCATCAAGAGGTGCCTCTGGAACCACTATTGGCTGTGCTTCTTTCTCTCCCTGAAATTCGCCTACCGGAAGCTTCCCGAGGCTCATGTCTCCATATTCCATCACGTGACTGGTGGTCGTCTCCTTTTTGACAAGCTTGAACTGGTCGATAAGCGTTTCCTTGCGCAGGTCTTCTCTGTCGGAGTCCTCCATCCACTTCACGCTGTAGACATCGCCGAGGTAGGTCTGGCGATAGTCATCCATGTAGCAGGCATAAGACGACTCATCTGGATTTGCTGCCGTTGTAGCGTACACGTTGACATTTTCGGGGAGCAGGCCGTCAAACATGGAACCCGACTCACAAGCTTCGATGTAGATGACCATTTTTGCGAACTTCTTTTGCTTATGCATCTTCTTTATGACGTTCACGAACGGTTTGGCGTGCAGCTCTTCATCCGGGAATGCAATTAGGCCAGGAGCACCGTGGTCGGCGAAGTTGACAAAAACATGGTCGTTGGGACCGCTTGCAATTACTTTTCCGCTGCCTCCCTTTACCTTCTTTCCTTGAAGGATGCTCAGGAAGTTCTTCGGTGTGACCAGCTTTCCGGTGTAGTCCTTGGGCACTCCTGGGTAAACGTTGCTTCCGTTAGGGTGGTTGATGATGACACCGGGTGTTGGGTTTTGTTGGTTGTTGGCGATGTCATCATACATCATGACTACGATTTGCTCGTCGGGGATGCCGTGGTTGCGGAGAACATGGTACGCGTGGCATATATCTGCCTGGTGTCTGTAGTTGAAGTACCCGTTGGAGCCAGCGACTAGCAGTGCCCAGAGCTTCGGTTCGTCGTCCTGGCCATTGCTTGCGACGGCCGACTTTCCTGCCGCTGAGGCAGCGGCGAGCCCCACAAGCAGCAATGCTGCGGTGATCATTGACTCCCTTGCTGACATCGCTAGTGACATCAGACCATTTTTGCTGTCTTTATATACAATGCGGTTCTTATCAGGTATATCACGTTACCTGGAAAGGTGCCTCCCCTTGGTTGCAACAACACACGTGATCTAGCTGAAGAGAATATGGCGACGGCGAGGGCGGATTCAAGTGTTTGGTTTCGATAACATTGTTTCAAAGATCCGGTATTTACGGGAGATTTCTTTCAAACGTTACAGATAATTCTTTTCATGCCTACCTACGCGCTGCTTTCGGCTTCGTTCAGATGGACTTTTCTTTGCCTTAGGTAGACGTTTTCAACATGAGACTACAAAAAAAGAATGGACGAGAAATAAACGAGAAGGGAATTGGTGTTTGGTAGTAGTTTTTTGTCGCCTATTTCTAATAAAGTCATGGAACTTTTCATTGTGAAGAATATGCTACTGGCTCTCATATGTGAGACCTATTCCCTCAGTATGTACTTCTTCCTTGTGATAATCGCAGACAATCACTCTGAATTGCACCTGCAAAAATGCAAAAAGTATTTCACAGCGGTTTTTTCACAGTCACCTCGAAAGCAATAACTCATTTTGTACACTGCCCTATGTTGAGGATATAGAGTTTCCTTCATATCCGTTCCATGTGTTTCCTACCAATAAGATTTAGCGTATGGTTTGGAAGCGCCAAGAGAAATTTGCCTAACCCGATAGGATATCCTCTAACATTTTGAGTAAGGTAGTAGTGATTTAGTATTGTTTTCCTGTCACAGAACCTAGGAACGTATTGTCGTTATTTCTAACTAGAATAACCCGTGACCTTCCTGTGTTTAATTTGTACACGAACTTGGTCAGCCAACGGTATCTTACTTATTGTGAACCCACACTGGTATGTGCCGACTACAAGGAATTTTTCGTAAGGGACACAGATTTGTGATGTATAGTCTGGCAGCGACATTTTTCATTGGGTGAAGGCTGAAATAGTCTAGTCTTTACAACCTAAGTGCACTACATCGCACACAAATTGACTGTTTCAGAGGCCGGTATTTATAGCTTGTCACGGCAAAGGTGGGCGAATCTTCCAAAAAACTGACATAGTTCTCTTCTGTAACGGGTGGGGAATGTTCGCAACAAAAAGGGCCAAACAGAGAGCGACGCGTTTTGCACGCATATTTTTTTTCTTTTAAAACGAGGCGGGCAGCTGTCGTGAACACGAATGAGAGATTCCTGAAAGGAGTACGGACGCGTCGCCGGCCGCACATGTGTTTGGCCTTAATGGACCAGCTGCCAAAAATCGACTGGGTGAAATTGATGCTCCCCACCAGTTCCTCAAGGTCTTGTAGAAAGTGCCTATAAATAAATTGAGAAAGAGCTTCCCTTAGTAATAAAGAATTATAGGTTGTACACTCTGGATATCATGAGATTAACCTCGTTATGAAATTACCGTAGAGCTTTATCTCTACAGCTGTCACTTAAGCCGACACAAAGTGTGAGATTGCACTTTTACCAAAGAACTACTTCATTGGGAGCAAGCATGTGGTGAAAATGGTTTTAGGGGCGAAGCTCCTCTTGCTCGGGCCCTGTCCCGTCCCACGTTGCTGCTGTATCCGGCACATTAATGATGATTGTGGCGGGATCCCGCTAGGGATTGGCCAACCAAAGATTGGCCGAAGAGGTCAAAACGTTCAACGCGTTCGTTGCTACCCAACAAAGAGGACAGGAAGAAGAAGAGGTTTTCGTTCGTCGCCTGCGCGCTCAAGAAGCGTACCGGGGTACGCGACGCAAGACGGTCTGCAGAAGGCGACGGCCACAAAGGCTAAAATGTCACACACCGAATTCGCCAACTTACCCATGGAGATTCCCATCGTCCCAAACAAGCCCTACATAATCCCCACAAACATCGACGTCGGCGGCGGGCGTGTCAACGGAGCGGTGGTAAGTTTAACGTGTCAAGTCTTTACATGATGTGCAGGCGAATGTTTCATGGTTTTACCAATAAGCATTTTAGCTTCGCCCCTGTAATCATCATTCACTTCATGGAGCTGGCGGGATTTTTTCGCGCTTGGTTCTTCCTAAAGCGGCTGCCACTTTGCGTTATGAGTAATCCATTTTTAGGGTTTTCTGTGGCGTGGCTTTTCGAAAGAACTCGTGGTAATATTGCTGCTTGTTTCCTGTCAATTCGGCGATGAGAAGCGCGATTCTTGGTTTCGCAGCTATCTCTCACTCTCTGGATTCCTTTTATCTCAGCGATATGAGGACATAGCTCCGCACTCCGCCACTGCCATCCATTGTTTCATTCTGTCGGGTGCAGCTGTTTTTCGCCATACGCTTGATCATGTGCCTTCGTATCATGGCACAAATACGCACTCATCTATTAAGAACTTGGCACGCCGTGTGAGTGCGCTTGTAAGTAATGGCGGTCCAAGGTTGATTGGTGCAGCAAGTGACGCGCCGTGCTTGAAGCTATGAGGCAGTGTAAACGCACCTTCTCCTCTTGGGAACTTAACGTATAACACGTAGTAGATATATAACAAGGTAAAACGTTGCTATCTAGTTTATCTGTCGTCATGTGCAACACATTCAAACGAGTCTTTTGTGTGAAGGAAGACTTAATATACCTGCTGATTGCCTTGAGAAGTGCAGTACAGAACTCTCGTATTACTACTTCGAACCCGCTGATAGACCTGCTGTTGTGAGTTTATTTACCAATTTATTTATTTTAAATGGAAGACAAAAACTAGACGTTGGCGCCAGGTATATTTGCCGGCCAGTGCTTCTCACGGAAGTTGTCAAGTTGCTTTCAACTTATAAATTTTAGTACGTGAGAAAGGGTAACAAACCACACCAATTGTACGCAAAATACTAAAAGAAAAATTTGCCCTTTGGACTAAGCAGTTGTGCTTAACTGGGAATGGTGAATGTAATAAACTGCACGGAAAGGGTTCATATAGAAACAACGATAGGGCACAAATAGACACATAATACGCTGTACACAATATTACACACTAACAGCTTAAAACGTTGTCTGATATAGTACCACCACTCAAGTATGAAAGCCCTTGAATATTTGTTAACTCACAGAAGAGCGTAAAGGCAAAACGTTAAGCTTTATTTTAAAACTAATAAGAGCGCACAATGTGGCTGTACTCTAACAATACCCGAAAAGCGAAAAATCAACTCCCTTTCTCGCTGAATGTTCGCCATAGGCCGAGAATTTTCGATAGGTTTAATGGCCTTATTTCTATTGACATAAGGGCACTTTCAAGACACCGTCGCGCAGCGCCAGGACGAGGCCACTCGAAAAGGAGGTAAGCAATGCTCGCATCAGAATCACCACATACACTGGAGTATGTGGTGATTGGCTTTAAACTTCGCCAATTTTCTGCCGAAATTTTGTGTAGACAGTGGCAATATGAGGCAGCGTAAAAGCACCTATAGATGTTTGGTTATAGTTATGAAACTTTTAGATGGCAACAAAATATCAAGATTATTTGAAGGCTGATTCGTGCTTGTCCATCAAACCACGTAGTCTGACTGGGGCGAAAACAGGTTTTCTTCAGCAGGGACCGTTATTCTCTGTCGGGTTCTTTGTTGTTTCAGTGTGATGTGCTTGCCAGGATGCCACATGCGCTGCTGCGCCGCCGGTATCATTTCAATGGGTAGGCATTCATTGAAAAGCATCATGGTATACCTTGCAGGCCTAGGTGATAGCTTTTAAAGTTCATATACCGTATTAATTCGATTATAAGGCGGTCACGATATTAAGGCGAGGGTGCAGTTTGGAGAGCAAAAAATTGCCATCCATACGCTGAGGTTCGAATATAAAGCGGGGCATGATTTTGAGACTAGAGATTTTGGAAAAAAAACGTCGCCCTATATTAGAATAAATACAGTTCTGAAGAATTATTGAAAGCACTGCTTGGTTAGGCGAGAGACCTAATCAGTTTTGAGGAACTGTCAGGGGGCGAATGAAACGAAAAGACAACAGAACTGCATAAAATGCCGCAGTAGTTGATGATTTAAATGGAACCGCCGACTTTTCTGTTCGTAATACAATGCAGCTAGAACAAACGCGGACGTGAAAAAATTACCTTACAAGGCCCATCTGTGTACACATGACCGAATCGGGTTATATTTTGTAAGTTGTCGCGCTCTGAGCATAGATAAATCCTCTATTTGCAATAGTGTGTCCACGAGCAGCTGGATCATTGGAGATGAAGGAAACCATGGGGGATACTCCTCGTCACCTGTCCAACATTCATACGTGGTTTAAAGGAATTTATGGCCTTAAGCATCCTGTACAATCTATAACCATCTGTTAAAGCAAAGCTTTCTACCTCTACAAACCAAGGATTCTTTTGTGTCTTGCCGGACAAGAAACTAATGCAGCGATGGCGTAGAAACGCAACGGTGGCGTAGAATGCAGCGGTGGTGTAGAGGTAGAGCATCCGCCTCGCGTGCAGAAAGACCGTGGTTCGAATCCCGGTGCCGGACAATTCCCACCAGATTAAAAAAAAATCCGCGTATTGATGGAATTGCACAAAATGGGCTTGGGGTGCGGCCTGACCCCGGCGACCATTGCCGGCAATGCACTCCCTCACCAGAGCAGGATTGGCCACCCCGGTGTACTAACGGCCACAACCTCCCATGAATACGCCAATTAACCCACGGCGCTCAGTTCCCAGCGGCTGCGAAGCAACTGACCACGGTGGCGGTTAGACCTGTGACGCAGCAGAGGGTGCTAAGAATCCCTGGATCCGGACCGGCCGCCAATGGAATCTGAACCTGGCAACGTTTAACGCGCGAACCTCATCTAGCGAAGCGAGTCTCGAGGTGTTGTTCGAGGAATTAGAGGGCATTAAATGGGATGCAATAGGGCTTAACTAGGTTAGGAGAGCAGGCGAGGCATTTACGGTGCTGAAAAATGGACACGTCTTATGTTACCGGGGTCTAGAGGACAGAAGAGAACTGGGAGTTGGATTTCTAGTCAATAAAAGCATAGCGGGCAACATAGAAGAACACTATAGCATTAACGAAAGGGCAGCAGGTCTTGTAATTAGGCTCAATAAGAGTTACAAGCTCAAGGTGGTGTAGGGCTACGCGCCCACATCCAGCCACGACGACCAAGCAGTGGAACGCTTCTATGAAGATGTGGAATCGGCAATGGCTAAAGCAAAAACACAGTATACCGTAGTTATGGGGGACCTTCAATGTTAAAGTAGGCAAGAATGAGGCTGGAGACAAGGCAGTTGGGAACTATGGTCTGGGCTGTAGACATAGCAGGGGGGACCTACTAGTTGAGCTTGCAGAACGGAATAACCTACGCATAATGAATACCTTCTTCTGTAAACGGGAGAGCCGGAAGTTTACCTGGAGGAGCCCGAATGGGGAGCATAAAAATGAAATAGACTTCATATTATGCGATAACCCTGGCGTCGTGCAGGATGTGGAAGTACTCGGAAGGGTAAGGTGTAGTGACCACCGTATGGTAAGATCTCGAATTAGGCTAGATTTGAGGAGGGACCGCAACAAGCAAGTACAAAAGAAGCCGGTAAATGAGCTAACAGTAAGACGCAAGGTAGAAGAATTCAAGATCGCGCTGGTGAACCGATATTTCAGCTCTTAACGAGGAAGCCGAGATTACGACGCAGGAAGCCAGTGACAACCTTACACGTATTATCACGGAGTGTGCAGTAGAAGTCAGGGGCACTGGGTAGACAGGATACTGGCAAACGCTCACAGGAGACGAAAGATCTAATCAGAAAACGGCAAACCATGACAATCTCAACCGCAGCTGACAGAATAGAACCAGCGGAGCCTTTGAAGGTAATCAATAAGCGTAAGACAGCTGACATACGGAAGTATAATATGGAGAGGATCGAATACGCTGTAAAGAACGGAGGTAGCCTGAAAGCTGTGAAGAGGCGTCTTGGCGTGGGGAAAAATCAGATGTATGCACTTAAAGATAAGCAAGGCAATGTCATCACAAATAGGGATAAAATAGTCACAGTGGCCGAGGAGCTTTACAGGGATCTGTACAGTAGCCGGGACATCCAGCATAATGCCGAACGAGACAGTAGTTCAGAGGAGATAGACATCCCACCAGTAACGACCGAAGAAGTAAGGAAGGCTTTGAAAGAAATTAAAGGGGGCAAAGCGCCTGGTGAGAATCAGATAACAGCAGACCTCTTGAAGGATGGCGGAGAGATTGTACTTGAAAAACTGGCAAACCTGTATACGCAAAGCCTAATGACCGCAATGGTACCGGAATCTTGGAAGAACGCGAACACCATCCTAATCCATAAGAAAGGGGACATGAAGCATTTGAAAAATTACAGGCCGATCAGCTTACTGTCAGTCGCCTACAGGGTACTTACCAAGGGAATCGCCAACAGAATTTCTGCAACCTTAGATTTAAGTCAACCTAAAGAACAAGCAGGGTTCCGTAAAGGTTATTCAACAATGGACCATATTGACACGATCAATCAGGTGATAGAGAAGTGCGCTGAGTATACTGAACCCATATATATAGCCTTCATAGATTATGAGAAAGCATTTGACTCGGTCGAAACCCTAGCAGTCATTCAGGCATTACGGAACCAGTGGGTAGATGAGCATTATGTAAGAATACTAGAGGATATCTACAATAGGTCCACAGCTACCATCATCCTCCATAAGTAGAGCAGTAAAATACCTATAAGGAAGGGCGTTATTCACAGCATGTTTACAAGAAGTATTCAGAACGTTGGATTGGGAACAGGTGGGAGTAAGGGTTAATGGAGAATACCTCAGTAACCTCAGATTTGCTCATGACATTACCTTGCTAAGTAACTCAGGGGACCAATTGCAAAGCATGCTTTCCGCACTGGATGAACAGAGTAGAACCGTGGGTCTGAAAATTAATATGCAGAAAACTAAAGTAATGATCAATAACCTCGGGACAGCACAGCGGTTTGAGATAGGCGGCGAGGCAGTGGAAGTGGTAAACGAATATACCTACTTAGGCCAAGTTGTGACCCCAGATCCCAACCATCAGGCAGAGATAATTAGAAGGATCAGAATGGGGTGGGGTGCATATGGCAGACATTCTCAGATAATGAATAGCAGCCTACCAGTGTCGCTGAAGAAGAAAGTGTGTGACAGCTTCATCTTACCGGTACTCACCTACGGGGCAGAAACTTGGAGGCTCACTAAGAGGGTTCATCTTAAATTGAGAACGACTCAGCGGGCAATGGAGCGTAAAATGATAGGTGTAACATTAAGGGACCAGAAGAGAGCGGAGTGGGTGAGGGAGCAAACTGGTGTCAAAGACATATTAGTAGAGATTAAGAAGGAGAAATGGACGTGGGCAGGGCATGTATTGCGAAGGCAAGATAACCGCTGGTCATTAAGAGTAACAGAGTGGATCCCTAGTGAAGGCAAGCGCTGCAGGGGGCGGCAGAAAGTTAGATGGGCAGATGAGATTAAGAAGTTTGCGGGGATAAATTGGTCACAGTTGGCACAGGACCGAGGTAATTGGAGAATAATGGGAGAGGCCTTTGCCCTGCAGTGGGCGTAGATAGACTGATGATGATGATGATGATGATGATGATGATGATGATGGACAAGAAACTTCGAACGTGGCTGCGGAGGGGAACGGCGGTTTTCCCTCATGGAGCACAGGGGAGACGGCGCGGCGAATTTACCCAGCGTTCTCCGCACGCTCAAGCCGCCGGGTGCATCGGCGCGACCAGGCTTTGTCGTATACTTTAGCGACGGTTGTTTGGGGCCTGTTTAGGTGCAGCTTCAGGTCCATTGCGCGCTTCCTTCGCACGCCTTGATTAAAATGTTCGACTGCATCTTCTGGGTAACCAGGCCACAAAGGAATTAAGTGGTCGTATGGCAAAGATACGTTAAAGATTGGTTTGCAGGGTGGGAAAACAAATTGTAGAGACCACACCCCAAAACCTGGCCGCTAGACAAACGCTACCTCTTGCGCACTGCTTGCGGCGAATAGGACTCCGGTTTATTACACATTCGGTTGTATTTTAACAGGTATTACAAAAGGCGAAAGGAGCAACTGGTTCTGATAAATACGATTATAAGAGTTCCCTCGGATTCCTCGCAATTCTCAAACTTACAAACTAACCAGTTTGAATCAGTATAAATGGGACTCACTAAGTTCGCATGCCGAACTGTTTCTGTGTCCGTGCTTGTGTTGCGCGGTGCTGTAGCCCCGAGCTAGCCCGTCAGGATGGCTACGTTCCCCTGTCTCACCCTTGTAATGGCGTTCCTCGCCATTTTTTTTCTGCCGGGGCAAGTCCAGGCTACAGCGGCGGCGTCCGCCGCTCTAACCCGGCCGTGGCCGACGCTTCTGCGTACGGGACGCCACCCTGCGAATTCTAGGTGACAGCAGCCAGAATATGTGGTTTCACTCCCTGTAGAGCCACATGTGTGAATTTAAGTGAGTCGCATGGGCAATTGTTGTGGTTGACGTTTACAGCTTTGCTTTCGACCCCCCTTTAGAGCGGGAATTAGAAGTAATTTTTTAATGAGGGTAGGTTAAAGACGATGAGCATCAAGGCGGCTAGATATGCGAAAGGAGTGGCGACACGTAACTGCGAAGCGTGGTTGGCGAGCTTGAGCAACTGCAAGAGATCTCGACTAGAGTCGAGGAACACCTTCGCACAACCGAGGGCGCCTATAGCTAACCACCTTTGAAGTCTCTGCTCAACGATGAGGGAGTGACCATGTAAAATTACGGCTGAATAACCTATTTATATTTAATTAGTGCACAGTGAACTTTCAGTATTGATGACGTGAACCCTCCCTATTGTATCATTTGTAAAACAGCGAACAGGAAACATTCTGCATGCCACAGAAGGTGAGGCTCTAATTACCGCCACAAAAAACAAGGTTTTTGCCCAGCATCACAAAAAAATACATCGATACAGCTGATACCAGCGCAACCTCAAAACTATTTACTGAACGGCACAAGCATTTGGAGCATTACAATGCGGGTAAAATGTTGTTGCGAAAAAAATAACATCAACTGATCTTGTTTTGAGCGGTGACTCGAAAGTCGAAATAGGATAACATGCATGGTAACACGCCTACAACCAGTATTTAGTAACGTATTAAACGGGGTTCACGAGGCGGGGCTCACGAATCGGGTGGCGCGATAATCTCTCCCGTCTCGAAACCACTGCTACGATTGCCCTGACGCACGTCTGCAGTTTACGTCCGCTCTACCACGTGAAATCCCAGAGACTTCATCGGAATAAAGGATTCCGGGACTGAGCATTACTGTTGTAATTTTATCTTCATGTTATTTATACATCGTGTCCGCTTTAAACTATGGCATCACGTGTTTCAAGGCATGGTTTACTTAACATCTTTCGGGCAGAACAACGCCAACTAACCTGTTCGTAAATGTGAATTAGTATACGCCTAGATTGTGGCCTGTTGGGGCGCCACTTAACTCCCCCTGCTGCCCGTTTCGAAAGCAGCCGCGGGATTCTCCGGCCGGCTACCCACTGTCGCCGCTGCTTTTGCGGCATGTTCACGACTGAGGATTACCGTTTGTTTGCGTTAGAAATACTTGTTTAGGTGAAGCAGTCACTCTATTCGCAAATGTGGTGTATTGACGAGAGTAAATATTTCTGACGTGACCTTAGGGCGGTACATTGGGTCTGTCTAACCGCCAGGTGTGTGTCACAGGCCGGCGTCGCAAAATTTGCATATGCATGAGGCTGAGTGCAATTCCACTGCGCTGAAATTTAATAACAGTGTCTCCGTAAGCAGCGTTTCCTCCGATGGTGATGTTACGGCAATACACTACGATTTAAATCGGTTTTGTGGGCTTACAAAGCGGACCACTAATACCTGACATCACGCCAGTTACCCTTGCCTATATGATATACCGTTTTCAAGGCAGTGTGGCAATAATTTCATGAACATTCCACGAAAGAAGTAGGATGCATAATGTAAAATAATACTCGGGGATAAGAAATGGACACAAATTTAATGCTGAGTCCTCTTTTCGTGAGGTGAGCGCCACCAAACGTTCATCTGCGACGTAAGTACATCCTCCGTGAGCAGCGCGGAGACGGGCTTATAGAGCAACCCGCGTCCGTGACTGAACAGTTCTTCAAAACATCGTCATATGACACAGGGAGCCTGCAGAATCTAGTATAAACTGATATCAGAGGGCCTTATCAGATACCACACTCTTGCAAAGACACTTTTTATTGCTTGCGAACTGCTGTACTTCAAATAATGCGTACGCCGAGTGATCAGCTGTTCGTTGAAGTCGAAAAAGAAAAGAAAAGTAAATGCGAAGCTTCTGTGTATGATTACGAAAATGTTAATTTCTTCATTCCGCTCCGCACTCGTAAACAACAACAGTTAAGCGTACTACCGTATGTCTTGCGAAATAGCAGTGCATTTTGCATTTAGTTTGGTCTGGTGAGTCCTACCTGGCTTAAAGGTTAGACGAACGTCTTTAGAATTTGCGAAGCTGCACAGGGTTTTTCAATTTCCATTTGAGATATTGTGTTTCTTCCGGACTTGCACGCCATTTATTTTTCCGTTGTCCAATCCTGGCTTTATTACTTTCCTTAATTCTTCCTATAAGGCGGGAGCGCATGCGCACATATTAAGCGACGCAGAGCTCTGGGGAATAAACGTAACATTTTCGCGTGGCTTATATTCCAATGAAAGGCACAAGCTATCAGGTATCGGGTAATCACATCTCCGTAACATTTTTAAGGACGTATATATTCGAAACGAAGCCGCGTTCGTTACATGCGCTGCAAAACGAAACCAGGTTGTCGCTGTGCAGTACCAGGTATAAAAGATGTGGCAATAGAATTCACATCTGCCTGCCGTATTCGGAGGTGGCAGTTGTGATATGCTGCTGCCGCCGCCGGCGCCCTAACAGCGGCCAAGTAGCGCACGGAACTGCGTTCCCGGATAGCCCTTGTTGACGGTCGAAGAGTCTTCCAAGCCGCAGGTGTTTTTCGAAAGGTCCTAAACGTACTAATTTCCTATAGACGTCATCATAACAAGTTGTTTAGGACGCGGAAAGGCAAAAAGAAGCGACAGAGAACCAAAACACCACAGGACATCTTATAAGCCACCGCAGCTCCCATCCCGTAAATCCCGTGGAGAAGCGGTGGCAGGAGGCCTAGCGATCACGAAGCAAGAAGCGTATAGAACTTCCTCCTTAAAACCCTACAGCAAGGTTGTGATCGGTCCGCCGCACACAAAAGTGGACTACCAGTTCCTTTGAGAAGCCGCGTTCAAAACACTTGGCTCCTTTGCAGACGCCGTAAACGTGGAGGCATCAGCGTGCATTAGAAAGCCGTACTCAACCTAACGTTACGAAACACTTATCAACGACCATGCGAAAAATACTGCAGAAATATTTCAGTTGCGATGCTCCGAACAAGCAGGTTGCCAAGCGTGTATAATTTCTGGGATGAAAACTGAAAAAAAAAACTAGAAAAGAATGCAACGGACATATTTATAATTTTATCATAAAATAGATTTATTTTTATACAATTTCGACTATAGGTTTGTGCGTGCAAGCCAAGTCCATAGCATTGGTAATGTCGTTGATGTAATACTCTGCTTCCCACATGTTCACTTTACTCGAAGGCGTCCAAGGGCGTAGGGGTTCGTAGAGAGATTGAAGCATTTGGCGCTGAAGTGGCGCACAGCTCGTTCGTAGCATTCAAAGTCTCTCAGGGCCGTTTCTCACTCAGGAGTGTGCCTTGGCGCTTTCTTTATTATTATCGGAGATAATGCTGGCAATCTCAGATACTTTTTTGTAAGAAAAGACCGCTTACGAAGGGCTAGCTGGAGCTTACGCCTAAAAGAACGCTTAGAAGCAAGGTTAGAAGCCCTTATTAGCTTTTGGTGCAGGATCGGGATGGGTACGTCACTGCTCAAGACAGCATCAAGAGGTACCTCTGAAACCACAATTGGCTGTGCTTCTTTTTCTCCCTGAAATTCGCTCACGGGAAGATCCGCAATACTTCTGTCTCCATATTCCATAACGTGACTTTTGGTCGTTTCTTTTCTGACAATCCGGATAAGAGTTTTCCTTGCGAAGGTCTTTTCTGTCCGAGTCCTCCATCCACTTCACGCGGTACACGTCGCCGAGGTACGTTTGCCTGAACTCATCGTAGTAGCAGGTGTAAGACGATTCGTCAGTATCGGCCGCGGTTGTAGCGTACACATTCAGATTGTCAGGAAGAAGGCTGTCAAAAATGAAACCCGATTCACAGGCTTCAATGTAAATGACCATCTTTGCGAACTTCTGCTGCTGGCGCTTCTTTTTTATAACGTCCACGAATGGTCTGGCGTGAAGGTCTTCACTGGACAATAACAGTATACCCGAAGCACGGTGGTCGGCGAAGTAGACGAACACATGGTCATTGGGCCCATTCTCGATGAATTTACCGCTGCCCCCCTTAATCTTCCTTCCTTGAAGTATGTCAAGGAAGTTCTGCGGCGTCAGTAGCTCTCCGGTGGGTACTCCTTGGGCACTCCTGGGTACAGGTTGGTTCCGTTAGGATGGTTGATGACGACACCGGGTGTAGGGGTGTGTTTGCTAGCAGCGACATCGTCCTACATCATGACTACGATGCGCTCGTCAGGGATTCCGTGGTTATGGTGAATATGGTACGCGTGGCATATATCAGCCTGGTGCCTGTAGTTGAGCAAGTCGTATGATCCAGTGACTAGTAGAGCCCAAATTTGTGGTTCGTCGTCCTGGCCATCCTTGGTGACCGCAGATGTTCCTGCCGCACGGCAACGGCTAGTACTAAAGGCAGCAGGGCTACAATGGACGTTGGCGGCCTAGCAGTCATCGGACCTTCTAATCACCCTTTAATAGAATACCTTTCTATCAGGTTTGTCATAATAAATGGCAAGGTGCTTCCCTCTGTCACAATAACGCAGGTGAACTACGTAGGCGGAAATAGCTGAGAAAACAGTGCACACAAGTGTTCGGTGTCGTTAACATTGTTTCGAAGGTGTGGTATGCTTGTCAGAAATCTTTGAAGCCTTTAGAATGTGTCAGAGCAAGGGCTGCTACATAGTTTCATGTGGTTCGGTGTTGATTGCGCTTCGATAACGAGAACGACAGGAATGAGTGGGAGCAGAAAGATATCAATGTACCCTTAGCGTGGCCAAGCGAAGGTTTTAAGCGTCGTCTTTACAAATACGCTATATATGGCCAGGGTCACAGTATTTTTCGCGTTCGCGAGAAATCACTCGTGCTTCCATACACCCACTTATGCATGAAACAAATGCGGGGTGGTTTTCTTATATTTATAAAACTGCCCTGTCACCATGTAACGAATGATTCTTATTCTATTATGGCGCTGTAGGACAACGCGCACGGGACATTCCATTTGTATTCTTGTGTTGTTGTGGGTAAGGTGCGCATAGAGTAGACTTTGCGAAGAGCCACGCGCTTGTGATGGGCGAAAAAGAAGGTAGAGAAGGTTGGCACGTTGTGTCTCGACCATCCAGCAAGGATGGGCAAAGGGTAGTCTTCGGTGGGTAAATCGAAACAAGAATATATTCTACACAAAAACCCATAAGCACACTATTTAGCGTACAACCGCAAAATAGGCCGGAAAGCTACTAAACAACACTGGGACACGACACGTCAAACAAAAATAGGTTTCACTTTACTCAAGTCACTACCAAGTCCTACCCCATAGCCCCTATCCAATTATTTTTAACAAAACGTCAATCTCTATATATAGTCTCTACAACGCTCTCTGAATACGTGCTTCTAGTGAACTGACCTACTCTGTCACTTACGCGTACGTGGTGTGCCCGTTGTATGGCCATGACGATGTAGCAGCCGAAGTCCTGCACTCGCGTGGCGGGGCCGGCGTCGCTGCAACGCGGAGCTGTGGAGCCGCCATTGCTGTTGCGCCATGGATCGCAAGGTTGTCCAGTAGAGGCTACCCCGCGGTAGCCGTAGTCGGAGGAGGCATTGGGGACCGCAGCAGTGGCAGCAACCGGTACCAGGAGAATGTGGGATCGTCCCCTCGTAAGTGACGTCAAAGCGTGGGTTGATGGCAAGTACACGCTAGACGCAGGCGCCTGACGTTCGCTGCTGGAGTCGCCAATGGACACGTTGGCGCTGCTTTTCTGTTTAGGAACCGCTGCAAAGCCGGCAAGCTCGCGCCTTGGGTGGCGTAGCCAATGAACTGGTCTCCTACCCTTGGCTTGCTCCTCCGAGGGTTCTTGGAACCGTCGCCATCCTCTCGTACTGCCCCCTCCTGTGTCGTTGCGCTCCCCTCGCAGCAGGCTTCTGTGGGGCAAAAATGATTTTAGTAGCGGAACTGTTGTACAAGCGGTAAGTTCACCATTCCCAGAAGAAAAATACCTAAGAAAATGCTAAGCGCTCCAGAGAGCATGCTTTCGATGCGAGCACCGAGCGTGCCCTCCACGCGCATTGGTGGCTTTAGCAAAAAAATAAAAGAAAATTCCAGCGCTGTCGTCAGGTGCTGTGGCGCACCCAAAAAACTCCAGAGCTAATGCTAAATAAGAAAAAGCACCCTGATTGGATGCGGTCATCGCAGTCACCCTGCATCCTCTAGAAGCCAATGTGGGTAATTGGAGACATTGCTACGAGTGTGCCAATCCTTCCCGAGACGACTTGCAGATCCCGCCACAGGTGCCACCAGTCAATGACGAAGAGCTAATCTAAATCTGCATTGCTGAGGATGACTTGGCATCCACCAGTCGCCGCGAAGAAGATGACGACCTCTTTGGTGTATTTGACGATGATCACTAGCACCGCAACTACGCAAACACTGATACTGAAACTTAACTATGTGTCCAGCCATGCTCACCTATACCAGCTCTGCCTGTCAAGTCTTTGGCGTAAGTGGAAGCTTCCTTGAAAATTTCATGGCTATTGCGGGACCGTCAAATAATTTGGTTGGTCTTTACTCAACTTGATGGATCAATGCCCGCCTCGGCATGGCGCTCATTTGCACTAGGGATCCGCTCGTTACGCGGTAAATTATAATTGAGTTACGGACAGCGCTGGCACCAAGACTTCAGGAAGGCCACACAAATACGGTGCTGACAAACAACTCAGTTTACTGTTACTAAATAGACAATAAATAGTAACAAACAAAAGGCAGCTGACATCCGACTCCTGGAAAAAAACAACGAAACACGATGAAAGTAACAAAAACCCTACAACAAATACTCTCAGACACAGCAATCTGCAGTAGTAACATATCTGCAGCAGCTTGCACGCCGTATATCAAGGCGCCCTACATATCTCCACTATCACCAAGAAAGTCACTTTCTTTACCCGTGAGGGCAACGGAGGAAGTGTGGACGCAATCCTGTTTCCAGGTGTGAATTATTGCTTTTTCCTAGAGTCGGATATCACTTGTATTTTGTGTGTTCTTATTTATTTCCTGTTTAGGGACAAAAAATTAAGTCAGTAGAGTAGTCTTCCTGCAGTCTTGTGTCCCGCACTGTGAGTAACTTAGTTACGAACCAACTGGCCCACCTTCAAGCCTTGTAGCATTAAATTTCTATTCTCCTCCGTCTCCTTTGCCTTTTCCCTCACATGCCCTTCCTTCTTTTTATTAGCTCTTTCGGGGATTTCACAGTGAACAAGAAAAACCGCAATATGATTGACAAATTCTTCATGAAAACCCACAAAAGGATCCAGCGTCACTGGTAACAACTCCGCTTATTGTCGTCGGTGACCGCAGTGTGAATATGTGGAAGCCGAGGATTACCTGTCTAACCCCTTCATCTGGGAAGAGTGTTCAGTGCAGTTTTATTATTTAGAGTGTTCCCATGAAGGTACTAATGCGCATAGATTATGTATCGGCCTAACTTCACTAATCGTCTCTACGGGGTTGTAACATTGATTCATCCATACCAGACAAGAATCTGCTAACTTTGCCTTGAAGGATCCTCGAGCAAAATACTACAATGATGGCACCAACGACCCACCATAAATAGATTAGTGGGTCATGTAGAGTCGTAACTTTCCCGGGATACCACGTATCCTTGACTCAGAAAAGTTTAAGGCCACTGACAGTAGGACCATCTGCGCCGTAAAAAGCAGGCAGAATTGCGACCTCCATGGAGAATATAGCTGCAGGCCTTCTCATCGGTGATGTAGAGCACTCATAAACACGCCTTTGCGAGGGTTACCCGGAATAGCAATGCCTCATTGATTAGCATTTAACACCGATATTTGAAAAGAAAAAAGAAATAGTGCACTTAATTTGTGCTCGAAGAGGGGAGTTTGCTCTGACACACCAATGCAAGTCTCTCAAATCCACAAAGGTCGTGTGTATATTTAGCAGTAGCCATGAATGAGTGACTTGAGAGACTTGTATTGGTGGATCAGTGCAAACCCCGCTCTTCGAGCACAAATTAAGTGCACGATTTCTTTTTTTTTCAAATATCGGTGTAAATGCTAATCAATGAGGCATTGCTATTCCGGTTAACCGTCGCAAAGGTAACCCTCGCCTCGCCAAAGGTAACCCTCACACAGAGTTATGACTATGCCCACGAGAGTAAACCGCAGTAACGACAAAGCTTTCATAACTACTGCTACCAAATGATGACACTTGCTGCATCGAAATGATGACACTTCCAAATATCGGTGTCAAATGCTAATCAATGAGGTATTGCTGCATCGAAATGATGACACTTTCAAATATCGGTGTTAAATGCTAATCAATGAGGCATTGCTATTCCGGGTAACCATCGGAAAGGTAACCCTCACCTCGTAAAGGTAACCCTCGCACAGAGTTATAACTAAACCCACGAGCGTAAACCGCATGTAACGACAAAGCTTTGATAACTACTGCTACCAAATGATGACAGTTGCTGCATGCGCTCAGAGTAAAATCCGTGAGATTGGCCACGGCTTTCCTGGTCATCTACCCTCACAGAGTTACGTGTTTCCTCCAATAGTTGCTAGGAATTTTTATTCAAAATCCCACTGTTTCAAAAACCCATTTCTATCCTTGGAATCAGAAGTAGGAATTCACCAAGTTTTCGATAACGCCAGTTGTTAGCATGTCTGCCGGACCACTTCCGCTTTGAATGAGGAACCTGGGCCGAATTTTCTAAAAGGAGAGGCCGTCGTTTTGAAATGACGCGGTAGCGCTATGCAAATCAACGTTTTCTCGCGTGGGGTGCCTCTTTGATGACCGGCGACAGAGCAAAAACCCTCGAGAAGAGCTGTGTAAGAAGCGCGCAATCCGACCTGTGCTATCATGCCACGTGACGTCTGGTTGCCAACTTGTCTGGAAGCATATATTGGCCCAAATCGCGCGCGACGATAACATACTAAGAAGGTCAAATACCTTGGCTTGCTCCTATCTACGCTCATTCTTTGCTCAAGTATGTGGCGGGTGATAAGAATGAACACCTTCCACTGCGATGGATAAAATGTCCTTTGTGTGGTTTTTGGTCATGCAAAGAGGAATTGTTCGATTGTTTGAAGGAAATGTCACGTGAGCTTCATTCATTTTGTTTTCCCATCATTTTCTTTGTTTTTTCTTTTTTCGAGTTGAATGTGGCAAATTGAATGTGCCACCAAACGTTGCTTCCAAAAGGACTACGTCATCAACGAATATAGCTTTTTGTAGTGTAAACGTGACCGTTATATCCCGCATTAAGCGATCAAACTTTTGGTGATTTGCCTGGCTATGCACTGCATTAAAATTTGCGGTTTTTTGCTCCGTAGCATCAAGTGTGTGCTGCAATTATAAGGGCTCTTCATGGGTCAACACCTGTGTCCGGCAATCTATTGCTCATGGGATTCCTTTCACTTCAGCGATATGCGAAGGCAATGAGACTGTACACAACACCAACCATTGTTTCATTAGTTAAGGAACAGGTGATTGTGATCACGCATTTCTAGCGACAAAAAACGCTGACGTGACTGAGCACGCCGTGAGTGTACGCATGGCTGTAATGGCGGCGCGGAATGGTTTGGTGCAGACACGTTGTGCATCGAACCTTATCGTACACCTAAATACATCCTCGTGGCAATACTACCCCCTCTCATAGAGAGTTTGCTTAGTACGCAAAGTAGACTTATGAGTGGGTGATATGTTACATATTCATTCTATGTATTCCCGCAAGGTAGTGGGCGTTCAAACGCTTTTTTCGTATTTGAGAACACTACACTGTGCACACTAATGTTGAAAAAAGCACAGCTTTAGTAATCTTGATAATGCAGCAGTTGTTTTACAAATGAGGGATTTGTAGGCGCTGTGTGCCTATTTTCCACAGACATAGAATTAGTAAGCCCGCACCTTTGTTTTCCTTCTCACGTTGCTTTGACGTAGTCGCACTAAGCTTACCTGAGATATTGCCAAAGGTTTGACGCACAAAAAAAAGCACAAAGGAATTTAGCGTTTGCTTAGACAGAACAAGGGCGCAATGCAGTTGGCCATTTGCAAAATATATAATTAGTAGTTATCAAAATATGTGCCACATGGCAAGGTTCGTAAATGATCTCGGGTACAAGGTAAGTAAATACTTTGTTTTGCCAACAACATTAAACATTTTGTTTGGTTTATTTAGGCATTGTTAGTTTTCTGTGTAGGTTAGAGTGCTGGTAAGTTGTCTTCGGTAATTTGTCACCCCTCTTTGTTACCGTAAGACGCTATTTGTTCCCTCACAATCATACATGTGCGCGAACTGAAATTAACCGGGCGCGGCATTGGAAGGTTTTTGATGTTTTCTTGTAAACACAGCGCAGGATTTAACAGGTGCTCGACTATCTCTGTCGCGCCGCAGCGGCTCTGCTGACTTTCTCCTATTTACGCTGTCGAATTCACTTCGCTCTGGCGCGAGTCGAGAGTGCTGCTAACCTCGGACACTGCAGATAATGTTGGGGTTGAGTCTATGCTAGTGAACCATTTCGAATGTAGTGAATACAGTCCGTTCGATGAATCAAGACGTCCCGTTCTATTGTGAATCAAAGACGTTCTAACACACTCTTATATAGCTTTGTACGCCAGTAAAACTGCGTACAGTTATTTTGGGGGGCACTGTCTGCGAAGTCATGTCCAGTTTGGTACTCCGCAGGTGAACATACAAGCAACACGAAAACCCTTAAAAATCGCAGCAAAATTGTTCTAGAACAAGCAAACATTTTTCCTCGGGAAATCAGAAACGTGGGGGGGGGGGGGGGGGATCCGCAATGCTTGCCGCCTTGTTGTTCACAGCTGCTAGTTCGTGAGGTAACGTGCTAGTTCGTGATGCTGCTAGTTCGTTAGGTAACCCTTCTGTTTCCCTAATGGTCCATGAGTAGAATCTTCATTGCATTACATGCCTACAGTGTGGACGAACTTCTGCGCTAATCAGAAATCACGTATTCCCCAGCGAAACTAAATAATTATGAAAGAAAACATTGGCAAACTACAAAGGAGACGTAATCAGGCCAAAGCTTTCTTGTTAAATGAACACTGAAGACAAACCAAATATTGGTCTGAGTAGATTGGCATCCGCAAAAAACGAATATACAGTCTTTGGGTCAGTACCTTGAAAGTTATTGCATAAATAATAAAAGAAATAAGCTAGCAGCCACCCAGCAGAGATGACGTCAAGGGAGACTGAGCGGATGTGCCAAGATCCACGTCACGAACAACGGAAAAAGAAGCGCGCACACAATCTCTCACAGAAAGGAAATCTTTATTTTAACTTTCACTTTCATAAGACGTAAACAATTATAATTAATAAATTAGCAGGTATAGTACAAGCCGCGCCGAAATTTACAAGTTACCAAGCCACTGCACCGGTGGCGGTTGCGATGATTCATAGCCTCCTGTATTGAAGTCACACGTCTGTTATCTGCCTGTTTGCATCTTGGCGGCGAGTAGTGCGTCGGCCTTACATGATTGCGATCTTCTCTGTGCAGTAATTTGCATTTGAAATAACAAGTTTGTCGCTCCCTTACGTAGCGCTGTCTGCTCGAACGAAGGTTTACACCCAGGTCGGCGGCGGCCGAAGCTGCGTGTGTGTTGTGATCGCGTTCGCTTCGCCATGAAATTCGGCGGCGTGCTCCTGCGGGTGGAACAGCACTTACTATGTTCGAATAATCACTAGCGACTATGCATCCCCGCACCGGCTATGTACAGTGTGCATGAGTTTTTTTTTAATTCTGCAGAAATTCCGAGAATTATCTACTAATGCGTAGCATTCTTATGTCGCTTGCCTTGAGTGTGATTTTTTGGAGTCAATTTTTTTTTGTTTTAACGCGAAAGTGTTTTATGCCGGGATCCACCAAGATCTGACTGACGTCATATCCGTCACAGAAGTTACATCGCCAGAAAAACTTCGACTGACGCGGCTGCGCCGGGATTGGAACCACAAACTCTTTCGCCGCAACGGGATAGGACGACAAACGCGCCTTATATCCTTCCCTTCAGATGGTGCTGACGTCTAGGAGAGGCGAAGCAAAATAGTGCATCATTACGCTAATGAGTGCCGACAGTTGGCAAGCTCGATGCCATCGCCTACGTGTACGGGGGACCCACAGCTTAACCTGCGGAAAAGTCGGTAGGGCAACGACCGCGGAGTAAGATCGAGGCCTAGTTGCGAGTGTCGCGCTCCTGACATGGTCCGCTGCTCCTTTCGCTGCAGCGGACCGCGTTCACGAAGCGATTCGCTGACAACCCGTTTCGTTTCGTTCGCGCGGACGGTTTACGAGCGCCTTTGGGTTCAGTCGGATTTACGCAATGCTCCGCCGCATGCGATCCAGTGTGTATGTTGATGCGTATAATGGTGACATACCGACGAAATATAAATATCCATGTACAAGTTCATATCAACGCACAATAAGCATTAAACTTCTCCTTTGAAGGCACATTTCACTTTCGTGTTTTACCGGTTCCTATAAAGAGGGACCAACCACATTTTTTGAAATCCTGTCAGACGAATAATTTTTATTACCGCTATTATAACCATTCGAAGTTGAATATTCGCGAAACCTGCATTATTGTGGAAATGCAGGTCTTGGTACGGTCTCCCATTTTTCGTATTTTTTATATTTTTTGTTTTTTATTACTTCTTCAAAATTTCGTTCAACCAGTTATCTAAATTTCCGCTATTATAACAATTACATTTGGAACCTTTGCGAAATCTGCATTGTTGTGGAAATCCAGGGTGTTACACGGTTCACGATTTTCCATAAGTATTATATTTATATATATATATATATATATATATATATATAGTTTTTTTCGCTTTTTGAAATTTCGTTCTACCAACTATCTCTATTTACGCTATTATAACGACTACAGCTGGACGTTTCGCCAAATCTGCATGATTGTGGAATTGCCATGCGCTATACATTTTGCCATTTTCAATATTTTTGAAATATTTCTCTTATTTTGTAGTTTTTCAAAAATTTCGTCCTACCAATTATTTCCATTCACTTTATTATAATGATTACTTTTGGAACTCTCCCAAAACCTGCAATATTGTGGAAATGTAGGGCGTCACACGGTTCGCCATTTTAATCACCGTTTACGGTATTAAAGCGATTACAGGTGGCACTTCTGCGAAACCTGCTATATTGCTGAAATGCCACGCGGTATAAATTTGGCCATTTTCCGGAATTTGCCATTACACAGGGCGTTACATGGCTCTCCACAGTCAGTGCATGGGAGAGAGCAACACTCCCAGTGTAGAGGCGCCCCCGCCTGCCACGGGAAAAATGCAGCCTTGCAAGGAACCAATAGGAAGTTGATTTTAAGTGCGAATGCACTTCTTAAGCGACCCTGAATCACGCGTCCACCGCCGTCCGTCCGTCCGCACCACATACCCACTTAGGGCGATTGGCCAAGAAGAGTTCCTAATTTCTTTAGCACATACCCACTTAGGGCGATTGGCCAGGAATCGGGCGTGAGAAGGGCTAATGCACCGGCTTAAAGGAGTACTGACACGAAATTTCAAAGCTGAGATCCGCTTAGCAATCAAGTACAACGACAACACAAATAGGTGTCCTGTGAATAAATGCATCTTTCTTTCTTTGTAGTTGTGTGTGTGTGTGTGATCTCTCTTTCGCGAACATTACCGAACCGCGCAAATTCAACTCGTGCATTCGCACTTTCACATTCTTCCCCTCGGGGAAATGCGGGGAAATTTTTTTTCCTCTTAACGTTTTTGCGTATGCATATCCACACGAATGTGATTTCTGTTCAATTACTGCTACTGATTTGAAGTTGCCCCGAGGCAATAGACCTCATTAGAGTTCATCAAATAAGCAAGGGCCTCAAAGCTTTTTTGGTAAACGGGGCGCAGGTGTTTCCCTTCTTTCACATCCTAACTGGGGAAATTGCGAGACTAAAAAATTATCTGCGGAGATTGTGGTCGTAAACAGTTGCGAGTGTCCCAGTGTATAGATTTTGTTATGGTTGATATTTTGTATGACTGCAGCAGCCCACAGAGTCTGAGGGTGCCGTAGATACAAGTAAAACTGTAGATGGCTGAATCTTCTGGGTTTTCGGCGTTTTCAATTACCGTGGAGAATAAATCCTTTGTGTGGTTGTGCTACCTTTATTTGTGCATTTTTTTATCATTCCTGGAAATGTATTTTCCTCTCACTACTGTGTATTGTCTCTTTTGTGGTGTATTACCCAGTGTTTATTACTATATGTGTGCCGCAAAGAATGATGACAATTTGAACTTGTTCCGTTTAGTGCCATGCAATAAATATTTCATTTATGACGTGTCTCTTTTATGTGGCTTGACAAGATGTGAACCCGACGACACATTTCTTAACCAACTGTGAATGGTACTGTAAATTGCATGTTCACATTTCAAAAAAACCAAACGTTTTTTTAGAGCATGCGGGCACTAAGCCTGAGAATGATATATTCAAATAAATACTAATTAATGCATGAAAGCGTCCGAATACCGTACCGATGCCCGTCGCCGTGAGCAGCGCTTTCCAGCCATTTAAACTACCCGCCAAAATCGGTGTCCGCGAAATCGAAACGGAAAGTGAACCTACGAAAATGAACGAAAGTACGGTTAGTAGTTTGGCTACCCGCTCGGCGCGCTACACTACACTACAGTCATTCGGCCGCAAGGCATTATGGGAGTGTCTACTCTTTCTAGTATTTCTTTCTTTATGGTGAAAGCGGCAGGAGCAGACGGACAGGATGGCAGCAGAAGAAAAAAGAGCGAAAGCGCCGCCCGTCGGCGCAACGAGTGAAGCGACTGAAGAAATAAATAGGGTGTCAAAAAAAAGGAAATAACCAGGAACACATTTTATTTGTACACGTAATAGCACCACTTCACTTTATTGCTGAGTATGTTGGAAACAGAAACCCACGTATACAAACGTTGCTGAATTTTCGCTTGGCTACCAGTGTCATGGCGGCACTTTATTTCCTGTACCGAAACTAGCCGAAGTGTCCAGCCCTGGGTCAGGCGTGTCTAGGACAAGCGAGCGCGCGGCTCCAGAACACGCTGGTAACATATGCTGGTGGCTTCTGGGTTCGAGATAGCTTGCCAGTGCCCGTGCACGGTTCTCGTGCAGCCTCGGGCTTGTCGTCGTTTAGTCATCATCATCATCATCATCATCATCATCATCATCAAGCCTATCTGCGCCCACTGCAGGGCAAAGGCCTTTCATATTAATCTCCAACTACCCCGGTCCTGCGCTAACTGCGACCAATTTATCCCTGCACACTTCTTGATCTTATCTGCCCTTGTAGTTTTCTGCCTCCCCCTGCTACGCTTGCGTACTCTAGCGATCCACTCCGGCACCCTTAATAACAAACGGTTATCTTGCCTTCGTGTTACATGCCCTTCCAACGTCCATTTCTTCTTCTTAATTTCTACTAACATGTCCTTAACACGCGTTTGTTCCCTGACCCACTCCGCTCTGTTCTTGTCCCTTAATGTTACACCAATCATTTTCCGTTCCACTACCCGCTTAGTCGTGCTCAATTTAAGTTGAACCCTCTTAGTGAGCCCCCAAGTTTCTGCCCCATATGTGAGTACCGGTAAGATGCAGCTGTCACACACTTTTTTCTTCTTCGTTTTGTATGGCACACTAATTACGCAGACCCCACCATCCGCGATGGGCGCATTTGTTCTGCAGTCCTAGCCAGATGGGGTGGTACGGGAGAAAAATGCGCCGCTTGACGCGATGCATTATAAGCGCGGGCAGTTACGTTATCACACAAAAAGTTCGATCAGAAAAAAAGTGAGTTGGACCGAAAACGCTCCAGGGTATACTTGTTGCGTGCTTTTTGTTTGCCACGAGTGGCGTTCAGAAGATAAGCGCAGGTAGTTTCTGGCGATTACGTAAGTGCCGGCGATGATAAAGCACTGCCTGAAACGACGCGTCTATCTGGCCTGTCACCGCTTACGGCTGTCACTGACGAAGACACACACTTCGTCGGTGGTGGCGTCCGGAACTTAGACTGGCCCATAAATACCGGGCAGCTGGACGGGTGGCTCCACCACTCGGCTGAAGCTTTTCGTTGTTTTGGCCGGGTTTGCTTCGGTGCTTTGAATATTTTGGTGTTGTTGTGAGTGGATGTGTGCGATGAAACTAAGTCTAGATAAATGTGTTAGGGTCCTAAAAGCAATTACGGCAGCGTAAACTTGTCTGGCGCTTCTAAATTTGGGTATGGGCTACAGTAACATGAGCGTTTTTTGCAGCAACCTACGCTTCGCTCCACCCGATCGGAGTGCAAAACTGCAAAAGTATTATTAGTAACATTTCTTAAATGCACTAACAGCAAAGAAAACTTACTGAACGCTTCTAAGGTTGGGAATGGGCTTCATTGACTAAAGCGCTTTTTGCAGCGCTCCGCACTTGGCTCCGCGAGGTCTGAGTAGGGATAAACTATTAATATTAGTATTCATTTCTACCACTGTAAATTATCTTCTCTGGTTTCAATGCCTACGGTTTCCACGCCAGCCTTAATGATGGGATACCTCGATACGTGTGTTTTGAAGAGAAAGGCACTTACGTGCGAGATCAAATATCGTGTGGCCGTGGAAACGTCGCGCAAGTTTACACTTTGTTTCTGTAACCCTGACCGTTGTGCCTTCGGTTTTCGTGAGTTACAGCAAGGACGTAGCCAGAGGGGGTTTGGGGGTTCAAACCCCTTCTGAATTTTTTCTAGGCAGCGCGTACGCAACGCTTACTGTTCCTTTCGGCAAAACTCAGCCCTTTCCATAACTCAAAACCCTCCCAGAAAATAAATGCTGCCTACGACCCTGAGTGCCAGCATGGGAGCCTGAGAGCTAAGCGGAACTCCTACGTTTGTAGGGGTCATTTTATCAAGAGCCAAAGTTATTGAACCAACCAACAGCTTAGGCTACAAACCATCCCCCCTCCCCTTCCCATTTTACCACCTCCGGAATGAAGGCTGGCACCTATAGCTACTAAATGCGGCAGTGTTAACGTGAGTCTGTGTTTTTTATGCTGAAGTATCTTTCCGGAGTACCCACAGAAATCGTGCCATGCCTTGTGAACAAACCAAAAAGGCGCGACTAGTTGCCTCAATTGGAGGTCTGCACGAAGGAATGGACTTGCACTTCCAGTTCGACTTCCAGCTTGAGCGTCGCATAGAGAATCGTCTGCTGTTTGTAATTATTGAGTACGGGCGTAAATCACACCTATGACACGCCTCGTAAAGGTCACCTTTACTTTCAAGATTTACCGATCTGCAAAAGCCCTTGTGATTATCTATGTTTTGCAAGCCACACCGCAGCAGAACCACAGAAAGTCACGCACAACTACGCTGCACTGACAGCCACCGGCATTCCACGGACGAGCAGTTCGCCACGGGCGGCGCTGTTCGCTGAACCGACGGTGGTGCCAGACAACCATGGAGGAAAGAAAAGTTTAGGAGGGAGCGTGACGTGACAACCGTGAAGCCTAGTCATAAAAAATAAAAAGGAAAAAAACCCGCCCGCATCTTCCAACGGGGGGAACTCGAGTAAATGCGTCGCAGAGTGGTGGGGGTATCGCGTGAATGTTGCGTAATTAGGTATGGTTCGGGAATGCTTAATTGTTATTTCGTCTTTATTATACTTATTTATTGAATGAAGGAGAAGCGAAGGCAAGGAGTGTAAAGTTAAAGTCTGTCTTTATTGCTTGGTGCCGTCAAGCAAAGCGTCAAGTCAAGAGAAAGCCAAGCAAAGACGCCCTTGACTGAACTCCGAACGCTCGCTCCGCCGCTTATATACACACCGCCCGCGTTCGAGGGAGAGGAGTACGGGGGAGAGACGCGCATGCGCACGCTTCCGTACACAAGCGCGCGAACTTTCCACGCACCCACCACGCCGTTATCACGTGTACACGCCCTGCCGCCGTTACTGTTGAGCGCGACGCAGCGCACGGGTAGCTACGACGCATGCGCGCACAGACGCGCTCCCCCCGCACCGCCGCAGCTGTTGTTGAGAGCGACGGAGCGCACGAGGTACACGTGCTCCTCCCGCACCGCCGCACCTGCTGTCGCGAGCGAGGAGGGTACGGGGGAGAGACGCGCACCTGCGCCTCGACGCGACGCGCATGCGCAGTGAGCGTGTGGACGGCGCCAACAACATCGACGAGTGACATCGCGAGCCTAAGAAATGCTTCGCATTTAAAAACTGATGGGAGTTCCACTCTCACGTGACAGGCAAGCGGTAGTTCTTTGCGCCTCATGTTGCCCTTCGCCGACGCTGCGTGCGTGCGCCTATCCGTTTGGTTGCCGGGCTGTCCGCGTATTCGAGTTTCGGCGACGAGTCGTGGCGCGCAGCTCTGCCTGCAACCCGAAACGCGCAGCGGCCTGATCGCGCGGGCAAAGTGGTCGGACGGGAGAGGCAGAAAACGTCTTTTTTTACTGAGATTTCGAACCGTCGAAGTTCACTCCGCAGTCGGAGAGTTGTGTGCCACCGCCACGTGCAGAAGTGGAGATGATCTTTTCAACTCTGCCGCTAAGGTAAAGTTGAAAAGATCAGGCATTCTAGGTAATCAACCATTTATTGCCAAGGCGCAGTCAGTCCACAATTCAGCAAGGTCCCTCGCAGGCGTAATCTAGCATTCGTTTTTGTTCATATACGTATCGCACCGATCGAGCGGTCCCCAGCGGACAAACAGCCGGCGTACTGCTTGCGACGCGAGGTGGTACACCCAACATAAGGGTTCTGAACCCTTTGTTTTCCAGTGCACTGAAGTAGATAAAAACGTACCACCACGCCGGAGAACCGAAAAGGCGAACGTATGCAAAAGCGCGCGCGAGCGAAACCAAAGCTAGTCTCACCACCTCCCCGCCGACACGACACTCGTTACGCGCGATAATTTCAGCAGAATGCCAAACGCCATCGCCACAGCACACCTGGCAAACACCGCGCAGCTGTAGGCCGCTCCATTCTTGTGAACGTTTACGGCGACGCGTTCGAGCGATCCAATGTCAGAAGTGAAATTCGGCTTGAAGCTCGTGAGGGTGCTTCGTAAGCATGCGATTGAAGTCTCGCCTTGCTTTGAACAGCGACAGCGGCAGTACTTCCGCGATACGAAGCATGGAGCGCAACGCTGGCGCACAATCTTGTACGGCGCCTTCGACGATGGCGCTCGATTCCACGTCCACCTGCAGCCAGCCGGAGCCACTAAATGCTACCGCGGGCCTGAGCGTGGTGGATTTTTCATAATGCATTGCGCGGGAGTAGCCCGAGGAGAGGAGAAAGCGGCTTCAGAGGAGGTTGGCTTGCCGAAGCTGGGCCGCCTGACGTCATGCTCCCTCCTAAAATTATAAATGCGGAGCATTTCTTAGGCTCGCGATGTCACTCGTCGATGTTGTCGGCGCCGTCCACACGCTCACTGCGCATGCGCGTCGCGTCGAGGCGCAGGTGCGCGTCTCTCCCCCGTACCCTCCTCGCTCTCAACAACACGTGCGGCGGTGCGGGAGGAGCGCGTGTACCCCGTGCGCTCCGTCGCTCTCAACAACAGCTGCGGCGGTGCGGGGGGAAGCGCGTCTGTGCGCGCATGCGTCGTAGCTACCCGTGGCGCTGCGTCGCGCTCAACAGTAACGGCGGCAGGGCGTGTACACGTGATAACGGCGTGGTGGGTGCGTGGAAAGTTCGCGAGCTTGTGTACGGAAGTGTGCGCATGCGCGTCTCCTCCCCCGTACTCCTCTCCTCGAACGCGGGCGGTGTGTATATAAGTGGCGGAGCGCACGTTGGGAATTCAGTCAAGGGCGTCTTTGCTTGGCGTTCACTTGACTTGACGCTTTGTTTGACGGCACCAAGCAAAAGACAGACTTTAACTTTACACTCCTTGCCTTTGCTTCTCCTTCATTCAATAAATAAGAATAATAAAGACGAAATACAATTAGCCATTCCCGAACCACTACCCAATTACGCAACATTCACGCGATACCCCCACCACTCTGCGACGCATTTACTCGAGTTCCCTCCGTGGGAAGATGCGGGCGAGTTTTTTTTTTCTTCCTCCATGCAGACAACGGCCTCTCGGTCTCTATACGGACGGACGGTCGGCCATAACACTCTTCAGCGGCTTTGGGATGTTTCGTTTTCGAATATCAACTTGATCATAGCGGCAGGATGCTACGGCGTGGAGTTCGTTTCACAATCCTTTAGCGTTTCTCTCTTTCCACACTGTCCATGCTTCTTCTCCTCCTGACACGTACGCAACAGCTCACCGGCGCCTTTTTTTTTCCAATAGCGTTCCCGCAAGGCCAGTTCGCCGCATGCGTGAGCGAACCGGCGTGGGAAGGGTTGCGCGGGATGCTTAAGCGTCTCCACGGGATTATAGTTTCCCTTCATTGTAAAATATTTTCTAATGTCTTCTAAAACTGCGGCCGTGGAGGAAGGAGCATCGCCAGTCAGGCGCAGCTCTGTGCTGCCGCGACACAGAGCGGAACAGTTCGGCAAGGTTTTTCGTCTTCGCCAAAGATGACAGGTAAGCAAAATAGTTTTATACAAGTTATAGTAAATTAAAAAAAACAAAGCGCACCGAAGGAACTCTTCTGCTTTTAAATTGGTGCGCCCATGTAACGTGAAGTAGCGAGACATGTCAGTCATCTTGAAGGGTAATCTTGGAAACTAATGTGGAAATAAATCCCAGCTATTTCATGTGCCCAATTCATGTTGTAAAGACAATTAACGCGCCTTCGGCCCGCAGGCTCTAGCCCGTAAGGTAAATGTGTTGTGGCAGGCTCGTTTTATGAGCCTTATTGACAGTGTAAACATCGATTCAGGTTTCTTATCAATGTATTTTTGCTTTGTTTCCTGCAGCAGGTTTGAGGATTGTTTGAGGTACGTGGATCCAGCCGACTGGGCGTGGTTGCTGAAGGAGAGAATACGGATGTCGCACTCTCTGCCCTGACCATTTCGTCGTGCGGGACTTCGGCGACCCTGCAAGAGCAAAACTGCTCCGTTCAGCGGTTCCATCGGCTGGAGTCCGAGACGTTCGAGTGCTGGCCCTTGCATTAATGGTAGCGCAGCGCAACTATTGGATAAATGCAAACTCTAAACGCAATGTAAGTATTCCCAAGTGAACATAAACTTGTTCTGCGCCCAAACGTTTTCACAAACGCCTAGAGGGAAGAAAGAAGTTACAGTTTCTACACAACAACCAGTTATTTTTTTCTAGTCGCACGGGCAAGGACGGGTTTTCTAGACAAGGACGGTTTGCGACTTCATCAGACGTTTCCTCCGGTGACCCTGCTCATCCCCTCCAGTCATCACGCCGTGCCTGCTCACGAAGAAGGTAAACTCAACAGGACGCGCTTCTTGCCGTTCACTGCGTACCTACTACCGCGGCGATTGGTGGGGTTGACGTTTTGCGCCATGACCCAGTTTTCCGGCGCCATCTCGCACCAAAACGGATAATTGCGGCGAAACTGCTTCCAAACGATGCTTCAGTGGGCCAAAAAATCTGGCGAAATATTTCTGCATTCAACGCCAGTCTATTTGCCCGCGGAGCAGTAGAAGACCACCCGAAAATACATGCAATGTCTGCAGCATTGCCTGCATCCTTCGCGAACCCCGACGCACTCGTAATGCCATTCACTGGTGTTACTAAGCACGAAGTGAAAAGCTCTTAGCAGATTTGTGTTAGGTCAAAACTTCTTTAGTGGATGTAGTTAGTTAACGAGAATTGGCTAGCATTGCTATATTACCGGAAATTGCAGCTGTGAATGCCGAAAATTTTAGGAGGAAACCTCCTTTTCTTTATGTGTACAGAGAATGTAAAGTAGAGTGCCTTGGTAAGTTTACTAGATGAATAGCCCTATGTGCTTATAAATTGCACTCTTCTCTTGCAGGGTCTACCCCAGTGCGGCGAAGACGGAAAGGCAGAGTCCTCACGCCAAAAAGCAAGAAGGTACTGGAAGATTTAAGGCGTGCCAAGCAAAGGCACAGGAGGCGTTGTCCAGGTCTGAACAACGAGAGTCCCTGAGAGATGAAACAGAGGGCTGCATTGCAAACGTTGCGGCCACTTTTAAGTGCAGCATTTTACCAGCTGCTCGACAGCCAAGTGAGAGTACTGGTTCGCGAGTACAAGGGAAGAGATAGCCACAGGAGATGAAGCAGTTAGCACTGAGTCTACACTTTTATGTACCCAGTGCATATCGGCAGGTCCCTAAACTGCTATGCTGCCTCATCCTACGTCTCTCCGAAAGTGCTTGTCTGAAGTACCAATTACACCCGGTATTCTACCTCGAGTTTTGCATTCACCTCAAGCTGCAGCAGCAAATTGGCCTACAGAAGATCGGGCATGTGTAATTATGTTTGACGAAATGTCAATGCGTTCGCATTCGCAGGATGACATCACAAATTATATCGTCATTGGCCTTTCAGACGACGGCACGCAGAGAACCGCTGATGTGGCAAATGTAACATTTGGGGCTATCCTTTCTGAACTCTCAAAAGCCTGGGTTCAGCCGTTGGCGCTTGCATTGGCCAAAACAAAACTGCGTGCAGAAAACATCAGATGACTGCTGCTTGGCCTAATTCAACAGCTCAGGGAAGGGGGGGTTTGTAATGCAGTGGTGTGCGTCCGCGGTCCAGCAATATTAAATGTTTCGAACACATAAATTTAACGCCTAAAATCCCGTACTTTGATGTTTGTGAGCAGGAGTACTTTCGTTTTGACACTCCGCACCCAATGAAGTGCACGAGGAATAACCTCCGATACACCAACAAGCTCCATATTGGCAGTAAAACTGATGATTGTAGCTAGATTAATGCTTTCCATGAAAGTCGACACAAGGTAATTTCATAACTGGCCCATAAACACATTGATGATCACATATAGAAAGAGCGTTTCAACAGCATGAAGGTAAAGTTTTCAACGGAAAAGTTCAATCAGACTGTTTTCTATGGCATTGGCAGTCATTATTTATTGCTGTTGCTTTACGGGAAGGGGCTGCTGAACCCACAGCGACCTTCCTTGAGAGGATCGACAATGTGTTCGACTGCCTCAACAGTAAATATCCGAAAATCACCAACTTTACAATGTTCAACTATACCGTCAGTTACACTTCGAAACAAAGAGGCACTTGAATGGATTGAAAGCTGGTGGTTTGACAACCCTTTGTAGCCTTACAGCACTCGTGGCTGGCTTACCACGATTTAGTCTGTGCTGATGCTGTGGGAAGACCTCTCCCAAATTTTGACTTCAGATATTTCCTGACTCGCCGCCTGCAGCGAGACCCTCTGGAGAATTTCTTTGGGTCAGTGAGGCAAAAGCATGGTTGAAATGAACGTCCTAATGTGTTTAAGTTTATTGCTGCACTAAACCACATTTATGTTGGGAAGCTGTTCAATCTCACATGCCGCCGAGAGAGCAGTGAAATTAAAGAGCATTCGATGGTTGCAAAGATTGCATGGCCTCAGAGTGTAGAGGCCCCAAGAACTGAGGCTGCAGTATTTACTAGCTCACCAAAACGTCACACGAAAGCCTGCCAGACATTTCGGAGCAGAATGCTTAGTTCTGCTTTGCCCGCCACTTCTTGCAGCAATTGCTCAAGAGCCGTCCTGCACAGTGTGTGTGCAAGCGACTCCTGAGAAATGACGAAGTTTTCACAGCTTCTGAACAGATTCTAGCCACGCTGATGGCTCATGATGAGCCGCGGGGACTCTATGGCCAACTGACAGTACCTTTCCAACAGCTAAATGTAGCCACGACGGACATGGAGAAGGAATTTGAGGACCAAAATGGAGTTTGTACGCATGTGCTTGGTGTCGTTTCAACGCTGGCAGATGTGACCGGCAGAAACCTCCTAGCAGGGCTGTGCTGCAGCATAAAGTGCCAATCACAGCTCACTCGCCGGCTTTGTTACGCAAGGCTGTTGCTTCACCTGAAGAAAAAAATAAATAAACCGTGTGCGAAAACCACGACAAAAAAAAAGAAAATATGCCTCGCAGCGTAAGATACAAAAGTTGCAAAGTTACCGCAACTTTTTGAGTTTTTATTTGGTCCTACTAGACAGACCTTTCAAACATAAGGTTGGCATGAAGGCCGCATTCTTAACGAACTGTTGAAATCACAAAACATAAGGTAATGCTGCTCATCAGCACAGCGTCTTAGCCATTGAGCCGGCTTTTTTACACACTTCTGATTTTGGGATTTCATGCACCGAAGCGTATCAGCCGCGATATACTGGATGCCCACAGATTAGTTTTGGCCACCTGCTGATCTTTAATGTTCTGCGAAATACCTACCCCCCGGCGGTTTCTTTTCGCTCCATCTGAGAAAGAGCCACAGGGCCTGTCATTATAGGCGTCCTCGCGCTTACCAGCACAATGCCTTAGCCACATCAGTGGATCACTTTGTGAAAGGATTGTTGCACGAGTTGCTCTTTTGCAGATTGAACACAACAAGTTCATCTGTTCAATGATTCTTCCAGCATTTGCTTCTCCATGCCCTGTTGCGGTAGCATTACAGTCGTACGCTGATCTCACAAGTCCTTCACGTCCTTCCGTGCCTCAACGGTCGAACCCACGCTTTCAGAGTTTGCGTGAATTTGCCCAAAGGCAGGATATGAAGCATATTTTTGCGTGCTTTGTTTAAAATTAGAAGTTCCCGATTATTCTGCGTCTGAACTGAGAGGAAGTTTTAGAAAGTCGAAGAAACCTTCGTGTCTCGAGGCATCCTCGAGAAATAAATATACATTGAACGGAACTTTCAAGTCTTTTTTTCTTTTCGTGCCGAGGCATGCGCAAGAAAAAAATCGTGTAGGAACTACAACTTTTCAGGTTCCTTTTTTTTTCGCGCAGACAATTATTGTGTACCTAAATGCGCGTGTAGCAATTTTTCATATTCCTTTGTTTTCCGTTGCGCAATATTGTATGCCTAAGTTTCCATAAGTCATATTTTTGCTCAGAGTGCCTTAATTTCCACATGAAATGTATACGTCATATATGAGTGTAGCAGATGTTTTCATGCCCTCGAATCAAAGACGTCCTCGTGGAAATTTTCAATAAAAAAAGCAAGAAGAATGTTTGTGTGCCGCTCCGATTAATGCTAGTGCAATAAAAAACAAATTGACACCAGCAAACGAACTATTACCTGCACGATATATACGTTCAAATAATAAACGCGATATTTTATGCACCTACCCAACGACGGGCGGCTGCCCTTCCGATGCAGGCCGCCTCAACCCCCGCTCGCGCTTACCGCCCAACACTCGCGCTTCGTAGGCCGCTCGCGACTGGTTAACGCCCGAAGTGCGAAAGTTGGGCTAGCGGCGGTTGCGGTGGCCCGGCCCGGCCACGTGGCCTACCGCGGGGAAATTGAACGTCAGCAATCCCCTTTCCACGCTCGCCACTCGTTGCCATGACGATTAATCCAATGCTTTCCAGACGCCACGTGCCACCAGAGGAGGATTTCACTTTGTTGGTGCGACTTACGCGGGAGCATAGTGGATGCTACAAAGACCACCCCATGTCCCGACCCTATCTGAGATCCGCGCACGCGCAATGGCTGGCTGTACTGCGTGGCTGGCTATCTGAAGCCCAGAAGCCACCAAGCAGGTGCCGCCAGCGCGCTCCGAAGCCGTGCGCGCGCTTGCCCTAGACGAGCCTGTCGCGCACTGTCCCTTCTTGCCACTAGCGCCTTTATGTGCAACTGCCAGTTACAAAAACCAGAATTATTAGCGCGATCGGCTTGACACCGGAGAGTCTTCAGCCAGATTTAGCAAATTTTCCTGCATTTTCCACATTTCCTCCGTCCGTGGTGGGAGAACAACTGTCAAGTTCCTCTCCACAGTCGTGAAGCGCCGCCCGCATGAGCGGCGCTTGGCTGACAAACATGACTCCACCATACTAAGACTACGCAAAACACAACCCGTTTCTGAATGACTTCCTATTTCTGTAATGAAAGGAAAATCTAATAAAAGTAGCGTCTCATGAAGGTGCAATGAGCAGGTTAAAATGAAAATTGGGTTTGGGCTTCCTGTGGGTACTTTAGAATGTGGTGTTCACATCACAAAAACGGAAGGGGAACAGGACAGACAATCGCCAGCTCGGTTGTTGATTTCTCCGCAAGCAAGGCATGATTGGTCGTGAAACAAAAGCCGAAATAACTATGCAACGTTGGTTTGTACTCAAATGAAAATTACCCCTCGTGCAGCGTAATTTTTTTATGTACTTCCGCTTCCTCAGCCAACTACAATAGCACCCTTCGTATTCTTCCTCGTGCAGCTGCTTTTCTGTCTGGTCAAACTTATAGCACAACTCAACAAATACGGCGAAAAGACGACTTTTAACGTGTTGTAGGTTGCGACGCACCGACATTAACTAGCAGACAAAACGAGCGTCCTCCGATTTAACTTTGTTCGGCAGGGCGATAGGCGTTCCTTGGATACGCACACATAGTCACCCCGCCGGTGCGATATGCGTGGGGGAGAGAGAAGAGGGGGTGGTGGAGAGCGGCCTTTGTCTAGCCGCAGTACAGGACGCATGCCCACAAAAGAATGTTTACCTCGGGTGACGAGGAACCGTTATCTTTTTTTGTCACTTGTAGTTTTGCACAGGTGGCGTCAAAAAGAGTGGATGTAGATACGGCACATTCTGGTGCATATTTTGCAACCTAGGCTTTCTATGTCTCACGGAAGTCGACCGTCCCGCGTCACCTCAACGCACTGTAGGAAAGCCATTGCAACTTTACACGATGGTTTCACAAACCGGAGATGATAAGAAAATGCACATCGATCACCGGAAAAAAAAATTAGTTTGTAGTGTCTGAATCGAACCTGGGTCCTTTGCGTTGTAAAGACGACGTAGATCCGATGGCGCCATTCCGACACGTGGCTGATTCTGTTATGGTTTTGGACTATGACTGAAGCTGCGTGGGAAAAAGCCCCGCGTTTGAACCGTTTTTCTGTGCAGAAAGGGGCTTTGATTCGTTCTGTTGTTCTTCCTTTGTGATGACTAATATATGGTTCTTCTGAAACACGACGCAGGGTACCGCACCTTCTCTCATACTCTCACTTTTCAAAAGCGGCGCGCTTCTGTCCCATATTTGTTACTCTGATGAATGTTCGTTCCCTCGCCGTAACGTAATCATACTACATACGTGAATTTCTTATACGTGTGTCGGTACATACTTGCTAATATTCGTTGTAGACTCCCGGAAACTATTCTGTTGCCATCAAATATGTGCAGATGCGGAATGATAGATAGATTGAGAGATATAGGCCCTAACGCTCACTTACGAGCCAAGCGTTCCCCATGAACAGCATTTTTTGTTGCACACTAGACCTATATAAGCTAATGTTACTCTGGGCTATTAAACCTTTTAACTGCTACAGAAGAGTTGGTCGGCGGGAGCATAGGACGAAAATGTTTTTAAGTGTGGCAATTTTAATGCGCGTGTCAGTGCTGTGCGTCAATCGGTATAGTGCGCTATACGTAAACGCAGTGCCATAAATGTTTCCTAATAAGTTTCATCATTATTATCATCGGCTTGATTTTGTCCATTCAGGACGAAGGCCTAATAAGGTTATTGATATAAATATTCTTCGGTGCATCACAAATTTTTCCTTGGAAGCGCGAAATACCACTGTCACACGGGCACTTCCAATTGCAATTCAGTCGATCCCGAACGAGCTCAGTGGGGTTCGGGTGGTGGTACACGGGCATCTTTAATCGCTTTCGAGTCCGATCACACTCGCACTGAATTCGTGGTTCACCAAGCAAGATTGAGGTTTCCATGCGCGATCGGAATGGCGCAATAATATTCTCGTCCCCGCTGAGTAATGCCATAGAAGGTAACAGCATTAAATTACGCCGCAAATTGTATCAAATAGCTTGACTTAAACAAGCACGCGATAATATTAATGTAGTTCAGTATGCCTACTTCTGCTAAATTGCACCTACAAACTCTCAACACCAGGGAACAATCCAGCCTGAAAACAAAACTGGCGTAGCTACAGCTGCCGGCTGCTATATCGGGTCTGAGAGTTTTCATTAATTGTTCTTGTTGTTTTGTCGCTATTGGGACCAATGTGAATACAAGCAGCCTGGAAGCCAGCCGTGGTCACAAAAGAACTGCTCAAAGACAGCAGCGCAGGGCTTCGCACCGCTGCTACAAACAAGCACGTTGCAATGGACGCCCTTGGGACGGCTGGTAATTTGGTTGACATAAGCTATACGTCTGCGCAGAGTTACGCGGTTCCAGCCGCAAAATACCGTATTTGGCGCCATTTGGGGTATGTGGATGCAACTTCTCAATAGAAATTGAAACTTTACACATGCGGTGTAGCAGCGGCTATGCGTAAAGCGCGCTCGAAAAGTCAACCTGGCCTCGCTTCAATTCGAATACGAATTGCCGTGTGACAGGGGTATAACATTGCCGGTGTTAATACGAAACAGGTACCCACAAGTGAAATGTTTTTGAAGTACGAGCCTAAGTTTCGCTTTACCCAAGGTCTCGCTTGAACAGGTGTCTCCAGCAGTCGTTTTTCTAAGACGACAACGAACTTAAGACTTTGTAAAACTTCTAAAAAGCGCTCATTTTGAAATCGGGTATACCCCAAACGCCCCTAAAATATCGCTAAATGCAAGTAACTACCACTGCTACGATACAACAGTATTGAGATAATAGCAGTAGAACAAAAATCACCGAATAGATAGCACGAACGTTTATGAAAGATTACGATAAAAAGAGGCAACGCTCTAGCAATTTTCAATGACGCAAATACTTTTATTTTTATACAATATCGACAACGGCTTTGTGCGTGCAGGTCACGTTCATAGCGCCAGTAATGTCCCCAACGTCATACCCGGCTTCACACATGTTCACCAGGACATAGAGATAGTCCAAGAGCGTATGGGTTCCTGGAGAGATTGAAGCAGTTGTCGTTGAAGTGTCGTACAGCAAGTTCGTAGCAGTCAAAGTCTCGCAGAGGCCGCTTCTCACTCAGAAGTCCTTCGGTGCTTTCTTTATTGTTTTCAGAGACTATTCTGACAATCTCAGCGACTTTCTTCTGAAGGAAATATCGCTTTCGTAAGGCAGACTGCAGCTTATGCTTAATAGATCGCCTTGCAGCAGGGTTGGAAGCGTCCTTTAGCTTGTTGCGAAGGATGGCGATGGGTACATCACGGCTCGACACGGGATCACAAGGTACCTCTGGGAGAACAATTGGCTTTGCATTTTTGGCTCCTTGGAATTCGCTCAACGAAAGCTTCCCAATACTCAAGTCACCGTATTCCATAACGTGACTAGTTGTCGTCTCATTTTTGACAATCTGGAACTGGTCGAGAAGGGTTTCCTTATGCAAGTCCTCTCTGTCCGAGTCCTCCATCCATCTGACGCTGTAGAAGTCGCCCAGATACGTTTCCCTGAGCTTATCGTAGTAACAGGCATAGGAAGACTCGTGCGGATTGGCTGCCGTGGTTGCATAAACGTTCACGTTATTGGGGAGAAGGCCGTCAAACATAGAACCCGATTCACAGGCCTCAATGTAGATGACCATCTTAGCGAACTTCTTTTCCTGGTGCATCTTCTTGATAACGTTGACAAACGGCCTGGCGTGCAGCTCATCGTGTGGAAACGCTATTAGCCCCGGAGCACCATGATCGGCGAAGTTCACGAACACATGGTCGTTGGGTCCACTAGCGATCACTTTTCCGCTTCCCCCCTTTACCTTCTTTCCTTGAAGGACGTCGAGGAAGTTCTGCGGTGTCACCAGCTTTCTGGTGTAGTCCTTGGGACTCCTGGATAGACGTTGCTTCCGTTCGGGTGGTTGATGATGACACCTGGCGTTGGGTTGTAGGTGCTGTTGGCAATGTCATCATACATCATAACCACTATTCGTTCGTCAGGGAATTCCATGATTACGGAGCAAGTGGTACGCGTGACACACATCAGCCTGGTGCCTGTAGTTGTCGTAGATGTGGGAGCCAGCGACTAGTAGGGCCCAAAGCTTCGGTTCCTCTGCTCGCAGTTCTGACGAATCGCGCTGATCTTCCTGCCCAGCTCCGGTTGCCAGCCCGAAGGCCAGCAGGATGACGATGACTGTGGACTTTGGGCGTCATTTCGCTTCTGCTGTATGGCTGCAGCTTTCCCGGAGCTTTTAAAGGCGTCTGTCAAGAGCTTTCCTCTTTTGTCCAAAAGCGATAATGCACGTGATCTTGCTACAGAGAGAACAGTCAATGTAGGAGCGGCCTCAGGAGGTAAGTGCGATAACATTGTACGGGCGGTTTCGGCGGAAGCGTATTGCCAGTAACGTTCATGTGACATTCTACCATTTCTGGGGAAGAACTTTAGGCATTGACTCCTGGAATGAGATTACTCCCTTCTTGAATACAAATGCTGCTTCTACGTGGAAGTGGAGGCATTAACTGCATCGTAATTTTGTTGAATTTGCTGAAAGAAGGGTAAGGCTTTTTGAGGTGAAATTAAGCCCGAAATATTTTCGTTTAATCGGTTACTTCGCGCCTTGTTATAAAATTGGGCAGATGTTTTATATATATTTTCAAATATACGTTCAAATATTTTTTCAAACCAAGCAGATATCTTTTAAATGTAATATACTGCCTCTGACGTCGGGAAATTTTGAAAAATGTCTGAAAAAGTGTTGTACTTTTTTAGCAAAATTTCACTCACTCTCAGCTCACTCACTCACTCACTCACTCACTCTCACTCACTCACTCACTCACTCACTCACTCACTCACTCACTCACTCACTCACTCACTCACTCACTCACTCACTCACTCACTCTCACTCACTCACTGCTCGCTCACTCACTCACTCACTCACTCACTCACTCACTCACTCGCTCACTCACTCACTCGCTCACTCACTCACTCACTCACTCACTCGCACTCACTCACTCACTCACTCGCTCACTCGCTCGCTCACTCACTCACTCACTCACTCACTGCTCACTCACTCACTCACGGCTCACTCACTCACTCACTCACTCACTCACTCACTCACTCACTCACTCACTCACTCACTCACTCACTCACGCTCACTCACTCACTCACTCACTCACTCACTGGGCTCTCACTCACTTGACTGCTCACTCCTCACTCACTCACTCACTCACTCGACTCACTCCTCACTCACTCATCACTCACTCTCACTCACTCACTCACTCACTCTCACTCACTCACTCACTCGCACTCACTCACTCACTCAACGCGGGCAGCAGCAGCAGAGGACTGGGCGGCGGAAAACGACGGGTGGAGCGGGGTTTGAAAGAGCGGAGGGCGGGAGGAAAGAAGGCAGGGGCTTGTCCTGCTTTTTAATTTTTTTCTAAGGCCCTCGTCGTTGACTTTGACCCTTTCCCATTCTATTTCGCACGAAGGAAGCTTCGCGTCCAGCCATCGTCGTCGTTAGACGGAGGGCTGGATGATTTTGCTGTTTAATTTTGCAATTCCATGACCCCTCTCCAAATCCTAACTGCTTCCAGCGTGCCGGAGATGCGTCTGTGCTGGCGGAATCGGGCTGATGCACCCCTATGCGAGGCAAGTAGTCAGCGCGTTTTTGGTTTCTTCACAAAGCATTACACGATTTTTTAGGTACTCGGCCAAAAATACTTAGGAAATAAAAAAAAACACCGGGCTGAAATTAACACTGCCGACATTTTTTAACTATCGGTGCTAGCCCTTCATTCCACGCAGCCGCCAAATGGGAAGGGGTGGGGGGATGGTTTGTAGCTTGCGGCGTTGGGTGGTTGAATAACTTGGCTCTTTGTAAAATGACCAGTACAAACGTAGGAGTTCCACTTCAGTTCTCTGGCTTTCATGCTGTCACTCTCGAAAAAACAAGGCACAAAGCTGACGGTTACAGAAAAAAGCGTTAACTGCCGATACGTTTCTGCAGCCACACAGTAATCGATCTGTACGTAAGTGCCTTTCTTTCAAAGCACACGTATCGAGGTATCCCACCGCTAAGGCTGGCGTGGGAACCCTAGTCGTTGAAACCAGGAAAGATAATTTAAAGTGGTAGTAATGAATGGTAATAATAATACTTTTATTCCTACTCGGATAGCGCGGAGCCAAGCGCAGAGCGCTGGAAAAAAGCGCTAATGTCAATGTGCCCCATTCACAACCTTAGCCAATTAGCTTACGTAGCTTAAGCTTTTTGGCTAATAATGAGCTTACCGACATCTAAGAACCCAACAAACCTGTCTAGACTTGTTTCACCGCACACATCCGCTCACAATACAACCAGAACATTGAATGAACATAAGCAAACACGGCGAAATACAGCGGAAAGCTGCGTAGTCCTATGCACGCGGCTCCTTCGACTAACGAGGGGAGCGCCGAGTGGTGGCGCCACCCATCCAGTTGCCCGGTTTGCTTGGCTTGTCATCGCTTGTTATTTCGTATTTCTCTCGGTCTCAGTATTTGCCGATTCACACTGGGTGAAGTGCCACCCGGCCGGAGGCCGGTTGGGCCGGGAGCTCCACTGAACGCGCACTACGTCCGCAAACGGGGCGCTCCAGTTACGGCGAAAACGCCTCAGCGCGCTGATTGTTGCGTAAATCAAAAGAAAAAGAAATTGGCGTTAATTCGATTGTTCTGAAATTTCTCCTTTCAAAGGAAAACATTCCGTTTTCCCGCAAGAATAACGACGCTTTTACGCCCACAATGGCGCTGTGTGGGTGTTTATACTAATTCCTGCCTTCCTGTGAACCTTTTTGGACGTGGGAAGACGATTTTCGCGTCGAAAAAAAGCTCCTGGATGTAAAGCGAAGTCGACAAAGTTTCTGCGTTCTAAAATTAACAAAACTGCTTGAAAAGTAGGAACGCTAATCCAGCAGGCTTGCATGAAGCAGTGTGGTTTACTTGTGTACGACGGCGTTTGCATACCTAAGAAACAGGGCTAGACTTAACCGTGAAGTTTCGTTGCTGGCCAGTATTATAGATAGCGATCGGTACAATCGGAGTTTATTGGTACTACCGCTACACTTTATGCGACCAGTCGCAGGCCCCACTTCGAGCGAAACGTAGCCGGCGAGTTCGGGGAATAAACGTAGCCCCACCTGACGGAGCACGCCTTCCCTACGCGGCGTTCTTTTGGCACGCTGGCTCCCACTTGTCGCCGGCAGCGGTGCGCAGGTCGCTATCAATAAAGCCGGTCGTGCGAGGAACGAACTGCCTGGGTCCCTACCTGTAGTAATACACTTTCGTTCCAATATTGATTGAGGACGTCAGTGCATCGGTAAGGTGGAAGCAGGTAAGAATATGCGCTATAGAACCTCGGCAACAGGCATTCGGAATGCTCCAAGTGAAAGCATCAGTTGGGGCTTAGATGAAAACTAACGTAACATGAATTAACCTTGCGCGCCAAAACAATTTAAAATTGACATGGGGACGCCCAACCGGTGAAAGAGACGAACAGATAACAGAACAAGGACGAAGAGAGGGCCTTGTGCCTGCCATGTTTCTCTCTTAGTTTTCTTAGGAGAACTTTTTGCACTATGGTGAAAGAATCCACGAAGAATGACCCTTTATACTTGTTATTAGTGTAAACCTTCTTTGCGAGTTCTGGAACTTACGTGCTCAAATAACTTCAACAGCGTTGATCTCACGTGTCAAACAGTGGTTTATAAGGTGAAAGGCGCACGCCACATTCACTAGGCCCAACTTTAGATTTATAAAGCCAAGCTCAGGCGCTGGTGCAGGGGTTGTTTTTTTAGGCTGGCATTATTTAGGTCATTGTTCCGAACCCGATGTTCGCATCATATACATTGCAATATTTTTAGTACCTTTCGTCTGTTGATAGCCAGCCATTTTTTTTGGTACAATCAGTCGCTCCAACACCTGACACGGCATTTCGTGTATTGCGGCATTTAATACCGCCACAATTATCACTTTGACCGAAGTCATCGAAAACCTCCTCAACGCTTCTCTAGCAAGAAAAGAGTTATCGTACCCAATGCCAACGCTGTTTTCGCAGCAAAAAACTATGCCGTAAATAGCCGAAGCAAGAAAATATCGCATATACTTGTTCCATCAGCCATAACTGAATGAACAATCACGACGTTGGGCTAAATTAGTAAATAATATAAGGGTTATCTCCGATTTCCCGGCGGGAATGAAATTATCACGACGAAATGATTGAGACGTTGCCGTTTTCATCAAAGCAATCATCTCGGTACCCACTAGTGATTGCTCTGATACTGCAAACATTGAGTGCCCGCACTGTGACATAATCCCTACATAACCTTGGTGAACCTATTCTTTCCATGTCACAGTCAGAGGGTGAAACACAAATTTCTAGAGAGGGCGTGCTTCCTAGATGTACATTCCCTTCTACCCGCCAGAAAAATGGTGTTGAAAACAAAGCAGGGTGTTTTCACGAGATATGGTACATGCATGTCCGGGCGAGATCTTTATTTCTTGCAAAAATTTTATACATAGGTCCTTGTGCACAGGGAAAACATAGCTAAAGCATTTCGTGGAAAAGGTTTCCCTTCCTCCTCAATAAAATTCCAAAATTCGGCTGGCGTCAGTGTCGCGTTGAGTGGCTCGCGCAAAATTTAAAACTTTTACCACTGTAAAAAAAACTAGTGCAGCTATCGCCCGGGTTCTTTTTATGTGATGCTTTTGCATACTCTTAAATGAAATAATTTATTTATGCTTGGCGTGCAGATTGAAATTTTTGTAATAAAAGTTACAGAATTGGAAAAAATCTTCATAAATTGGACTCTGCATCTACGCAAGCTGTGTATTTCAAATATTGTATTGTTGTTTTGCGATTCTTGTTTATTTTTCGTGGCAATTTATTTTATGTGGTCATAAGGGCTCAATTTCAAAAAGCACTGCGCTGCAGCTAGGTAACGTATATATGCATGTATATGTATATGTGCAAGTCAGTAAAAAAAGAGACATTTTTGATGTTTTCAAACTTTAAGGAATTACAGCCAATGTTTCTCTCTGTCACCTGCATCGATGCATTTGCGCTATTTTTCTTGTTTTGCAGGTACAAAGTTTCAGACATGGCCTTGCTAGCAGCATTGCGCTGACATAGTTATTTCGAGAGCATGGGCTCATCCCTCCAATGGCGGTCGTTTTTATAGCTACTCTAAGCTTTATGTAATTTCGGGTGTACATACAGCCTGCGTGGATAAATTGGCGTAAAACAGAACTTGTTCGCAGCGGAGGGAGAGTGTTTTGTGTTTTTATCTTAAAGGGCTCCTTGTGTAAAGTTTTTCCTGGTGTTTTTCTCGTTCTGCTTGACGGGCTTCCGGAGCAACACTTTGCTGGGTGTCTTTACCGTCAAACACGTGGACATCATGCATTGCCAGTTATGCATGCACAGGAGCGTGAGCGTCGTACGTCCAGATGCGGCCTTACTGGTGTCTTCCTCCATTGCCGATCGGTTTGGTTTGGTGTGTTACATAGACAGTAATATCCCACGACGCGGGCGGGAAACAGAAAGTCTCGTGTTTGTCCGCACGAATAAAGCTGGATACCTCGAAGGTTGCATTCGGCTAATTCGCTAAGAAGTATGTTGAACCGCAGGTTACAAACAAGCGCGCTTTGTTGATGCCCTGCATTGAAAAGTGCCTAGATTCGCTGGTCATCCTAATTCGCAGATTGGAAGGGCAGCGAATTTTTTTAATAGAGGCAAGAAACAAACTTTGTGTGCTCCCGAATTTGCAGACTAAATTTAAAATGCTGACAAACATTGTGGTGCATGCTTCACGTTTCCACGTTCACCTGCGATTTTATGTTAGATTGCATGCCCTTTTAGGGTATATCGCGGACAACTACCAGAATAATCACTCCAATTGTGGGAGCAGACGTTGTCACAGTGGTGTCATAAAACGCGTGTGCATAGGTGCGGTCTTGGCCAGGAACTTGGATCTTGGCTGGTCATAATCTACATGCTGGTTACACCAAGAACACGGATGCCATTGCAAATGCACTTGTGAGGCCTAAGACTAGTATTGTTTCTTGGTCTATCACGCACCGCTTTTATCGAATTGACGAACAGTGGAGCAGCCGAGGTGGCTCAGTGGTAAGGGCTGCGCAGCTTCACCTAGGGACGCTGTGTTTGATCCTGTCCACCCCTGCAGTTTTTCTAATAGGGAGGAAAGGGGGAGGAAAGCGGCGATGTGTCAAGGTTTCGACGCACGTTATACATCCCCAGAATGTATACATTCGTCCATGGGCCTCCCCTGCAGGGCGCCTCGGGCACCAGGGGTAGCTTCGGCGTGTTAAGCCGAAGCTACAGTGTTTGAAGCATTTGTCGATATGTGCCCTTAAAGAAATGAAGTTAAGAACATTCACAAATTAAAATACATTATTACGCAATTGTAACGTATATGTGTAGTTGTTGAAACCTAATACGTGCGAATTAATACGTTTGCGTCCACACTTTGATCCTTCTGTGCAGATTAAACCTATGCTCTTTTTACTACATAGGAAATGTATTAATGACTGTGCTTCTGTGCTATTGGGCTGTTATGATTATCATATTATCGGCAAATTTGTAAACACTCTTATTGCGTCACTGTGAACCGGGTGGCTGAGGCCTCGGTCAGGCCACATCCGACTTGGCGTGGCCTAACCAGACCTCCCCTTGTTTTCTCCATGAAATAAAAATTAAAGCAAAATAAAATCAAAATTCTCAGCTAAGAAATTCTGTGTAGTAGTGCTCAGTGTTCTTTGCAGAAGCATTCGTGGTAGTCACTAGTCTGTGTTCTTGTTGCTCAAGGAATCTGAAGCAGGCTTTAACACATCCATGTATAGCAATGTGTTTTTCACCGCGTTGCTTCCACCGGCGCGATATAAGGACACTAAAGCGCAGTACGGCACACCCAACCATTGTTTAATTCTTTTAGGTGCAGCTGTTCCTGCTTACGCGCGTCACTGAACAACGCCCTATGTAATCTCCCAACGCGCTCAAGGCAGACCCATCGTGATCATGTGGCCACCCGCCCATTCTGTTGTTTCTGGCAAAGCAACCGCCCACCTCTTAACGTGAGAGTTATATCGCTGAGGTGGGGACAGCCAGCAGGATGAGCCGATCCCATGGGTCACATGCCATGGGATCGCACAGAATTGTAGGAAAGCATGAACCACTTACTTACCGACACGCACCCATCTCCCCAAGCAAAAGAACATCTCAGTGCTTTCAAAATAGCACCTTCCTACATTCCAGTAGATGTCATACTTCGCAACCCCCTTTTGCCTCGCTATGCCATTTTAGTGGTAGGGGGCTATTACGAGGCCTTACCACACCTGCTAATCCCTTTGAATGTTTCGTGCTCTGGGAAGCAGCTTGCGACAGCTCGCACTTCAGTGATCAGATCTTGCCGGTGCTGAGGGCTGTTTAAGCAGAGGGAGCTTATGGTGTCTTATCATGAAAGCTCCTCTTCGTAGCTTCGGCCAATATACATATTTATTAATGATACTTGTGTTTGTTGGCCCACCAAAACGCGAAAATTTTGTCGCGTCTGTCTGCATGCCTGCCAGCGTGTAAGTCACTCGGTCTACCGCCATGACAGTCGTTGAAACAATTCCGCTGCAAGCAGTAGTCATATTCAAAACCGTGACGAACTACCGAAATTGGTTATACCTGGTCACATTATGCAGCGCCAATGACAGTTCAGGTGTGTTTGAGGCTATAAGTAAGTATTTAACCGATAAACGTCTTGTTTTACCACAGAGAACGTTGCTATAGCAACGTTTTCTGTGGTAAAACAAGACGTTTATTTTGTTTCACGAAAAGAAAAGAATTATAAATGGATTTCTTGTTGCAGCTTGAGTAATTAGCCCAAGCCCTCCCTCAAAGCTTGGCCTTCTATGGCAGAAGGCGTGTGTCGATCCCGATTTTATTCTTATGTAGTTGTGCATTTTCCTCTTCTCTATAACCCCAATTGTTGCTCTCTGGTTTAGTGTTAATATCTCTGTCTCGAGGACATTGTGCATTTTTATTCTAGTATATTTTTCTAAATGCTATAAAATACATCTTATCTGTGTTTCCAGCTTTAACTCGCAAACTGCACTCGCGTTATCACTTTTATAACCATCGCCATAGCCATACGGTCGTCTCACTTAAGGTACCCAGCTTATGCCTTGACTAGTAGTTCTCTGATTCAACACTGAGCAGTAATATTTTACCCCGATTCCACAAAAAAGGATGCCATGAGGCCAATACGCTCACTCCGTAACCGAGCATTCGATGAGTGCAGCAAGCAATTAAATCGTCAAATGGTTGCTTCTAATATTGCGACAGCATGAATACCTCGTTATTGTCAATACTGCGTAGGCTTGTCAATACTACGTAGGCGTACTTAAATTAAGTAATTCGCTAGCATGTTATAGTTCCCACAGAGCACCGTGCGCCAGCTGTGCAACAAAAAAAATGGCGTACCTTGGACTGAGACAAACATTGTGTACTCACAGGTTGCGACTGTGACATCCATTCAATCCACAATGGTGTGTCTTTGGCCACAGTCAACCCTAGCTGGACCCAGTTATTGCGTTCTTATATTCAACTTAAAAACGCTTGTTCTAGGTATTATTAACGCTTGCAGGCGAAATATCAGCAGTTTAATAACGGTAGAACCCAACTCGTTGATGTCATTGGTGCGTATATTCCATTCAAAGGCGCAGAAGAATACAGGATAGAAGAGAATGACGCAAAGAATAAAAATCATCACGACCACCTCGAACTCCAAAATTCTGCTTTACTGTTAATGTGAGGTAACAATAGAGAAATTTGATGAGGAATTCCAATATTAATTTTTTATGAACACACATCTGGTCAAATTTTGTCTCCTCAATGTCCTATCTGCAAAGGTCGGGAAACTCTACAACAGTTTGTTTTAAATTGGAGTAGCGTCTCCTTGATGCGACGCCCGAACCTTGAAGATGCTTTCAAGAGGCCTAAATTCCCGTTATCCAGTACCTTTTTCTATCTCTGGGTGCTTCGGTCCTAAGCGTTCGTCACAGAAACGTCCTCGCCTTTCATCTCTTTGTTGTGGCGACTGGTCGGCTACCCTGCTAGATGGGTATTTCTTCATTTATTCTTTTTTTTCTGTTATAGCTTTCTGTTATATTTCAAGATTTCTGGTTCTACTTTTTTTGTCTCTGTACTTTTTTATGTTCTAGTATTAACCGAGTAACAGCATAATATATACAGGTAGCTTCTTGGCCAATCCCCTGAGTGTTCTGCTGCAAAAGACTACTTTCTGATATCTTCCGGTGCGCCCTTCCAACTTAACAGTAACGGTAGATGCGAGAGTCTAGTTACATTATCTATAAATCCAATCGATCTCTCTCTTTGCTTGTAACTCCTCTCCAACTTCCTATTTTCGCGCATTAAAACGCGGTTGCGACGGAGGGGTTTTTACGCACCCGGGACCACCGAATTGGTTTTTGCCCACGCACCACGGTGGCTCAGTGGCTCAGGCGTAGTGCTGCTGAGCACGAGGACTCTGGTGTGACTCCCGGTCGCGGCGGCCGCTTTTCCGGTGGAGGCGAAAAGCAAAAACGCCAATGTGTTCAAGATTTCGGCGCACGTTGAATATCCCCATGTGGTCAAAATTAATCCGGAGCCCTCCACTACGGCGCGCCTCATCACCTGCGTTGCGTCAGGGCGTTAAACCGTACAATCGATCAAAACAATCAATTGGTTATAGCCCAGCCATATAAAACTTCGCTTTGAAAAACAACGCTTTAAAAACGGGCGGGAAGTTGCGCGGCCCTGGACCTGAGGGTGGGAGAGTTATTCCAGCGCCGTAAAATTGAATTGAGTTGTAAAGATCAAACCTCGAGTTAACTATAAGAGGAGCGAGATCGGAAGAGGAAGAGGCTGAAGGGTGAGTGGGCGAGAAAAGAGGCCGTGGTACGTTGCAGAGGCGACGTAAAATTACCGTCTTTTTGCGACATTCGCTGCGGGGCAAGCAGATACGTGGCCGATTTTCCTCTTTCTATCTCGCCAACAAAAATCAATGCTGAAGACGGAAATTTCGATGCTGTACAAGACGCGGTCGATGCACTCATGGCCGGAAACAGCGAATACCACGCACTTTACGAAACGAAAACGCTTCTGTACCTAAGGGACTGTGTCCCCATGCGATAACCCACCGTTTTAAGACGTTTACGTACGATGTCACGTGTTACGTACACTTGACAGGGTATTACTGTAATCTGTTGTGTCTTAACACGCGGTGTTCAAGATCTAAACCTCTTCAAATTATCACGAAACACCAATCTTGGGCACTTAACCTTTGTTTATTTGCCCGTGAATTACATGGGTGGAAACCATGGAAACGGGTTACATTACAATTGCTTGACTGGAGCATAAGCCCCGCTGGTGAATGGCAGAAAGTTGCATCTCATACGATCGATACATGTAATAAAGATTGTGTATAATATTACTTATAATTGTTTATTGATCCAGAGTGTTAATAAAGTTATTGTCGGGTCAGCCCAAACCGGAAATGCTTCCCAGGCTGTACCCGGCAGTCCGCGGCAGCAACAGAAGGCATCTACATTTGTGGACGGCAATCCCTGGCGGTAAGTACACATAAAAATCGACATAACACGTTATACATGACGCAGTTCAAAACAGGTTTTTACGGATGTATAATTTCGAGGATCGTTTTGACCTGAGAAAGTGAATTGAAGTTGGGAAGCACATATTTTCTAAGAAAGCGTCCAAATCGGGTAAAGAATCTTGGTACCTCGAGGTGCATACGGTGTCGTAATCCCCTTGCCAGTGCATTATGAACAAGAATATTACTGCTCCAATAATAGTTCAACCCACCGTTTGTAAAAATAAGCTTTCAAAGGAAGGCAAGCATAAGGCTAAAAAGAGATTTCTACCATTCGGAATATTGATACTATAGGCAACACAGGGAAGTATGTTTCTCAAAATGTATTTGATTTTTAAACGACACGTAATTGAACAGTGATAGTAAACCGTAATGGCATATCGTAAAGAACTGCAAAAAAGTGCTTCGAGAATTCGTTTTTGACTCTGGAATGGCACAAGACGGCGGGAGTTATACAAAATGCACGACAATTCCTCAAGATTACTATAGATATTAGACAAATATGCGCATTCCAAGTCATGTCATAGTCAAAAAAGATCCGTAAATATTTTACATTGCCGGAATACAGGATGGGGCCATAATTGCATGAAAGAAAAGTAGAATAGAGGAAGCGGTACATTGCGTGAAATTTTCTTTTCTATATTGCGAAAAGGTACGAGCTTGTTTTTACGAGCTTGTATTGCGAAAAGATACGAGCTTGGAATTAACATCAAGCCAATTCTTGACAGAATGCACAACTTCTTGAAGTGTCTTAATTGCTTAATAGTATGCGGGGCGTGTCAGCAAAAGAACTCTACCATCAGCGAATTGAAATATACGACAATATGTCACCACCAAATGCAGGTCATTTGTATAAAGATTTAAAAAGGGGGCGATAAAACAGGGCGTTTGGACAGGCAAAATTTTAACTAATTTCGAACTATACTAGTTCCTCACACAAACAGTGTAAGTCCTGTTGTCAAAGTAAGCTATTTAAAATGCTCTAAAAGGAACCCTGAACCCCAGAAAATCTAATTTGTCTGGCAAGAAAGAATAATGTGCGCGGTTACATGCTTTGCTTACGTCAATAAAGAGGTCGCATGAAACCTCGTTATTTTCAAGGGCAGAACACCGCAAATAGAAAAAGTATTCTAAGGGAGTAGCTGTGCATTTTCCCGGAATGAAGCCATATTGCTCACGCGATTGGACATCATCCACTCAGGAAAACTGGTCATGGTTACGAGAATATGTTTTTTGGCAATCTGGACAACTGTGATAGAATATAAATGGGCATGTGATTTTGAATTTTTTTGAAAAGCTTTACATGAGCAGTTTTTAGTTCCTTGGGAATTTTAGTGTTCTATGAAAATATCATTTGAAAAAGTACTTCACCCAGCACAAAAAAGTACGCTGCAGTTTGTGATCGCGAACTTTATCGATACCGGGTGCTCTATTCCGGCTAAGGGAAATAAAATATCACAAAAGTTTGTTGCAGTTATCGGGGGAAGGTACGTGAGCTGAAGACACGTTACTACTGATATTTCGGAGAGTTCCAACCTTGTTGAAATGCCCAACCAAAGGCATCTGAGAGAAACAAGTGTTAAAGTTCTCCACTGTGGCTTGTACGTTGCTGCATTTATTAGCGATTACTGCCGTTGCTGACTTTCGCATATTCCGACCGAGTATTTCTTTAATGGTAGACCAAGTGCGCGTGGGGCTAGCCATGTTATCTTGGAAAGAATAATTATAGTGAGATCGTTTTGCGGCGTTCAGTACAGCGGTGACTCTGTTACGTAATATTTTGTATTCATTAGTTAGTGAAATATTATTAGGAAAGCGCTTACAGCGTGCCCAGAGCAAGTCTCTCTCTTTAATAGATCGAAGTGTGTCACCTGATAACCACTGAAGATTCCCATTATGTTTTGTTACAATGATGCTTTTCTTGGGCACTACTTCTGAGAACGTTAGGTGTTTCACAAACTAAGTATAAATCATCAGTTAATAGACGTTTCGTAAATACAATGTCCAAGCAAAAGTAGTGATCAAACTCTCAAATTTAGCTGTATCCAGTATTTTGAAATGCTGCTTCTGTGGCCGAAACAAGCCTGGTTCTGGGGACAAAAAGGTGGCAACCTACAGAGTCGTTATCCGACAGCTTGTGAATAACGACAGGTGGCATTTCACGCACACTTGGAGCTCAAATTATGATGCGGTTCAAGCAAGAGGCAACCATTTGCTTCCAAGATGTTCCGTGTATAATTACAAAGCTGTACAATATACGGAGCCATGCAATATACGGAGGTCGGGCTATGCAATAGGGAGCCTCAGTATTGAACTTACAGTAGAGACTGTTCCTATCTTTACCTCACAATAGGCAAGTTTTAAATGCGCGATGAAAGATAACAATTCCAACTGAACAGCGACGCATACACACCGACACGAAAGGGCACAGAACCACCCCCGTTCCCGTTCCCTTTTGCGATGCATTGCAACCGACACAAAAGGACGCAAACAACGCCCTATTCCCGTTTACTTTTATGTACGCGCTGCAGCTTTTATTATGTGGCGCTGGAGGCTTGGCGTTGCTGTTCTTTCTTCCAGTTGTTCTCATGGGACAACTCTACGCGCTCTCATAGTCACAGTATGAATAGCTGACTCCGGCTGCTCCTGTGGTATGCCTTTGGAATCACAGTTGAGGAACGTTTCTTTTTGGACAAAAACAGCTTACAGCTTTATTCGCAAGTATATCGCCAGCGCTTTTACCAACTTCAAATCTATACAGGGCTTGAAGAGCCATCAGAGTAGCGAACCTAGCAGCTGCGGATTTTTAACGGATGCCATTCCTCTCTCATGTCGTAGAAAGAAAGATCACACTGAGGAGTTAGGGCTGCACCAAGTATATTTCTTTCTATGCTTCACAAGAAGGAACTTTTAATTGTGTCATAAAAGATAGCAGTTGTAACTGAACAGGCGATACGTAGAGATAGACACGAAAGTGAACAGCACAAGCCGTAGTCCCATTATCTTTTATGTGCGCGCTTCAGGTTACAAGGCGCATTTCAACCACCTGGGTCTCCTGTACATTAGACATGAAAAGGAAATATAGCAGTTATGTAGTTCAATGCGTGCACATTCTGAGTTCTTCGCTTTTTTTCTATGTTGGGCACTGACGGTATTCGTTGTTCTGTTGTCGAGCCTTCGATGTTGCGAAAAGCGCCGTGTGAATAGCCATCGTCTGGTATGTTTGCAGAAGGTGCCGGTAAGTGGACAGATAAGCAGCACAATCGACGCGCCGCAGCCTCTGCCAAGCTATCTGTTTGTTAAAACACTTCTTTCAACTGCAAGAAAAACTGGACATTGATCCGGCGAAAACCTTGCACTCATTTGTTTCGTTCTTCCTAGAACAGTCCCTCCTTTTTCGCAAGAAAGCAGATTTACAAGGAACCCACTTAGAGAGTCGTGGAATTCTTCCGGTCCGTAAGGGGAGCGGCAAAGAACGGATGCATGGAAGTAACAACCCAAGCACGTTTTCACACACAAAAAAAAACGATTTCAGGGAAACAACTAAAGGTTCATAGGTAGCGTTTTAAGAATGTGCGAGAGTCTTGTACCCCTGCCTCCAAAACTTTAATTTCGAAAAGGTTCGCAGGTCTTGCTCTGGCTTTCTGTTTTGCCGGTCTGGACTTAGTGCTACACTCTGTTTCTAGAGCGTGTGCAAATGAGCGCGGAACTAACGGAACCCATCTGCACGGTTATGCACAGTCGAGACAAAGCTGTCAAAGTAAATCACAATTGATAGGCGGAAAATGACGAAGGCCAAACCCTACTAAAATGACCTGAAGGTTATACCACCAATGCACACCGAGCCTGCTCTGAATTTCCCGAATGTGATTTAAGCGACACCGTCTCACCACTCCTTTCAATTGCCAGAGAAGGCAACAATGTTTCCAGAGTGAGGCCGCCGCAGACATAGCACACGGTAAACGACTTCACCATAGATTACCTGACAGAATAAAAATCCAAGAAAGTCCTATTTTTGCCAAGAAAGAGCACGCCAAGTGACCAGCGACGGACACTGAAAGAGTGGAGATGTGGAAATATTGGCACTGACTCATTGGTCAAAAGCGGAGAGGAAAATTTACTAAACTCTGTCGACGTTTCCTTCTGTTTTATGTCACGCGGTACAGGATCGAGAGAAAGCTGCGGCGACAAAATAAATTAGAAGTGGCAGAGAGGGCACGTTTAGAGGCAGAGCGATTGCAGCTGGCGTTCCTTACATTTTTTGCGCACTCCAAAAGAACCGTTGTCGCATTTCGCACGCATGATAACTCGAAGAAATACGATCAGGCAGACCAATGGTATACAAGTCAAGGCACAGCACAGCGCGAGCGAAGGTACACTGTGGCATAGCCTCTATGAATACACAACGCATCGTATGACCCGTTAACAAGCGTACATTCCAAGCGTAACATTGCCTTGTTACAAGCGTAACAATGCCTCCCACGTGCCTGCGCGTGCTAATAAAAACATGCGAAATTAGTGTCGCACAAACACAGTCAACACTGAAAGTGAAGTTTACCTACCGTGGCGCAAGGCAGTGCCACAAATGTGGAATTATTATCCGTATAAGAGGAATCCGTAATTGTAATAGAAAAACTTCACTTTTCATAGGATGAGGTCAATGAAATGATAAGTGGGCAAATCCTCATCTGTCTTCTTCACCTTTCAGACGGCGGCCAGGAGCCCTTGAACAATGAGGGCGAATCTAGTAATGAAGACAAGCTGAACTCGCACGTGTGGGTCCGGAGTGAGTACCGCGGTCTCGCAGCTCTACGTGGCTCTAATTTCTTCTAAACAGTGGTATATCTGTCTTCGCTCCTATTTTTAAGAGGGCACGGCCAAACCATGTCGTGCGCTCACCCCGATTCCATACACAATTCCGAAAATTTCGCATATGTTCGCAATTAGGCGTGGGCTGTAATACCTACCTATGGGTGAAAGGGAACCCCGTTAGTTGTTCATTTATTTCACTATTTGTTGACCAACAAGTTTGTCGCTCAGTTTTCAGTAGGTGGGAGGAAGATATAAATAAATAGCTAATCATTCTTGTAGAGCTTATCATTACGTTCAAAACAATGTGATAAAGCCGCCATTGAAAGCGGCACCATGGTTTGCCCCATTTTTTACCAGCAGTGCGCACCTCCCAGTGTTTAAAATAACACTGAACTTCTATACGCCCTGTCTGGCGGCTATATTTATCTCAAGCGGTTCCTCTTTGATTTATGTAAAAAACTCGCGGTTGTAGAAGTTTAGAGAGAGAGTGAGAAAACGCATTTCATGGTAAAAGCGAGGTTAGCCGAGCCATATATGGTTTAGCATGCTACGCCATATGAAGGAAAGAAAACATGAGGGTCTGTGAACTAAAATAAATAAATAAAACAATAAGTAAATAGAAAAATAAATAAATAGATGAAAAATAAATAATAAATAAATACATAAATAAATAAATAAAGAACGAAGTGATGCGCAAGGGTGTTCAAGCGCATTTACAGATAAGTTGGTCACAGCACTTGTTCCAAGCCAGTGCTACGCAAGAACACCAACAGAGCTTTGGCAGCCCGTACGGCCAGGCGTAGTTCCGACCAAGGGCCCAAAACTGCCTTTAGTTCAAGGTCTGCGTGGCGTGGCATACTCAGAGATGTTAGGAGAGTTAGCCTTGGCACTGTGAAGTTTGGACAGGTACAGATGACAAGTTTGATGTATTCTGTTACATGGCATGTTGGACAGAGTGGTGAAATGTCCTGCTGAATTTTGCAGAAGAAATGCCGTGTGTACGCCACGTTGAGACGTAGGCGGTGCAATACGCTTCCTCACGCTTGCTGACCCCAGGAGGCATCTTGAAGCTGAATTCAGGGTCAATGATATGCGGAGGCGTGTACTGACGATTCATGTCGGTGCAAATGAACCGCTGTGTTCTCCAGGCAATCGAATGTGCGTAGGTTGCCGCATCCTTTCTTGCAAAAGGAACGAGCAGCGGTAGTAGAGAGAGGCTGTGGGCCGATGAGGCTGCAGTATCAGCTGCAGCATATCCGGCGACTCTGCAGTGATGAGGAAGCCATTGCAGTTCGACGCTGTGCCGCTGTTGTGTTGCTTGAAGGTGCAGATGATGTACCTCTCATGTTATCTGATCTTTCGGTAGTCATCCTAAATATACTACAGCGGACCGGGCATCAGTGAAAACAGCCCGTTTAGTGGGTGGCTGCTTTAGGATGTGAAAAGCAGCCCGCAGCCCAGCGAGCTCGGTAGCCATCATTGACGTCTTGTGGCTAAGTGGGATGCAAATGGTGGTTCGCGACGACGGAATCCAAATCCCAATCGCCGGAGAGGTGCCCGTCACTGATCCATCTATGTAAACTTGCGTATGGGCTCTATAGTAAGTATCAATGAGCTCCAAGCAAAACATTTCAAAGTTGCGGCCGGAATGGGTGCTTTTCGCTTGAAGCCAGGAACAGTGGTTGTGATTTTGAAGGGAAGGAACATCCATGGTGGGTGAAGAAAAGGGGCTGGTGCCTGGAATTGTGAAGGTAGGACCTCCTGCGCCATGGACACATAGACTGCTGCCAATGGATGCCCACCCCGTCTAGTTACAATGCGCAGTTGCGTTCGACATAGCTCCAGTGCCTGCACAGTAGGAAACGGAAGACGTCTACTCTCTGTCATGGTTCCCACAGTGGATGTGGTCTTCGGAACCCCAAGACAGATTCGTAGTATTTTGGCCTGTAGGCCGTCTAGCCCTCTACATTTCCCTTTGGAGAGCAGGGTCAGTGCTGGGAGGCTGCAGCGGAGGAAGCCTTTACAGGAAGCGTCATATAGCCTTAAAAGAGAGCTAACACTGCATCCACCAGCGCTGTTGGAGAGCAGACCAATAATGTGTGCAAATGATGTCAGCTTCTCTTTTAAGCTGCGAACGTGTGGTGCCCATGTCAAATGACAGTCAAAAGTGACACCAAGGAATTTGTGGTGATCGACATATGGTATTGGTACGCCAGCGGCCATTAAAAGGCACTTGGATACACCCCGTTTAGTGAAGGCCATTGCGGCGCACTTGACGGGCTATATGTCAAGGCCGCGTATCGCGAGGAACTTCGCAACCGAGTTAATAGCGCGGTGTAGTCTCGTTCGAATCACACGCCGGTTGTAGCCTGAGAAATAAATGCATATATCATCACCGAACATTTAGATTTTCACCGATTGCGGCAGAGATCTCTCAAGACCGACCAAGGAGAGGTTAGAGAGAGTTGGGCTCAGGACGCTACCCTGGCTGACACTGCGGGTAGCATTGTGCGATGACGTGTCACCATCTGCTACGCACATGTAGGTGCTTCTGCCCGAGAGGTAATCACAGATTCAATCGTACATGCGTCCCGAAATACCTGCGGACCTCATAGCTGTGCAGATAGCTCCATGAAGCACGCAGTCGTAAGCAGATTTTATGTCAATAAAGACTGCGATGGTTAATTGCCGTCGAGCCTTTGCCGCCTTAACACGTGTTGCAAGGGCAATCACGTTATCAATGCTGCTCCAACCCGTGCGGAAGCCTGACATCTGCGACGGATGTATACCTCCCTCACTGAGATCCCAGTCTAAGCGCTGCAGTACCATCTTCTCCATTAGTTTACCAATGCAGCCGAGGAGCGCAATTGGCCGATGCGAGTCAATATGCGTGGGCACCTAGCCAGGCTTTAAGGCTGGTAGAATGCGGGTACGCTTCCACTCTGATTCAAGGTGGCCCGTTTCCCAAGAATGGTTAAACACTGAGAGAAGCCACCGCTTCGCATTAGCACCACGATGACTCAGAACCACGTAGCTAATGCCGTCAGGACTTGGGGAAGAAGCTCTCTGAAGTGAGGCCAGGGCGGCCTCGAGTTCCGCTACACAAAAGGGTGTGTCCAGGTAAGATGTGTCCGCCGATGGGGGGCTGATGGTTTCTACGGTACTTGTTGGAAGTGAGCCTTGAGTGGCGGTGGTTTTGGCACAGAAGGCTTCAGCTACATCCAGGTCAGTTGTCTTCATTCTCAAGGAAATTGAAATGAAGGGTTTTAACTGAGCCCGTGGTGAACGAAGACCACGAAATAGGCTCCATATCCTCGCGAGGGGCTTCCTGGGACCTAATTTGGAGCAAAACGATATCCATTCACGCTTCGCGAGCTTTCGCAAATGTCTCTGAATGAGCCTTTGCGTGCGTCTGGCCGCTCGTACGTCTTCGATCGCTAAGTTTTTTCACGCACGTCTTTCCGCCCTTCTGTGGATCGCCCGGAGATTGTCTTATTCAGGGTCAGCCTCAGTATACTCCTTTAAAAGCCGGCCGGCTTTGCTGCTCAACCTCCGGTCTTTCGTGATGCTGTCAATAGCGTCATCGTAGGACAAGGAAGTGCCAGCGTTCTCTTCTATTCCGGTGGTGAAACATTTGTAGTTCACAAATTGACCCGCAGGTTCGCGATGACCAGAAGGAAAGCTACCCAGAGCGATGTACGTTGGTATGTGGTTGCTTCCGTGCGACTCAATGTCGGCATACCAGCTTGCGGTCGTCAGGAACGCTTCGGAAACCATGGTGACGTCAAGGGCGCCATGACGTCAACTAAACTAACAAACGAAGACAAAAAGAAAGAAAGACCAACTGAAGCACTCAATAACAACTCATATTTACTTCACAGGCACGCAAAAAAAAGAACGAGCCTGACATTGCTTCAAGTCAAGCATATCCCGAGCATATCCCGAACTTCACAACAGTTTTGAAGGATTGGACTTTCCAGAATTCTTCCGTCCGCTCTTCTACTGCCGCTCGCCGAAGTAAGGAAGGGTCCGAAGGGCGCGGGCGCGCGGACACAAAAGGCGTGGGCCATCCACTTCCACACCCCGCAATAACCAGTTCTTTTGGTGCCTCGGGCACCCTCCAAAGCTAAGCTAAAGTGACCGCGCTGCCGTGAATCTCTAGTAAGATTCAGCGCCACTGCCGCCAGCGGCGCTAACCGCCAACCTCGCGACCTGGCCGGAGTTCAGGTACCTGCAATATAATATTACTGCTGCTAGAGGGGTTGGTAGTAATTCTGTAAAAAATAATCGTAAATATTAACATAGACTTCACAAGCCCTCGTCGGTTTCTTTAATATATTGTGTCAATATTTTCACGCTCAATTTTCACAAGAATGCATAGCTGTGCCATAACCATCGCAAAGAGACTTGAAACCAAGCCAAAGTCGCTTGTTCTGAATCCAGGATGTGCGGGGTCCAGCGTAATGCGGGCATTGTCAGTGTTTTGTGCAAATTTATAGGTTTGTTTGTGTAGTTGGCGGTTTTATGGCGTGTGCGAATCATTTTATTGAGCATCAAAGGTCAGACATTGCAGTGCAGCTGGCGATATATCGAATTTATTGAAGGAAAAGCCATCGTATGCGCTCGTCTACTGCCGGTGAACATCCTTTGTGTGTCGGTGCTGCGTCTGTGCACTGTGATCGCACGGTAAAGAAGCGCGCGAAGTGTGTTGTTACCATACCTTGGCGAAATGTCTATGCAACGCTTTGGAATTAGTCAATTTCACCACGCTGGGAGCCCCGCTGAGAGCGACGTTATATATACACAAGGTAAGTTCATTCTTTCCGAGCGATCCTGTACAATCGCCCCCCGCACGGGGCACCTTGAGTATTCATGGTGACGGTGAGCAGCGACAGCGCGGACCCCGAGCTCCCAACATAAGCCGTGTCCAACCGTGGCGAGGTGTTTAAAGGTGAAGGGTAGAAGCCGTAAACGGTGGCCGTCGGAGCCTTGGTCAAGCTCCGGCCGATGGGCTCCCTGCCTGTCTACCAGGCAGGGAGCTCCGGGACCTCTTTGACTACCAGAGTAAGGTCAAAGGAGAAAGTACCCCCGTCTGCCTGCTTTTCAATCTATCATATGGCATTTTCCAAACCCCCCCCCCCCCCCAGACGTGATCGGCCCCCGAAAAGGGGCCGCACCGAAGTATCTTTTCCGCCTTTGCAATCGATCTCTCTCCCAAAGCCCGATAATTTTTTCGCGCTTTCTGATCATGGAATCTCTTGACAAGACAAAACCAATCACTTCCCAGTCCGTGTTTCTAATCTCCAAGTATCTTGAAAGCCTTGTCGGAAAGTCCTACAAGGCTAAGAAACTCACAACGGGAGAAGTTTTGATAGAAGTAGAAAACAAACAGCAATTGTCTAACCTCCTCAAGCAAACGCGCATGGTAGATGTCGACATCAAGATCACGCCCTATCGCAGTCTCAATAGCTGTCAGGGCGTGATCTCTGATCGGGATCTAACGAGTGAGACTGAAGCAGATCTGCTCGAGGGCCTCCGAGATCAGGGCGTGACAGCAGTGAGGCGAATCACCATACTCCGAAATGAGGAAATAATTCCTACCAAGCACATAATCTTGACACTTGACCATTCAAACCTTCCTGAGTCGGTGAACACAGGTTTCTTGAGGTGTCCAATCCGACCCTACGTGCCGAACCCACGCCGGTGTTTCAAGTGTCAGCGGTTTGGGCACGGCACGTCTTGTCGTGGTAAATTGACGTGAGCAAACTGTGCAGCACATGATCATCTAACTGACAATTGTAAATCCGAGAACTTCACCTGTGCGAACTGCCAGGGACCACATGCTGCCTATTCTAGGAGCTGTGAAAAGTTCAAACAAGAAAAACAGATCATTGCCTTGAAAGTCAACGAAAACATCACCTTCCCAGAGGCGCGGAAGAGGTTCGCCTCCTTCCCTTTGGGCAGGTACGCCGACGCAGCTCGCCGGGGGGCGGAGCGGCGTCTGGTTTCGGCGGGGACCCAGTACCGCGAGTCGGACTTGGTCCCGGCCCCGCCCCCCCCCCCTCTGGGTTGCCTATGGCAGCCCAACCCGCCTCCGCACCGCTCGCTGAGCCAGCAGCGGTTGTGGTGGCAACCTCTTCCGTCGGGACCGGTGCCGCTCCCATCCCTCCCTCCCCATCGTCCAGTGCGTTGGAGGGTGCCATGGACACCACGACCCCCGCACCGGCTCCCACCGCCACCGCACCGCCCGTGCCACTTCTGGTGCCTCCGATACCTGCGGCGGTGGCGGGTCAAACGAAGGGCCCTCGAAGGGGGGCCAAGTCCGGGGGGCCCGGTTCGACGGGTACACCCAGGACATCGGACGACGAGATGGACGTCGTGCCATTCTTGCCTGCAACGAAGCGCAAGGATCGGCCTTCGACGTCCAAGCCTACAGAAAGGCCCAGAAAGCCCAATCCAAGAGTCACAGCCCCGAAAGATGACACATAAACATATACACTCCAGTAGCTCTCACACTAAATAATGGGAAGAGAAAACATTGTTCAATGGAACTGCAGAGGCCTTCTGAGTAATCTTGACGACGTATATGAGATTCTGCATGCCAATCAGCCAAGTTTAATGTGTGTCCAGGAAACACATCTGAATTCTAAGCACACAAATTTCTTGAATAGTTACCTGGTATACAGAAAGGACAGGGATGGCTGCACACACTCTTCCGGCGGTGTGGCCATAATCGCCCGCAAATCGTTAGCATGCCACCCTGTCACCTTGAACACCGTCATTGAGGCTGTAGCAATACGCTTAATAATATTTAATAGGTTGATAACGGTATGCTCCATATACATTCCTCCTGATGTTACACTTTTGAGCTCTGACTTCGAGGCGCTGGTTGACCAGCTGCCCGAACCGTACATTCTAACAGGCGACCTTAATGCTCACAATTCTCTTTGGGGCTCTTCTCGTACGGATGCCCAAGGTCGCCTGATAGAAAGGTTTCTTACATCCTCTGGAGCATGCCTTTTCAACAATAAACAGCCTACATATCATAACATAGGACACAACACATACTCATCTCTTGACTTGGCTATTGGCTCCGCAGTTCTCTTTCCTCTTCTCGAGTGGGGTGTGGGAACTGACCCATATGGCAGTGACAACTTCCCCACCTAACTTACATATACAGGTAAAGGCCCAAGCAGTTCATCTACAGGTAAAGGCCCAAGCAGTTCATCTTCCCATAATAGGTTCAATGAAGCACGAGCTAACTGGAAATACATTTACAGAGACATCCAAACTACACCACACATCCATAGGACACCTACACGTTGAAGGAGCTACCCAACTCCTCACGGCGCACATCCTCGACGCCGCCGAAAAGTCCATTCCCCACGCCTCTGGTGCCCCGCGCAACCAGCGGAGGCCGTGGTGGAATGAGGACTGTAGGCGGGCGCGAGAGGCCCAGAACAAGGCGTGGGGTATCCTTCGTCGGTACCCCACGTCGGGAAACCTCCTCTTGTTCAAACGAGGCCAAGGCATTAGGAAAACGTGTCCGTCGTGAGGCAAAACGAGAGAGTTGGCGTTCCTTCATAACATCAATAAACTCCTACACAGACACACGGAAAGTATGGACAAGAATACGCAAACTCAGAGGACAACAAACACACAGCCTGCCTCTGGTCAGCACAACAGGGGACACACTCCAAGACCAGGCTGACACCCTCGCACAACACTTCCAACACATGTCCAGTTCAGCACACTACACAAACACTTTCATGAAACACAAACAAACGGCCGAAAAGAAGCCTATACTAGATCACAATAGGTCAACATCTTCTTATAACTCTGAGTTTTCACTGCATGAGCTGAGGGCTGCTTTGAGCACGTGTAAACCCTCAGCTCCAGGCCCAGACAACATCACATACACAATGATACAACACCTGCACGCAGACACTCTTCTAACAGCTCTTACACCTATATAACAAGATATTGCTTTCGGGGCACATTCCAAACTCTTGGAAGGAGGCTATAGTTGTAGCCTTCCTGAAGGAGGGAAAGGACCCGTCATCCCCCTCAAGTTACCGTCCTATTGCCCTGACGAGCTGCCTGTGCAAGCTCTTCGAGAAGATGATAAATCGCAGGCTGGTGTACTTCCTTGAGTACAACGGTCTTCTCGAGAGCTGCCAGGCAGGCTTCAGGGTCGGGCGATCGACGAACGATCAACTGTTAGCTCTTGACTCGTACATCAAGGATGCCTTCGCGCATAAGCAGTATTGTTTAACTGTGTTTTTCGACCTTGAGAAGGCATACGACACCGCTTGGCGTTATGGGATCCTTAGTGACCTCAAGTCATTCGGTGTTTCGGGTAACATGTTGAACGCTCTTGTCAGTTACTTGTCAGACAGAACATTCCGAGTAAGAGTCGGTGGTGCACTCTCAAAGGTTCACGTGCAAGAAAATGGTGTGCCACAAGGTGGCGTGTTGAGCTGCACTCTCTTCATAGTAAAAATGAACTCTCTTGGTAAGGCACTGCCACCTACAATCTCTTATTCCATGTATGTAGATGACGTGCAGATATCCTATAAATCATGCAATATGTCAATCTGCGAACGTCAAGTCCAGCTTGGTGTAAAGAAACTTGCCGGCTGGGCCGACAAGAATGGTTTTAAATTGAATCCTGTAAAAAGCTCCTGCGTTGTGTTCTCCAGGAAGCGCGGGGTTCATGTGGACCCAGACATTACTCTTAATGGCGTGTCGCTTCCTGTGAACAAGGAGCACAAGTTCTTAGGTGTTGTGTTTGACCACAAACTCACATTCATTCCACACATCAAGGAACTTAAAAATAAATGTCTCAAAACAATGAATATACTTAAGGTTCTCTCCCATCAGTCGTATGGTTCCGACAAAGAACTCCTACTACGGCTCTATACTGCTTTGGTTGGGTCTCGTTTAGACTATGGCAGTGTGGTATATGGGTCGGCGACTAAAACAGCGTTGGAATGCTTGACCCAGTGCTACACTTGGGGCTTCGTCTCGCCTCGGGTGCTTTTCGCACTAGCCCTGCCGAGAGTCTTTATGTAGAGTGTGATAAGTGGAGCCTCGAGAACCAACGAACGTACATGGACTTGCTTTATGCTTTTAAAATTTCGTCGCTGAATAATCATCCTTTTTATCCTGTCTTTAACGATACATCAACATCTCTGCTCTTTGTAAATCGCCCATCCGTTCCTCGGCCCTTTTCACTTAGAGTGAGAGAGCGAGCCTCGGATCTCAGTGCTTTGTTTTCAGATGTGTACAGGTCATCCTTTTCTAACAGTTTACCGCCTTGGCAAGTTCGCCCTGTGTCGTGCGACCTTTCTTTTATTACACTTCACAAAAATCGGGTACCACGAGCTGCAATACTGCAGCACTTTCTGTCTTTGCAGTTTAAATACACGTGTGCAGAATTTTATAGTGACGCTTCTAAAACCTCCACTATGGTGTCGTGCGCTGCTCATGGTCCAAATTTCAATGCAGCCAGAACCATGAGCGTGCACACAACAATTTTTTCAGCAGAAGCGTATGGAATTTTACTGATTGTACGACACATTCTTGAAACTCAAATTCCCAATTCCATCATCTACACAGATTCTTTGAGTGTTGTTCGCGCACTGGCATCGCACAAGCCCTCCAAAAACCACATAGTTAATGTTGTATTCAACACTATCATGTCTGTGTATGCACAAAAGCATGAGCTGGTCCTCTGCTGGGTCCCAGGACACGCTGGGATCGCTGGAAACGAGTTGGCAGACGAGAGGGCAGCTGCTGCTGCACTCAGGAACACTGTAGACATTACAATGATACCCTACACAGACCTCAAGCCACACATAAGACAACACCTGCGCAGAACATGGCAAACACACTAAGACGAACAGACAGACAACAAACTACATGTAATAAAGCCACACTTGGGACGGTACACAGCTGACTCACGCAACAGACACACGGAAGTCCCCTTGGGTAGGCTGCGGATAGGGCACACCCATGCGACGCACTCGTATCTGCTGACGGGATCTTCTAGACCCCAGTGCAGCAGGTGCGGAGAGGCCCTATCCGTGGTGCACATACTAATCACATGCATGGCACTTCACACAACACGACACAAACACTTCAGAGAACTCTACAGACAACATATTCCCCTACATCCATCTCTGTTTCTGGGTGACGATGCCATGTTTTCCGTTAAACGTGTGTTTGACTACTTGTCAGATGTGAATTTTTTAAACCTCATTTCCTATCACGCATAATCAAATCTGGCCCTATACACCAGCCATCACCATTGCCGTTAATTGATTTTATTGTTGTTTTGGCTTTAGTAGCCACTATTTTATTTTAGATACTTTTGTTTGGCGCTCTTTGCCCCAGCTGGCCTTGCGCCAAAAAACTCTAACCATCATCATCTGTACAATCGCCCAATTTTTTATCAGTATCACGGGAGCGGGTACGTGACAATTCACGGAACGCCGTTTTATTGAATGCATGTCCGTTTTATCGAAACCGTTTCATCGAACGCCGTTTTATTGAACTGACATCGCCCGTTTTATCGAATGTTGTTCAGAACCTCCGGTTGCGATTAGTTTTTCGGCTAGAAAAATTCGTTCTTTCTTCATAAAGCACCGCATGAAGCATGAAGGCTCTATAATTTAGGGTCGCGTAAGAAAAGCGCACTGTTAAGCATGAGTCTTCCAGTTCCCGTGATGATTATAGGCAACATGAAGTTGAAGTTGCTCCTGGTGATGCTGCTTTTTTTGTTGTGATTACTGAAGTTGATTGTTATTTCCTTTCTTCCGGTATTCTGTAATCGTGTTTATAAAAGTAATTGTTCGCACAAATAACTACAACGGACACATTTTCAGGACGCACTATAAATTCATCGACCGACTGGCAGAAATCAAAAAAGGTTATTTTGCAAGGACTATACGAGCTGTACATGTAACGACAATGTACAATGACATAACAATGTACGAAAACGCAGTAACTAGTTTTTTTAACGAGCATATACCCACAAAAAATTCTTTACTGGCATGTTTCTTCGGGGGTTCTAGATGCGCTCGAAGTCTTCTTCTTGGCTAGCACAGACTTCCTGTGCTTCGGCGGCAGTGCTTTTAGCCAGTGGTCTCTATCTTTTTGTTCCTGTTGCAGGCGGCTGAGGAACCACCCAACGCCGGGATGTCAGATTCCTACAAGGTTTAAAAGCGTGCAGTGCCAACTTTATACAGATATATTTTGTTGTGGTAACCTTTGTTGTGCTAAGTGCTTAACGGACCAGAAGGCAGGCGCAACCCGAGGTGGCGCGTGGATCACCAGTTCATCGGGCAGCTCAGGCAGCTCGCGATGCTTTTCGGCGACCTAAATGTTTTCGAACTAGCATAGCAGCTCCGGGACGGCTGGCGAAAACTCCTTCTTCAGCTCGTGAAACGTCTGCCAGCCAGCAAGATATTAACAGTACGCGCAGTAACAATAGTCTATTGACGTTCAGTCGAATTGTATGGTGTGGCACGAAGGTCAAACCGCAGAATTGTCGGATGGAGGCCGAAAAATTGGCGTAGTTTTGCTGAGGCTGAGACACTTATGTAGACGCCACTATCTAGCGAACTCATGAAAGCTTAGCTACATTCCGAAGTGCTTGGTCCCATGCTTCAACAGAATAAATCAGTGGTTTTTTACGCAATAAATTGGACATACCAAAACGATCAGCATGAAGATAGAAGCGCGCACAAAATAACGACCTCATTTATTGCTGTCGATACGCCCTAAAGGCTCAGCTCTACTGCGTACGACCAATTTCGATGAAATGTACTCGATGAAGCGTCCTTCTACCAAACAGCGTTCCATGAAACGGCTTCTATGAAGTGGCGTTCGATGTAACGGCGTTCTATGAATTGTCTGCAACCCCACCGGAGCATCGACCGTTCGGTCGATCAGCGCCGTATGATGGAGCGATACGACAAACGCGGCCAGAGTAGCCGCATTCGCATTGAGCAAAGGCCGCTGCTGTCGTCGTCCGCTAAGCTGCTCTAAGAGCACACGGCCGCCCCCGATTTTTTATTCGCTTATCACAATGCCCTGCAACCAGCCATTAATGGTACGGAGAGGGCAAGTGAAAGCGATTGGTAACGGCAGTACGGGGTGGATGTGTGCTCTTAGAACAGCCTAGCAGACGACGGCAGCAGCGGCCTTCGCTTAAAGTGCATGCGGCTACTCCCGCCGGGTTTGCCGCATCGTCCCATCATACGGCGCTGATCGACGGAACGCTCGACGCTCCCATGATCTTGGTAAAAAATTGGGCCGCTGTACATGTCATCACGACTAACGTTGTGCAGTCAGCCCTACCTGAACGGGTACACTCACGACTTGGTTATTTGTCGCAGTATAAACGATGTTTTAGGGGCGAATCTCCTCTTGCTGGGGCCGTGTCCCGGCCGTACACGGGAGAATGATGATGATTGTGGCAGGATCCTCCTTGGGATTTGTCAACCAAAGATTGGCCGAAGAGGTCAAAACGTTCAACGCGTTCGTTGCTACCCAACAAGGAGGAGAGGAAGAAGGAGAGGTTGTCGTTCGTCGCCTACGAGCTCAAGACTCCTGCTCGGGCCCTGTCCCGACCTCGTTGCTGCCATACACGGTGGAATGATGATGATTGTGGCAGGATCCCCCTAGGGATTGGCCAACCAAAGATTGGTCGAAGAGGTCAAAACGTTCAACGCGTTCCTTTCTACAGAACAAGGAGGAGAGGAAGAAGAAGAGGTTGTCGTTCGTCGCCTGCGAGCTCAAAACACGTACCGGGGGTACGCGACACAAGACGCTCTGCAGAAGGCGACGGCCAAGGGGGCTAAAATGTCACACACTGAATTCGCCAACTTACCCATGGAGATTCTCATCGTCCCAAACAAGCCCTACATAATCACCACAAACATCGACGTCGTCGACGGGCTTGTCAACGGAGGTGTGGAAAGCTTGACGTGTTGAGTCTTTATATGATGTGTGGGCGAATGTTTCACGGTTTTACCGATAAGAATCTTAGCTTCGCCCCCCTCATCATCACTCACTTCGTGGAGATGGCGGGATTTTTTACGCCTGCCGTCTCGAGAGCGACCTAAAAAGTATAATTTCACTTCAGCCTTTCAAAAATACCGTGCGTAGGTGTAAAAAATTGATTGGGGAGGCTATTGTACCGGCACACAAGATTTTGAAGTCAGTCAGTATTTTGCTGTCTTCCGCGCTGCTGCATTGCTTTCCTCAGAAGCTAGGGTAATCGCAGAAGCTAGGGTGTTTGGCTTAAAGAACCCAAAGGATCTTTACACAAGTCTGATGGGTTGCCTTGACACCCTGAAGGCAAGGAGACACTTTCGCTTTAAAACCAATGAAGAATAAACGTAGTAGTTGGAAACAGAGTGCACACTTTTGTCATATATTTGTCTTTTACCACAAAGTGTCAATCCTCTGCACGTATCTGTCCGTGTCTTCCTCAGGTACTAGGCAGCTTGTGCTAGAACATGCACAGGTGTCAAACTTTGAAACTGATGAATACCGGTTTTGACTTGGCTCGACTTGCTGTCATAAATTGAACTGTGCCGCTGCTTCTAATCACAACGTGCTGACTGCCTTTCTGAGCGCAATTTTGAATAGGTTTGGCTGAATGTGGTTTGAGTAATAGCAAAAGCACTGAGTAACACGTTGGCTGAACTGGCATCAGACGTGTTACTGACTGATGCTAGACCGTCGTTGAGCGAGTGCTTAGTCAATCTGTTGTGGCAGATGTTCTGCCTCTAGGAATCACCCAAACGATTGGTCGGAATGATATCACTATACTATTTTAGTGCTGCTACTATATAGAAAATCTCGCCAAGCAGAAGAAAAAAAAGCTTGCAAATTATTTCTCACTTACAGCAACTGCTGTTTTTCCCCTCACTAAACAAGACTACTTCGTGTTCTCCTTGTGTGTAAACTGGCACCAGATGACTTTCTTATACTTGGACACTCTTCTGTCATAGATAAGATTAAGGCGTTTTCGCCTTAAGCTTAACAATGTCAGAGGAGTCTCATATACCTCGTATGATCCCTTCAAGCTGCTGCTTAGTGCTACTTGTTTGGTAAACGTACTGCAAGGCACACACCATTCAGCGTTACAAGAGTGTGAAAGACTGAAACAGCGTTACAAGAGTGTGAAAGTCTGAAATTCAAGTTACAACATATTTTTTTCGGTCACGTTCTTTCGGGCGCGTTTTTTTCTGCCACGTTCATGTATTTTTTTCCAGTAGAGTCTAAGCACAAAGCGTTATGCGCTCACCTTTAATAAAGCCATTTGCAATGATTGTCTGTTGTTGTAAGTTTAGTGTACAGTACCATCTTACACTAGTTTTTTTTAACCAAGGCTACAATTTTATAAACCAGTTCAAGCAAGTTGACAGCTTTGTAATTTTGTTTTATTAAATTTCAAGCATTAAAATCTCAAAAAACAAAGTCCAAAGGCTGACAGGTATGCTTTTGAATAGGTTTGGCGGTTTTCTCTTAGGTAGTGGCTCAACCAGTCTTGAGCAGCGTATGTGGATTTTTTTTGGGCCTGAAAGATGTGGAAGACACAATAACGAACCCATGCAGATGATTTTTTAGCTTTCTGCCGGTCCAGAGTTCAGTCGGTTTATTGCGGAAGGTATTCAAGTAAAGGCATCGCACTACCTAGCCATTGTAGAATTAATTATTGTGGTTAGCTTGTCTTAAGGCATTGAAACCTGAGAAAAGCTTACACATTTCTTGAACTGCTGTCTCCTTGCCTTGCTTTCCAAAAATACAAACCATCTAACTTCTAAATTTGCAAGCTACTTAGAACAACATGCTTAATGAAGAAGGGATGCAATCATCATTCCCTACTGTACTGGTGCAAACAAACAAGCCTGTTTCTTGTTGATTTTGCAGGCTACACAGTGGAGTAGCCAAGTGGACCCTGCGAGGCTCCAGCCCTCCCGTGATGCTTTCGTGAGCAATAAACCAAACTTTGCAATGAAACAACTCACTATTTGGCTTGCTCAATGCACACCTTGATGACAGTTTCTAGAATATTTTTGCAATATTGAAGCAGACTGCGTATACATTTAGTACAGTCAACAGAACTTTACTAGGCAATTGTTGAAATAACTGGATAGAATTAAAGTCAATGGATACACGGCGGCAAATTTTTAACGAGAACTCAATACAAAATTTAAATTCAAAATCAACTGGCTGTCAACAGAATGTACTGAGTAAAGTCAATTAACTTTCAATTCAATCTCATTAACCATTTTTGTAGGAGTGAGAACCGAGCGGGTTATAGTTTGGCAGTCATCATTGCATAAAGTCACTCAAGAATCTGAAAGAGGAAATTTTATGAACACTTCCACGTATCAACTATGGCCCAGCTGTGCTGAAAGATGCAGTTGGTCTTGTTTCTGATTATTAAGTTGTGGTTTTCACAATTATACTTTAGAAAGAATTATTTTACTTCTCTTCTTGCTTTCGATGACTACAGGGAATTAAAAGTCCATAGACTATATGTAGACTGTTGGATAGGCCTGAAGTCATGAACAGCCTATTTTTTCTTAAGCCTATGGAAAGTTAAATTATGATTATTTCGTAACAAGCAACATATTACGCATTGTTCCTTGTGACATTGCAATCCATGGAGCAAAACACTTTATTCGAGGGTTTGTAAGGCACTAGACTCTGTCAGTGTGCTATGCTGGTACGCCGTTTCCTGCCAAATCTATCAATTAGTGCAGAAAGAATTATGTAAACTTTTTGATGCCCTTAATTGTACAGTTGCCTCACAATGACTTCATACAGTATTTTTCCAATTATCTGAAGTCCATTTCTAGTTCCTTTTTTTAAACTTTCAATGCTTTCAAACTGAAGCATGCTTCCCCACATATTTTTTCAGGTGTGCTCGTCTGAACTACGGCTTGGGGCTCAGGAAAGCATCTACTTATGGGGCGAAATTCCGGAAGAAAAGTGGCCTGATAATGAATAGATGTACTAATTCAAGAAATGTCAGATGTATAAGGCGGGAAATACCGTCAGTGTCACAATCATGCCTGGGTCCCTCTGGGTAAGGACCCAGGCATTATGGACCAAGGCATTTTCTGCACAGTGTTTGCTCCTTCAAAAGTTAAGTATAGTACATTCAGAGTAAATTCAAAGGTAGTAGACTCTGAGGCGATGCAAAGGTAGTACATTTGGAGGTAATTAAAAAGGAGTACATTCAGGGGCAATTCAAAGGAAGGACATTCAAAGTCTATGAAATAGCAGTGTCCAATTCTCAATGCAGAGGCAACTCAAAGGAAACTTCCCTTGTACTGCCTCTGAGATATTGCTGGGCAATTGACTGTGAGTTCAAAGGAACTAAAAATTTTAATAAGGGGCTGCCGATGAAATCCCGATTGTGCGGGTATTTAGATGTCGAAATTACATGGCCCAATGCGGTTATCGGCTGTCCTCCTGAATCGAGTGTTTCGTGTGTGGGTTGATGTGTTACACAGATATCTTACACACACAGTATGATGCATACAAGGGGGAACTAAACCGGACAGCCATATGTTTGTACGCGAGAATAGAACTCGAGGGCTTCCAGGTTTTAAATCGTTATGGGACGTATGCATTCCGTCGTTTAGGGGACGAAGGGCAAACAAATTTCCCCGCATTTCCCCGAGGGGAAGATGTGAAAGTGCGAATGCATGAGTTGCATATTGCGCGGTTCGGTAATGTTCGCGAAAGAGGAGATCACACACACACCACACAACTACAAAGAAAGAAAGATGCATTTATTCACAGACACCTATTTGTGTTGTCGTTGTACTTCATTGCTAGAGCGATCTCAGCTTTGAAATTCCGTGTCAGTACTCCTTTAAAGCGGGTGCAATTAGCCCTTCATCACGCCCGATTCCTGGGCCAATCCCCCACGTGGGTATGTGCCATGCATCAGACACTATTTGTGTTGTCGTTGTAACTTGAATGTGCGAGAGCGATCTCAGCTTTGAAATTACGTGTCAGTACTCCTTGAAGCGGGTGGCCATTAAGCCTTCTCACGCCCGATTCCTGGCCAATCCCCCACGTTCGTAGTGGGCCATGTCAGCGGCCAGGCAGCGCGCGCCCATCTCCCCCCGTTGCCAAAGAAGACGAGGAGCGCGCGCACCCGCAGCTGTTGCTATGTGGACGGACGGCGGTCACCGGAATTCAGGGTCGCTTATAAAGTGCATTCGCACTTAAAATCGAAGCGTTGGCCGGAACACAAGCGTGAATGGGTGCGAAAACAACAGACAGCTGCTGGCACTGCCGTTTGCGCCTCAAGTTCAGCTCGTGAAGTAGCGGCGAATGGTTCCCGAATGAACAGCAAATTGCCTGCTTGGAACGCTGGCGTGATCCAATATCACTTCTTGAGAGAGCTTTCAGGGGACATTTTCGACGGGCGTCTGTCCCGTCTAAGCACGCGAACATGATCGGTTGCCGGTTTATGTGTGCGCAGGTTTGTAGTTGAGAATAGTGGGAGGGAGGAGGAGAGGCGTGCACCCGCAGCTATAGGTTTCATGCCCGTACTGATGGATGGCATGTCAGTTATGCTAGTGCAAGATTTAAACGCGGTCGTTAAACTGCCCAATAAGGCTTGTGTGGAGTTATTAGTGGTAGAGTGGATTGGGTTTGTGTGATAGGATATGTTCAGATTACCGGCGCAAAACCGGTATCGGGATCTATCGATGTAAAAAAATGCCATGTGGCACAGGTCGGTTGGCTGAGACGGGAAATGACGTCATTCCTTAAAGTTATTACGGTAGTTGCAGGAACAGTCTGAACCTGACCTTACACAAACAGTGAAACGTTTACGACGCGGGAGGGCCAGCAGTTCTATGTTTCTCTGCAAGAACAAAACTTGGATCCGTCAAAGGTTCACTCAGCTAATTGACTAGGAAATATGCTCCATCGGAAATTACGATAAACGTTTTTTTTTTACCGCGAACTCTGTGGACTGCGTCCAGCGTTGCAGGTCATTCTTCTTCGCAGAGTGGAAGGGCACTAATTTTTTAATATCCGCCTGTTTTCATGCTTTTTCCCCTCAAACCCACGCCCCTGTGTAATGGATAAATAAATAAATAAATAAATAAATAAATAAAATAAGTAAATAAATAAATAAATAATAAATAAATAAATAAATAAATAAATAAATAAATAAATAAATAAAAAACTGAAACAGTGTGTTTGCTTTATTAATGGGAATATTGTTTTGCTGTGCTCGTCGGAGTGCTCGTCATTGGGCGACGTTCTGTTATGCCGGCTGTCTGAAGTTATCCTGTTCATTGGCTATCGTCCGACTAAGAAAGTCCACGAAAAACGGAGGCATTGCCATATTAAAAAGTGCCAAAGCACATAACGACAGTTCAACACTATTTGGGAAGCATTATGTGCGCCACCTCGATGCCAGTTAGTCATTGCAGCGTGAGAAGTTAGGACAAGAAAAAATGACTATATGATAAAATATGCTTGTGTTAATATATCTTAATATATTTTTTGAAACGACTCCATGGCATCAAAGCACGGGGATTACAGTAGGCTACAAAACAGCTGGTGATACAAAAGTGCACTTCGAAAAAAAAAAACCAAGGAAACGTCAGTAGAGCGCCGCGAAATAACGGCACATCGACCAACAGTACGGTGATGAAAACCCGAGGTCATGAGTACTGAAGCTGCCTGGGCGGGGGGTAGGCGGGGGGGCAACGGCAGCTTTCCCATAAAATTTTTTTTACTGCGGAATTACCGATTTCACTCTCGCACAAGCTTTGAACAACACCTGTGCAAGATTACAAAACTTTTCCTGTAGTTTTCCGTAACAGCGCAACACAAAGAGGCGTCTGATTGACTTCTTTATGCCTGCCGTAATGGGTATGCGGACTTGTGCGTATTGAAGGGCCCCACAAATCAATTCGTACTAGCCCGATACATAGATTTCTGTCAGCCTCGCGCGCTGGATATACTCGGGGCTGAGTGTACGCCGGTGAATATTTTGAATGTAGTAACGCAGTCCTTTCGCAGGGGCACATCATCCTATTCCATCGTGAAGCAAGCGGGTCTCCAACACAGAATTACACAGCTTTGTCGGCCAGGAAAGCTACCTGTGGTGGTTCTTTTAGGTGCGGGGGGAAGTCACGAGTTATTCGCCCACGAGGGGCACACACAAACCACGTGAATCCCTTAAGCAAACGTTGCTCTTGAACATGCACATATTTTTTAACAGAAAATCAGAGGCCTGGAGGGGACTCGCGATTCTCGCCGCCATGTTGCCAACAGCTGCTACTTGGTGAGAGTGCTAATGAAGGGCCGCAGCACGTAAGAAAACCGAGCAGGCTTTTACGAACGCCATCCTGTCCAGTGCAGCCAGGGACTACCACGGCGAATGATGTACTGAAACTTTTACCTCATTTGTATTACATTCTGTAAAAGATAGTTTGCTGTCCTTGTTTCATTTGAAATGGTAGAATTTGTGGGAAATTTCCCGGTGTCATACTGCCACTGCCACTTAAGGGTTTGTGTTTGTGAGCCGAGTCAAGCTGTTAGGTCTGAATGTTAGCCAGTGGACCATTCCAGATGTATTTCTTGGAAATAAACTGATTGGTTGATTGAATGCGAGGCCTTGCTGCATGGCACTTGGCGGTACAGTTTATTTAAAAATGTCGCAATAGGAAACGTGTTCAGTAAAACTAGAGGGCGCTGTAGTTGACCGGGGTGCCTTTCGGCACATAGCGGTTATGGCACAAAACTTAGGACGCGGTCTGGCGTCCTGAAGCTTGGACGCCACACTAGCCAAATTTCTGCGCACTAGAATTAAGGGACGATTTTACGGGTCTAGAACAAATCCGTCTTCTTTCGCCATTTACAAGGGTGCAGCCAACACCAAGGGTTTTGTTGTGCACCCCCGCAGACTGCCGGCAAACCAATGGCCCTAAAGTTCCATCTCCGTTGGTATCACAACTAGCGAGTGTCACATGTCGCATCGGATTCTTCTTTGTTTGCTGCTCAAGCCTGAAGTCGCGGGTGAGCTAATTCTTGTGCCTGCTACATAATGTGTTGGAGTAAGAACAAGAGAAATTCGGAGCTGAACAAAGGACAAAAAGTGAGAGTTTCTGAAGAACAAATTTTCGATTTTCACTGATCACCCCGGCATTCCAATCCATTTATTTTCTGAAAATACAAACATTTCTATATCATTTAAAACAATTAGAGCTTCGCTTTGGATAATGTAACCGTTTCACGGCCACAAAATCTCGCAAGTCGCCGGAAACCACGACCGTTACAGGAACCCGTACAGGAAAAATGGCAGTAAACAAAAGTAAGTAGAACAGCACCTTTACAATATTGCAGAACAAGAAGTCAAGCACCACGTACTGCATTTTCAATTGCGTTTAAACTGCTATTTTATACTGTTCCTGCAACCATTTTGTGCGTGCAAGTTACGTCCATAGCGTCAGTAATGTCACGTATGTCATAACCCGCTTCGCAAATGTTTACAAAGACATAGAGCTGTCCAAGGGCGTATGGGTTCATTGAGAGATTGAAGCAGTTGTCGTTAAAATGTCGTACAGCGCGTTCGTAGCAGTCAAAGTTTCGCAGGGGCTGCTTCTTACGCAAAAGTGCCTTGCTGGTTTCTTCATTTTTTTCGGAGATTGTACTAGCAATTTCAGCGACTTTCTTTTGAAGGAACGATCGCTTTCGTATGGCGGATTGAAGCTTACGCCTAATGGAACGCTTGGCAGCAGGGCTGGAAGCCTTTGTTAGCTTATTCCGCAGGATTGTGATGGGCACGTCACGGCTCGACACTCCATTACAAGGTACCGGTGGAACCACGATGGGCTTTGCATCTTTGGCTCCCTGAAATTCGCTCAGCGAAAGCTTTTCAATACTCAGGTCACCATATTTCATCACGTGGCCAGGTATCGCCTCTTTCTTGACAATGCCGTACTGGTCGAGAAGGGTTTCCTTATGCAAGTCCTCTCGGTCCGAGTCCTCCATCCACCTGACGCTGTAGACGTCGCCGAGAAACGTTTCTCTGAGCTGATCGTAGTAGCACACGTAGGAAGGCTCTTGTGGATTGGCCGCCGTGGTTGCATAAACGTTCACGTTGTCGGGGAGGAGGCCGTCAAATATGGAACCCGATTCACAGGCCTCAATGTAGATGACCATCTTAGCGAACTTGTTTTCCTGGTGCATCTTCTTGATAGCGTTCACAAACGGCCTGGCGTGCAGCTCACCGTGTGGAAACGCAAGTAGCCCCGGAGCTCCATGATCGACGAAGTTAACGAACACATGGTCGTTGGGTCCACTAGCGATCACTTTTCCGCTTCCCCCCTTTACCTTCTTTCCTTGAAGGACGTCGAGGAAGTTCTGCGGTGTCACCAGCTCTCCGGTGTAGTCCTTGGGAACTCCTGGATAGACGTTGCTTCCATTCGGGTGGTTGATGATGACACCTGGAGTTGGGTTGTATCGGTTGTTGGCAATGTCATCATACATCATAACCACTATTCGTTCGTCTGGAATGCCATGATTACTAAGCAGGTGGTACGCGTGACACACATCAGCCTGGTGCCTGTAGTTGTCGTAGAGGTGGGAGCCAGCGACTAGTAAGGCCCAAAGCTTCGGTTCCCCTGCTCCCAGTTCTGACGATCGCGCTGATTGTTCCTGCCCAGCTCCGGTTGCCAGCCCGAAGGCCAGCAGGATGACGATGACTGTGGACTTTTGGGCGTTCATTTCGCTTATGCTGTGATGCGACACGTTGCCCGGAGCTTTTAAAGGCGTCTGTCACGAGCTTGCCTCTTTTGTCCAAAAGCGATAATGCACTTGATCTTGCTACAGAGAGAACAGCCAAGGTAGGAGCGGCCTCAGGAGGTAGGTGCGATAACATTGTATGGGATGTTTCTGTGGAAGCGTATTGCCAATATCTTTGATGTGACATTCTACTACTTCTGGAGAAACACCTAGGCTTTGACTCCATGAATGAGATTACTCGTTTCTTAAATCTAATTGCTGCTTCTACAAGGAAATGGAGGCATTAAATGCATCGTAATTTTGTTGCATCGTAAATGTTGTTAAAGAGGATAAGGCTTTTTTGAGGTGAAATTAGGCCTGAAATATTTTTTTGTTTTAACTAATTCGTTACTTTGCGCCTGATTGTACGTTTGGGTGTATTTGTTAAAATATATGCTGCATTACGTGCTCAAATATTTTTTTATTCCAGGCAAATAATTTGGAATAGAATATAGTGCCTCTGACGTTGGGAAATTTTGAAAGCTTGTCTGAAGAAGTGTTCGACTTTTCGGCAAAAAGTTTTCGCTCACTCACTCACTCACTCACTCACTCACTCACTCACTCACTCACTCACTCACTCACTCACTCACCATCACTCACTCACTCACTCACTCACTCACTCACTCACTCCCCCACTCCCGTTTACTCGCCCAAGCTTAGAGTGGAATATTAAGCGCGCCAAAGTGGAATATTGACGTCTAACTTCGACCATGTTGCATTCTTTACCATGGCAAACCAAATCTTGACGCACTGGCGCTTTTTCTTTATTTACGTTATTAGCAACACGGTCGTACCATCGGGATCGGACCTGCGGCAGTGAGCTCAGGCGTTTAACGGCTGACCCACTGAACCACTGAAGTGGTTGAATAATAAATTCTATAGGCAACCGGACACAGAAGTCGGCGCGCGACTGTAGCGCCGCCTCTCGCTGCCTCTTAGCAACTCTGGGTCGGTGGATATCGCGACCGGCCGTTCAGCGCAGGCAAAAAACACGCGCGCTGCGTGCGGTTCTACGTTGTGTGGCGGAAGCTTTGTGAGAACATAGTTGGAATTGCAAGTTGCGGGGTCCGAAATTATCCAAATGCTGCAGGAAAGAATGAGTGGCAGCGCCGCTACTGCTGCGTGAAGGACTGCCACAATCATGACAGGCAGCCTGCCGTCATTCTGTAGAGGTTTCTGGGGCAGCCGTGGAGAATAAGCGTCGCAAGAAATGCATTTTAGCAGTAACAAAGCTACGACATTTTTTGTCAGTGGAAAGAGTAAAGTTTTGAGTACGATGACTGTTTATGCGCAGCGCAGACACGCAGGGCCGTAAAACTAAAACGTTTGCTTTCAGTGTGCCATACCCATCGCCTTCAGCGATGAATCGCATGCCGTCGTAGTATTTGCATAACACAATGTATTAAGGCTTCCGCCACTACTGTTTTATCAGCAGTAACCTTTTTTTAGAGACATTCACGGCACCGAATGGATTCCAAAAGGCGGCACAAGCATATGTTCAGAGCACTTCGCGGGTGATGCCAAAAACAATGTCAAGACGGTCAATACGCATCCTGTTTACTGCCCTACTTTGTTCCATGAAGTGTACAGAGTTCGGCCACGCATTCCAATCGAGAGCGTGGCAAGCTATCAAAGGCAAGGTTGCATTCACTCGCGCTGACTTCTTTATTGCGTTTTGCGTACTCTGAAAGTTGAGGTGATTATTGTTTAAGCAGAGGATGAGGCGAAGGAGGAACTACTGTTTTGGAGAATTCTGAGCGGCCTGAACAAACTGTATCACAATTACCCGCTAAGACGACTCTAACATTACTCACAGGATAGAAGCCGAAACTAAACGGAATCTTCCTAAAGACAACCGCAGCTCCGCAGCAGATTTTCAACTGTGTGGAACTGCGTTTACTTTATCATCAGCTAATAACGTTTGGAATCTGTGGTTAATTAGTGACAACACCAACCGAGCTGAAGAAGGGCAACCGAAAAAGTAACTTTAGAGTGGTTGCACGAACAGAGGAAACAGCACAAACACGGTTCTGTCCTGGAGCGCTGTTGTATACGCTAGGGTCACTTTATTAGGCTGTGATACATGACAAAATTACACTGACCTGAATTGGCGCTGTAAATAAGCATCCCTTGCTGAGAGTGGGACTTCGCAACGATGTCTGTCTCATCAATTTCTTTCACGGCGTACACGGGCGCGGGAACGTACAATCTCTAACTTCGTGCGCACGCGAGGCCGACAGTAGTAGTTCAGCCCCGTATTTGTCCGGGAATAGCACAGAAGCATTTGAGACATGGGGAAACTATTTGGCAGGAGAGTTTCCAGCAGGAGACACCTGTCAAAAACAATTGCAGAACCACAAAAACAAACAACCGAGAGGTGCCGAATATATGAACGCGCGCCCGCCGTCTGGCTCTCACCGATCCAAAGTTAGCTCACGCTTCCGCGGTGCGGCGCTGGGTGTACTTATTCGTCGCGCCCTCTGAGCAGTGATCGGTCTCTATTGGCGACAGCAGTGATGATTTTTAATCTATACATGAGATTAGTTTTAGTAGTTTTAGCGCCAATATACCAGAGAATTGTAACGTTACGCTCGATGTCACCTGATCCGATTTAGGCCAGGGAATAATAGTGTTTGTTAACGAATTAAACTGATTTTTAAATATTTACTCTTTAAAGAAAAAAGAAGATATAAACACAGTACACACAGGGATACAACAATATTATCGAGGGCCGGAACCAAATAAGACTGCACTCTTTTAACAAGATGTAAATGGCCCTTGCAGCAAAAAATAAGAAAAAACCTGCACCTGTCCGTTTACGACAATGCTGGCTAACAGGGAGCTTTCTCCTGAGGTGTTCCTTGGTAGTCGTCTTAGTTTGTCCTTCGAATCGTTGTGCTTTCACTTTGACTTGCACGCAGTTTGGACTTTTGACCGCAAGGGCTTTGACTTTGACCCTCTGACCTTTGATTTCGCACAAACAAATGTTTACGTACAACTATCTTCGTTTTTAGACGAAGGGGTGCGTGATCTCAATGCGGAGCATTCTTTGGCGAGTACCCCTACAGCCAGGATAGTGTAACGCCCTTTGTTGGCACAAATATTACGAATAGGCCGAAGTAATCGTTATAATAGCGTAAATAGAGACAATTGGTCGAGGTTATTTTGAAAAATAAAAAAAGCAAAAATCCAAACAATAAAAAGGATCTTCCGTACACAAACCTACACAAATGATATTCCGTTATAAAAACACGCATCTGATACATCTTTCCCAAAAACCGAACAATAAACGACCCAAAGAAACGTACGCGATGCGAAGAAACAGCAACAATGAGAAAACCGTGTAACGCCGTGCATTTCCACAAAATGCAAACTATTGGACGTGACACATTTATACGTTATAACAGCGTAAATGGAGATAATTAGTCGAACAGAATTTTGAATCACCAATAAAAATAGAAAAAAACAACAGTTGGCAGAAATGGTCTGACGAAACCATGAAGATTCATCGTATACATATCCTTGAACAATGGATTAAACAAAAAAATCCCGCAACAGAACGCTCTAAATGAGAATAAACGAAAGCGAGAACGGGGCACCATGTAATTCCGTGCATTTCCACAAAAATACATTACTGGCGGAAGTAACACGTTTAGTGGTTGCAATATCGTAGATGGAGATGGCTAGTCGAGCAGAATTGAAAACGCATCAACTAAGAAAAATAGAAAAATTTGATATCTTGCAACAACAAAGTGGGAAAGCAAAAATATGCGTCTAGTACACGTCCACGAAAAAACAAAGATAAAGACTAAACTAAAAACCTCATGAAGCGCTGGAAATGCCATGAAACATACAAAACGGGCCAACCCTGCACTACACTGTGCATATGCGGAGAAATGCATATTTGGCAAAGTAATGACCCTTAGTCGCTATAATGGCATACATTTACATCAATGGCGGAAAGAAACAAATGAAAACTTAAAAACAGTCAGATAACTCACCGCCGTCGGCTACCCACAGCGAAATGTGACTGCGAAGAACACACATTCTAGACAAACAGCATGAAAATGATAGGCATTATTAGACAATTTTCTGAATGTCTGCAGATTTTTTCCTTCCAATTTTGCTAGTTCGTGCACCCGTTTCCAAATCCACACTGCTTCGACCGTCGGGGAATGGCGAAATCGAGCAGACGTCGGCTTCATAACGCGACGGTCCCAGTTTCGATTGCGACAACGAAGAAATATTTTTTCTTTCACTTCATCTACAACGTTATCAACATCATCAGCAACAGTTGGCTTTTCTGTAGTGCGCTTTCAGCGCGACATACGCACTCACTAAGACTAGAAAGCTTCGCTTTTTAAGAAAAAGGAAGAAATGAAGAACGAAGCAATAATTACCCAAGCGATTTTTTCTGACATAATAAGTTGTTTGAAACATTTTTAAACAACAAAAAAGAGGCAACGTTTTGTAGCTTGGCAGTGAAACTATTTGACTTACTTGTTCCAGTGATTTATAAGGTGTTTTTCCCATAGTTAGAACGAATTTTATGGAGTAGAACGCATTATTAATGAGAATGCTAGATCAATGAGCAGGTTGCAGGCAAACTGTGTTAACATTTCATTTCCTCTGAACCATTTCCAGCTTAGCTTAGGGGATGGTATATGCCACTAAGTTATAAACATTAGGTACATCGAAAAATTGAAACACGTTTTCTTACGGGAACAACCTAAAGCTACGCGAAGTGCTCCTTTTTGTAAACAAAGAGAACTCAACAACTATGCATTGTTGTGAGTCTTAGATGTACGGGCTGTATCCTAGAAGTTCAAAAGTGGTTTCTGTAGAATAGAACCCCTTTTAGTTATTGGTCTGCGAGATGAAACTAGAAAATCAGATTCGCACTTTATTTAATGTGCAGTTGCATTAGAAGTCGGGAGAAAAAGCCAAAGTGATGCAGCGCCGTTAAGAACCACTGTAAGGTACCACTGTCAACAGTGTGCAGGACAAAACCAGGTATTTACGCAGCATATACTAAACGTAAACGTGTACACCTGGCGTCTTTCACCCGCTGCTCAGGAATCGCAGTGTTGGCCTTGAAATACTCCATGTAAATATTCTTAATTTTGTGTGAACTGACGAGGTGGCCGGGACGCTTGTACACCATAAAATCGAGCGGGCATTCTTTTTGTTTTTCCTGGCTTGGTGCTGTTGATTGTTGATTTGCAAATGAGGCAATGGCGCGTGCCCTGCGAATACAAGCCGATCATATATGGGAATATAAAAATAGCCCGAGACGACCCCGCGGTGCATGCGTGGGATGCTGCGGGTTTGGTCGATGTCGATCACCTGAGCGGCCGCTCCCGCCGCGGCAGCCGCCACTACGTGAGCAGAACGACGGAAAATTTGACGTAGTGCGTAGCGCCGACAGCGGGCCTGGCAAATCACGCGTTGCGCTTCGACCGGGGTACATCGCAGGTCAAAAGGTTAACTTGCTCATCCTCCACGAAACTGCTGGACGAAAGTAGTAAAGTTTGCTTTAAAACTCCCGCCATGATTGAACGTGGTTAAAGCAGGCTTGTTGAGCGAGAGCTCTCTTTTCATGCCCAGAACGCGCAGAGAACATGCAAACAATTCCACCCCAAGACAAAACAGACGCAGCTCGGCGCAGTAGGCCCTGTGGGTGCGAACGCGCAGTGACTTTGGATGCAGCCAGCACCTCCTTGATGCCATGAACCCTCACTCTTTTCCACTATCCCACTCTCTCTCTATCTGGATGTACCACTTCCCTTGGAACAAACGGGCAATTAAACGCTCCCACTGCGCATGCTTGAATTATTTTCTGATGGCCCTGACCTTTAATCTTCCTTCCTACACAGCTGTCCGCACCATTCAGCTTGCAGTAGAGAGCGACTTGGTGCTTTAAAGAGACCCTGCAACAGTGTTTCCGACTTTCTTTGAAATCTTAAATGCTTGTAGAACGTAGTCACCCAACACACCCAGTACTTAGATCAGGGGTCACAAAGTCCCAAGGCCTAAAATTACTGCTCTATGGCCATCAGGAAAGTTGTAAACTCGCTCGAAAAATTTTTCTCTCTTTCCCGGTCTTGACGTTCTTCGACAGCTTGAATCACGTCACTAAGGCCATGTAGCGACTTCTGGCCGGTTTTCCTTCAGTTGTAGCAATGAACGCTTTTCAATAGCAACTTAAAAAAAAAGCCACAAACACAAAGCAGAAATGGAAGACTTATCTGGTTCGACGAGCGAATCACGCAGTGCCGCTCCCTGCTTTCGCAGTGGTTCCAGACGCGAAGGAAACAGTGAAAGCGCGTATCGAAAGTGTTGCAGGGTCCCTTTAACTGTGCTTCTGCGCGAGGCACTGACTTGACCATGGATGAGCTTGAACGTGATGCTGAAGCGACGAGGAGCCACGACCGGCTTTACAGATGGCGACCTGCCCATGCTCGCTGATTCCTCGTGCCGAACTTTTTATTGCTTGTTTGGTTCTTTTTAGTTCTTCCGACGCCACTGCACCGGCTGACGCTTCATTTAATCTCCATTCCTATGCTGTATTCGCGTCTGCTTAGCCTGCCATCGTTGTTATTTCGTCTTTCTTTCGGTCCCTTCTGCTCAGTCTTTGCCGATTCACGGTGGCGGAATCGCACGTCCTGTGGGATGGCCGGTGTGTTGAAATAAAAGTTTTTTAACGTGAAATTGTTACTTGGCTATGCCAGCGAAAGCGCACCCACCCGGATATCGTCCGGAAAAAAACTGTCCAGCTTACCACATATAGTTTCATAAAAATCTACGGCATATCCCTTGCTAACGCGTTCAATGGCATTCGCCGCGTTTGATGGCGTGCATGTACATCCGAAATACTAAAACAAAAAGAAATATTCGGCGCAATTTCTTCCATCGCATGCAACAGGAAAATGAACAGGAAGAAGCACTTTGCGCGCATTGTTTCATATAGTGCATCAAAACAAAAGAAAAAACATGAAGAAGCACTTGTCGCGGGGATAATTCCCGTTTGGCTTACGACGCATAGCACGAGTAAAACAACAACAACAAAAACTAGCGTGTGTCTGAAATTTCCCGCGCAGTCTTGGCATTCAGCTGCTGAGGCAGTGCAGCATGAATAGTAATTGTTGAAGAATTAGCTACAGTGTGTGTGATGCCGAGGTAGTCTGTTATAACAAGGTGGAGATCTGGGCTTGTTGGTGTGCATTCATTATTGTGGAACAGCGCCAAGTTAATAACGGGGCGAGAAAAGGACAGAGCACGAGCGCTTGTGTTTTGTGTACTTCTGCCGTCCCGTTAAGTTTGCGCTGTTGCATCACGATGATCGTAGGTTATAGTCGCCTTAGGCTAGGCTCGGCGATAAAACTAGCCAAAAGAAACGCGTTCGCGAAAGAATGTGCTGAAATATCCTGCAATATTTTTGCATAGTACTTTCAGTGAACATATCGTACGCGCTGGTATGTGTCGCATAGAGCTCAGCAAACCCGGCAGGCGCACCGTAAAGACAAATCGTTTTCAGCAGGTTCCGATCGCTTAGGTACTGGGGCAGTGGCCCAAAAAAATATCTAGAAGATATTTGGTTCTCACCGCACGCATTAGCCTAAGACGGCTGCCATACTCAACCTTGCCATTTGTGAGGCTTGTACGATACACTTACGGAGCTTTTACGAACGTGGTCCTGCAGTTATGGTGAAAACAACTCAGCGCCGCTGAAAAGCTTGCCGTCGATTAATTTTCCCTTAAACGAAAAACATTGCTTTCCCGCAAGAAATATGGCACTTCCATACACACAATGTTGCTGTTGGTGCGTGTGTACAAATTCCTGCAAACCCTGTGAACTTTTCCCCTGGGATTGACGAGCTTCTCTTCAAAGAAAAGGTAGTCGACGTAAAACGAAGTCGACAAAGTTTCCGCGTATTTAAATGAACAAAACTACTTGAAAATTAATAACCATAGTCGAGCAGGCGCAATATGGTATCAGCGTGGTTTTTATTTGTACGTAGGCGTTTGCATAACTTAGAAACAGGGCTAGAATTAACCGTGAATTCTCGTTGCTGGCTGGTATGATAGGTAGTGATCGGTACAATCGGCATTGATTGGTACGACCACTACATTTTCCGCGAACAGGTGCAGGCTCCACTGCGAGCGAAGGGAAGCCGGCGAGTTTGGGTATTAAACTTAGCCCCACCTGACCGAGCGTGCCTTCCCTACATGGCAATTGTTTGACACGCTGGCTCGCATTGTCGCCGGCAGTGGTGGGCAGGTCGTTATGGCGGTGAGATGTTTGAGTGGCGCCCTCTGGCTCTGACGTCAGCTTAGGGACTCACGCCGCTGTCGTCTGCTACACTCCGTTTGTGAGGAACAGCAGCGCCTGTGCTCGGAATCGCCGGCTTTGATGTTTTAGTGCATTAAAAAATTTCCAGTAATTTCTGCCAGCTTCTGGCAACTCTGAATAATTTCATGCTGTATCCCGCTGAAGGTCGCGACACACGAAGAGACAGAGAACAACCTTCTTCAGTGCATCGGCGAGACAATTGTTTTTAACTCGTCCTCAGTGTCTAGCTTATTGCGAGGTTCAGTGCTCAGGGCTTCTCGATAAGTATTCAAAATGCGTAGGCTTCCCTAAAGTATGTTTGAGATGCTCTTCAGAAGACTCAACGGTCTAATGCTACGCACTAAGCAGCGGTCCCCTACACGCCGATCGCACGGCAGCAAATAAAGCGGCTGTCTTCTATTCCTTTCATTGCTGTTGGCTTCTATCAGATGAATGTTTTTTTTTCTGTGCCCAAGGCTTCTATTTTTCTGCACCGTTCCAAACGTCTTATTAGGAAGTTTAAGGAGATTTTCAAGGCTGACAAAGTTTGTGTGAATATTTTCTTCAGGCTGTACGCAGAGATACCGTTCTTCAAACGTTGGCTTTCGTTACGCGGCTGCGAGCAAGAAGGTGATACGTGCGTTGTTTATTCACATGCAAACACAATGAGGAAGTTTAATTGTGCAAAGCCAACGCGAAACAGCGCAGACAACGTTGTCCAGAGTACTCGAAGCGGCCTTTGTGCCCCGAATTTCTATACTAACCATCGTTAGCATAACGAACTGACTCTCAACCCGAACAGTTATGACATGATTACGGTGTTCACGGCTTCGTATACTCGCTCACAAACGCAATAAATACTATACGTGACGGTTTTCAGTATAAACAAGAATCAAAACCGATGAATATGTCAAAGCAGCTCTTCATTGTTTTCCAACCCTTCCAGGAGTAAAGAACAAATCCTGGCCTACTCTGGATGGCGTGCTATGAATTGAAGAAAATTACTCTTGCACTCTTTTCTCCTGAACTGAGGACCCCGATCACTAACCAGCTAGATTTCACTGTTAAAAGAGTTTCCTCCTCCTCCTGCTCCTCCTCCGCCTCCTCCTCTTGAGTGCAGTTTTACTATACGATCTGAATATTGCAAATGTACCGAAATATCCCTCCATGTCTGAACAAACATAATATTACTGTATTTTTACCGTAAACGTGAGTAGTTTTGCTCAATAAGCATTCATACTGATTAGAATCCTGATATAAAGTCAGCACGCGCCTATACACCATTTTCCATAAGCAGCCGGGAAAGGAGGAAAATACTCTCAAACCAGTTCTCTCGGCGGCCGACCAGCGTTGCCTGTGCGCGCTGGGCTGCTAACTTCGCTCGGGGCGGTGCGCTCCGCTGCGTAGTTCAGGAGTATTTCGCACCGTGTGCTTAGTTTTTGCGGAAATTTCAACTGTTTTAGCCAATGCTGCCATGCCGTTCAAGGCGCAAACGTCGCTTGGTCAGCACTGCTTTGTGGTGGGCTATTGAACAACCAGAGAAAGGGAGAAACATTCGCTGACAGCACGCATGTGCACGACACTGTCTGGAGAAAATGCAGTGCGGTTGCGGCGTGTTTTTGCTGCATCGCTTCCCAACGCACACCGAGTTGAGATATCGGTGGATGCCGTTGATAAATCGCAACGACTTTGTACCAACGACCAACTCCAGGGTTTGTTGGGTGCACTTGGACGGCAAGCAGACGGAGCAAAATCCATCACACACAGAGCTGCGACAGAGAACGGAACCCCCTGAAATGTTAGAAACAACTTTATCCTTTACAATACAGCATTGATTGATTGGTTGATTGAATAATTGATTCATTATGGTGTTTAACGCCCCGAGGCTTCATGGGTGATGAGGCGCGCCGTAGTGGAGGGCTCCGGCCTCCGGGTTAATTTTGACCACCTGGGGATCTTTCACGAGCTCCGATACAATACAACATTACAATAACTTCTGGTTCCTTGTAAGTCAATTTAAAATATCATATATTGTTTGGTCATTACAGCCGATTGGCATTAAACAATCCCCTTTTCATCTTATCTAAACTTTAAAATTACGGAGTTTTGTTTACTTTTTTTTCAGGCAAACTCATTACACTGCCAAACGATATGAAAGGGTAACTTTCTCCATCTCGCACTGCTGGTCGATAGCAGATAAGCAGGCAGCACAATGTGAAAACGCAGCTCGAGATACGCGTGAACGCTGCATTTGGAAAACAGCTCAAGCTGTTCACAACGCGGTCAAAGGAACAGCTTCTAATCCTTTTGCGTTGTCACGGAATCTAAAGTATTACAATTACAAAACAGTTACTGCTGGTCGCGTAAAGCATTTGTGGTGCAAGCAACGGTTTCACAAAGGTGGGCTCCGAGCGACAGGCCGCATGCGCTGCGCATAGTTTGGTCAATCATGATCACGTCCATGATCAACCAATATTAACTCGCTCGAACGTCGACCCTTCTGCTCAACCTTCGAATAGTAATTTGACTGGTTGTGCGGTCGTGTTATTTTTCCGCCCAGGTAATTTCATTTCGTCAGTAACCGTCATAAGTCTAGTTAAGAAAGATTATATTTCATTGCGATGTCAACAGCGTAGCAATCGCCTCGTCGAAAGTCCATCGCGAGCACGGATCACCGTGACCCATGCTGTGCGCGCTCCGCATTCGACGTCCGCGCTTCCGTAAACATGACTAATCGGTGAACATTACAAGCACGGTGGCATTGAAAACACGTATTTACTCCCCGATATCGATTTCTATGTCAGTCGGTGCCATACCGGTACGTTTGCATCGCTGAACTGCGGATCACCACCACCACACTGCTACTGCTGCTCGCAACAGCCGGGATCGGCATTTTCCTCTCTGGCGGCAAATTAAGACCTAAAATCCATCCGCAGATGATGAAAACAAAACAGAAAACCCACACACAAGCACTGCAACCGCTAACCTTAACGCCAAAACACTACGGTTCACTCGGTAATGCACGGGTACCGAGCAGACGCACGGAAAGAACGGAGCACTTAACATCCCAGCGCGGAGGTTTCGGCGGTCGCTTCATAGACGGCGCTAGCGTCAGGTCAAAAAAAAGCAAATGGCGGCGCCCACGTCTAGCAAGGAAAATGGTGTATACACACAGTAGGTTATTTGGAACTCAACCTACCGTTTTTGCGGCCCAAAATGCGTGTCGGCATACCGTCGGCATAGTGAAAACATAAAGTGATATGATACAATACTTTTGAGCTTTCGGTAAGGTTGCGGAAACTGTTTTTACTTTGGGTACGATTAAATGCCTTCTGCCAAAGCGGACAGCCCCGAAGGGCTGGAATTTGTTTTGGTCTTGCATTTTAGCTCTAGTGGGTTATTAGCAGCTGGCTGGTCCCTTTGTTCCAAAGATTGCTGAATACAGAAGCTGACGCCTAGCTCCGACTCTTCGCTCTCCGCACAGTGCCGGCTTCGCAAGGAATGGGGCGACGCCGGCAATGTTTCTTCCGCGGCGGTATCTAAAACTGTACTTGAAATCACGCCTTGAGCTAGTGTATGCGATTTTAAGTCTGTCATTATGATAAAAAGTTACACACGCGCAAAGCGTGCTGCTGTCAAGCATCAGACGTCAACCGAGCGCAAAGAAATAGCATGGACTGCGAGTCCGAGTGAAGCAGACGACAAATGCGAGAATCCCTAGGCCGACGTCACGGAGGCTCGCTTCAAGGCGCCGCCCGTGCTCGCGCTCACCGCCAATAAATCCGGTCGTGCGAGGAAGGAACTATCTGGGTCCGTTGCTGTAGTAATACAGTTTCCGCTCTAATATTTATTGAGGATTTCAGTGCATCGGTAGGATGGAAGCAGGTAAGAATATGTGCTATTGAACCTTGGCAAGACGCATTCGAAATGTCCATAGGAATGCATTAGTTGAGGATTTGATAATAAATAACGTAACATGAATTAACCTTCCGCGCCAAAACAATTGAAAATTGATATGGGGACGCCCCAACGGTGAAAAATACGAACAGACGGGAAAGATGGGCTACATGGTGTCTATCCACCTTCGTGGAGAAAAATAAAAGGACACAGAAAAAGAAAAGGACCATGTTTGCTTCCTCTTTCTCTGTCAGTGTTCTTGGAGAAATTTTTCAGCATGATGAAAAAATACACGAAGAAATACCTACATACTTGCTATTAGTGTAAACTTTCTTTGCCAGTTCTGGAACTTCCGTGCCCAAATAACTTCATGGGATTGAACTCACGTGTCAAGCCCTCGTTGCTGAGCCGAAGGGCGCACCCCACATTCACTAGGCCCAACTTTAGATTTATAAAGACAAGCTGACGCGATGGTGCAAGGGTTGTTTTTTAGGCTAGCATTATTTAGGTCCCTGCTCCGAACCAAAACTTTACATCACACACATCAGAATATTTTTACTCTGTTGATACTGTCAGTCATTTTGTTGGACAATTACTCGCTAGAACTCCTGACACGACGTTTTCGTGTATTAGGCAATTTAATAACGTCACAATTATAATTTTGAGCGAAGTCATCGAAACCCTCCTCACCGCTAATCTCGCAAAAAAAAAGTTATCGTGCCGCATGCCCATGCAGTTTTCGCACCAAAAAAAGTATGCTGTAAATACCACAACCAAAAAAATTGCATCTACTGCATTTCATTAGTCATGTCTGAACGAACAATCTCGACGTTTGGGCTGAATTAGCAAATAATGTAAGGGTTATCTCCGATTTCACGGAGGCAATGTAATTCCCGCGACGAAACGAGGGAGGTTGCAATTTTGATCAAAGAAATCACCTCGGCAGCCGCTAGTGATTAATCTGATACTGGTAACCACTGAGCGCCCGCAATGTGTCATTATCTCTACATAATCTTGGTAACCCTATTCATACCACGTCACAGTTACAGGGCCCCGCACAAATTCAAAGCCTGGACGTGCTTGCTGGATCTACATTCCCTTCTACCCGCTGTAGAAAAAAGGTGTTGAAAACAAAGCAGAGTGTTTTCACGTGCGATGGTGCAGCGTGTACGGGTAACATCTTTAATCCTTACAAAAAGTTTATATAAAGCTCATGTGCACACCCAAAAAAAAAGCTGAAGTACTTCGTAGTAAAGTTTTCGCTTTCGCCTCAAAAAACTTCCCAACCTACGGCTCGCGTCACTGGTGCATTGAGCGGCTCGCGGAAAATTTAAAACTTCTGCCACTGTAAAAAAAGAACTACTGCAGCTAACGCTGTAGTTCTTTTATGTGATGGCCTTGCATATCCCTAAATGATTTGATGCATTTGTGCTTGGCGTGCACAACGAAATTCTTAAAATAAAAGTTCCAGATTTGGAAATATCTTCAACTCGGTATTTTAAAGTTTTTAGTGTTGTTTCTGTATGCTTGTTTAGTGTTCGTGCCAATTTTGTTTACGTGGTCAAGACGGTTCAATTTCAAAGAACATTTCACTGCATCTAGGTGGCGTATTTTTGTATATTTGTAAGTCAGTTATAAAAGGCCATTTTTGATGTTTTTTAAACTTTCAGGAATTACAGCCTAGGTTGCTCTCTATCACCCGCAGCGAAACATTTCGCACTATTTTTCTTTTTTCCAGCTACAAAGCGCCGGATATTGCCTTGTAAGCGGCATTGCGCTGACATAGTTATTTCGAGAGCGTGGGCCCATCCCTCCAATGGCGATAGCTTTTGTAGCTAAGCTGTATGTGCTGCGGATTCCACATACAGCCTGCGTGGATAAACTGGCGTAAAACAGAACTTTTTTCAAACTGAGGGAGAACGTTTTGTGTTTCCATCTCGAAGAGCTTCTGGTGTAACGTTTTTGCTGGGGAATTTTCATCCTACTTGACGGGCTTCCGGCGCTACACTTTGCCCGTGGTCTTTGCCGTCGAAACACGCGGACATCACAGATTGCCAGTTAAGCGGGCACAGGGGTATGGAGGGGGCGAGCACGCTGAGCCAGGCTTCACGCACTTACCTATGACATGCCCATTGTGCTGCTGGGATATTTAAAAGTGCACGTCTGACGTCCACATGCGACCTGACTGGCGTCGTCCTCCGTGGCCGATCGGTGGTGAGTCGGTGCTTTACACAGTCAGTAATATCACGACAAGGGCGGGAAACAGAAAGATGCGTGTTTGTCCGCTGGAATGAAGCTGGCGTTCTTCTAAATTTCATTGGTCTAATTTGCAATGAAGTACGTTTATTAGACGATTACAAACAAGCGGGTTTTGTTCATGGGCTACATTGAAAAGCGCCTAGCTTCGCTGGTCATCCTTATTCACACAGTGGAAGGACACTGAATGTTTCTAATGGAGGCGAAAAACAAATTTTCTGTGTGTCGAAATATGCACACAGTTTAAATTTAAAATGTTAAGACACTCTTTGTCGTGCATGCCTCTCTCCTCCACATTCACCTGCCATTTTATGTTCGATTTCATGCCCTTTTAGGGTATATCACAGGCAACTACCAGAATAACCACTGCAATTATGGCAGCCGGCGTTGTCACAGTGGCGTCATAAAACACGTGTGTATATGTGTGGTCTTGGCCCGGAACTTGGAACTTGGCTGGTCATAATCCACATGCTGGTTACATCAAGAACACGGTTGTCATTGTAAGTGCACTTGGGAGGCCTAATACTGGTATTGTTTCTTGGTCTGCTCACGCATCGTTTTTATCGAATTGACGAACAATAGAGCAGCCGAGGTGGCTCAGTGGGAAAAGGCTGCAAAGCTTGTTCAGAAACGCTGTGTTTGATCCTGTCCACCCCTACAGTTTTTCTAATGTCCTAAGAGGTGAACGAGCCCTTTTCCCCAACCCGGACAAGAACCTCTCTGGCGCAGAAGCTGAAACGCTGAGGCAAATCCAGACGAACACTTATCCTAACAAATCCCGGCTATCCAAAATGATCCCTCAAACACACACAGACGCATGCAATAAATGCGGAAACCCTTCCAACTTATTTCACGCCACATGGACCTGCCCTATCATCTGGCCTTCAGGAAACAACCCCACAAATACGGTCGCGCTATGGGAGGCAGCTCTGGCCAGCTCCGACTTCGGGATTCAGAAGGACTTAATTCTTCGAGCCCGGAGAGGAGCAGAAGAGTCTGGGGCCCTGTAAGGAGGGCACCACCCCTAAGACAATCGCGCCACCTCCTTTTTTCCTAATAATAAACGTTTGATCTCTCTCTCTCTAATAGGGGGGAGGGAGCAACGTGGCGATGTGTTAAGATTTCGACGCAGGTTATACATCCGCAGAATGTATACATTCATCCATGGGCCTCCCCTGCTGGGCGCCTCGTTTCCCGGGTGTACCTTCGGCGTGTTAAGCCGAAGCTACAGTGTTTGGAGCGTATGTCGATATGTTCCTTTAAAGAAAGCTAATAAGATTTACAAACTAAAATGCTATATGACACAGTTGTAACGTTCTTGTGTAATCTTTAAAACCTAATGCGTGCGAATTACCACCTATGTGTGCGCACTTTGATTCTTCTGTGCATATTAGGCCTATGCTCTGCATAAACACAAGAAATATATTAGTTACTGTGTTTTTGTGTTATTGTGCTATCATGACTGTAATATTATGTTTAAATTTGTGAACACCACTTTTATTGCGCACACTGTGAACCGGGTGGCTGAGGCCTCTGTCAGGCCACATCCACCTTGATATGACCTGACCAAGCCACCCCTTTGTTTCGTTACCAAATAAAAATCAAAACAAAATAAAATCAAAATTCTCAGCTATCAAATTCTTGGTATTAGTGCTGAGTGTTCTTTTCAGAAGCATTTGTGGTAGTCACAAGCCCGTGCTCCTGTTGATCGAGGAATCTGAAGCAGACTTTACACACCTTCGTTTAGCAATATGTTTTTCACCGCGTTGCTTCCGCCGTCGCAATATAAGGACTCTAAGGCGCAGTCCGGCACACCCAACCATTGTTTAATTCTTTCCGGTGCAGCTGTTCCTGCTTACGCGCGTCACTGAACACCGCCGTATGTAATCTCCCAACGCGCTCTAGGCAGACCAATCGTGATCATGTGGCCACCCGTTCATTCTTCTGTTTCTGGCAAAGCAACCGCCCACCTCTTAACATGAAAGTTATATCGCTGAGGTGGGGCCAGCCAGCAGGATGAGCCGATCCCATGGGTCATGTGCCATGGGATCGCGAAGAGTTATAGGTAACCATGAAGCTCTTACATACCGACATGTACACATCTCCCCAAGGAGAAGAACATCTCAGTGCTTCCAGAATAGCACCTTGCTTCATTCCAGTAGATGCCGTAAGTTGCAACCACCTTTTGCCCCACAATGCAACTTAGTGGTACGAGGCTATTACGAGGCCTTACCCCACCTGCTAACCCCTTTGAATCTTTCATGCTCTTGTAAACAGCCCTCGACAGCTCAGAATTCAGTAATCAGCTACTGCCGGTGTTGAGGGCTGTTTTTGCAGAGGGAGGTAGATTAGGTCTTATCTTCAAGACTCCTCTTGCCCGCTTCTGCAAATATACGTTTTCGAAAAAGATAATTCTGTTTCTTGGCCAGCCAAAACTCTAGAAATGTCGTATCCGTCTGTATTGCATGTAAACCTCTGTGTCATCCAGTCTGTGGCCCTGCCAAACGCTGAGACAATTTTTCAGCAGGAAGTATACAATATATTCAAGTCGTTGACGCACTAGTAGAATTTGTTATACCTGGTCGCATTATGCAGCGCCAATTGAACTTTAGGAATGTTTGAGGCCAGAAGTAACTACAGAACCAGCAGACATAACGTTGTTGGAGGTAAAAAGGCAGGTAGAATTGTTTTCAGGAAAAGAAAAGAATTATAAACGCCTTGTTTGAGGTTTGAGGCAGTTTGCGTAATTAGCCCAAGGCGACTCACAAAGTTTGACCCCCTCTACCAAAAGTCGTGTGACGATTTTGAGAATACCACGCAACATTTTACTGTTTTGTAGTCAATCATTTTCCTCTTATTTATACGCACGATTGTACCTCTTTGGTTTAGTGGTAATATCTGTCGATCTCGAGGATACCATGAATATTTATTCCAGTATATTATTATCTTTTCCCAAATGTTATAAAACACACTTTAGCTCGGTTTTCAGCGCTGATTCGAAAACTGCACTCGCGTTATCACTTCCATAACCATCACCCTCGCCATATGGTAGTCTCATTTAGGGCGCCCAGCTGATACCGTGACCAGCAATTCTCTGACTCCGCAGTGAGAGCAAATATTTTCTCCCGAATGTAGAAAATGAAACCCCGCGGCCAATACGTGCACACTGTAACAGCGAATTCGATGAGCGGAGTAAACAATTAAATCGTGATATGGTTGTTCCTATTATTTCGACCGCATAAAGCCTCGTTACGGTAAATACGGCGTAGGCGTGAGATACGCTTCCTAAAATGAAGCAAGGCGCCAGAAAGCGATAGTTACTACGCAGCTGACCACGCGAAAGGGATGATTGCGACAAGAGAAATGGCGTATCTGTACTGGGAAAAACGTTGTGTACTCAGACTGCGACTGTTACATGCACTCAATTTACAACGGTGGATCCCTGTCCCGAATCAACTATGGCTGGATCCAGTGACTGCGTTCTCACAGTCAACTTAGAAACTCCTGTTATAAGTATTATTAGCGCCGGCAAGAGCAATTGGGTCGTCTAATAATGGTAAAACCAAGCTCATTCATGTAACTAATTTGTATATTCTATAAAAGACGATAGAAAATACAATACAAGAGAGTAACGAAAAGAAATATCCCGAGTCATATCCACTAACGTGAAACCTGGGGAGGGGCGAAGCACGCAATGTATAAGTGTATTCTTGGCGCCTTGGAGTTTTTGCCAACGGGTAGAGGTATACAGCTTTGCTGCAAAAGTCCGGGAAAGAAACTAAAATAAGCGTTCTAGCGCGAGGCGTAAACGACTGTCCCTGTGCAGTTTCAGTATGCGTTACGAAGCGTTCCTGTGCGAGGCGTAAACGACTGTCCCGGTCTCTATTTAGTACGCTTTGCGTTCTAGCCCGAGGCTGTGGCATTCTACACTTCAGACACTACGTATTCCCCACCCCGCAGCCATCCGCGCTCAGCAAACATGCCTAGGGAGCGCCGGCTGCGGATGGGTCTGTTGGTTGCGGAGAGAGACAAAGGCAGGGGCGATAAGGGCAAAGCATCAATGACAGCATTTACTGCAATGTGCAAATCAAATGTACGGCGTACAGTCTAATGGTAGGCCATAACGGCAACATTGGGGGCGAGGTATTAAACAACGCTAGAGATCGAGATGGTTGACTCACCGAAGGAACTGATGGAGATGATAAGACTCACCGCCGCGCTTGCGAGTGCGCGTGGTGTCTCCGAGCTCGACCAAGAACCGTCCCTTTGTGGCGCGCTCCCCAGGTAGGGGCCAGCATGCCTAAACGTCCGTGCGCTACCGCAACCCCAAGAGAAGAGGCCATCCTCTCCTCATGCTACATCCCACCAGACCTGGCGAAACGGTGGAGCTAGTGCGGAGGAAGAACTGGTTCTTGGGTAAGGCAGAGGAGAAAAGGGTAGACTCCACCCCGGCTACAACAAACACGAGTCGACCCTTTGCTCCTTTATTATATGAAAAAAAAAAAAGAATTTCCACTCATGTGCTTCACCAATACAACTGAACCAACCACCGTTCATGAATCGTGCATTGATTTAGCGGTAGCAAGGGATATCTCGTTGGTTAAGTGCATTTCACTTGTTTTTGGTTTCAGTATTTGTAGAGCCACTTGAGCTAATTTAGGTGACGTGGCATGGGTAATCGTTGTGGGGGTCGTTTACAGCTTTGCTTTCCAACAACATTCACAGAGTGGATCGGTTCGCGTTTCCTCGCTTTCTATTTCCTTCTTTCTCTCTTTGTTTTTTGTTATAAATAATATTCCGTGCCGCAGCCTAATCTTTACAGGCAGCTTCTTGGCCAATCTCGCGCGTGTTCTGCTGCAAAAGACTCTTTTCTGCTCTGTCCGGTGCACTATTCCTGCTTACCAGTGTCGGTACAGGCAAGAGTGTAGCTACGTCATTTATAAACCCAGAAAATGTATCTGCTTACTTCCAAATACGTTCCAATATCGTTTTTTTCGCGTATGCAGGTGGGGTGGCGACGGAAGGATTTTCTGCGAACACGGGAATGCCGAATTGTTTTTGCGGAGCCATATAACACTACTCTTAAAAAACGCAACTTGCTAGAAAACGGCGGTAAGGCGCGCGTTCCTCGACATACCGGTGGACAAGTTAAGCCCACGCGGGGAAAATTGAACGGAGTTGTGAAAATATTCCATTGCTTTACGTATGACAGGAGCCAGATGGGAGGGTAAGAGGCTGAAGGGTGTGTGGGCCAAAAAGAGCATCGCACATATTAGAGGCAGCGTAAGGTTATCCCTTTCGGCGGCAATTGCAGTGGTACAAGCGGATATGTAGCCAAAATCTTCTCTTTGTTTGTTCTCACCAAGAAAAAGCACTGCCCATTAAGCAAATTTGGACGCTTTGTCATAAGCGGTGGCGGCACTGACGGCCGGAATCAAAGAGCGTATGGCGCGCACTTTACAAAAGAAAAACAATTTTATACCTAAGAGAGAGTATGCACATGCTAACCTCCCCCATACCCTCTTAGGACGCCTAAGTGCGATGTTTAGTACACGTGACAGGCTGTTACTGTAATTTATTGTGCCTCAAAACAGGCTGTTGAAGATTGAAACATGTTTAAATTATCAGGGAACACCAATAGTGGTGCGCCACAGCGACTACATCACATGTGAGTTTGGTTCGTGCTCCTCATTGCCGTTTTGTATGCGATAGAGTGAGCGAAAATCTGCGCTTGCGCCACAGAAATGTTATTGAGATAAAATAGTTTCGCTTCACTAAAACAGTGGGAAATCCAGTGGCCGTCCGTGCATGTCTTCCCTTTTTCTTCAGCGTCTTTGGCACTGGTTCTGTCTTCAAAAAGCGATCTCGAACATTCAACGTTTGTTTATTTGCATGGGAAGTATGCGGGCGGGAACCACGAAAAAAAGCTGCGTTACAAACGCTTGACTGGAGCAGGCGCCCCGGTGATGAATGACAGCAAGTAGCAATATAAACAATTGGTACATAAAATAAAAAGTGCCTATGCAATGGATAGCGTCAGTATCCAATCTACAGCGCAAGCTGTTGCTTTCTTGCCTCAAAATCAGCAAATCTTAAATGTGTCATGAAAGATAACAACCGTAACTGAGCAGCGACTCATAGACACCGAAACACCATGCCTGGTCCCGTTCTGTTTTATGTGCGTGCTTCACCTTCTATAACGCATCGTTACAGGCTAGGATCTGCTGTTTTGTTTGTTTTTCTGATAAAAGAACAGTACATGCTTTCAGGCTATCGTAGTGATAGTAAGAATTGCTGGTTGCGGCTGCGCCTGCGGAAGAGCAGTGGAAAATCAGCAAAGTGAAGTTCTGTTTCAGTGCGCAGCTCTTTGGCGCCGGGTACAATGGTTTTGCGGTTGCGAAGGCGGCTTCCGCGTAATCAAGGGAGCGAACCAAACACCAAAGCCGAAACAAACGGAGCAGTAGCGTCTGGCGAAAGTGTAAGGAGGAGTGCCGCGCGCGCACCTGTGGCTCCCTCTCCCACCACGTCGTCACTATGGTGTCTGGAAGGGGAAGCATGACGGGCGCTGTACGCGCGCCATGCTTCGGTGCTGCACGAAACGCGAGCACAACCTTACCAGTCCGCTAGGGGCGCTGCACTAGGGAGGGGAGCAGCGTGGAAAACTGGTCGCGTGCGTCGTCGGCGTTGTGCTCACCACTCAGCGTGTTGTGCTGTGGATGTTGAGCGTGTTGTGCTGTGAATGTTGTCTGTTTTAGATGCGACACATCTCATTCACCCGCCTTGTCCATGCATGCACCCCTCCATCCATCCGGCGTCCTCGTTGTCCGCGCCAGCTGCGCATGCGCTCTCCGCCGCTCTCACCGCAGCGTTATCTGCGGGTTAGCGCTCGCTCCTCGCAATGCCAGCTGTGCGTCGGCGCGCGCTAGCGCTCGGTTGCGCTTTCGCTGCTCTCTCTCATTCCCCTCACCGTTATGCGGCGGTATACAACGCGGTACCTGCACCGCTCCGCTCCGTAGTTGCAGCGCCGGTGCTCCGATGTCCAACGCTGCTTTGAATGGAGACTAACAAGCCTGCTATCGTGATGGTCGGCGCAACCGCAACAAGCACCGGCCAACCCAATAACAGAACTGCTAGCACCACCGACGATGAGGCTGCAAAGCGACGTGCACAGGATGCGGGAACCCAGTAGTAGACGGAAATGCATCGTAGGCGTTCATGGCACGTTTCACGCGATGGGAGAATCAATTCAACGGGAACGCCGACGGAAACCCACGATGCGTGGCATCTACACAGGGTTCCCACAAGGAGAGGTGGGCGTAAATTTTTGTTTTCGGTATAGGCTGTGTGCGCGTACCTTTTTTATAGTTTTGAATGTACGTTGTGAGTTTTCTTTGTGAATTGACGTTGTAGGAAATGTAGCGAAACTATCAAGCACATAAATTGATTGATTGTATAGGGTTTAAGGCGCCGAAGCAACGCAGGCGATGAGGCGCGCCGTAGTGGAAGGCTCCGGATTAATTTTGACCACCTGTGGATCTTTAAGGTGCGCCGAAATGTCGTACACAGAGGCGTTTTTCTTTTCGCCTCAATCAGAAAAGCGGCCACCGTAACCGGCAATCGATCCCGCGACCTCGTGCTCAGCGGCGCAACGCCTTAGCCACTGAGCCACCGCGGCGGGACCATCAAGCCCACAATTCCACCGAAGCCACCGACGGCAAGCTTGTATTTGTGCCAGAGGATGCATTTACAATGTTTTTTTTATACGAAAACTTCATGCGTTCAGCACGCACGATTTCGTCGCTTCTTTAAGCAGCGTGAAATTCGGCCAAGGTTGTGAAGCTCGCTGTAGGGCCCTGAATAAGAAAAGAGGTGAGCAGAGACAGCGGCAAAAGCATTTGATTGAATAATTGCGGGGTTTATTGCGCCGACACTGCACAGGCGATGAGTCGCGCCGTAGTAGCGGGCCCTAGATTAATTTTGAACACCTAGGAATCCTTAACGTGCGCCGAAATCTCGAACGCCACGGCCGGGAGGCAAAAGAATTTGAAGCTTCGGAGACGCCAGTAGGCGCCTTCAAATTGACGCACTCTAGATTCTTTTTTGAAGCGTATGCAAGAAATAAACTGGAACATGCCCTTCAAAGTGTGCATGTGTGTACTTATTTTGAAGGTGTGCACTGATTCCAAACAAACCTAAACGTACAGGAATTTTTTCCCCGACATTCACTATTTTAACCTAGTTTTCTTGGATGTCAGACAATTTGTTGTAAAGAATTGTACATCAGTAACACATGAAACGCGATCAAGACGGCTGAAACACGAAAAGCAAAGTTTCAGCAATGTTTCAGCAAAGTTTCAGCCGCGAAACACGAAATGGAAAGCGCAAAGCCTTTGAAGGCGCGAAGACTGCCCTCTAGAAGTGTTATTCAACATGGATTGTATACCTTCTCCAGAAGCTAATATCTTTACGTTTCTTTGTGGGCATTTCTAGTTTCTTGTTCACGTTTGAGAAGTGCAGTACTGGAAGTTGGGCAAGTTGGTGTCCGTTCATGATGAAAAAAAGCCCGGAAGGAAGACAGCACGCCGCAGGCCAGATAGCTCTTGTCTGAGTTAGGGGGCTACCTCTGCCTTTGGCGCTATTTTCATCATTCAGTATGCGTTCATGTTCCAAGCTCGCCCGCATGCGCACGAAAACTGTCCTTGCCTAGAAACGGCAGATACCAATGCACCTGGATCAATACCTAGGCACATATTACATTCTTACTGAATCTGCATTGAACAGACGGACGTTCTAGCTCTGAACAACGAAAGGAGCTCATCTGCTGAGGTGCTGTATAGCCGAAAGAAGCGAGAGAACGAGTGAAGCAACGAAGCCCTCTGCACGCAAAGTGTGTCAGCGCAAGTTCCAAATTACATCGTCTTGTTAGTCCTGCCTTCAATTGAAGAACTGCTCGCAGCCTTTTTGCGTAGTATATTTAAGGACGCAAACCACATTTCTGCCTATTAAGGGTGATTTCAGAAGAAACGCAATTCCAGCCGCCTGCATTCCGTACTTTCGGTGGCAGCGTATCGGCGCTTGCGCTAGCTCCCCTCCTCTATTGCGGCGCCACCTAGGCGCTGTAATCGCTGATCTGTGCAGCCTCTCACTTCCGCCCGTCACACTGCCCCTTCCAGACAGCATGTCGTCACGACTCAGTATGTCACGCTGCCTCCCCCTTGCACTTTCGCAATGCGTCACCGCTGTGTAGTGCCATCCCCGAACAGTTTTACCGGGTGTTTTTTCGTCCGTTGGCAGTTCATCCAAACCACGCCACATTGGCGCGCGAGGTTCAAATACGATTTGCAACAACATGATCGGCGGAGGCGACGCGCTGTAAGATGAGGGCGGAGTAGACCACGCCGCCGTGCGTTCGCTGATCCCGCGATGACTTCCTGAGACGCAGAAGCTGTGCGTCGTGACCAAGAAGACTGCAGTTCACGCGGCGCTCAAATTTTGCATCAGCAAGAATAGTATTCGTCATCTGCTTTTTTGACAAAAGAGGGTAAAAACCAATAAAAAGCAAGCGTTACAGCTTTATGCGCAGGTATATCGTGATGACTCACTTTTGAAAAGTATACAACGCTTGGTTTGATATCAGAGTAGTGGACATAGAAGCTGTGAATTTATGGAGGATGCCCATCAGGTGCAATGGCGTAGTAAGCAAAATTTAACTGAGGAGTGGTGGCTGCACCAGAAATATGGCTTCCTCTGCTACACGATAAGTAAATATTTATTGCCTCATGAAAGGTACTGTAAGTGAACAGTGACGCATGAAACGGACAAGGACGATGAAAAGCAGCAGCCCTTGTCGCGTTCTCTTTTATGTGAGCGGTTCAGTTTCCAAGGCGAACTTCAACCACCTAGGTCTCCTGTATAATGAACACGACAAGAAAATATTGCAACATTTCAGTTCAATCCGTACACAATATCTGTTCTTCACGGATTTCCTGTGGCCTGTACTCACTGCCTTTGTTCTGGGGTCGAGCCTTCGATGTTCCGGTAAGTGCCGTGTGAAGAGCTATCGTTCGGTATATTTGCAGAAGGTGCCGGCAAGTGGAGAGATAAGAAGCACAATGGACGCGCAGAAGCCTCTGCGAAGCCATCTGGTTGTTAAAACATCTCTTTCGAGTTTGCGAAAGATGGGACGCTGAGATGGCAAAAATCTCCTCCCCCCATTCATTTTTTCATTCTTCCTAGAACAGTCCCTCCTGTTTCCTGAGAAAGCAGATTTAGAAGGAGCCCACGTAGAGAGCGTGCAACTCCTCCAGTCCGTAGACGGGGACGTCAAAGAGCGGATGCATGGTAATCACACCACGTCAAAAAAGAAAAGAAAAATTAATTCAGGAAAATACTATCTGAAGATTCACTGGTAAATCATTATCAATGCGGTGGAATCTCGTAGTCCTCCCTTGCTAACTTCATGCTCGGAAAGATCCCCAGGCTTTGCTCTTGATTTCTGTTTTCCCGGCCCGGAGTGACTGCAACCTCTATTCTAATGCGTGAGCAAATGACAGCGGAAGTCACGGAACCGACCTCGACTGCTCTGCGGCGTCGAGACAAAGCTGCCACAGTAAACCGCAATTACTTGGCGAGAAATGACCGAGGATATTATACCACTAAAATAATCTAACAAATATGCGGCCAATGCAAGCATGCGGGGCTGTGATCTCGCCCGAAGGGGATTTACACGATACACTGACCAGTCCGCCTAATTTTCAGAGAGAAGAAAGCGTTTTCTAAAACATATCACTTCACAAACAACTTCACCACAAGTTACTTGACAAAATAAAAGCCTGAGATGTTGAGTTTTTTGTCGAGAAAGAGCACAGCAAGTCACCGACAACAGGCTGTGAAAGAGTGGAGATGTAGAAATATCAGCGGTCATCCTCTCGGCAAAAGCAGAAAGAAAAAATGCTGCACCCTGATACATTTTTTCTCCCGTTTTGTACCCTACGGCAAAAAAAAAGGAAGCTGCGCAGAAAAAAGATATTAGAAGTGGCGGAGAGGGCAAGAATAAACACGCAGCAGCTCGAAGCTGGCGTTCAAAACATTTCTTTCCAATTCAAAAGAACCGTTGGCGCAATTTTCAGTTTGGAAATTACAGGTTGGAATTTACAGGCTGACCAATGATGCACAACTAAGTGTACAGCACGTCGCGATCCAAGGTACACAGCTGCATTAGCCTCTAAGAATACACTGCGCATCATATGCTATATTAACAAGTGCAGCAGTACGCCCTATTTGCCCCAGCCTGCCAATAAGAAACATCCGAAATCAGTGTCGCACAGATACAATAAATACTGAAATGTTGCTAACCCATTCTGCCTAGAGGAAAGTATCACTGATACTTAAGACAAAGGTGTGTAAATGTAGCAATATTATCTGTAGAACCGAAAGCCGCAGTAATAGTAATATGTTGCCCAGGATAACATCAAGGGGAGAAGTTAGGGGAAATCTTTGTCTGTCTTCTTCTCCCTTCAGGCGGGATCCACGAGTCCCTGGACAAAGGTGGCAACTTCAAACATCCGGGCAAATTGTATCTGCATGTCCGGGTCAGAACACAGCAGCGTGGTGTGACACCGCTCCGTGTTTTAATATTTTATAAACGTTAGTCTCTGTCCGCAGTCCTATTTTTAAGCAAGCACGACCAAATCATGTGTTGCCTATTTGCCATGCTACCACAAAAACTTCGACAAATTTTGTATCACTCCGTTATAGGGCATGTCTGAAGAACCTACGATTAAGTAAAAGCGAAACCCTTTACATGTGAGCTGTTATTGGCTCATACGACTTTAGGTTATGTGTGAACCGACTTCACTGTTCGGTGACCAAGATGTTTTTCGGTGAGTTTTTAAAAGCTGGCAGGCAGATATGAAAGATGTGGCCCATCTCTTTCGGCTAGCTTATCATTATCATCAGAATGACGTTATAAAGCCCCTACTGTGTGCGGTACCAGCGGCTCGCCCCGTTTTTTTACTGGGGAGTACGCGCATACCATTGTTTACAATTGGACTAATCTGCTATAAACTCTGTATAGCGACTACATTTATCTCGGACATTCGCACTTTATTTCATTTAAAGAACTTGAATATTTAGAGTTTAACTTTCTTATTACATCCCTTTCTGCTTGTCTAGAGTTGCAGGTACCTCCTTCAAAATCTTGAAACGCATTTAGATATTCATGGATAACAGGTTGTGCAAGTGCCGCTTATGACGTCAAAGTACGCCAAGTATGTCAGAACTCAAGACGTTAATGAAGGAGTGATTAGAAATTTCCAAATGTTTTCGCGTGGAGTAAACCCTTAACTTAACGAAGCGCTGAAAGAAAGAAAGAAAACAAAACGATACGACATTTCACCTTTATCGGTAAGATCTCAGGGGGAAAACAGCGCAAAGACGGGGACTAACGGACGAAAAGACAGTACAAGCGCCGTTAGTTTCGTCCGTTAGTCCCCGTCTTTGCGCTGTTTTCCCCCTGAGATGTTAAACCAACTAGCCCAATCCCAAGCTTTATCGGTAAGAGCCGTAGAATTTCACAAACGTGAAAAGTGCTTTTGTTTAGGAAAGTGTGTAAGGCAAGAAACAAGAAAGTTACCAAACTAATATTTTTATCCCGTGGTGCACCTTGTATAGATCATACTGATGCCCCGCGTGCTGCCTCATGCGTTATGTGAAAGCGACTCGGTCACTATAATTTTCAAGGTGGTGGGTTGCCCTCTTGATGTGACCAGGATTTGTTTGGACATGTCCGAAATAGGGTTATGCCCTACACCAACATTTCTACATGGCTTCGTCATCATCGTTTAACTAAAAATACTGTTTAAAATGTGTCAGCGTGATGTTCAACTATGAAAAAAACAAAAAATGTTTGGCAACAAATAGTAAAAAGTAACGCCTTTAAAAAGGGGAAACACGGTATGAACCACGTGCACTAAGACCTCTTTATATAGCGCGTACGAAGTTAGCTGTTCTACCGTGCTTTCGTCCAATCACAAGACTTCTGGCTTCATTTACTTTGGAGCTTGCTATGAACGTAGTCTCGTCGGAGTCAACCCCTCCCCCCTTGAGGCTAACAAGCGTACACTCTGAATTGTATTTTCCTGTATTTTATGTTCGGAAATGTTGCACAAAAGAGGACAGTTGGATCTATTTCAGAACTTGGAATTTATTTTTATCATGATTCATAAACGGGGAATTATTTCAAAAGCAAAAACAAATCTGTCCAGCCCTTCATTATATCTGTATCCAACGCTGAGGTACATGCTGGTAATCTGGGGTGATATTACTGAGGCTCTACATCGCGCACTAAAAGAATGTAGGTGAGGGGCGCAATTATTCGTCACGTATTGTCACGCATTGCTGCTCATTCAATGCTAACGTACGTAAACTTTTGCGGGACTTGCGAGCTTTCCGACGAGCGCAAAGACATGTCAGGTGCCACCTAATCAAGGTACGTCAGCAACGTTGGCGTAGCTTCTGTGCTACGTTGAATGCCGGACAAGCTTGAGACGCATATAGCGTGTTATTAATTAAATGTGCAAACGCCGCCAGCAGCAAGATCTGTTCACGCTCCTCTCGCTGCACGAACACGCGCCCTTGAAAGAAGTCTCCGAGGAATATTGCAGACTTCTGTCAATGTCATCAACGCTTTCACCCCGACTTGTGCGTGTGTCTTCCTCTACGATGTTCGAGTGTCAGAACCAACCCTTGACCTTCATTTTACAATGGATTAGCTTCGGCCATGTTCGATGTTAACAAGCGCTACACACCAGAGCAGGATGGCAACATGATGAAGTCAACTCCTTGTCACGGCCTTCTCAGCTGCGTCTTTTGGAATTCTATAATTCAATATGGCAAAGAGGGAAGGTGTCTCCGGAGTGGAAGCTTACGAAAATTTTAGCACTTTTAAAACCTGGAAAATCGCCTAGAAGCTATGCATCTTGCTTGCCTATTTCCATGCTGAGTTGTGTTGGAAAGTTAATTGAAAAAATGGTACATTCAAGGATCATCCGATTTTCTGAGACCAGAAAGACTTTCCCCCAAGAAATGAATGGCTTCCGTCGAAAGAGATCTCCGATAAATAACATCATCGCTCTTGTGTATTCTATGAAAAAGTCACTCAATGCTGGCTGCACACCAACCGCCCTTTTCCTGGACATGAAAAGCTGCGTTTGATTCTGTCCTCCACGCAGCAATCCTTGCTGCTCTTGAAACCATGGTCTCGGGGGTATGATATATGCATGGATAGCGGACTACCTTGATGGACGGCAGCTTTTTATGTCCAATCCATGCAGCCCCACATTTAAGTACGCTATAGAAAAGGGTGTACCACAAGGTGCTGTACTAAGTCCACTGCTATTCAACGTTACCCACATTTCACTCAAGCGAGCCCTGCCGCGTGGAGTGAAGATGCAAATATGCAGATGACAACTGTATCTGGCGTGCCTCACGTTCTCGACGATATACACAGAGGCGCCTATAGAAAGCCCGCCATAACATCTCGAGCTACTTCGCAGTCCGCAACCTTTCAACTGTCCCCCGATAAAAGCGTAGCCATGGCCTTCACGCGAAAAAAACATGGATTGCTATCCACTGATTCGTGGCGGCCGTGCACTTCCATATGCACAACTGGGTTTATGTTTGGACAGTGATTGCCGTTCAATTGTTATGCTGGGCAACAGCTATGTAGATGTTGTGCAGCATAACCTACCTATCATATCAATAGCCTCGCTAAGCTAGAATGGATATCAGACACAAGCAAGAAGTGTCTTGAGGCAGCAAGGTACACCAATTGGGTTTCCGAAAGCATCGTCAATGGTCGGAACCCTTGTAGAGGCACGTTGTTTGCCTATTGACGTTATTAGGAAACAGGAGACTCTCCGTGTGCACCGGAGGCATCGGCGTCACTCAGGAAATCACTTTTTATGTGGGGTAACCTCAAGCTTCTCCAGCCCCGGATTCGCCCAAGCAATTGGCACTATACCCCTATTACTTCCATGCCATCCCAAGCTGATAATCCCTCCACATTCCCATCCTTGGAGCGTTACTCCCTTACGAATTCAGTGTCGCATCTCTGCAATTTGCCATAACAAGACTATGTCCCATACAGAAATACGACAGATCAGGCTAGAATACATGTATAAAATGCATTCGGCTAGAACTTATATTTACGGATGGAGCGTCGTCCCTGCAAAGCTCTTCATCCTGAATGTACAAGCCAATTACTGGTGAAATGTTTTTATTTTGTCTGGAGCGACCAACGTCCTCTACAGCGGGTGAGCTCTGTCTTTAAAGAAGCAATTGCTTACGTCCTAAGCCACGAGCCGCATCGGTGGAGCATCTTTGCAGACTCCAAGACAGCTCTGCAAGTTTTGTCAAGAAGGAGCAGTTCGTCCCCCCACCATGAAACGCTTCGATGTGTCTAACCTTCACTACATCGCTTGCAGTGGCGGGCACCATATAAAAGAGCAATGTATACCTGGCCGCTGTGGTATTATTGGAAATCAAAAAGCCGATGAAGTGGCACCTGTGGGCCTTAACCACAGGAAATACCGTAAAGTCTCTACAAAAACAGAGGCTTCTACAATGACGTATGGCTTTGCAGTAACTGAAAGAAACCGGCTATGGTATAACGAACCGAACAACGAAGTACTGCTTCACGCGATTGACCCAGATTTAAAATCAAGACTTCCAAGTCAGCTCCCTCCTAGCCTAGAGACATTATATGATCGTCTACAACTGAACTCGGCCTTCGGACTGAGTACCAACCTGTACTGCGACAACTGCGCCTATGCAGAAACAGTTAAACATATTTTATTAGAATTTTTGTCCTACTTGGCCCTAAGATCCCGCTTTTTTGAAGATGTTGAACGCCTAGATCAAGGGCCGGCAACTTTGGAGATTATCCTAAGACCATGGACTTGCTCCTCAAATCAGCGTCAGGCTCTAAAAAGTTTGTTTTCTTGTTTGGAGTACATTAGTCACATTTTAAAATTGGAAATTCTGTGGCGCAATCTAAAAACATTCCATCACGCACGTCAATCTACGCCAGCGTTCTTTTTTTTTCTGCCCACCTCTTTGCTAGGGCCTGATTTCCCTACAACCCCGACCCTAGCAGAGAAGCATGTAGGCGATTGCAAGCGGAGGCAAAACTCTGCTGTATCAATAAAGAGCCTTCTCTCATTTCTCTCTCTCCTAATAGGGAAAAGTAGAGTAGCCTGCATGATAATAACTCGCGAATTTCCGCGTAGCCTTATAGCTTAAAAACTGTTGCTTTTCGCCTTCTTCAGCTTGTCGATTTAACAAAATATACTTTTCAACACTGGGTAGAGGCCAATGGGCGCTGTTCACCTGAATGCTATAGAAAAGGATGATCCGCTGTGATGGAGATTACAGCCTTAAGCAAGAACCATGATCGCTTGTATTTGATATGTGTGTAATAGAGACGCTGGCCTTGTTCTTTTGAAAAACCAACTCAATCTAGAAATGTTCATGTGCGGTACGCTTCAGAGTTTGTGCAGCATTTGCACACACCTATCTGGTGTAGCTCTCAAGTGTCATTGAGAGTTTTGGCAACATAGGCTTGAGAATCCTAGACATTCTTGATTATGTTGCGATATTTTTACCCATGTTCAACAATGTATATATATCAGGAGAGTAGCACTACTCTTTAGGAAGCCCACGTGGTCTAGGAGGCTCATTAGCTGTACTTGAGAAAACCGGGCCCCCTTCAGTGAGTTATGCTTGGGGGAAGCTAGTAAATAAACTTGGTGGTGTGTTCAGCGGAATACGCATAAGTATGAGTATCGGCTGATCACACCAACACGTTCAGGCAGTTTTAGATACTGTGGTTGCTAGACGTCCGTTGGGGGAGCCCACATGTCTGGCTTTACATGACTCCACATTCTGGCAGTTTTTAGAAGCGGTGGACTTAGACGTCCCTTCGTGCCTCGATTGAGAGTGCTTTCATACCGCCCCGAATACCATAAAGTCCGTAACAGGTACTGATTCCAAATATATTTCCAGGATATGTGACGGTTCAGTAAAGTAAAATATCACGGATGCCAGGAAAGGTACACCAGATAGGTGCAACCACAGTGTACTGGTTCCTTGGTGCACAGAGTGCATTCTCCCGCAGAAACAAGACTGGCCACTCAGGTGAAGTATTCAACTAAATCATCCCAATTTCGGAAGAGGCCTTCGTCCTGCACCGGACATTCATTGGCCAGCGATTGTGAACAGCAAAGTTTGCCGTCGTTTTATCCTCATCGGGAAAGTTTTGTCAATATCCATTTATAGAGCTATGCCATTTGTTTAAACAAGTCAGTTTTTCTCTGCCTGTAACACTGCTTTATAATCACTGCCCCTGTTTCGGCATCAAAATGACTAATGACAGGTTGCATTGAGTTTGGAAATTTTTAGAGAGCTGAGAAAACATGCCCTTTACAGAACCTTTGAGTTCGGACATTGGAGTGCTAGTATTTGAAAAAGCGCTCCGCCAGCTCACACCACACAACTCACATAAATGCAGCACGAAGTTTTGTCGTGTTTTGTGGTAACAAGGCATGATTTGGTACCAGCGTCCGCTCTTCTTATTGTGACAAAGCAGCTTTCCTTCGAGGAGCCACCGCTATGAAGCCGTATCTACGTGTAGGGTACGTGGCCAAGCCTGGACAAAGACGTAGAACGAAATGCCGTGAGCTACGTAGGGCAGCTCACGGCAAGACCTCTAGCTTGGTTGGCTGCTGCCTCTGACTCAGTTTCTTCACACCTGCACATAGTGTAAATACAGCCATTCTAACTTCGTATACCTCTTCTCTGCTTGGTGAGGTGAACTTTTATTCGCGTCAGTCGATAGAGCTTCGCAGCGGACGCTAGCATTGACAGGGCACAATGGCCACCAATTTTGGACATTCACTTTAGCCAGCCATGCCACTGTCGTGTTGCGTGTGCTGTCCCATTCCCGTGATCCTGCTGTTGAGCCGGGAAAAAGAACACTAGGATCGCTGAATACCTTACTAATCTAACCACTATTTACACCTTTGAAAATAACCGGAGACCTTAACCGCGCTATGCCCAATGTACCATCTCTAAACAAAGCGGAAAATCGGACCATTATTCGTTACACAGTTACACACAATGCCGGAATTCGACTTGTATGATGACTTTTCTACGCTGACATTCACTTTCCTAACTTCAAATACACCTTTGTAAACGGCTGCAGACCGTAACTGCGCTACGTGCAATTTACCATCTCTAAACAAACCGGAAAACCGGATCATTAATCGTCACATAGTTACACACAAAAATTCAGGAATTTGACTTGTATGATGACTTCTGTACGGTGGCAATCCTTTCCTAACTCAAAATTCACGTTAAAATGTGTAATTTGTAAGGCGAGACCAGTGAATTGAGAAAACGTGTTTGTACTGTATGTAAAGCCAGGAAAGCAGAGATATGCGTATCGCAACCGAAATGTGTACTCGCTCTCTCGTTGTTTTAGGTTGATTTGTTTGCTTGCTTCGTATGTGGTATAGACGCGACTGTTCCTCCTCTTGAATGTATAGGCGACGCACTCAAGATTTTCACCGACGCGATGCAACGATCTTTCCACTCTACACACCTTTAAAGACTGCTCGTCGTGGGACCCAATATTGCCTGTATTATTATTCTGTGAGAAGGAAAAAAAATGTGCGCGTGTCTGTTTAGTTCTAAGGACAAGACTAAATTAGAATAAAATGATAGAACAGCTGTGCACAAAACAGTGCAGCCTAATAGGCTCTCTCAGTAACGGGAAATTTACTTTGTGCCTTATAAGCTCAGATAATTGCTGTAGAAGGGTAGAGTTTTTCTAGTGACATTTGGGCTCATCGCACACCGCGCACACACATCTATGGCTGAATAAGTGTTTTGACAGTACAATTATAGGTCCGGAACCCCTGCTGCGGCTGAACTAGGGGCAAGGCTGTGTGCGCGGAATGCAGCAAAATTAATTGGCATGTAGCCTAACAGCGCGCTGCTCGCCTAGGCACTTCAGGCCGTACAATTACTTTTACAAAATAATTATAGCGGACAATCACGTTGCGGTTGAGCAGCCGGGTTCGTGTGTAAGATACAGCCCTAAATTAGATCATGTCGGAGCAGCCGGAATGCTGCGAAAGTTTGAAAGCCTGTCTTTTGAACAGGTCAAAACCCCGTCCTGCAGAAAAAGCTGAACAGGTCAATTGATTGATTGATTGTAGGATTTAACGCGCCAACACAACTTGGCAATGAGGCGTGCCATTGTGGAGGGCTCCGGACTAATTTTGACCATGTGGAAATTTTTGATGTGTGCCGAAACCTCGTACGCACGGGCGTTTTTGCTTTTCGCCTCCATCAGAAAAGCTGCCTTTCGTGGCCGGAAATCGCACCAGCGTCCTGGTGCTCAGCAGCACAATTCTTTAACCACTGAGCCACCGCGGCGGGTCTGAAGAGCCCGCTAATTGGAAAGGTTCAGCAACCAGCCTCGGCCAAAAGTTCATCGGGGTATCAGTGACAAAGATGCGGAGCCACCGAGTGGTTCTTTAACTTCTGACGACCGTATGCCTGATTAAGAAAGGATGTTAGATGTGCAACAGAACAAGGTGGTGGCAGTCTAGTTAGGAGAACAAGGTCGATTAGGATCGCTGTCAGAAACGTGTGCATTTGTAGCGATACCAAGCTTGCTGGCCTAATTCTCGTGTATTTGGAGAACTCTGTGGTGGTCCAAGAATTTGAGACTTTCTGAACCAAACCGTTGACGTAGATGGAAAAAGAACCTTGGTGTGCTTACGTGCTTCGAAGGAGAAAGCCTAGCAATTACCAGACTCTGTTGCTTCTTCATCGTGGTTGCCTCTCGTGCTTCGATCCAGTTTTTTCGACTTCTCATAAAAATTACTCAGACAGGTATGCTGGCTGTGAATTAAACAATAGGTTCCGACCGTAGCAAAACTAATCCACGTGCACTGGTTAAATTCACGTTCCACACGCTTGCGTATCACGCAGCACGCACATGGCTAAGTCTCATTCCCCTTCTGCAGGGTACCGGGTTAGCACAGTGGTAACGCACTTACCTCTTGTTCTTATGACTTGGGCTCAAACTTTCCTGGAAAGAAAGTGCGTATTTTTTCTTATATTTTCCCAGCGACGGGCATCTTTGTACCATTTCTCTTAACGACCATGGCAGTTATTTTGTGCGTGTGATGAGGAATCTACAGCTTTCACCATAGAAATTTCATTCCTTCTTTTCAAATGCCGAGTGCAGTTCAATAAAACAATCCTCTACATATATTTCCACATGAAACGTCGATAGGTGGAAGGGGGATTTCTCTAAGAGCATTTTAATAAAACTCCATACTGTTCTATTGTAGTAAAGGCGAAAGCATTAGTGCTGAATCGTGGAGTGGATATGATAGTGTTGTATGCGCCGCAACGTTTCACACGTCGTGCCGATGCAGACGGTTCAGATTCCGTCGGTGTATACACCTCACCTATGAAACTTTCAGAAGTGTCGTGTATAAGGCGGCCGCCTCTTCATGTAGAGACAATGCCACGTGTATACATTCTGTGCACGGTAATTAGGTGATGTCTACAGTGGCATGTGTCAGATAGTATGCACGCGTCCTCTCATCATCGTCATCATCACGCCGTTCCCTTTGTGGCGGTTTTTTATTTTTCTTGCCCTTGACAGAGAGTATGGATGAACCAACATTGTTCCCCAACATATAATATACGATCAGGAGACTGCTTTGCTACCAACGTAATAGCTGCTTTCGTAGTTACCACGCTAACAGTTCACTAGTACAGCAGCAACCAACCGGTTCCTGGCGGGCAGACAATAATTACCCGAGTTCTTAGGCTGATGTGTATCTATAAACACTTTTGCTGCTTCAGCCAAGTTTGAAGACCAAAAGTGTGTCCTGAGTGTGAATCCTTCGTTAAAATTACGAATATAAACAATTTAAAAACACATAACTTAGCGCCGCAGCTGCCAGTAACCAAGTGGACAAAGCCTAAATTAAAGAATTCTATTTTTGTTAGACATTACTGGGTAGCCTCAGATGCCTAAATATTGAATGAGTATTTCTACATTCCGAACATACACGAGCTTCATGAAATAATGGGCAAAGTGCCTCCGTACAAGGACAATGACCAGCCGCAGGGAGAGGGGGCATCCTTGCGTGTGCTCAATGAGAGCACGTGTGTCCATGAAGCGTCAATCGCTATAGTATTTTTTTTAACGTAGCAGGTGTGTTCAGGGCACCAGTAATATAGAAAACAGGATTGAGAGGCCGTAGTCTGAAATTGAAAAACACATTTTTAAACGTGAATGCTTTTAAATTCGTAGAGCAAATATCAGGGGAGTTCAAAAAACTTAAGGCTTGGCGAAATCAAGCTTACACGTTATTTCGTCAAGAAAAATAGTAAAGTCTGCCTAGATGACTTAAGAAAACAAGTTATAATGCATTGGGAATTCAGCGTAGGGAACCCAGACAAGACAAATATTAAAAGAGGGGACGTAAAATCCAAATCCCGGGGCTATGCTCCGCTCCAACAATGTTCGGAAAGGTCGGATGCATGGTAAAAAATTTCCCCGCATTTCCCCGAGGGGAAGAATGTGAAAGTGCGAATGCAGGAGTTGAATTTGCGCGGTTCGGTAATGTTCGCGAAAGAGAAGATCACACACACCACACAACTACCAAAGAAAGAAAGATGCATTCTATTCACAGACAACTAGTTGTGTTGTCGTTGTACTTGATTGCTAGAGCGGATCTCAGCTTTGAAATTTCGTGTCAGTACTCCTTTAAGCGGGTGCGTTGGCCCTTCTCACGCCCGATTCCTCGCCAATCCCCCACGTGGGTATGTGCCATGCACAGACACCTATTTGTGTTGTCGTTGTACTTGATTGCTAGAGCGGATCTCAGCTTTGAAATTTCGTGTCAGTACTGCTTTAAGCGGGTGCATTGGCCCTTCTCACGCCCGATTCCTGACCAATCCCCCACGTGGGTATGTGCCATGCACAGACACCTATTTGTGTTGTCGTTGTACTTGATTGCTAGAGCGGATCTCAGCTTTGAAATTTCGTGTCAGTACTCCTTTAAGCGGGTGCATTAGCCCTTCTCACGCCCGATTCCTGACCAATCCCCCACGTGGGTATGTGCCACAGACACCTATTTGTGTTGTCGTTGTATTGATTGCTAGAGCGGATCTCAGCTTTGAAATCGTGTCAGCGTGCATTACCCTTCTCACCCGATTCCTGGCCACGTGGGTATGTGCCATGTCAGCGGCCAGGCAGCGCGCGCCCATCTCCCCCCGTTGCCAAGGAAGACGAGGAGATTCCTGGCCAATCCCCCACGTGGGTATGTGCCATGTCAGCGGCCAGGCAGCGCGCGCCCATCTCCCCCCGTTGCCAAGGAAGACGAGGAGCGCGCGCACCCGCAGCTGTTGCTATGTAGACGGACGGCGGTCACCGGAATTCAGGGTCGCTTATAAAGTGCATTCGCACTTAAAAATGTCATTTTAAAATATACAAGTACATTTATCTCAATTAGCTCATTGCGGTATGACAAATGTCACATACCAGTGCGGTACAGGCGGTGGCGTCTTTGTATATTCACGCCGAATCCACCTATTTCTCACAGTCTTAATGAAGCTAACAAACTTCAATGGATTAGCGGAAACAATCATTTTGTAGACACAGACCCGAGCGCATTTCTAACTTGAAGGATGTTTTTCTAACTAGAAACATCATGGGAACTGCTTTTAGCTTCACAAGAATATCGAGGGTACCACCTAGTCGGACCCGCTGTTGATAGTATGTTGAATTTCTGTTAAACCCGCAGATTTTTCTCGTGTTGCCGCTGGTGCAGTTTCACATTCTAGCCACTTCCTCCCAGCGACAGTTACAACGAGCGGCATTTAAAACTGGTCAGCCCCTTCTGCCGTAGCGGTCTTTATCGGTCAACACCCCTCCCACCCCCCGCTTCGCCCGCGAATAGGGGCTGGTGCGTCGTGAATCCTAGCAAGGTGGAATGGAGCTGTGACTGACGGGGTGACTAATACTAGTCTCGCCTCTACAACGTTCTACAGTCCGTCAACCTTTTTTTAAACCCTCCTGGGCGCTGCTTTTTGTCGGGCGCTTGGTATTTCTGCGCAATTTTGTGTACGTCGAAACAATTTTGTACGCTTTTCTGTCCGTCACAGTGCGAACTTTGAAGGTAAGGATGTATAGCTTAAGCCATAGAAAATCACAATTATTGACAACCTAAAATTCCACACCACACAGCGCCCGCAGCGATGGCCTTAAAGATGTTACCAAAGCACCGATCCAGTGGTGTATGTGTGTGTGGACCTTTTCTCGCACGCACCATTGCAATCATACTGTAGCGCTCATTGCCGGTAGATTTTCTGTGTTGTTTGCAACCTCATAAATGAGCTTTTCTTACGGAACCAGGCTTATGCAAGAAAGTCGGGATGGAGTCGCTACCCTGTCTGTTTTCATATTAGCAATAATTTCCAGATCTGTAGGTTTCAAAAGAACACTTACGCGATCACAAAAACACAGACGACGGTCCCACTGCCGAATGTGGTAGCGGCCCCTTCCTTCACATTTTATAGTCTTGGATTAAGCAAAACAGCATGACAAAAATCAATGAACCGAAGTGCAAGAACAGCTATTTCATTCAACGAGAGTCCCGGTACAATTACTGGTGAATATTTTTGCTAAGAGAAAATGTGTAGTTTCTGAGGGTATACTAATTTTTTGTTGTTTATGGTAACTCGCCCAAAACACAACTTCTTTCGAGCGCTGAATCATTTCCGACGCCGCTGGTATCAACATAGGGTGCCAAGCAGTGGTTTTAGTCGCACGTATTGTCACATTTTGTTTCTGGAATAGCTGTAAAGCAATGAACGGGAGCATAAAATTCAGTTGAAAGAAGTTGGGTAATTTTGCGACCGAAAAACATACTGTAAAAAAATGGTAAAAACAATGTATAATAAAAGTTTAGTAATACAAAAACGAAGTAGCACAAAGAACTGAAAGTTACAATGTGTTTTGACCATTCTTTTGTTAACATATATAATATTTCCGTAATAGCCGATTTTTGCGGACTTCGAAATTACAATAGTTTTATTTCGAAGTTGAACTCTGTCTAATTTATGAAAATTATTTTTGTCCAGCGCTTTCTATAAGTTTAAAAATGCTATTTAAAGGTAGCTTTAGCTCTTTTATAAGGCTAAGAAACTTTTCGCACAATTGATGGGACGAGTGGAAGCCTCACTAACAACCGTCCGGACTATCATAAGTACCAGCAGCATGTTCCATTAAATATGCTTTTCTGCACATTATTAAAACTTCAAGCACAGGGTCATGACTGGTAGCGCCGCTCAGGAGAAATCCAACAAGAAGCAGTAGTCATTATGCCGATTGTTTCAAATGCCCATGCCCCGGACGCACTGTCCCATGAACGCTATACTTCATTTGGCGTGCTAACGATAGTGTTGCCAGCACTAAAACATACAATTCCTGCATTTCGTGTTACAAGATTATTATAAAAAATTCACCCATGCATTCTGTTCAGATGCTAACCGTCGAAACCTCTTCTTAGTATTAATCATATCGCATAAAATGAAGAGAGATATGGAATAATTATGTTCGCCTCGATATTTCCACTTATCTTACAGAAATAATCCCGCATTTAAAGTTGAAGTAGCTATGTGCACTGTTCTTCAATACATAGCGCTCAGTAAACAGTGTTCCCACGTGATAAAGAAGTCAGCCACGTATGCTACAGAAAAATAGCAGGTACAATATTGACGAGCTTGGTTCCCAGGGACCATTGTAGCATTGATTACAAGTGTATGTTTAACTCACGCCACAACCGTGAACACGTTTTGCACAAACTTTTAACGGTACTCCTGACATCCGGCACAGCGACGGTTCCCATCACGCCACTAAGGCTATTGGCACTGACAGTACGTAGCACAATAACATAAAAAAATCAGCGACCGATGTAATTGGCGCATAAAAAAACCACTTTTTATCGAAAGTAATCACCTAGGAAATAATGGCGCGTGCAATCATTGCAGTGTGTTTCTTTCTGCCAAAAGGTTTATCAGTAGATATCAAATTCTGTCAAGAAATAATTGAAATTTTAGCTCTGCTCCCATTCGCTGTCCATTAATAAATGAGTACCTACGTACCTGGGATGGGTATAAATTCCACAAGTCGCTGTGGTGAGGTTGCGCACAGCCTCAGTTCCAATATGAAGTCTCTCGTAGCCGCTTTCCTGCTTGGCCTGTCCATGTTTACCTGGACTCCCAACACAGTCTGGGCAAGTTCTGAACCTGACCAAGCGGTAACGAATCCGTTTGAGGTACGTTGGTTTAGGGAGTTCTGTTTGCTATGATCATAAGAAATTACTGCGGGCCTCAGTTTACCCCACACAAGGAAATAGGTCGGCCTGTTTGCCGACACCACGCTATGCCGGTAGGCTGCGTTTAATATTGTTCTCAATGCTTGCTGAAACGTAGTCTCATCGCATTGACTTTTCGAGCAGCTTAGCTGCGGCCCCTGGTTTAACTCCTCCAGCACACTGAACTTTACAATTGTTTAGGAGACGGTTCGATGAGCTTTTGGTGCGTGAAGCATTACGATTCTTACATATACACAAAGTTATCACGTTGCACAATATTAGAAAGGAGCCGCGAAGCAAATAAAACATGTATTTGTGCAGGGGTTTTCTCTGCAGTATTTGACATGTTTTGTCAAAGTACACTCCCTCTTTTCTATCTTCTGATTGAACCGTCGAATGAAGAAAGTCTCTGAGGCTATTAGTTAAACGGTAGTCTCTGTTTCTAATAAGCGAAGTATATTTTCAGTTTTACTATGAAGATTGCAACCGTTAAAGACGTTGTAGAGCACAGCCATTGATTTAGGTGCACCAAATCGAGCGATTAACTGATCGTTTTGTGAAAACTGAGGTATTTGGTAGTGTACTTGACTGTCTTCTTTTTCTATTTCCCACTAGTCTTCCCTGCAGCTGTGGAGGAGAATTTAAATCAGTCATCAGTGCCGTTTAGTAGAATTTTTAGCGCCTTTTATAAGGTTTACAACCCGCACCTTGGTGTTTCGAAACTGGTGCTGGCTTCATTCCTCCCTCTAGCTACGTTGTTATCTGGGTGGTTGAGCTACATACGTGCAACCTGCATGCTGAGTGCTCGTGAATAAGTGAGAGCAAGAAACAGTGTTTTCATATGTACGTTTACCGCATGAAATTCATTGTATTCCCACATTTTATATCAGCGACATTACAGGCCGCATCAATGGACCGCCAAGGTGTCAGGAGAGTTCAAAGTGAGACTGACAAGAGCGCTAATCCGGCAATGCGATAACTTTCTGAGAATCAAGATAAGGAAAGATCGCATAATAATAAAGCAAGAAACAAATAATACAGTAATCGAAGAGTTGGCGTCAAATCACAACTATCAACACTACTAAATTTCTGGTCTGTGCACCAACTAACTTTGACTATATTGGCAGTGAGCTGTTATGTTCGATGTTTCATGGAAAGAAAATGTCTGTTTGGCACCCAACGCATTATTTTTCTTGTTTCTAGATCCTCGAGAACATGCACCACGCTTACGGCATGTTTGACATGGACAAAGATGGGGATCTTGACTGCTCGACGGCTAACAGGACGGAAATCAACGCAGAGCAACAGACCGCCACCTATATCTGGGAACTATATGGCCCAGATGGTGAACCGTAAGGCCTAACTCGAGCCACGAGAACGTCTAAAATTATATTTTAGCCAACAGCACTGTTGTGGGGGGGTTAGCATGAGGTCACAAAGTGTTTTCACTCATTCAAGACCCTGTGGACAAAACCTAAACACCACCAACATAACAATGTTTCCTAGCACAATAATTACACGGGAAGAATCCTCGTCTCAATGGGCAAGTTTGGAAATTAGCAGAAGCCTGTCATCCGCTACATAATCTAAGGCATATATGGGAAATGGTTTTCTGTAGAAAACACCATCGGAGGTGTGCGAACTTCTGACGTGGGTGAAGTTTCAGGGTAGAAAGAAGGGGCTTCGACATCTCCCAATATTCTTTATATTTGTTCACACGATGAATGCATTGATGCCGTAAATTGGAGAGATAAAAATTCTTAAGCGATTATCTAAGCGACAAGCCTGAATACAACTATTGCCTATATGTTTGAAACTTTTTTTCTATGCCTTACGCCAACATGACCGCCTTGTGCTCCATTTTGGTGCTTCTATATTGTTTTTTTCTGAGAAAGCTACGTGGTAAAATTTACGCTGTCAACGAATATAATTTTTTGGCAAGGTTGTGCTTTCGTATCACTGTAACATTCGTGACCCAAGTGACTGACACCCTTAAATGAGCCCGCGAACATCACTTTACTGTAGCTACCATCCACCTCATTTTCAACGCAGAGCTGTTTATCCGTGGAGCGTTGTCATTAAACTCAGCACAGCCCAGCACATGTGAGGGTCCGCACAGTGCGGAGCTCGCAAAAATTAACAAGAACGAATACCCAGCGCACGTGAGCGTACGCGTCGAGCGTCTGGATGTACGCTTAATATTAGGTGGCTCTGGTGGAATGAGGAGTGCAGGCGCGCACGACCGGCGTCAAACAGCGTTGGAGCCACAATGCACAGAACCCCATCTCCTTAAAACGTGCTTAAGTACAAGGAAGACACACTTGCCGGCAGGCGGAAACGGAGAGATGGGACTACATTACAACTTCAGTTATTCATGCAACGACACTTCCAGGGTATAGAATAGCATAGAGTATTTGAGGGGAGAAAGGACAACTATCATCTTCCTCGTTAGTTCTAGTGCAAACACTATCTATGACCAAGCACACTGGCTAAACCCGTCCAATGCACATCCAGCTCTGCCCGCTACACGAAACTCTTTCTACGACCCAGAAAAGCTCAACAGAAAAAAAAACGATACGAGCGAAGAAACATTCTGATGCTTCCTATACGCTTCAATTTCAATTAAACAGCTGAGCAGCTAGCCCTTACTAAGTGTAACATGTCCGCACCAGGCTCAGACAAAATGGCGTGTACCATGATTCAGCACCTTCGCACAAGCAAGGTTGAAACGTTCATGTATTTTTAAGCGAAGTATGGTTGACAAGTTAATAACGTAAGGGGTGGAGAGAAGCCATTAAAGTTTCCATAATAAAAAAAGCGAAATATGTGTCGGTAACAGCAAGTTACTACCCGATAGCTTTGACCAGTTGACTCTCGAAGGTTCCCGTAAAACGACCAAAAACAGATTTGTACTTGGAATCCAACGGTATCTGGGCAGTTGAATGGCGTGCCCAGAAGCCCAATGAAAGTGACCGTGCTCACCGAGGATACGGAGCTTGTTTTTCGGCGGGCGGATCCCGGCAGGCCTGAGCCGAAATAGCTGCTCTATTCACGCGCGCGTGAAAGAGCAGCTCTGCGTCTTCGATCGCCGAAATTGGGGTGCCAGGTAGTAAAGTAATTTTTTAGGGCTTGCCGCGACGTCAAGAATTGTGATGCACGTTAGGTTTCAGTAAGCATGAGTTGGACCCATTACAAGGTAGAAGTAGTTGCAGCGGTGTTTAAGATACAGTGTCATATATTCGCGCAGAGAGTGCCTTTGTTTTGACCTCTGTACACACCCATCACAGGCTACCCTGATTAACCGGCCATATTTTACACTGGGGCGCAAAATGCGAAAACGCTGTCGAAACCTATTGCGCCAGTAAAAAAAGTGAATTATACAACAAATGGAACACTGATCTCAGACTTCGTTAGCAAAAAAAAAATCACTTATGATTACTGTGATTCCTAGTGCACAATTTGGGCGCAGCGCGAACTGCAGTCTTCACGGTCACGGCGCATATCTGCTGCGTCTCAGGAAGTGATCGCGTGATAAGGGAACACACGGTAGCACGTCCTACTGTGCAGCTAATTCGCAACGCGTCGCTGCTGCCGAGTATTTTGTGGGAAACCGTGTTTGAACTTCCCGCGCAAATGTGACATGGTCCCGATGAGCGCCGAATGGAGGGGAGCCTGGCGAAAGTGGTCGGGGTAGGGCGCTTCTTGGTGGCGACGCACGGAGAAAGTGTGAGGGAAAGGCAGTGATAGATGACGCCATTGCATCGCGTGCCGCCCTCTCCCTCAAACTTTCGCCACACTTTGCTCCGCAGTTTTCTTCCTCTCTTCGCTTGCTCGGTTACAACACTGAGGCCATCGCCGCCGCGAAACCACAGTATGGGCTACCAAAGTGGTGCTAAATAAAAACCTGTTAATTAGACGACTTATACTTCGCTCACGCTAATCCTTGTGCACGTCCCAGAGAGAAACTTTGTGCAAGCGAGCTTCAGTGTTTAAATAGGAGTTCTAGCAGGAACACTAGCTCTATGACCCCAGGTTATTACGATATGTGTTTGTGACTGATTTCGTTTTTATTCTTGTTTAAATTCCAGAATAACACTCCACCTTAATGTTAAGGTCGTTCCCGGAAGTGACCAGATTACATTTACGTATGGACAAGCACAAGGTAAATATAACGAGAAATGTCAATAAGTGCATTCTTCTGAACGAATAGGAAACTGGAGGATGCGTAAGGTTTGCCTTGAAGAAGCTCTGAAACACTGCCGATAAACGCTTTCACTCTGTTTTGGCGACTGGGAGCAGTGCGACAGCTATATTATCGCCAGCACGGAGCGGCAGTGCTGTGATTTGCTCGTCACAGCGATACGCCTTCCGTTTCTGCTTTGCTTTTGCGACTCTCTTTTTAAAGTGGCTATCGAGTGCGTTCATTGCTGAAACTAAGGAAAGCGGGCGAAAAGCCGCTATTTCGCTTTAATAATATAATTGAAGTGGTACAAGGACGCCCAAATCGGGAAAGAGAGAAAATTCTTTGAGCAAGTTTCTAATCTTAAAGCAGTCATTTTTGGCTGAGATACTTTACGAGCTCCTATTCTAAGTACTGATTGTGTTTGTTGACTACGCCCTGCAAGCAATTAAGATTTCGAGAAAAGTTGTAGAAAATCTTGCAGGGTCCCTTTAAAAGCGGAACGCACAAAAGCTATCCTACCTGAAACGAGGAAAGTAATCGAAGGTCTAGCGGTCATAGTGCGCCCGGCACAAATGTACGGCGGCAAATTCATGACAACCGTATCATGAGTATGGACGCGCTCCGGCGTATCAGGCCTCTTTAAAAAACTGCGCAGGGCAAGCGCTGGGCAGCGGCTATCAATGTTGGTGCCGTCAGGCTGGTCAGGTCACGCTGGCACAAAAAAGGGCCCCTTTGTACTTCAATGCGTTCGGCGTAGGGCGAGCAAAATTGAACTAAAATACCTTTTCCTGCACGACACAAAAATGCCAGCTAGCCGCAAGCTGCAGCACCGACCGCCGAGCGGTGAACACTCTAATGACAGGTGACGAGGCTGACGTCACTGGCGCAGACTGCAGAGTGCGACATCTTTCGCCGGTGGCTGCTGCCGGGAGGCGCTGGCGGACGCCAGTTACGTCGGCTACGGTTATACGTTTCGCCACTTTCGCCGCGCGTTCTAGAATCAACGTTACTTCAGCCTATAAAAGGCAATATACACCCATCAGTGGATTTTATTGTAACGCCAAGGACTCCTCGCGAGCAGGAAAAAGTTTCCACTCCAGATCACACGCCATTGGTTAGGGCCGCGCCTGTTTTCAGTGGCGGACCGCACGTGGCACATTGGGGGTTTTGTGACACATACGCATATGAACAAGTGGAGAAAAAGGACAGCTTTGGTGAGTGCACTAAACATCTGAGTATGCTAAGTGCACTGTAGAACATCAACAGTGTTGCCAAAATTTTTGCTTCAGAATATGGTGGCCAATCCGACAGTAGCTATTACAGGTGTGCAATCGATGTGGCAATAATAAATATTGCACGGTACAGGGAGTATCAACCCTCATGCAACTGCTGATTACGTGACAGCCGTAGCACTGAATGGGCCTGCGGTTTGATGCTATGAGCTCAATAGCCCACGTTGTTGGAACCAGGGTTCGAAGGTACAGTTCCCTGACGGCTTTCATCCAGACAGTATCTCTGGCTGCCCCGACATGAAGCCCGTCCGGTGATCTTGGAGGTGTCACTTCGCGAAGTCTCGACAGTGCCAGGCCACACTAACCGGCTTTCGCTGCCGAATGCCTTACTTGAATTTCTGCCTTCGCCGCGCACTCTTAGAGCCTATCGACCCAGTGTGGCTTTTGTCAAGAGGGCCAGATATTCGACCACCTGCTGCTGTCTTGCCGGCAATATTGATCCTCTCCGCACCCTGGATCCTTTTTTTTTGGTTCTTCATTTATTAACCTTTTTTGTACTGGACCTCCGTTTTCGGCTGGGGGATATTTGACGCGACTTCACTCTTTTTTCAAGGCTGGTTTTTTACCTTGTAAGTAAAACACATCACCTACGTAGTTTTTCCTGTACTGTAAGCTAGTTATTTTTAGTTTAGTACGATCTATATTTTCGCTCTCAAAATTGTTGACGTCACTTTTCCCTCAGACTTCGGGCTTCAATTATTCCTTGGATTTCATTTTAATCTTTCCCCCAGTGAGATCCCAATCCGATTTGGACAGTCCCCCAGAAGGGATACGCGCCATGATTTCTTGGCTCGTACCAATCAAACAACTATGCCTATTAGCCATGCGCACTATTCTTTATACTGCTTACAGGTGAAGAACCCGCAAGCACTGCTACATTCCTCTACGCGGACGATACTTGCGTCATTACGGCCCTTCCTCTACTTGGTCGACCGGGTAAGACGGACTAAGTAGCGTTCGCCGGTTTCATTTTGTGCTCGGACAGCATTCGTGTTAAAACGATCTAGTATAAGCAAGATGACACTTATTTTAACTGCCGCTACGAATAATTGCTAATTCCTCGCAACAATGAGAGAAGCGAAAGTTGCCATGGTAAACTCGAATGGTAGCTGATCATAAAATCAATTTTTTTACCTATAACCGATTCCTTATTCAGTACATTCATTATTAAAGGCGAATGCTGGGCATCTGGTGAAATAAATAAAACAATTTTTCAATCTATACCTTCGCAATAAATGGTCATTTATGCAACTAGGATGAAGCGCCGAAAGGGGCGCAAACATTACGTTCTTTTTTATTACTAGTTGCATAGTATGGTTTCTAATGGTTGTTTAGACCTGACATAAATTGCATTACATTGTGTATGTCTATTTATTGTCAGAGTGCGTCATGGGAGTGCCGGAAGAAGTCAAAACACGCGTCTCACAAAACTGCATCAGTCAGTTCGAAGAAAACTGTCATACCACTGTTCTGGGCTTCGACAATGACACGTGTAGTCAATGGTTCATCGGAGAAGAAATCGCGAGGTCTCAGTCAAAAGTCTGATTTCTGCTATTCGGAGGTGGCCTGATGTGTATGTCTGTACGTCGACTGCAAAAATAAAATTGATGAAGCGGAAATTGCCTGTAATATAGAAGCCAATGAAAGCCTAATCTTGGCTTGATTTCTGTGGATTTCTATCTTGCTGATTTGTATGCTTCTAACCTGGCTAGGTATAGGGCTGATAGCGATGCCCCAAATATATATATATATATATTTTCTCTCGCAGTTTCCTGTACAACGTGCGAGTAAACCCCGCGTGCAATTATTGCAACACCGTCTACACCGCCCCAAAGGCTGTATCTGTCTCCGTCGCACAGCCGTTCCACTCTCGTCCTTTTCCCCACAACTAACTTGTTTCCTCCTGTGCTTGGCTGGAACAATATTTTTGCCAGGCAGCTGGCCAAGCATTTTCGCCCTGTATTCTTCCCCAGAGAGACATAACCGAGAGAGGATTTGATGGCGCTGCATTCGTTCCGCTGCTGAGAGAGAGGGAGTGAGAGAGGGGGGAAACAGAAAAACAGAGTGAGCGAGGGAGGCAGTGAGCGAGAGTGGCTTTATTGAGCAATGAATTGCGGGGTGACTTCCCAAACCGGATATCAACGGGTGATCTTGGCTTTGGCTGCTCGTTCAACCAAGATAGTCTGTTCGTCGAGGCGGTGGCTGTATAACGCGCTCTCCCACTGCTAACGGGAAGCGTTGAAAGTTGGGACAATGTCGGGGTATCGTCGCACTCCCAGATTATGTGATGTAGTGTGCCTAAATGGCCGCAAAATATACACTGTAAGAAGTATTGTGTATGGATGAGATGATTTATTCGTACTGGGTTAGCGAACGTGTTGGTTTCATTAAAATTCACCAGAACCCATAACGGCATTCGCTGTTATGTGTTCTCGTGCATTTTAAACTGGGTTGGGCGGGAGGAAAGGTCCTTCTGGCTAGTCTATTATATTGGCTTATTTCCGGGTAGGTCTCAATCGGCGTTGGACTGTATCCTTCTATGGGGTCCGGTTGCTGAGATATGTTATTTGAAAGGCGTCTAGTCGAAGCGCCGTCCGCCAACTTCCTCTGCAGATGCGTTCGTTGCACGCTATCTTGACGGCTCCCGTGAATGGATTGTGGAGCTATTGCAAAAAAAGCAGAAATGGAATGCATGGCATGGGCGAGAGAAAATGCCGGTACTGCTAGACATCAAAAGGAACGGCAGGCAGCGCACGCCAAAGATGAAGCGAACAAACTGTTAGCGCTGAAAGAACAATTGGTATGGTGTACTGGAGGCGTGCGAGATAGGCGATCTGATGCGAGATATGTGATGCGTTCGGTCCTCTGGCGGCCTATACTCGGGGAAAACTTTCTGTGCAATGCAGTCAAAGCTAAAGAGACGAACCACGCCAGTTCGCTGCGCACCTGGAAGTAGTTCAACAAAAATAAAATTGACTGGCTGTAATTTAAGCAATAAAAAATATTTAGTTCTTCGGTTGTAGCCGTGGATTGATAATGCCACTAATTGCTATCTGGAATATATAAAACAGAAAGCATTATTTTTTTTAATTTTTTCGGTTTGTACTGTCGCCACTGACATCGCAATGGTTCTCTTATGAAAAAAAAATACGTGGCGTTATTTTCGACGGCCTTTGGCAGCTCGCGGTAGCTCGCCACTTTAGTTATTGCGAAGAAGGTATAGGAATCTTGACAACCAAAAGCTGCCAAACTAAACAAAGCAAGTGGTCTGCAAAGTGTACGCCCAAGTGAAACTGATGCAATCGGTACTATCCGTCGTTTCCGCAATCCGTTTGGTATGCAAGCTTGCCGGCTGAAGCGAGCGGGTTAGTAAGCGTGTATTCGTGCTGCTGTTTTGATATACTGCGGCCGCGCTATGTACGTGCGCTATACATGTCCGTGGTGCTGCCCAGTTTTGAGCTCCAGAAAAGTTTACAAATCAGTGCATGCCGTCAAAATTGCAGCGCTGACAAAATTCACTTCACTTCTGACCGATCCAATGTTGGGCAGTATAGTCCACGGTCTGCCTAAGTTTTCCAGCCAAAGCGTTGGCTTGTGTTCAATAATAATAATAATAACAATATTAAGAATAATAATAATAATATTCAATCAATCAATGAATGAATGAATCAATCAATCATGTTTATTTACGTGCCCAGGAAGAGCCAGAGGCCTGAGTGCTGGCGCACGGATGGTTACATAAAAACAAAATACAAGAAACATATTGCAAGAAACAAACAAGCAACAAGACACACAAATTGAAGTAGTGAAAATGACAGAAATAAAGCATAGGCGGAGCCTGGGTACCGGTAAAAAGATAAAAAAGAAGATAACTTTGTTGCTCTGCTTATTGTGAAGACCACACGACAGGCAGAGCAACAAAGTTTGACACTAATACAACAAAAACAACGGCAAGAGCGTAGAGACAAATTATAAGACAAACAAATGACAGTAAACCGTTTGAAAAATAGGCAACTATCAGTTGGTTAGACACAACCGCACAGAAACAAAATTCCAGAAGAAGAAAAAAACGAACGAAAGAAATAATAATATAATATAAAGATAATATCCAATCAATCAATCAATCAATCATCAATCAATCATGTTTATTACGTGCCCAGGAGAGCCAGAGGCCTGAGTGCTGGCGCACGGATAGTTACATAAAAACAAAATACAAGAAAACATATAGCAAGAAACAAAGAAGCGACAAGACACAGACAAATTGAAGTAGTGAAAATGACAGAAATACAGCACAGCTGACCTGGGTACAGGTAAAAAAGAAAAAAGAAGATGCCCCTGTGGCTCAGCTTATTGTAATGAATACACAACAAGCAGAGAACAAAGTTTGACAGTAAGACGACAAAACAATGACAAGAGTATAGAAAAATGATAAGACAAGCATGATAAGTAAACAGTTTCAAAACAGGCAACTATATTGGTTAAACAGAACCGCAGAGAACCAAATTTCAGCAATAAAAAAAGAAAAGCGAACGACAGAGATATCATAGATGTTTAACATACTGTGTTCCGCAGCGCAGTACGGTAAATTGTAAAAGAGCTTTGAAAGATGTCAAGGCGTTCAGAGAAGCGGTTGTAGCAATTCTGTATTCTGCGCACTGGAGAATGATTGGAGTTGCGCGCAGCGGTCAAGAAAGGGCGATGCGACCTGGTGGGCCTCTGTGGAACACTAAACTCTAAACAGCTAAGCAGGTCCGCGCAAGAAAGGTCACCATGAACAACTTTGTGAAGAAATGTAAGGTCTGCACGCATACGTCTGCGGTCAACGAAGAATGGAAGGAACTATGGGTAAGTCAGAATCAGGACCCGGACTGTGATTGTGATGACGGTGCTTAAATATGGAAAAAACTTCTTCTTTGCACACGTTCTATTAATTCACTACTAGATTTGGAGATGCCGTTCCAGGCAACACAATCATATTCTAACTGTGGTATACATATTGCACCGTATAGCATTAGAAATAAATCTGGAGAAGAGAATTCCTTTGTAATCCGACACTCATTTCCAAGACTTCGGAGTGCTCGCCGGGTGATGAGCCTAATATGAGAAGAAAAGAGAGGGTACTGTCGAAAAGCACCCCTAGGTCCCTAATCTCATCAACCCTTTGCAGAGAGCTCCCTCAATACTGTAGGAAAACAGCAGACGATGGGATTTCCGGCTGTAGGTGACAACCTTTGTTTTAATGGGGTTTAAAATTAGGCTGTTATTCCGGCACCAGACCGAAAATTCCAACACATCCCTCTGCAAGGCACAGCAGTCCTGAACACCGCTAATGTGCTTAAATAGTTTGAGGGCATCAGCATACAGAAGAAAATAAGAGTTTGTTAACACTGTTGAAACATCATTGATAAAGACAGAAACAATAAGGGACCCAGCACGGAACCCTGGGGTACACCACTTGTTGCAGGGTAAACACTAGACTTTTTGTAGTTAACATCTACATAAAAGGACCGGTCAAGGAGATAGTTGGACAACAAGGCAACAGGCTTGCTCAACACCGGACATAGTAAGCTTGTTAATTAATAATTTATGGTTCACTACATCAAACGCCTTACTGAGGTCAAAATAGATAACATCCAACTGGCCGTTTTCACAAACTGCAGCCGCCGAGAGCCTGTGTCATGAAGCTTGCAAGATTTGTAACCGTCGATCGACCCGAGAAAAAGCCGTGCTGATTTGGTATCAGAACGTTCTTGACGCAGGCAGCAAGAACGTTGTGCAGAGCTGACTCAAAGAGTTTTGAGGCGACACAAAGGAGTGAGATTGGGCGATAGTTGGTAACGGCTGACTTATCACCAGACTTAAATATTGGAAAAATTCGAGCAATCTTCCATGCACGAGGAATTTTGCCGAAAAGTAAACAGTTATTATAAATGGAAGTTAAGACAGGCACAAAAATGTTGCCGTAAACCTTCATGAGGGCTGCTGGAATTCCGTCTGCACCACAGGAAAATGACGGTTTCATACGTTTAAGGCTATCATTGACAAGTTTTTCATCGAACATAAGTGTACTAAAATTAGACTTATTATAAACGATAGGCGTTCGTCGTGCCATCTGGCAGTTGAAAGACAGAATGAAAGTACTGAGCAAAACTAGTGGCGACATCCTCAACCTCTTCCCCATCGGAATTAATCAGGCTAATGTGTTCTTTAGACTCCTTAGAACGGCCGCGTCCATACCTCCAGAAGTCAGCCGGTTTCTGAGACGCAGAAGCCTCTAACGACTCTATATAGAGCTGGTGGTCACGCCGGTAGAGGCTTTTACAAAGTGAGCGATACCGACTAAACTCCGCTTTCCACTTGTCGAACCCAGAACGCTTGGCCTTTTGTGGGCGCTGTCCTTAAGTTTAAGCGAACTTCGAAGTTCTTTAGAGAACCAATGGGGAAATTTGGAATGAACAGGCATATAACAAGGGATGTACTTTTCCATGCCACTCCTGACAATTTCGGTTAAACGTCGAACCTGTTCGTCAACATCATTGACATCAAAAACACTAGACCATTCAGCAGATGAATAAAAGTGATAGAGCCCAACATAATCTCCACGCTTGAAAGCATATCGCGGGACTGCACAATCGTCAACACCACCATAGCAATGCTGGGCAGCGACAGAGACAGAGACAATAAGAGGGGGGTGAAACTTGTCGGGGTGTACAAGAGATATTTCGGAGGCACACACTTCTACGTTTTTCAAGTTCGAGAAGCACACATCTAGGACATTACCACAGAAGTTTTCTATGTGGCAGAACTGCTGCAAGGAGGTGAATGATTGAAAATCTAATAACATGGTGCATTTCTGCGCTGCATAATGGTTTTTATGCTGAAATGAAAGACTGCTCCAGTGAATACCTGGGGTGTTGAAGTCCCCAAGTATAATTAGCTTAATAATATTAATATTAATAATTAGCTTAATAATATTAATAATAATAATCAATCAATCAATCAATCAATCATGTTTATTTATGTTCCCAGGAAGAGCCAGAGGCCTGAGTGCTGGCGCACGGATAGTTACATAAAAACAAAATACAAGAAACATATAGCAAGTAACAAAGAAGCGACAAGACACAGACAAATTGAAGTAGTGAAAATGACAGAAATACAGCACAGGCGGAGCCTCGGTACAGGTAACAAAATAAACAAAGAAGATGCCTATGTTGCTCTGCCTGTCGTAAAGGCCACACGACAGGCAGAGCAACAAAGTTTGACAGTAATACAACAAAAACAACGGCAAGAGGCAAATGATAAGACGAACAAATGACAGTAAACAGTTTCAAAAATATGCAACTATCAGTTGGATAGACACAACCGCACAGAAACCAAATTCCAGAAAAAAAAGAACGACAGACATATCATAGATGTTTAACGTACTGTATTCAACAGCGCTGCACGGTAAATGGTAAAGGATCTCTGAAGATGTCAAGGCGTTCAACAAAGCGGTTGTAACAATTCTGTATTCTGCGCACAGGAGAATGATTGGAGTTGCGCGCAGCGCTCAAGAACGGGCGATGCGACCTGGTGCGCTCCTGACGAGGCGCACGCTTACGTGTGTTCGGAGGGGCTGAGTTGCCTGGTAACGCTCGACGGCCAAATTAAAAGCGTATATAGCTCTGATGTTAACGTGCCCTCACCACCACCCACATCCGAGGCTCCATTCACCAACGTCGGTGTTTTCCCTTGCTGTTTAATTGTGTGCGCGTTTACTGCGCACTATAGCCAAAAAACCAAGCTTTGCCTCGACGATTGTGGCTTTACCGCGTTCAGCGGCGCAAAGGTCATGGCGATACAGAGGTTGTGTGCGAGACGGAAAACGTTCTCTTAGGGATGTCCACCCTCCACGTTCGAGAGAAAAAGAAAGTGATCATACTTTTAGGGTCAATTCTGTGTAACCTCTAGGTCGGGCGCGAAAAGCTTCGGTGGTTGCCCCCCTTCGCAGCATTGAATTGCTCCTATTTTTTTTAATCAAGTACGGCTGCATGTACCGATATAGCGGTGCCAAATTATGCTCGGGAACTCTGTCGCTGTATCTGTAGCTTTCATGGCGTTTCAAGGCTCTTTTCTCCACAAGACACATTGAAGAATTGTTCACCACTCCGACGTAGTACAACGCTTTGCTGGTAGCTGTGCGGGTGGCGTTGGAGCCTTGGGCTGGGGCATTTTAGATGCGACTGTATCTCATTCACTCGCCTTGTCCCTCCATACGGCGTTGTTGTTGTCCGTCCACACCCGTCCCCCATTCTCCTCGCCGCGCGAGCTGCGTTCTCCGCCGCTCCCCCCTCTCCTCTCCGATAGCGAACACTCTCTCGCGAGGGGCATTGGATTGAATTCGATTGGATGGCTTGGCTTGATTGAATTGGATTTGGATTGAATTGGATTAAAGTGGATTGTGTTGGATTGTGTTGCGTCATAGCCGCGCCACGTTGCGTCATAGCCGCGGCACGGCACGTTTCACGCGATGGGAGAATCAACCTAACGGAAACAACAACGGAACCCCCTATGCGTCGCATCTACACAGGGGTTCCCGCGAGGGGAGGTGGGAGAAATTTTTAAAGCGAAATCGTCGTATGGAAACCAACAAAAGTGATCGCACCAATCTACACAGTGCGCGCCTTAACTACCACTGAGGGTGTAGACGGCAGAGTTGAAAGATCCATCGTCCTCGCGCAATCATGAACACCAGCTGCTACTTCATTTTGGTAACAGTATTGAACGAACACAACAAAATTAATTGGATGGCAGAATGGCCGTTTGTTCTGTGACCAAATCTATTATAAAATAACTGGAAATACTATAAGGTCCGCAAAAGGCTAAGGAAATTACAAAGTAAAAACCTCTGGTGGGGGTAGTAATGTTGCGTAAATGGTTTGCTCCGCCCGCAATTGTTTTTCGTCTTTAGGAGAACTCGATTTATTGAATGAAGGAGAAGCGAAGGCAAGGAGTCGCAGAGTGGTGGGGGTATCGCATTGCTTGGTGCCGTCAAGCAAAGCGCCAAGTGTTGCGTAATTGGGTAGGTTTGGGAATGCGAAAGCCAAGCAAAAACGCCCTTATTTCTGAATTCATTATTCTTATTTATATGAAGGAGAAGCGAAGGCAAGGAGTTAAAGTATACACACCGTCTGGCTTTACACCGCTTGGTGCCGTCCAGGGAAAGCGCCAAGTGGGGAGAGACGCGCATGCCAAGCAAAAACCTTCCGCTACACAAGCGCGCGAACTTCCGACGCGCGCTTATCACGGTAACGCCCTCACCGCCGCTCGCGTTCGAGGGAGAGGAGTGGGGAGAGACGCGCATGCGCACACTGTACACAAGACGCAGCGCACGGGTTACGACGCATGCGCGCACAGACGCGCTCCCTCCCGCACCGCCGCAGCTGTTGTTGAAGCCCTGCCGCCGTTACGGAGCGCACGGGGTACGCAACGCAGCGCACGGGTCCTCCCGCACCGCCGCACCTGTTGTTGATGCGCGCAGGAGGAGGGTACAGAGACGCGCTCCCCCCCCGCACGCCGCGCTGTGGTGTTGAGAGCGACGGAGCGCACGGGGTACGCGACGAGCATCCTCCCGCACGTGTGGACGGCGCCGACCTGTTGTTGAGAGGAGGGGGTACGGGGGAGAGACGCGCACCTGCGCCTCGCGAGCGACGAGCATAAGAAATGCGTGTGGACGGCGCCGACAACATCGCGAAAACGAAACAATCGCGAGCCAAGAAATGCTCGCATTTAAAACGAAACAATCTTCGAGAATTGTGATACGTCCATCTTTGGGGTTTTAAAAGGATACCGGTAATTAGGGCAAAACGCCATACGGTCAAAACGCCATCTATACCACCCCTTAGTACCTAATCTATCGGCATGGGGTCTCATTCATTTTACGTGATACGCAATGTCAGGCAGTATACATGCACGAGAAGGGTTTGAGGTGTTCAACGTGATATACACCGTAAACAGTATCGTTAGCGTCCATAGATAAAAGCTGCGAATTCATTCAGGCTGCGGCGTGGGGAAATTGTTTGTCACTGAAGGGAACCTAAATGCTCGATAGAGCAGGCGCATGTCTGAAGATAAATACGATGCGGTCCGTAACATGCCAAGTCATGTATTTTCGAAAAATACATTTTGCTAACCTAGTTCTCTACAACGTGATTCGTGGCCTTCCTTCAACTGCCTCTTTGTATTCGCGTTGTTATGGCGCACACTGGTATTACGTGACTGGCCACGGCTTCGTGAAATCGATGTTAAAATTAACATCAGTTACACGATGTTGATTTAATGTTTCAACTGATGATATAACATGCGTACGCAAAAGCGCAACAGAAGAAGAAGAAGAGCACAAACCACTGTGGAGATTGCTTCTTCAGAATCAAAACATATTTTCTAGCTTCTTCACATCTGGCTGTGGCAATTTATTTACGAGCTTCCTATTATTCTGACTAATGGTCCTAAGCATCGCGATCAAGAAATACGTTGGCGTTCATTACCAGGATTATCTAACTATTGAGGTAGGTGATAGACGCATCCGAGCACGGCGACGAAGAAAAGGCAGAAAAAGAACAAAACATGGATGCGCTCGTCTTCCTCAAATGGATCACGATAGTTTCACTAATCACGGCTGCCTGCTCCGTGGTGACCACTTTCTCTGCGTTCTACCTCGGTGTGTTCGGTCCGTTTGATGAGGCACAGAATCTGCTGCGACACTGCTTGGATTTTGCGCCCTTCCTACTGCTGTTCGCCCTATTGCCAGTGCTGTGCAAGGTGAGTCGTTTGCTGCACCCGTGAACGTATACCCTTTAATGCGCGGCTGCTGGTATAACGAGGCCGTCCGGGGAGCGTTCAGTAGAGGAGCGACATGAAATAAACTGACCGAATGCCTTGAGATCACACGAATTGGCGCTGGTGCACTGCCACCATTGAAGTAGACTTCAGGAGCCGATTGCACTTTTCTGCATCTACGTTAGCGGGTAATAATTTAGCTTGCCAAGAAGGAGGCATAAAGCGGAGGGGTACATGGCTTTGGGCAACTTAGTCTTCTATACAGGATGAGCGTTCATTTCAACACGTTTCACAATAAGAAAAGAGCCCTAACCTCGCCAGTAAGGCACATCGCCTAAAAAACACTTCGTTGTTTGCATACGCTAAGCGTTCTTCCTTACCTCTTAGAACGCAGTAATACACAATATATATATACCAAAAATGTACACAAATGTGCTGTCATAAAGTGGTGTATTAGTGTAGAAATGTGTACCCTTGTATCGCCCACCCTGCTTGGACCTAGCGTCCACAGTATGTCATAAATAAACAAATAAAAAATATACATACTACTATAGTAACGAAGTGTACTCCTTAATTGCTGCAGGAGGAACACGCACAAATCAAAGTACGCTTTTTCTGGACTGTTTAATTCAACGTTTAAACCAGAGTCAGGTCTTCTTCAGGGAGCTAATTTAATTACCCTGAATGTGCTCACTCCTGCTCTACCTGACTCAGGACGGGGAGGAGGGACCACTCAGGAGGCGCACCGTCAAGCTTACGAAATTAGCTATTTTCATTTCTTCCCACATTACTCTGGATGAAAAATAAAGGCATTAGTATTATTATAATGATAGCTTTGTAAAAAAATCATACGGCTCAAGGCGGGGGCCCGACCCCCCGCACGCAAGCTCAATCGGCGGCGTGTTAACTATTAGCACTCGGCCTCGTCGCCCGCAGACGTGGACCCCTGGGCTCATTCCGCGCAAATATGGCGGAGCGCGGCAATTTTGTCAGACAAAAATAAAACGAAGAAAAGGAAAGATATGGCAGTCGGTGTATGCGGGGCCTCTGAGCGACTAACTCTGAGCGACTGAGCAAAAAAGCAGAAGAGATATGGGAAAAGAGAGGAAGGATTCACGCCCTCGTGCACACGAGCATTGGACATTACAATATGAGTAAACGGCACCCGGACAGAAGCTAGAACAGCCGCAGGAACAAAATAGCCCATACACGCTCGATCAAAACTGTAGGAATCAACTTTCGATTTGTGATTTCCCTAGAATAAAATGAATGTTCCATATCGTGACATAAACAAGCAGTCGGTACAATCTGGCTATTAGGAAGGCGTGTTCACCTTCATAAATCCTGAAGCAAGAAAAAAAAAAGAAAGTAAAAAATTCAGAGCCCTTCCACCCCGTGAAGAGGGATGGCCAGCAAAGCTACGGTGCCGAGCGTCAAGGTAATTTGCGATTTAGCATTGTTCCTGGTTATTAACTGAAAGTCTAGTCCTGTCCAGTCACTGCTACTTGCGCATTCCCAGCACGGTTCTTCACGAGCTACGTGAAACGGCTATCAAGCGGCTCTGACGCACCGTCAGACTTATCTACTGCGCAATTGAGGCGCACACCTAGGCACGAGCCGGCGCCAGTGCGTCTGCCGCGGCTATGACGCAGCACAATTCAACAAAATCCACTTTAATCCAATCTAATGCAATCGAAATCAAATCCAAGCCAAGCCAAGCCAATCCAATCGAATTGATTCCAATCCAATGCCACTCGCGCTTGCGCAGAACGGAGCTTCACGGCACACGCGAAACTGCTCAACCTCGGCCAGTGTAGTTTACGCCACAAAACACAGAGGAATCGTGGGTAGAAATTTATTATAGCGCGGGTATGGTAATTACGGCGCATGCCCTATGAAGCGCCTAGGACATTTTAATTTTTTATGATTTTTTTCATGCCCCGGGGATGTGGCGCGGAGTTTTACGATTCCGGAGATTTGAGTGGGTTCCGCAATGTAAGGCTACGCTCGCTAGCGATTCCTGTCTACATCGCTCTGTGACCGGAGACGATCTGCTAGATCCTACCCATTTACAGCTTTGCTGTAAAAAAAGGGGAAAAAGAGGGCGGAGGACAGGAAGGGGAACAAGAGTGAGAGGTTCGGAAGAGGACGAGACAATCATAGTAACTGTGAAATGCATCGTCAGGCTGTTGGCGTTTCAGTGCGCAATCTCAGACCGGGGCAACAACTTGGTTGTGTACTTTAGATCCTGCAATACCGTGCGCGGTTGAGGACCATGCACATTAAGGGCTTAATGTGGTATAGCAAAATGACAAGGTCTCGTACGCCCTATGGTCACTGGTGCTTCAGCGGCCATTCAGCGCAAGAATGACAGTTATTGTTGCAGGACTCTCACTAAGACCCTCTTTCAAGGTAATAACGTCATGGATTATGTAGGACTGACACTGTTCTCGCTCCCTACAGCTAGAAAAACTTCTTGTTAGAAGTGTGACTTTAATGACATTGAAAAAGTGATGTTGCATCGGTAGGTGCCTGGACAAGGAACGGTTTGGGAGTCATTTTGTGTGATAGCGATGATTGTTAAAGAGCATTCGGAAAGGTCCATACTCGAACAGGTAAACCAAGTTGGGCGCGTCACTATCAAATGTACCATGCACAGAATAGCTGAAGTATGAATATGTGCGCATTGCTACACTCCGGTTCGCAGGTATTTAGGTACCAAACATGTATTTTTGCCACACGGCCGGAAGCCTAATTGCGGGATGTGGTTGTCTTTAGCGTTGACAAGATAGTCTCTTATGTTGTTTTTGTCGCAGCTTGATGGGCAAATTTCCAGCTTGTACTTTTGCGCGCAGTTCCACCGGTACTGTTCTATAATGAACAAACAAGTATGATAGGCACACAAAGGAACTATGCGTTTCTCTCGGGTAAATACTGGAAGCCGGCGCTTGTGATGGGTTCACCACCCTGGGGATGGCCTACTCTCACTGTTTTCAACAAATTACACCGTAATGAGTCAAGGCAGAAATGTTGCTTCGCACTCCAGGCGTATAGGAAAATGCGGTCGGCGGAATACGGCCATTTTTTTTCGTAACATACGTTGCATCTCCCAGCATTATAGGTGGGATGGTCCTGTATGACTAAAACACCTAACTTAAATATTGGAAAGAGGAGATGTAGCTTTGAATCCTCTTCATCGTCTACAACAGTGTTGTACACGTTCCTCTAAAACAGCGACGACAGCTCGTTCCTCGTTCCTTCCCAATTTTGAACTGTGTTCCCGTTACAAGCTCCTTTATTGGGAAAGTAACGCGTTCCAGTTCCACTTCAAACATTGGAACGTTTCGTTACGTAACGTTACATTTCATTTTTAAACTAAAATATCCGGTCGTATTTCAGAGGCCAAATAAAATGAGAAATTTAAAACTCACATAGCACTACGTATATTATAGGAATATGAATACCGCAGGGTGCAGTTTATGTGGATTAAAAAGAATCCTAAGAAACGCTCCTAGACGGTTTTTTTCAGGGAGCACACTATAAACTCCAGACATGTCTAACGGTGATTTGTTGCTCGTCTCTTATAGGTTCTACACGTATGACACTTCTCACTATGGTCTTACAAATGCGCAGTAAGGTTACTGCGCTTCATATATGCGAATAGAAAGTTACATGCAGGAACGTAATTAATTGCCTTGCATTAGAAACCGCGTCGAAAGGAACAATGCAGAGGCCTTTATTGAATGCCGAATAATTATTACAGTTTATTTGAAATACCTCACAGGCGCCTTAGCAGGGAAGTTAGTAAGGGGGTTACAAAAGTGAAACTTTGCGGATCAGATATACTGCGCCAATTTGCGAGTAACAAAACAGAGCAGAACAAGTATTGACTTCGAGGTTCGCAATCCAAGTTTTGGACAGAAGATTATAACAAGAAAAAAAAAGCCAACAGCGTAGTCACACAAAAAAATTTACGCACAAGAATTACAAAGTATGCCGAACACAATCAGGGTAGTAGGTGAAGGAAACAACCAAAGATAGCAAAGTATGTGGATGCGACACACGAATCCGTTGCGGTGGTTAGAAATACGCATAAGGGAAAAGCACAGGAAATAACACGGAGCCAAATAACATGCGTAAAAAACACTTAAATTATAAAACATATATTTGGACACGAAGAATGCGACACTATAAAGTGAAATAAACAAGCGCAGATAAATAACAAGTAACGAGAAAACAAGGAAACGCGTGCCAAGGTACACAAACGACAGATTCTTTGGTTCTTCAAGCAGAAAAAGTTAAGTACATAACAAAGTTACAGGATATGGCTGAAAGAAAAAAAATAGAATGAATGAAAAAAATGTGAACACAATTAGTGGGGAAAAATGTGTGAATGCATAGCGGGCAACTAAGTAGAGTCCCTTGTTTGAACTCAGCAAGAGTTGCATCTCGATGTGGTCGTCAGATAGACGAACTCGTTTTTTCGTCAACACTTCGTTGGCAATGTTTACGAGCCGTTCCACAGAAGCGTTTTATGGTACTGATGTATAGCACTTGAAGAAAAGTTGGATCAGTCCCTCGGAGTTCTTCATCTGCGACAGCGGGTAGTCAACTGGCACCAGCAGGTACCGCGACAGCTCTTCCTGTGCCTCGGCTGGAAGGGTTTGCTGCCCAAACGAAAAGAAATCCTCGGGCGTGGACGAGCTGGCCAAATCTGCGCTGGATGGCTTGGTCACCACAGCCAGCTGTCTTTATGTCGTTGGTCGCCTTGTCCCGCATAGAACTGTATAGCATCTATACCAGCTTAAACTTTGGGATTAAGCAACTGGCGACAACGAGCTTGCGCTTTCCTTTGAGGGGTCCAAACCTGCAATCCCGAACAATTCCCGGTGACCCGCTGAACCTGCAATCCCGGTAACCCATCGAATGACCTCACAGCGAGAGCAACTGCATCGACAACAACGCACCCGCGGCTCGCGCGCACTAGTACGGTACATACCCCTGACAGTATATGGCGGTTTCACAAGGTACCTGCAGCGCTGCTTGGACATAGAAAACTTTCCCGAGGGGGGGGGGGGGGGGGGGCAAAATTCTATCGGCCTGACACGCACTCTGTCCTCCGGAGACAAATGATGAAAGGAGAATAGCATTCTCGCGGCTGTGCTATTCACCCGCCGAACGCCTCGTAAGCTCAACTGGCATGAAAGCAACCACAAGCGGTGGCCCTCTGCCTGCTTATTCTTTTGCCTTTGACCTTCGAGAAAGCATGTTCCACTGAAGGGTGACCGAATTCGACCCCTTATAGGAAGAGAACCACAATAGCGACTTGTGGATTTTTCTACTCGAGCATTCGCATCAAAAACAACTGTTCTTAGCGATGAAACATCTGTAGAAGGAACGCTGCTCCTGCCGTTCCTCCAAAAACCTAACAAGTTCGGTTACAGTTCCACCACCCCTTGATGGAACGGTGGCGTTCCTTCGTTCCTCCAAAAAGGAACTAGTTCCAGGAACGCCGTTCCTTGGAACGCTCTTCTGTACAACACTGGTCTGCAATCACTTCAGCCGTATATTCTCATGCTGTAATGATCTTTTCTCCGTGCCATGACATGGCTAGTGGAAATCTGTGAAACTCTTTTAGTACATAAAAACAAGCCGGGTAGACATAAAAGGACGCCCAATGTTTTCTATGCAAACTTTCTTTGTTGTTGCAGGTATGGGTGTTGTGCCCTCTGTTCAAGCGCCCGGTCTTCGAGGCTCCACGAGAAAATCTTCCAAGGCCTCCGAGACGACTGTAGGCAGTTTGTTTTTCAGTTGAACTTATTTACTTGCGTCTTACATTCACCTCAAACTCACGTCTTAAAATACTAAATACCAGTCAACAATAAAGGTCAGCAGAGAAGGTTTGTACTTACGCCTTATGAAAACACTTAACCTCAAATCACGGGACGCTTTGAAATTAGCATGATACTTCTTTTTATTTTTGTAGTTTCCAGCGCTCTATTAGTGCCGTCCTTAACGTCCCTGTCGTCTAGCTGTTTGTCTATGTGTATAAACAACTGTTCCTCGATTTAGCCATTCGGCTTAAGATTACAAAAATTCTGGAACAGGTACTTTATGCAGTCAAAACGTTACCGAAGCAATAAATCTGCCCACATACTTCATAAAATACGAAAGCTTCAGATAGGCCTTTTGTCCTTCAACTGTCTGTTATCGACGCAGTGCGCCCGGATAATGTTGTAAAACGGCTCTTTGATGACGCCGCTTTCTATTGGGACATATTATGTTAGGTCTTGACTGCTTCGCCTGTTTTGCGTAGTGAAAAACTCAGGCTTCAGGGATAGAATTCCATGCTGTAAAGTATTTCACCAGACCCACCGTGGTTATTTGGTGGCCAAGGCGCTGCGTTGTTCAACATTAGTTAAAAATAAAGTTTGGTGTATAGGGCAGTAGCCAACCTCGGGCTATGAGCCGCGCGGAAGTGAAAGAGAGATAGAGAGAGAGAATAAGCTTTAATTAAATCAAGGAAATGGCATCAGAGAGGTGTCCTCATTACAGGATGCCTCGAGCTCGGTCCGCGTCGACAGCTGTTTCGATAAGACACAGCTGATGTTCGAGGCCGGAGCTGGCCAAGGCTCGCTCCCAAAGCTTCGTGGAAAGGTGGATGTTAAAGGGGTCTAGGGTAGACTTGTCTTATCCGCCTACTATGTGTCTGAAAACAGTGGTGTATTTTTAAAGATGTTTTTTTTTTTCTTAGGATGCTAAGCCTGAGAATTTTCACTATTCTCTCTGCAACTAGTTCGCTTCCTCGATTCAACTATCCCGCCGAAAGCGCAGGTCTGCTGGCACCTCGTTGAGCAGACGAAGCTGTTCCCAGAAACTGGGCGCGATTTCATCTTGCTTGTTTTGAGGTCTTGCGTACTCGAAAATACTTCGTTAATTCGGGAATGACGCTGAATCTATTTCGTTAGTTAGAGTTCATGAAAACATTGAGCTGCATATGCACCTGCGGAGAAATTGAGTTGTTCGTTAGGTAAAAAATATCGCAAGATTCGGTATAGTTAGACCGCGTTTCGACTGTAGAAACATGCGACTCCCAAGTACATCACTTCCTTTCGAGAGAAGGCAGTAGGTTCGTAGGCTTATAATGCTGCCACAAGGACATACGGGTATACGAGAAGTTCGTTTGCTTAATAACTCTATTCACTTATAAAATAAGCTCTTGCGATGTTGTCTAATCAAGGAATCAAATTTAGCCAAGAAATCGAGGCACACCACACGAACCAATGCCCAGGAGCACGAAACACAGTTTGGAGGACGTTTTACTGCCCTTTAGTTGATGGCGTTCCTATGTAGGCTCCCAGTGATGGGTGGGTTTTTGAAAGCGATTCGTAGCATCATATCCAAAGAAATATATAGATGACTAAATTTTATCATTTATTGTTTCTAAATTCTTGGTATCTTTTACATTTTGTCTAAATTGTTTTCTTTATTGTTTCTTTATTCTAAAATGTTTTGAGGCTAGGTCTTCGTATCTGTACAATTTTTCGTGCACAGCACTTAAGCGTCCGCTCCTGTGGTATCAGGGTGCCGTCGATCCTCGTTGTAACCGAGCGAACAATTGGCACACCGATGATGAACAAGATAGAACGAGCGCGAGTGTGGAAGAGGAAATAATGGCGATAGTGTGCGGGAGATGGCGTTTCGCAACTACGGCGGACAACATTCCCTTCAGTAAAGAATGAAATTACGGCGAAAGGCGCGAGGCATGGTCCATTGCATCGACGCGCTTCCAGACAACGCTGAAGTATACCGCGAGCCTTCGTGTCTTCGATAATACAGCGGTCACTTTGTCAGAACGCAGCACGTAGACGCCATCACCCAGGAGACTGCAGTTCTCCCAGCGCACAAATTTCTCATCAGAAAGTGTCGTAACCATCGGCCAAAGTTTTTTCCCTTCTAAATTTCATATGAGCGATGCATTCGGTCCTAAATCCTTTGCAGTCGTTTTCTGATTCAAATTCATAGAAGCGGCAAAGTAACATTTAGAATACTGACCATCGGAACACTTTCATAAATTTTTCTTCAGTGGTCGGGCGAAAGGAAATTGTAAAACAACTGTATACGACGCGAATTGAAGGTGGTGATGCTGATCTCTTCAATAATTCAAAAATGATTTGGCTCTTGTTCTTGTTGGGCGTGTATTACCTGAATGACAAAAAGAAGAACAGCTCAGATTGAGGGATGAGCAGACATTTTCTGCCATATCAAAGGTGCCTTTCCCAGGGCAGGCCCTCGTATGCGGTAACTCGCTAGATCTATCAACAACAAGAAGAGTGATTCGTGATCCTGTTGTTTTTAGTACACGTAATAGTAGCGAGATCTATGCCTGTACGTGGGAGTCAAAACACGTGGAGTGGCAGGTTTTTGTTCTGGACAATATTACAGCTATATTTCTCGTCTACACATTACGAGCGCTAGGTGTTCCGCCAGAAGAATATTGAAGCAGGCGCTGGTTAACCACACCTCGTTATTTCTATTGGCCAGTGCTTTGACTTCAACTGCTTTATCAGATATACCATGTAGTTTCCTTTCTCATTGCTAAATACGCACTAGAAACAGCCGTCACATGTCCTAGTGTGTTAGTAGGGCAAAAACCAGAATAGCCCAATTAGGCGGATAAAGTCGTCATTTTCTTTGTCGTTCTCCTCCACAAGAAATGGCCACCGCCAGAAAAAGTAAATAAAAAACATATCTTCAGTTTGTGCAGTTTTTGAACCTGGGTGTCTAGAGCAGTAGGTCGAGTGCGTTCATGTGTTGCTCATTTCAAAATCTGCTAGCAATAGAACAGTTATCTAGTGCGGGCTGCGTGACGGGGAAAACTCGATGGCAAGTAACTAGAACAGGTTCACCCCACCTGAGCATATCTCCTTATGGTGGAGAAGCTGCAGCAGGTAGTGCCACCAGCCCTGTTTTTAAGTAATTAACAGATAACAAAGATGGAAACAGATGACAGATAATAGACAAAAAAATGAAAGGGATAAAAGAAAGGCTATATTATTTCGAACCTCATAAGATCTTGATATGTACCGCAAGGTATTCGCTTACAAAATACGTAAGAGGAATTGATGGTTCTTCGGAGTTTTTCTGATTGTTCGAATATTTAGAATGGACATTTTAGGTGAGATGGAATAAAGCCAATTGAAATATTGGCCTATATAGACAGGACGGAACCTTGACTTTCGTTATGTCATTAACTGCACAGAATTATAACTTCAGCGAAAGAGAAAGCTTGTAAGATTGTGCATGACACAAATTTGTTTTATATGGTCAATCTTTCTTAGTCGTTTCGCGTAACTAACGCGTTATATGCTTTTTTTTATGCGCAGGTGTGTGGGGCATGGCCTATAAAGATGGCTGGGCCAACCTCTACTTCGCCGACAGCAGCGTCGTCGTCCTACGAAGGAGAATGTGATTAGAACTGGCATTGCACGTGCTTGGTAGTGATCCTTTGCCGGTTCAATGCTTCGTTTGTTAAAAAAGTATTTTTTGACTGCTGCTTCCATGGTTGACATTACTAGAAATGTTTCAGCAAGTTTGAAAATGCTTATTTTGTTGTCGGATACGTACCAAATACGCCAGTGGGTCAACACAAGAAATGCGCAATCTATCAGATTCTCATAAGGTACCGCGTACGTGTTTTTTGCCCGTCGCAATTCAAACTTTACTGCAACCCCCCGCCCCCCCGGTAGACTTGATTTGCCTTAACGCTGCCGTGACGCTTCTGTAGCTGTGTTAGTAATAGCTTGGCAAGTCATCACACCAATGGAAGCGCTACCGTGCAAAATATTGAAGGTGATAGCCCAGCCCATTTAACCCCCAACGCCCATAGGTTCATTGTACTCGAGGGAACAGAAGTTGAAAAACTTTTGTTGTTCGGGAAGCTTGGAACCATGACTCCTGATTCCTTAGGGAGGCGCGTTATTCAGTGCTCTAAGTAATTGATATCTTCTAAACTAAGCAATTGCACCGTTCGAATCGGTCGTGGGATTCCTTGGACAGGGCTGCTGCTTGACTCAACACCACCTGCCATTGGCTAGCCACGCCGTGTAACTCCTCGTAAGCTGCGTCATCAGTGAGGGGCTGGGCATCACCGCTTCCCATTGCTCTAGACTTTCGGAGTCGGGGAGAGCACTAGAGGTGGGTGGTGTGAGTTTGAAGGTTTGTTTACTCAGCGAGGTGGAAGTAACAGCGGCGTGTTACGGATTGCGTTTGCGGAAGGTGTAGCTACAATGCCTTTTACATGAGGCTCTGACTAGGAGATCGTAAGCCCTCTAAACATATTATTTAGAAAAAGCCTTTAAATGGCGGCTAATATTATTCCCAATATTCCTCCCAGGCACGAAGAATACGGTCAAACCATCTTTTCTGCGTATCAGTAGCATAAGGTAGAAAAAAATGAAAACTCATGTTCCCTGAAAATGACAACGAAAACCACCAGAAGGAGGACGAAAAGCGTGCAGGAAGGATCTGGCAACTACACCAAAGAAACGACCCTAATAAATAGGGAAAACCTACAAAACCTTTCTCACGTCTTCTCACGGGAAGTATAGAGATATACCTGGGGATCTTGCGCATGTCATAGCTAGAACACACTTCTCCATGGGTGATGAGGGCTGAACTTTTCGTCACCCAGCCGTTACTTCCTCATATAAAATTCTTTAACTGCACTCAAGATTCTTAACTGCCCTCTCCTACCATCAAAATCGCCTGGACCCGAAGTCGTACCTCCAACAGCGCAAACGAAGCTGCCTAACCTGCGGTGCGTGACCTTTACATATAGGCCCTTCAGGCGATGCAAGGCAATTTCGCCAGTCCGATAAACATGTGAGAGCTATCACCACCCACCCTCACAGTCGTCTCCCACTACCTACCTAGCTCTAATCTTCAAGAATGCCCTGCTGCACACTCCTATTCAACAATGACAATGCCATGGCAGTGGACGTCTTCAAAACGGCACCACCCTGGCCCTCCTAAAGCCGTTTCTCCAAACTTTTTTCTTACTGCACCACCCCGGACAAAATCTCTTCCTCTGCATTTTTCGCCCCAAACCTACCATTACCTCATCTTCTTCGCAGTAGTTACAACACACTCTGGCGAGATCGGACCGCCGGACCAGTGAAGCCCGATGCAGCAGGCCACGCAAGCAGGGAAAGCAAGCGGCTAGTATGATTAGGGACGTCATTCCGGTGCTCTTAATCTATAACAGAACGCACCGTTATTCCTTTTCATTTTCCAATATGTGTGCTGGCCGTATAAAGAGTTGGTGCTAAACAATAGATGCACGTTGAGCATTTCTCTGGATGCGGCGGATGCCAGGACGCACTTGCATTTTCTTATATTATTGTGTTGTCGGTTTTTTCGCATGCAGTGGAAGCTGTTGTATGTCATAATTGAACAAACGTAAGCTTGTGATTAAATTAGCGTAGGTTCGATGGCAAATATTAAGCCTGCATTATGTTTTTATGCTAATTACTCCAAATCGAACATGTACCCAATGAAAGGCATACAACGGCGATGGCTCAGAGATACAGCACTCGCTTCAAGGGCGGGAGGCACCAGGTTCGAATTCGCGTACTGCCAGGGTCCCACCGGCGTACAGGTGTACCTGTCCGAGTGCGAACCTTGAAAGGGGAGAAACGCCTGGAAAGCTGGCTTTACACTTGCAAGGGTATATGACCATGGTATAGCGGGCGGGGCGCAATGGCCATCTACTACAACCCATTCTCGGGAGGTAAAAGGGTCTGGCGGCTGGGTCCTGCCCACGGAGCAACAATTATTGCGGAGGCGCAACAGGGCTTGCTCCGGCGGTGCGATAAAATCATGGCGCCGGGCACGGCACCGACGCGCCCTCTGTCGCGAGGCGCCAAAGGGAAAAGGCTTGCGGGTTCAAGGTCAGTCAGTACATAGTCGGCTATATCTATAAACGTTGGCCGTGGGCAGAAGACGCCGTCAAATCCCTCGCGCGACTGCACTTTCATTGGAGTCGGTTTGCGGCGAAGAAATCACGGCGTTTCAGATTTTTTGTAGGACAAAGGGGCTTTGATTTTTTTTTAGAACGCGAAACCTACAAAAACAAACTTCAGGTTGAAGACCTAGGTATGATCAGTTCCCGTGAATGATTGTTCTTATCCTCTCTGCCATTAGTTCTTATTTATACATTCTTAACTTCTCCGCCCTCCCTGTGGAACATAAAAAACGCGCGCAAATCTGAGAAACTGCCCGCGAGAGGCGAGAGCGGCGAGAGTGAACCACTTGGGGCCGGAAGGCAGTGTCTGCAGACGTCGTCTGCTCCGGGATTCCTTGTAGTGCTTCGTTTCAAGTGTGCTACGGCTTGTAAATAGGGCTGTATTTAATAATAACTGCTGCTAAAACGCCCGACACATCTATTTATTTATTTTACAGAAAGAAATCTGGCAATTTTCACAATATATTTGATCCTATTACGATTTTTGTGCGTCGCATCCGTAAAAAAATATATAAACTATGGCAACGCGCTTGAAGCGCCATCTGTTGTTCTGCTCCGCAAGCTGCATTTCCTCCTCGCCAGACAGTGACATCAAGCGCCGCCCGCAGGCGGTGTCCCAGCACAGGAGATTCTATCGTCAAATATTTTCTTGTCCGAGGTCCTTCCACAGGTGGCAACGGAGTTGAGGATTCACTTTTATGAAGTATGCCACCATGTGCATTTGGTCGCCCTGCTGCAGCTGGGCACTCACAGCTGAAGAGGGAGAGAGAGAGAGAGAGAGAGAGAGAGAGAGAGATAGAGAGAGAGAGAGAGAGAGAGAGAGAGGTGAGCTATTTAAAGTGCAATGGTGACGTCAATCTTATTAGTGACACGGCTAGCCACGCCGGATGGCGGATGACTACAGGCATGATTGGTAAATGTTTGACATTACGAGTATACAGCAAGACGGCAAACAAATAGCGCTTATACCCTAGTGCAATAGTGGTGATAGTACATTGGGAAATGTAGCTCCACTCCGCTTGCCATGGTTCTCTTAACTGGAAATATCTCTATAGATCAGAAACAGTACAAGTGTCTCAAGAAATGTACTTGTTCGTTTTTGCTTTTGTTTCTACGTTAGGTATGGTTTCCATTCTTCGCTCCGCTTACTTTGTATTTTGATTCAGTGTTTACCCTGACAATTTCGTTTTCGAAGTTCCTTACTTGCCGGACCTTGCTAGCAGCATTTCCTTGTAACCGGCGCAATAAATACAAGTGAATCCCTGGCCCGGCGCTTGGCACTTCTGCGGGAATACAACGCATAGGAAGTTGTCCCGGTTTGTGCAGGGAATCGCCCGCATGGAATGGGTCGCCTAGAAAATGTCACGTTCTGGTTTTTTTTTTTCATTTGGCTACATGCCAAATATTTGTTTATTATTTCGGAGCTACATGTCTAAAGTAGGTGCCCGTATCCTCCGAGCTATGCTTGTTTTGTCTCGTGTCCCTCGTTAACCAGTCCCATTTGGTTCTCACCGCTTGTTTTTCAGTATCCGCTTTTTATATTACTCTGGTTTACTCACTGAGATTTTTCCGTCATTGTTAGATTTTTGCGAAGTTATAGTTTCCGTTTTTTTTTAATTTCTGGAATATATTTTTCTCGGGACATTTTTCGTCTTCAAATCTTCCTTAACGGGTATGAGCCGTATTTGAATCACACTCCCACCGCCGCAACAGCAGCAATGCCTCGCTTCGGGACACTGCCGTTGACCGGGACATCGCTTTCGGAGAATACCGAAGAAATCGTCACATCTTGGCTGCGCCGCTTTCAGCGTCCACCCCGTTATTCGGGGAGAACTTCGCCCAGTGGCTTGGTGGGCCCAACCGACAGCCGTTACCGGCCTCCCACGTCTGCCTCTACAAAACGTGGTAATATTACTTTCAAATATTTCCGTTTACATGTTTATTGCTTTTTAAAAATGCAGGGTTAATGTGCCGTCCGTCGACGCTCAATTTCGTCGCTACAACCATGACTAGAGTGCCGTCGTACGACATTCGAACTGTTCAGACCTCGCTTGAAACGGCAGACAGAGCGCCTGCCGCTGGGGTGTATGTGTTCCGTCATAGCTTCCTCATAGTAATGGTGGTAGTTTAAGTCCGCCTCTGGCTTCCTTTTTTAAAGCAATGTTTTTTACCTCTGCCAGCAAACGGTTATTTGGCAGCGTGCGGTACAATAAACTCCCAACTCGGCGGAGCTGGCGGCGGGGAGGGTTTTTGGCTCGGTGAATTTGCCCAGCGTTTCCCGCGTGGAGATGCCTGCACGCACGCGGGCGCGTCGGCGGTACGGCTTTGTCGTGTGCTTTAGCGAAATTTGATTCGGGCTGGCTTTCGCGCAGCTTCGCGCCCATTGCGCTCTTCCTTCGCACGGCTTGATTAACTTGTTCCACAGCACAGCGTGGGTAACTCGTACCCGACGGAATTAAGTTGTCGTACGGCAAAAATACGGTAAGGATCAGTTTGCAGGGCGGGAAAACCAAATGTAGAGACCACGTACAGACATCTGGCTCCTAGACAAACGCTCCCTTTTGCGCACTTCTTCCCGCCGATGGGACTACATTTTACAATTCGGTGAATACCGATCCGGTTAAGTTTTAATAGGTCTTTCAAAAGGCGAAAGGAGCAACTGGTCCTGATAATTAGGGATTAAAAGTCGCCCCCAATTTTCTCGCAATTCTAAAACTTACTAAAATAACTTGTTTCAATCGGTATAAATGGGAATTACCAAGCTCACATGCCAAATTGTTTTTTTTTTTTGTAAGCGCGGTGGTGTAGCCCTGAGCTAGCACATCAGGATTGCCTAGGTTCTGCTGTCTCACCCTTCGAGAGACGCTCCTTTCCATTTTATGTCTGGCGATACACGGCCCGGCTACAGCGGCGGCGTCCGCCACTCCAGCCCGGCCGTTGCAGATGCTGATGGGTTCGGGAACACTTCCTTGCGAAACCCAGGCAACGGCTGGCAGAATCTCTGGTTTCACTCTTTGTAGAGTCAATTTTGTGAATTCAAGTGAAGTCGCATGGGCAATTGTTTGCGGTTGTGTGTAAAGCTTTGCTTTACAATCACGTTCACAGCGTGGATTAGAGCCAATTTTTTATAACATCTTTTTATTCAGTTATACTTTTTGTGGCTTTGCTTAGTTTCCATCCTTCAATGATTGCGTTTCGTTCGTTGTTTTAGGTTAGATTAGTTAGGTTTTGATTACGTTAGGTTAAAGAGATTGAAAGAGCTGCAGGGCTCGGATTTTTTTAAATGATTTTGGACGCCGCGTTAGTGGTTGCCTATAGTGTCTTTGTACGGCTATTTATAAACGCAGCCTTGGGAAAAACAGGGACGTTGCTCCGTTCAAACGAGTATGGATTTCGATTCAAACACTCTCAATTCTAAACAACAGATCTTTAATCTCGAAAGCAAACATCTGAGACATCTGGCATGCGCAATCTGAAGAATTAAGCTGTGTTGAAATCCGACAAGGTACAATAGGTTCAAAACGCAAAACAGGATATGTTTCTACAGAGGCACCTCAATCGCCCGAGTTATTTTGAAGTATAGGCTTTAAAGCTTCATTTTACTCTCCCACATAGCGACCCAGTTTTCTAAGAATTCAGAGCATATGAATGCGTATTTGAAGATGCAAAGCGGCCCCCACCTGATGTAATTCATGCGTTGCTGTTACAGGCACCTACGTGACGAAGCAGCGCACCTAAAGTCCAAGTATCCGACTTCCCAATGAAACGTTATCGAACACAATCCTACACAATCCTACACAATCAATAAAGCTGAGAGAAATTCGAGTGACCAATTGAGGCTCTGGAAAGTAGTATCCCCGCCAAGAAATTATATCACCGCATTGAAAATACTCTTAGTGCGCCCAGAGTACCGCGGTCTGTTTGTATGGCCAAACCGTCCTCGCTCACCGGCATTGAGTAAACATCATTGCAAGGGGGTCGAGCTGGCAAAGGTACGGCATAAAAACAAGAAATCTTGAAAATAAGACAACAAAATAAAATCCTACTGTTAAAAATATTCTAAAACTCCAAATAAGAAAAATATCTGGATGTCACGTGTCACTCCTCCCCATGACTTTCCGAATGCTGTGTTCATGTTTTATTTTCTACGTGGATAATGGCACTAAGGGTGACTTCGGTGTGAAGTGATATCGATAGTGCGCGAAATTCGTGAGTACCTGGCGACAGAAAAACTATTAGTTGGGGTCAGCGATAAGCAACAATCTGAATCAGCCACTCTGTCTATCCATCGCCCCCCTCCCCTCGAGATCTGAACAATATGAGTAAGGGTAGGGAGCGAGGAAGAGGTTCAGGGAGCTTCCGTTAGCTATCGTCGCAAGCTCTGGGTGGCTGAGTATTTTCAATCGAATTTTTCCCTTTGATCCTACTAACATGGGGCCACACTGGTAACACGGGCCCAAAATTTTCAGGCTGCATTTCTTCATCATCAACTTGCCTGTCTTTACCACTGTTAACTGCCAGGACACCGCGAACCGTATTTAAAATGACAAGGATAGGGGCAAGTGCGGAATATTTGCGACAAACACTGCATTGGTACTCGCCTAAAAAATACTGGACCGCTTGCGTAGAAAACGCCACCGACAAGTCAACAGAACCGAAACCCAAAGGGACCCTGCAGCACTTACAACCGACTCTTCGGAATGTGTTTTAAGGTAAAGTTGGTTGTCCTGCAAGAATTATGAATATTGGGTGACTGTCACCGAAGCTACGTGCGATGAGAAATCGCGCATAATCGTTTCCTCTCAACTCGACAGTGGACAACGTGACGAAAGCTGCGCGCTCTCTCCCGGAGGGGCGAGGGGGGGGGGGGAGGAGGGCGGGCTCGGGTTGTTCTCTACCACGGCCTTCGATATATCTGAGGCCAGGGAGCTTTTTTTTCCTTTTCTCCGCTACGTGGATAAGTCTATTTCCGATCTGGTGCAACAAAAGAGCAGACATGGCTGTGTGCTCGCAAGCGCATGCTCTGGCTGGTAGGGCGTTTTTGAAGCAATAAACGTTTGCTGTAGAGTAGTCTGGGTAAAAGGGAAGTATTGAGTTCAGCACAGAAACTCCACGCACACAAAACACAAAAAAATGCAAAAACATATTCGTACAGGTTCCGGCAAAAAGATGTTGGTGCACAACGCCGAAGACCGCGGATAGTCACAGGAAATGCGTGAGATAAGCGACGAACTCGACCAGCGACAGCCACTATTACAGTCACCGCACTAATTACGTCATTTCGGGGGTGTCAGTTGTGAATAATGAGGGAAATTGAAGACAGCGTGACTGGTTTTTTCACCTCTTTCACAGCAATTTGCGTGCTCATCGCTTCACCGCTTCACGTGTAGGTGTAATATTTGGTTCAGATTTTCCTAGCTGTGTAATCTCATCGTCGCACACGTTTATTTGTACTGCTCAGAAAGTTGTAGGGTCCCTTTAGGTCTGTAACCAAACCTTCTCGCTTTCCCTTCGCTTACTTTCTTCAATACATTATTTCCCTCAACCCTGCTTTGCTTGCTTGAAGCCGATGGGACTTTACGCTCAGGGGCACGGACCCGATAAATCTTATCACCTAGCAATTTATATACAGGTGCACGAAGCAGAGCTTTTAACGTGTTGCTGCAGCACGGTCTATTTACGATTCCCAGTTCGGGCTGGCCAACTAGCGTCTAGCAGGAAAATCTTGAACGTCAAGTCCAGTTTGTCTTCCACCCATGTTGTGCAGCCGGTACGCTGCTTTCTGCGCCAGTTTCTGATAGAAACCGTTGAACACTGCAATTATGAACTGGTTCACATGAGCTCTGGAATAAAAAGGACTCGCTTTCTGTGGCTTTAAGGTTGCCAACACCTATATAGAAGCATACATTATTCTGGCAAGAATGCACGAGTAGGAGATTGCGGGTCTTGGAGAGGGTTACGGGTGTGGGTCTCGATAATCGTATAATGCAGGCATAATGGTTGGCTGGATATATTTTTTTTGGAGGGGACCCCGTCAGTCCGGTCAGATGTGATTTCCTTGATAATGAGAGAGCATAGGGTAACCAATTGGGCGAGTTTCAGTGCATTCATGCATGGTGGTCAGCGCAGCCGAAAACGGGACCAGAATAGTTCACCCCTCGTGTCGTCTATAGTCTTCTTGTCTCGTTTTCGTCTGCGGAGGCCGTCATGACAGAATATCGTTTTTTTGGATTCATTGGCAACACACATTTTTCAACCTTCATTGGCAACCTTCATTAGTGGAACCAATGGCCTCCTACCGAAAAACTAATGCATTTCCCCACGGACCAGTTGTCGACCGGTGCGATCTCATAAAAGCAGCGAAAAGTCCTAGCATACTTTGATATAGGGTAGCCTAAATGGGTCCTGAAAATATGCCTTCGCAGTATGAAACTTGCGTGTAGAGGTGAGGCTGACATTTAGAATATGGGTGTAAGCGTGGTCATTTTAAGCTGACTTTCCCATCTTGCATGTTCTGCAGTGAATCATGGCCAGCTATTGAGCGAGCATGACTAATAAAAACGGCTCTAACTCTTGTGTTATCATGAGTATTCCCGAAACAAATAATATGGCAATTACCCAATAAGACGACTCTACATACATGAAATGGGGCTTCCATTGTATTAAAAGGGTCAGTTAAAAATCGCGAAAAAGGAACGCATTTTAATAAGCCTATATACGGGTCGATAATGAAGTGGTGTACAATAGTATACATTACACTCATAAATCAGTATTGGTATGCATTTAGATCGTTCGTAGATGCGTTTACTTAGTGCCCCAGAACTCGTCGCTTGCGCGCTTCTCAAGATTTTTTTTTACAATGTCCTGGTTGATTTTTGAGCAAATGTTGTCGGTTTACTGCGCCCTATACGTTACCTAATGTGCCTGTCATTTTTGTTATATTTTCTAGATCATCGGGAACTATCTTAAGGGCTATGAGCTCAAAGGAGTTATAAATAACGAAGGAGAGGTTACTGATTGCAGCGTAGCACCGCGAGTCCGAGCAGTCAAACTGCTTTGGAAAGAGCTGAAAGTCTTAACCTTGTAGCGAAAGGATACCGGTACCGCATGTTCCGTAACGTGATGCCTAATAATAAATCGACGCTTTAGGGTTCTCATTCATGGCATCTGTAACGGTAATAAGCCTTGCGGGAAATCCAACTTTCGCTGGTGATGATGAAGATGATTGTGGGAGTAGCGTGGCAAAATTAAAACACTTCCCTGCGAAGCTTGACGCAAACTCCGCTTCGCCCTCTCCGTTACAGTGGGATGCGCAGCAGAGCGAAGAGGTGACCCAGGCGTGTGACAGCGCAACGTAAATAGGCTTAACGTTGTGTTGCGATGTGAACATCGACAGCCGTTACCCACAGGCAAGCGTAGGGTGATAATAGCGGTGCTCTGCGTGCCGTAAGACTGTTAACGACAACACCTTAAGCCTAACTTTCCATTTTGAGGTTTAGGCGTAATTCCTAACGTCGCATCTTGGGGTTAACACCTCAAACCAACACGCAGAAAGCAGCAGGTACCAAATGCAGTGGTAATCTAGAGAGAGAGAGAGAATAACTTTATTGTGTGCCCGGTGGGAAAAGGAAGAGGTTGGAGATCCTCCTCGGTCCTCTTCCCCTTTTTAGGCGGCAGCCAGGAGAAAAGTGATGCGTACCAACAGCGTAGCACGTACTCGCACTGTGGGATTGGCCAACCAAAGAATCCATCACGAGAAAGCTGGGCGTTCAACCATTGTCGCCGTTGGAAAAAGGGGTGCAAGATTTTCCGCAACACTTTTCTTTGGAGAGAACCGTACATAACCCGCTATCTCAGTCGTAGTAGCTGGATCTGCTGGTATAAATAAGTACCCGCTATGTTCCCCAGAAAGTTACGTTGTAGAATACCAATATATAAAAGAGGTAAACTTTTTCAAAATTGCGTTGGTACCGAGTGCGTGAGAGGCGCCACAAGACGCTTCGTGATGGTAAGTTAAAGATTTGTTACATGCTCGCGTTTTCTGAGGCAAACAAACGTGTGCGTATTTTGCATTTTCCATGAAAAACAGTGTCAAAAGGACCAGTTACCACGCGACATATTGGCTATCATCGACCAACTCAAACGCGCGCTTTCTCGCACCTCGGAAAGATACGAAGCAAGACAAATACATTTTTTTTTTCTGGTCAAACTTGTAGTTGATTTCTTGTAGTTGATAATAAAATAATGCATACAATTACCTGCACATGAACTGTTTTAGTGACAATTTTAGTGACAATGTTCATGCACCTGATAGCCATGTTGTTTTGATTATGCCAGAAACTTTCAGTAGCAAAACATGCCAATACCTGGAGTTGTTCATTAGTGTACAAGCAAATTGGGATCTGGCTTTGTATTTATTTGCAATTTGCGAAGTTTGTCCAGGCAGCATCCTTATTAGCGACCAATAGGATTAAGAAGATTTTCAAAGCGCTCGGCCCGAAAAGATACAAGCCTGTCGTGCAGTTCATTTCAATGTAAAATATACCCATTAAAGAAACTTTGCTGTTTCCATGGCATCAATTTGGGGGGAGGTACGAGGTCCTTGGTTGGCCTGCATACGCACTTTCAAGCCCATTCTTCCTTCTTTGAGTGGTAGGAATTATTGGTAGTGGAAAACAATTCAGTAATGATCTGTCTACAGCAGCCTTACTTCCGATCGAGAAGCCCGTAGTACTCAAACAATTCACAACGGGTTTCCAAATTGTAGAGTAAAAGCGGTCGCTCAGGGGCGCTTCAGAACAATTTTTCGCACTCAGTCAACGACAGTATTGCAGGTGTTAAATGGTCACCAGTGCTGTCGACGACAGCCGGCGGCTCGGCTACTTCCCCGCCATCGACCAAGAGCGCGACGACAACGCAGAGCTCTGAAGAGATGGACGAGCCAATGGCCGACGTGATATTGTGGCGTGCATTGTGCCAGGCGGTCACGGTTCTGGTAGCCACACTTCTCCTGGTCATCACTGCCATGATGGTGGCGCAACTTGTCGGCACGACCAAAAAGGTGCTGCCTGGAACAACTCAGAACAGGAAGGGACCCGAAGTGGTAAGGCAAATCTATAAGTCTCTCCTCAAGCGTGAAATGGTACCGTATATTTTGTCCTCGATCTCGTCGTGGCCGGCATCGACACGAATGGTGCCAAAATGGCCGCCGCTGTAAAGAGAACACGAATCGGGCTCGTGTAGGGTTTAAACACGTTTCTCTTAGAAGCAGCGATACGCTCCACTCACAGCATTCCCCTGGCGCCCTGGCAGAATGGTACTTGAATTGTCGAGGAGGGGGCGCCCCGCGCAAGAGCACGTGGCGGCCCGTACGTAGAACGGGCGCACGCGGAGGGGAGTTCCGACTCTGGGGAATGTGTAATGTGAATTGCCGCCAGTTTGCATTTCTTTAGGTCGCGGTAAATGCGAACAATAAACAAAAAGCCGAAAACACAATCATAGAAAACAACCAGCGCAAGGGGGACGCGGACAAGGAAGTCTACAGACACAGAGACTCAACCGCCCTGTATCTGTAGCCTTCCTTGTCGTCGCTCCTTTTGCGCTGGTAGTATTCTATTATCACGAACCAGTACCAACTCGCCCACCTTACCATCTTGGTGCGAAAACACATGTAGCAGTAAAGAAGTATCTGATATTTGCAAGGCTTTTGCGTTAAGCCACTTAACCAGACTTAAGTGCCCGACGAAGCTTTTTTTTACTGAGGTTGCCTTACATTTGGTGCATTTTTTTTCCTGTTAACATGGTATGCGAATTTTTATCTCAACCTCGCTGTCACGTGAGCACGCTGCGTCGCGCAGTGAGTGAATGAGCGGAGGTGTTTGTATAGCCAGTATGTATCCCTTAAGTAGCAATAAGATCCAGTTACCGGTGTTGTTTTTATATGCATGGTCAGCGCCATACGAGCCTCAACAATTATTTGTTGCACCGATTTTCGAGGTTTGTTCCCCGATGCTAAAAGTCGTGCTGGCTGAAAAATTTCTTGAAGTTTGGGGTTTGAACAACCGCAAACCTATGTGGTGTTCGGTGTTTGTTCTCGCATAGCAGGCGTTACACACTGCCCACTTTGAAGAGCACGCAAATGTAGCACCTACAAAGAGTTTCGTGAGGTAATGTGGTGAATTACGGCATTTAAAGGGAAATTCCTTGTGCGATTGAAGTAAATGCTTCGTGTTGTTTTTCGGAAAACTGTTAGCATCGCATTGAGGCTACTGAAGTCACAGATGAGTTCTAACAAGGATCGCTAAATTAACCAAATTAAATTTTAAATTACATTATTTGCATTATTTTCTGCGCCTAGTGCGCGTAATTTGCGAATAAAGCGTAAATATAGTCGCTTAGGAGAAACAGAGCTTAAACAATTTTCAGTAAAATAGATCACTTACAAAACTTATATCATTTTAAAAGAATGAGGTTACATTATGCCAGGGATTACACTAAACACGCATTTCAAGGTTGTGGCTCTTGTTGCCATGCTTTGTTAAGTTAGGTGTGGTGAATAAGGGCATAAACTTTAGGTCCGTTTTTAAATGTTAAATAAAGAGCGAAGATGAATCATAATAAACTCCGTAGCAGTGATGTACAAAAAAGGGCTTAGTCTTGTGAAGGTGGTCAACGAGAGGATTGGCAGCCTACTGGGACGGACCCACTTAACAATGTCCTGAAAATTAAGGGAGCAGCATTAAATCACAGTCAAAACGCGTTTGCTGATGGAAACGTGCAGCTGGACTATTGTTTTGCTGATCGTCAGTGGAAGGCTAGTGTTCAAAATGCGGACCTGTCGGACATAGAACACGCAAGTAGCTGACGTCATGTCTTGATATTCGTGAGAGTCAGCGCAAGCGTAGTCTATTGGCCCCGTCACAAAGGCTCAGTGGTGCAACGGCCGCGCGATCTTAGGCGTTATAAGCATTCTGCAGTTAGTGCAGACTAGGGGAGTTTTCCGGCGACAGCCGGGTCGACCAATATGCCTACAGGTCTAACACCTACAGAGTTATTCTGTGGTCGTCGTAATTAAAGTACTGCGAACTTGTAAATAATTACGTAATACCGCCTGCTGCAAAAACATGGGCCCGTACCAAAGGCGCGTGGCTATGAAAAACAGCCGCCACGCGTATTTAATTATGACTGTGCCAATTGAAATTATACAATAGTGTGTGCACAAAACTACAACATACCCATGGAAGTTTTTCCACTGTATCTAAGTGTGATGAATAAGTATCAGTCCCGATTTTATAACAAATAACATGCTATGCTGGAGAAGAAGTTTGGTTACAGAGAACGCCGCACGCTGTCTCGACAGATGGCACGCGAGATATGTGCGGAGGCGGGAAAACGAGAATTGAGTTGAAGAAACCTCTATCGTATTCACCATGTGGGTTGCAAGAGCAAAGGGGAAGAACTTTGAGGGGGAGAGAAACTAGCGGTGGTATTATACCTTCATTGAGAGGTTTTGAAAACACGCACTGTGCATGAAATGAAAATTGTTCTATACAGAATTGGATATACAAAAAGACCTTGAGAGGCAGATTTTAGGAATTCGAATAAATTCCCTATACCAGCAAGAACCCGTTCAATAACAGTAGGAGCCTGCTATATGTATAATCAAGTATTCATTTGAAATGTTTTAGCATCTTTTCGCTCCCACGGGTGAAGAAATTCTTCAATTGCAGCAGTACTAAATCTACAGCTTTTGATTTCTACACTCATTCTCTCCATTGATGCAGTAGGTCAAAATTCAATTTTTTCTACACTAATTCACACAGTAATGAACAGCAACAGTCTTTTTATTGTTTTCTTGACCTACGTCTTAAAAAAAACCTCAACTCAGTAAGCACGGTAAACTTCCATACTTTCCGTGTATGAATGGGACTGAAATTACTCAATGCGCTGAAGCGATCTGCTATTACACGGCCACGTCTGATTGAATGCGATGAAATTAAACCGGATGCACTTCTCCAACAAACTCTGCAGATTTCCTACGCGCAGGGAATCAGTCGTGCGGCAATAACAGGATCGCGACCTTCGGATGCAATGAAACCAGAACTGGCCGAAAATGAAGTAGCAGCAGCGCCAAGAGTTGGACTCAATGAAGACGCCTTCGACAATTACCGCCGTCGTGCTCCAAGTGCCGCTGCTGCTCCAACCGCAGCCGCCTTTCCGGCCAGTATAGACACAGTCGAGATGCAGCTGTGGCCTACACAAAGAATTTCCAGGGACTTCAATGACGGCAGGGTGAGTGGCTACGTAGACGTGGACATATACATTAGTGGAACGGGGAGCATCGACCACCTGCTAAGGTTGAGTGTACTGAGAGGTGGTGGTGCAGACGGGTTGCCCTCGTCACACCCGCCTCCATGTGGTGTTCTACGGCCAACGTCGGCGCAGTAGGTTTTCTGCCGTCGGCTGTAAAGGTCTGTGGGGGTTGTCTTCACGCCCGAAGGGTGGTAAACCGTGTAGTTAGTTCCTTTAAAGAGGGCCTGGGGAACGCAGCCAAGTGTCCCCCACCACCACACCATTAGGGGTGCGGGTAATTCCGGCTATTTCTTCCATTCTCTTCCCTTCTGTGCACCCATGGACTCGTACCGAACAACCCTAGCTTCGCGGGCGTGAGGCCTAGAGTGACGCCCCTCGATTGGCGCCTCTGGGCCCCTCGAGCGACCAAACAGAAATAACAGTTAGCAGAAAGCTTTGCGTTGCAGAGTCCAGATGGTAGTTTACTGCTTCGCGCACAGCCGGTAACCGTCGGTGCTATCCTCCGTCTGCAGGCATCCAATGTGCAGCTCTACAGTGTGCGAGCCCGACTGCCTGGAGTGGAGTATAAGCAGTAACGCGTGACTGCGCAGGTGGGATTCCAGTATATAAATGGTGACATGGGCGAAAACCACCTTGAATTAGTACTACGATGATGACCGCAACAAATAGGCAGGATGATGACGGAAGCTGTATTCTGCCAGGAAAGAGCTGTAGCGACTAATCTGAAGACTGTGGCTACTCCGCCACAACATCGCAAGGATGACCCAATAACGACAGCTTGGCTGGGCTAACCGGTATCCGGAGTTCTCCCGTGTCCGGATAAATCTCCACTAGCTGTGCTGACCCATGTCGCCCGCTGCCGAGCTGATGATAAATCCCCGCATGCTGGGTTGGAAAATGTTTGTTTTTATCATTGGTGACCACATTGGTGAAGCCGTGCCATCGCATCATTCTCAAAATAAAAAAATTACCTTCTTCGCAAGACTTCTGCGCTCCCACAGAGCTCAGCGTCTTATGTTGGAGTCAAAATAAAAGCAAGAAACTGTGAAAATCTAAGCTAAGTAGACGTCCTCGGTACAATATATTGATCGATTTATTGGCAGAAGTGTAGTGGAGCAGAATCTATAGAATTCGATCCATTACAAAAGGTTCCGAACTTCTCAATGTAAAAGTTGACTTATTGCTTTTCATACTTCACTAAAAATCAATCATATTGTGTTGGTACCCATCAGCTATTTCATTTAATTTAACATAGACTGAGGCAAATTCCTATATTGTTCACTTGTGCGTTGGACGTACCAGCCGCAGTGACTCAGTGGCAAAGCCGTTGTGCAGCTGAACACGAAGATAGAGGTTTAATTCTGACCGGGCGGCAGTTTTTCCTATATAGGGGAGAAACACAACTTCCTTGAAACGAGATTTCAGCGCACTCGCAGGGCACTCGGGGAATGTAAGCTAAACCTTGCCCTTCCAGTACATTGCTCTTTATAGCAAAGGTGCATCTTTTCCTCTTGCGGCCCGTCTGTTTATCTGCGCCTCCATAATTTTACTTTTCGTACACGGACATGTTTTGCGGCATAGCTTGATATCCCATTTGTTATCAAAGCGGTAAACGCTAGATTTTCTTTTTCTAAGATGTACTAAGGCAAAGGCATTAAATCCCCAATTCAGCAAAAAGCTGTTTGGTGCTCCCCAGTTCCCACACTTGAAGTCGCTGTAAAAGGTGGGTCGAAAGCACATTTTGGGCCACATAGGCTTTAAACCAGGGTATCCATAGTTGTAGTCGAGAGAGCGGCCATCGCGCTACTTCGTCTCATTGCTAGCGGGGAACAAAATGTTAGGGTATCGCTTGCCACGTGACTTATGAATGTGACTGCAGCTGAGTGGAACAGGCGAACACCATCCAATGAGAAATCTGTTTTTTGGAAAGGTGAGTCGCCCGTGAGCGGGCTCGTTTTAGAGATAATGAACGGCAAAAGGCGAGGAAACGAAAACGAAGAGGCGCAAACACGATGTAGCTGTAAAGGAGCCTTTCGAAATATTACGCATCAAGATAGGGGCCGAACCCACGGCTTCCCATTACGCGCGAAAAGGGCAGAAACGAAATCGAATAAGGAGACGCAAATGTGATGTATTAGTAAAGAAGTCCTTAAATGCAACCCGCCTTTGCCTTCAAAGCTCCTTAGCACACTTAGGTTACCTGAAGAAATTTTCCGGTCGTTTAAGCGCATTGTTCTTTTTTTAGTAAAGCAATCAAAGAACTAATACAAAGTGACAGACTGGAACTAAACTGGGACGTCGCCGCTGGATGTGAGGGTTCCGTTACTAGGCTCGACATCACGCTAAACGCACGTGGTACCACTTGCTGCTCCTTTGGTGGCATCTTCAAACCCCATAGTCGTTGCCTTGTTAAACTCGGAGCCAATCGTCAATCCAAGCTGGCGCCCTGGTGGGATTTGCAATGTCAAATTATAAAGAAAATGGCGCCATCTTTGCAACATAGACTACAGACACGCACGATTCGTGGTTAGCAGTGTTGCGGAGTTACCAGTCCGGAATTAGAATGAATCCGGAATCATTCCACATTTTCGCGACCACGGAATAGAATGGGAGTGGAATGGTGACAATACTTCAAGGAATGGAATGGGAATGGAATTAAGCGCATTTTGCTCGGAATGGATGGGAATGGAATACAATGTATTTTTCCCAAAATATAACGCACTTTTCCTTCTACGCGCTGTTTTTTGTCAAAATATGCAAAAATACGCAAAAGATCCCACTAGCCCAAGTTCAAACATTAGTAAGCCGGAGCCTTGAATTTAACAAGAACGCAGTACTGTTAAAATCGATTGGCTGATTACATGCACGGTATATGTATAAGCAGCGATTCTACCACAATTATGTCATATACAGCGCTACTACGAAGTTCGTCGCGATTCTCCGCGTAATAACCGCGGCTATAGCCTTTGGTATCCGTAGTGGGGACTACCGCGGCGGCATCCCCCCCTTTCTTCTCCCACCAACTTCGCCTTGTGATTTTTTACCTTGGCGGGCCTTCGCCCCGGCTGCCAGCACAAAAGGGTGGGGATGTCTCCCCACCCTTCACTTTTGTTTTTTGCGTCCGAAACCATCGGTGATTGCATCCCACCTCGCCGTCATCGGGACGCTGGCGCGGTGCTTGTGTTCACTGCAAAATTTCGCATATCAGCTCGCACCCCAACCCCACTCCTCCCCCAGGACATTTTGCAATACTGTCCCTCCTGTCTGGACACTCGGACGCCTTTGCCCGATGCAGCGTCGACGAAGGCCTAAAATATTGGTTCAAGAATCCACCCGAAACAGGAGAGCCCATGTAATAGGAACTGCGGTCACACCTGCTCCTACAAGCTGTACGCTGCAAGCTTTGTTCCGAAACGGTTCCGACCTAACGGAAAGCTTTGATTGATTCTAGGGTTTAACGCGCCGACGCAACGCAGGCGATGAGGCGCGCCGTAGTGGAGGGCTCCGGATTAATTTCGACCACCTGGGATCTTCAACGTGCGCCGAATCTCGTACACAACGGGCGTTTTTTGCTTTTCGCCTCATCAGAAAAGCGGCCGCCGTGGCGGGAATCGAACCCGCGACCTCGTGCTCAGCAGCGCAACGCCTTAGCCACTGAGCCACCGCGGCGGCTGCCTAACGGAAAGCGAACGCTAGCCACTTTCCCTTGCTTTTCCGACTCGCAGGGGCAGTTTTCGTTGTAAATGGGACGTTAGCTAACGTGGAACGCGGGTTTTCCACGGAATCCATTTTAATGACAGAGAGCGAAGCAAAACCGGCTCTCAAACACCTCTTTTAAGAGCTCGTTTGTCAAGCGCAAACACACAGGCACAAGGCAACTATTTTATTTTACTTTTTTTGTTTAGAACTGATCGTTGTAGTAAGCCGTCGTTTACACTTCGTGTTTTCAGAACTGAACGGCGAAGCGACCATTTGGCTGACTTATAAAACAGCGCTAGAAACAGGACTACAGAAAGGGCACACAGACAGCGCCCTGTCTGTGTGCCCTTTCTGTAGTCCTGTTTCTAGCGCTGTTTTATAAGTTAGTTATGTACCAACTGGCCCGCCTTCAATCTGTGTGGCTCACATCATTTTGTTACGTGATTTTGATTAATGAAACCAAAATAAACTTTTTTTCGACCTTTCACGGCAGCTTGAGACCTATATTGCAGCATATGAAATTCACGATGAGAGCTAATTGCGCTGCTGAGCACGAGGTCGTGGTTCGATTCCCGGCCGCGGCGATCGCTTTTCTGATGGAGGAGAAAAGCAAAAACGCCAGTGTGTACGAGATGTCGGCCTAAGGTGTTCAAAATTAATCCGGACCCTCCACTAAGGCGCGCCTCATTGCCTGCGTTGCGTCGGCGCGTTAAACCCTACAATAAATCAACCAGGACATTTACGCACTTTTTTTCTGGCGTAGACATTTCCACAACACTAGACTGGCCGGCTGCCGAACGTGTCCTTCTATTATTATCGTTATCATTCTTCTTTACATCTTTTCTTTCGGTTGATCGCCCAGACCAGAGGACACTTGGGGGAACCTTCATTGCTACTCCACTGCATGCAACTCCTCAAATTAGTTATACAGGCCTCAGTTATACAATTAGTTACACAGGCCTTGGACTCAGTTTTGCTGAGTCCAAGACCGCAACACATTCTCTAAGTCCTTCTTTAGTTAGCTAGAGCCAAAGGTTGCGTCGTGCTAAAGTGTGAACGACCTCCCAATTTGTAAAAGAAAAAAAACAAGACGCAGATTAGTATACGAACAAATGGACTATCCCAGTGTAGACTAACGAGAGAGAAAAGAATTCTCCCTGCGCATTGGTTCTCATCGAGACACCCATACAAAGGTCGCGCATACTATAAGCACCGCCTGAATTTTCGCTCGTGCGCAGTGGATGATACCTGACGCACGTTACTAAGCTTTTCAGCAAGGGCGACATTGCATACTTGCGCACACGCAAACACAGGAAGTTCTGAACGTATCCGTCCTTTCAAGGCGCGCTTGACATGCGAGAGTGCTGACGACCTGTGCGGCCCGTGATCCGTATTTGGTGCAAAGGCAGGACAAGGCGCTCAAACGATAATTCTTTCAATTGATACCACCAGAACCGAAAGGTTCTGTTCGTCGTTAACAAAATTATAGATCTAACCATGCTCACGACCGCTCCATACGCGTGTTAACTCCTTAAGGAATATAATGTCTTCTTCAACCATACTTTTGTCAGCACAAAAATAGAACATGTCGTCACGTTAGCATTAACACATTAACACTTAAACAATATTAAAGCATCACAACTCGTAAAGACATGCTGACCGTGCAAATACTGTAATAACTACCGGGAGAACTGCCCCTGTGGGAATTAGTAGGGTGATTGCACTGCACGAGATATGCCACAAAGCCACTATTGCTCAACCGTGGTTACGTGTTTTGCGTATGTTAGCCATTCTTAACACGTGTAATAACATGAGCTTCATGGTGGGTTGATTGGTAACTTGATAATCACCCGATAAAACGTTGAGGAATTAGAGGAATGGAATTGAACTGCCCGGCCATTCCTGGAGTGGGAATGGGTGATGTTCTGGCATTCTGAGGAATTGAAACGAATGGAATTTAGGCAACTTGCCATTCCCCAGAATGGAATTGGAAAGGAATGGGGACGCCCATTCCGCAACACTGGTGGTTACACACAACTATGATTTATTTTAGCGCACAGCGCTGCTTCTCCAATCACGGCACAGCCTCTAGAGCGCCGCTCATGTAGCCGCCGAAAAGCGCGTGGCATTGCGCCATGTCATCGGGAAGATAGACGCTGTGCGTGGTAAAGATTATATATACGACTCGGGAAGCAGGCGGTAGCGGTGGAGCAGCACAGCAGCGTAGCGTAGAGCAGCACATAGTTGTGCTGTAATCATACTATTCCTGTAGGTTGCCGCCGCTTACTTGTGCAACTGACAGCGTGGGAATGTCAGCTTGCAAAGACCAATCCCCTTCAAGGCATATTCTTCTCTAGTCGCAAAAGCTGTGCGAGGCTGCTATTTTTAAGGGCAATAAAGGAAGTCTTGTATCCCAATTCGGAGGCTGTAGTACCTAGTTTTTCATTTTGTCAAGTATTGGCCTATGCTCGACCTGTCAAAGGAGGGCATCTGGTGGATCCTTACCATAGACAGCTTGCCTGTAAAATAGGTTCCCCTCTAAATCGCGCACATACGTGCACGTACACTTTCCTGGCGACATCAAACCACGCTACATTACAGCATATGTTACACCACACTAAGCTCCATATTCCAATATTAAAAATACAAATGCACCTGAGTGAGCACAGTAGCGTTTTTTAACTGCAGATGAAAAGAGCTCTTGAGGCATCTGGGAGTGCATTTTTATGCGTTCTTTTTAATTCAATCAATTTAGTCCTTTCAAGAAGCGCTTTTCTTGCAACTGTAATTGCCTTGTTCATCACCACAGGTATGGAAGAGAAATTCTAAGGTTTTGTGAGTCTGTAATATCAAACTTCAAGGCTTTTCTTGTGTTCGCTAGAACTGTGGACAGAGGCAGTTTATGCGTAACGCCGAAAATGTGCGTTTTGGGCCTTGCTATGATCAAGAGAATTTTATTGGCACGCGGCGGTCTAACATTAGTGCCTCTCTGGCAGTTCTTTAATCATCGATGCGTTAAGCTTTGATAACCATTTTTAAAGTTTACATGTATCTCAATGTAGCACGAAATATTTTGTGAGAAATATGTTCGAAGCATTTTTCGTTCTCTCAACGATTGTGACCTAACCAGAGAAACTCCTCGCATGCACTGTCACATCGGCTGCTCTGAAGAATCGCTTGTAAATTAGAGGCGATGCCGCGTGAAAGTGCTGCTTTTACCGTACAGGCCATCGACGATACGTTACAACAATTAATGCATGTTTCTACGGGAGAGAGAGAGAGAGAGAGAGAGAGAGAGAGAGAGAGAGAGAGAGAGAGAGAGAGAGAGAGAGAGAGAGAGAGAGAGAGAGAGAGAGAGAGAGAGAGAAACTGTTTTACACAGGTCTTAGGTACAGGTCCTAATTTGAATGTTCAGTTACCGGGTCCACGTAGTACTAAGGGATGCCCGCGCAGATCCGGAGCACATGTTCATAGAGAGCTTCCCGGGCAGCCTGGATGTTTACTGTCGACGGAGCAGTTATCTAGAGCTCCCAGTAAGTGATGGAGGCTGAGGGATGGGGCAAGAGATGCGGGGTGCAGTCCTAATAAAAATGAGGAATGTGGATGGGTAGGAAGAATGTGGATGGATAGCACAAGAATGAGGGCAAGGGCGCCGATAAATGCGGTGAAAAACATGATGGCAGGAAAGTGAAGGGGTTTGAGACTTACGAATAAGGCACGCAACCTTACGAGTTAGAGGGGAACTGGGGGGTGGGTACAAGGTGCGTGACAGGCGTTGGGCGCCTAATTGGTAACGGCGGGAAGCGCGGTGCTGCGTACGAAGCGTCGGCGGGTGGTAAAGGGATGGCCAGAAGGTGGGCAGACTCGGGAAAGGTACTCGGGTTAGTGCGTTTGCTAGGGCGTTTCCACACATGCCAGCATGGTTAGGAACCCAAATCAGTGTAAAACGTGGCCGATGATTCGAAGCAAGTATTGAAGTGACGAAGTCATTGGTGTGTGGGTGGTCTTAGGGCAAGAGGAGACAGGCAGCGTGGTAGGGTGTCATGGCTGCCCCGAACGAATTCTACGCTTTAATGGATTGATTAGGTACAAGATGATGAAAATGTGGGAGCATGCCCCAGCGGGGGAATCAGAACGTGGGTCTTATGGTGAGCAAAATTACGAAGGGATGATTGACAGTAGGAGGAGATATATACTGGCGTGGTGGTAGGAACAGTGAGAGTAGGGTGCTCTATTGCCAGGGCGATGGCGCATTCTTTGAGGGAGGTCGAATCAGGTGGGCAGGGAAAGAAACCATGGCAGTGTCTAAAAAAGGGATTTGGAGAACTGAAGCCGAGCCCTTTAGTTTGAGGGGATGTCGCTGGCGTCAGTAAAGTAAACGATGGAACCCTGCGAGAGTAGACAATGTATTCGTTTGTAGAGAGCCTGTAGGACCAGTAGTAGAAATTAAGAAGAAATGGGTGGGCGCAGGGCACGTAATGCGATGTAGATATAACCGCTGATCATTAAGGGTAACAGAGTGGATCTCATGAGAAGGCAAGCGTGGCAGGAGCGGCTGGATTTTAGATGGCCAGATTAAATCAAGAGGTCTGCCGGAATAAACTCGTGGCAGTTAGCACAGGACCGGGATAATTAAAGATCTATGGGTGACGCCTTTGGCCTGCAGTGGGCATAGATATGAGATGATGATGATGATGTAGAGGGCCTGAACGCGCAGTGCACGACGATCAGGGTGTCGATCAGGCTACATGTTGCGGGGCAAAGACTCAAGCCGTAAATTAGCGAAAGTGGCCAAAGAAGGGAGTTCACATGGTATTGGTGGTTAGTTGCGAATTGGGATAGTTAAGTGCGTTAAGAATAGCACGATGCTCTGGGCGTCTCTTAATCTTTGTTGCCTAATAGCGGATAATACATTTTAGTGGCTTTAAGTGTGTTCTGATTTAAGCTGTCAAATGCATGTGCCGTGTTAGAGCAGCATATATTTTAAGTATAACGATAATCAAGCAAACTCTGTGAAAACGTTCGCTTTTGTTAGTTGCGGAAAGCAACTAATGGAATGAAAGCACTACTTCCTTTCCTTTGTCTAAATATCACTAAACCGTTAAGTGACTTCTTTAAAGTACTACAAAAAAAGCCTTTAGTGTGCGTACCATGCGTGTTATCTGAACGGCAAAATTCGGCTATAAACACAATATAATCACGCGAAGTGACTTGCAGTTGATAATCTTCACTGCACTTTATTCTAACAAACTGCCCGCTGCAAGGGGTCGTCATTGTTCACCTGTTTACTCTATAATGGGAGTACGGTATTTTTACATTTTTAACACTCGCTACACTCGATACACTCTAACCATTCAGGTGTGCTCCGACGTCCTGGTCGACCATGCACGGATTTATTTCGTTATTTATTAGTAATACTTCAGGGTCAATGGCATTATGAGGGGAGTGGTTACATTCATAAGTATAACGAAAAAGAAAGCAGCGAGAGAAATACATATCAAACAAACATCTTATACAAAATTAGGCAAAACAAAAAGAAACGTAGCAAGCAAGCATAAAGTACACAAGCATGAATTACACAATGTTGACTATGGCATTTTTGAAAAGCGTGTGATTTACAATGATTGCTGTAGGAGTGGGAAGGCGATTCCATTCTAATGATGTACGAGGAATAAACGACTGAGAGAAAGCGGTCGTTCGGCTTGATGCTATACGGAATTTGTGAGCGTGATCAAGGCGAGAACAAATGTACAATGGAGGCAAAATAAGTTCTTCATGCAGATGTTTGTGATGAAATATTTTATGGAACAACGAAAGTCGAGAAATTCTACATCGAACTGCTAGGGATTGAAGGTTAAGGGTAGATTTCATTGTTACGCTGGCGGTTCGGTTATAGTTAAACAGGATGAAACGGGCAGAATTGTTTTGTAGTATTTCAAGTGATTTTATGAAATTGTTAAAAGAAGGATCCCAAATAGACGAGGCGTATTCTAATATAGACGGAATAAGTATTTTGTACAACTTTAGTTGAAGGGAAGATCATGCCTTAGCAAAATTACGCCTCAGGTAACCCAGCATGCGATTCGCATTGTTAATATGTTCAATGTGAACGTTCCAGGTGAGGTTTCTTGTGATGTCAACACCGAGCTATTTAGAAGAAACAGAGTCTAGGGCGATGCTATCAAGGTAGTAAGCAGGTAATGTGTTATTTTTTCTATATACACGCGTAAATTTACACTGGCTAACATTGAGTTCCATGCGCCACTTTAAGCACCAAGCTGTTATAGAATTCAGGTCAGTTTGAAGGGTGGTAAGGTCATCGTCACAGATTATTTCTCGGAACACTACGCAATCGTCAGCAAATAAATTCATATTGGATGAGACGCACGACGTTAAATCGTAATATATATTAGAAAAAGCAGAGGGCCGAGAACAGAACCTTGTGGCACACCGGATTGAACGAAGGTATTATTAGAATTTCGGTTGTTAATAGAAACAAACTGCAAACGAGTAGTTAGAAAAATCTCAAGCCATGCAAAACGTTTCGGTTCAACATTAAAGGGACACTGAAGTGATTTTAAACAATGCGGGATTACGGGCGCAAATTGTAGTCCGGAGTCCCTAGGCCCTGTATCGACCGCTCTGAGCACGTTTACACGAATTTATTTATTAGAAAAATCTATTCGAAAATGCTGTCCTCCTCTCCGCACTCTCGCCCATTTTCTGAGGTGTTTTCGTGTGATGTCAGCAGGAGAGTAGCTGGCAATTGGCTGCGCTACTGCACGGCTCGCCGACCTTCCGCGACCGAGTCAGTCGGCCCAACGTTTAGTCCGCCGGCCGCCGACGGGTCGTCGCAATTCGCTCGATCAGTTGAAACTAAGCCACAACACGTTTGGGAATGGAAGAATGTGCCTTTCTTTACTTCGTTAGTTTGTACACTGTATCTAGCTCCAAGTCAAGGTCGCTTCACACAAGCGCTGCACAAGCGCACATGCGACACTTCGCTGACTGGTACGCCAGTAGGAAAATATAAGGCCTCTTGAAGGGGGAGAAGAGTCAGCGAAATCAATATAGGTACTAAGTAAATAAAATCAACTGATATGTTCACCGTCCAACGTAAACCTAGGGTGCGGGAAGCACTCTTTTGCGATGGGCGAACAAGCACAGCGGTCAGAAGCACGACTACGCATCTGCGAACGCTTTTCCGTCTACGAAATGCAATTCCTAGATGTGAGCTATTGTGGAAACTCGGGAGACGCTTACTGCACGAGCGCAATACAACAAATAGTCACCTAAGCTGCTTGAAATACTGAAACTAAATAAAAGTGTGAACTGGTTATACATTATATATCTTATATTTCGCTCGTTGGGCAGCCCCCGCTTTTAGCTTAGTGGTCTGGAGCACTGGTTGTGTCGTCGCAAGTGTTTTGTCAGTCGCGAGTTCCAATACTCGCGGGTACGTGCTTTTTTTTTATAAGTGAATTTTTTGGTTTTAGACGATGTTTTCTATATTGCGTTCATCTTTTCTGGGGCCGCAGTAGTAGTAGTAGTATGAAACTTTAATGAGCCTTATAAAGTAGGAGTGGTTCCCTAGTCCGGGAATCCAAGTGACGACCGGGCCGCAACGTTCATTGCTCCATGAACTGGTCCACAGAACTCGCGCAGGCTGGCACTGGCGCGCTAGCGAGTTCTCGTTGGCGTGATGTTGCCATAAGCACCGACTGCTTGCGGGCAGCGGGCACAGGCCTGAATCAACAGACCCTTGGCCTGGTGCGAACACGTTTTTTACGATACAGGCATAAGTGATGAAAGCTCCTAATATGGGGGAAAAGCGCATGTATTTGAACGTCTGCGGGGACGCGGAGGGCGTTCATGCACTGCGTAGGCCTCAGCTAGTAAATGCTACGATTCCAAGCCGTCCTGGGAGGCTTATCTTGTGCATTTTACAGCCGACAACGTGGCAGAAGCGCGGTACTACGATTACTGGGATATTGAGAATGCCCATCCAACGACGCCATCGGATGTCAAACATGTTGTTTTACAGAACCGAAACCGAAACCGAAACTTGTTTGATTGCTAACCTTGGGCATCGTCCAATCACGGTGCCCCCTCCTCCCAACGTCACAGCTTAGTTGGTGCGGCCGCCGCAAACCGGGCATGGCAGTTTTTCTTCTTTCGCGCTTTGTAAAATAATTACCGATTTGTCAACCGGATAAACGATGAAAAGTGTGCTAATTTGAGCCAGTCTACGCAGTGCAAGCAAAAACGGGAGCTTGACAAATTCACTTCAGTGTCCCTTTAAGCTGACGTAACTTGTGTAGTAGTAGTTTTGTGGCACACCTTGCCAAATGCTTGTGAAAAGTCTAGATATATGCAATCAGCAGATGGTGATCGACCAAGTATGGCATGAAGCTTATGTGTGAAAGACACCAACTGTGTTTCACATGAGTAACTTTTGCGAAACCCGTGCTGTGATCGCCTAAAAACTGAATTTGATTCTAAGAAATTAAGAAGGTGTGAAAAAAGAACATGTTCGAGTATTTTACAAGGGATGATAGTAAGTGAATATAAAGCGCCAGCTGAAAAATGAATGCCCAGAGACTCGATTACACTATAGCTCGAGTTGAATCCGCTTCTTATAGGTTTTGGCAAAACGGAAACTTTTAAATCTTACTTCTGTCCCTCTATCAAATTCTTTCAGGAACACGCCATATGCGACAATGTCTTCTACACCTATTGCGGAAATACGTTCCCCGAGTTTCACTACGACCCCCATAGTCGGGAGTGCGTAGACACTCAAGACCATGATGGCGTGCAGCGGTGCAACCACAGCCCCAACCGATTCCCGTCTAGGGCTGCCTGCGTGAAAGCCTGCGTGCACAGCGCAGTGCCAGAAGAGAGGTGCTTGGACACGCCCATATTTTCCAAGTGCGGAAGGTGCGTACCAAACAAGTGTTACTACGAATGGTTACTTAAAACGATTTGACTGCCTTAAAAAAAAACAAGACAACATTTTTAGTGCCTGACAATGCTCTAAAAAGCGGTTTTATGCCCACTATACTCTACACGGAGAAAACCTAACAAACTGGTTGGTAATGTTCCACAATGGAGACATGGGTCAAAGTTGTGTTTAATTCATGAATAAAAGAGAAAAGCGACCTACAGCGTTGTCAGGAGTAGGGAGGTTCTTAACCCATGCTATTTATCCCAACGCAGTTGAAAGCCTGCCTAATTGTGAAAATTCACGCTCAAACTTTATTCCATGCATTGACCGAATAGTAACAGCTTTATGAGTTCCGGAAAATGCTGCGGTCGCATTCTGTCTAATTTTCGCCGTCTTAGCCATCCGTAATGGCATTGCTCGTATCCACGCTGGTCATAACTGCTATGGAAATTACCTTGAGTCAGTGGTATTAACGGGAGAGCGTTATTAGGGTCATTTTTCGATTTCGCCGTGGCTTTTAGCCGTGTGCTACCGGCTGTGCTCATTAGGCGTCCACTGAAATACGTCACCGCTGTCACCCGGAAGCTACGACTGAGGCAGCAAGATTTGGGGGCTCCGCGGAATTGCAATGTGGCGCAACGGCAACTCAAGTTTGGAAAGCATGACAATGATACAGCCACAGATAAGAAAGAAAGGGCACGCGTTTTCAGCAGGTACCGCGCCTGCGTGGTGAAGTTTGTTATATGCCGATTTTGCTGTAACATACTCGGCCGACACCATCGCCAGCTCTCCCGGTAACTTACGTCATCACACCAAGGATGGATTGTTTCTACCAGGAGATCAAAAAAAATTCCGGTAATCCATTTGCCGAAGCTACACGTATTAGACGAGTCGCGCTGTTGTGGATGTCTCCGGAATAATTTACACCAACGAAGGAACTGTAACGCGCGCTGAAATGTCGACACAACGGTGTTATTGTGAAAAAGGGTGCTGCAGTCTGGAATCTAACCCGCGTTCTTGGGCTCAGCAGCGCAACGCCTTACCCCCTTAGCCACCTCGGCGTGGTTTCTTTCAGAACTTGTGCCGGCACCAACATTGGGTGGCTTAACTAAAACGGCAGAACGTGAATGCTAGCCTGTCATAAATCAAGGAAGGCATATATTATAAGCCGAAAAGAACTAAAATAAAGCCCGCCGTATAGGTTCGAATCACGTAAGTTTTTAAAATGCTTTGCCATACTCCCCCAATTTTGTCTCCGCTGCAAGTTTTGTTTGGCAAACGAAAACTGGCGCGGCGCGGCGTAGTTAAAAATCACCGCAAAAATAAGTACGGAGTAGTCGCGTAAGAATACTCATCGTGGCTCTGGAGACTAGCGGTAATGCGAAACACACAAACGCCAAAAAAATTTTAACCAATTAACCAAACTTTAACTTATCTTTAACCCACAAACAAAAGGCCCAACCGAAGAGAAAAGCAAGAAAAAGTGAAGAATCAGTAAGACTCATGCAACCACTGATCATGAGGCGAATATTCCAGACCTTACTGTACCACAAATTTTCCCGTAGTAAAGAAAGTGATAGGAACACTATCATCACAACAGCTCATGAGGTAGTCCTCAACCTCGCAATTTTGACAGTAAGATAATAGGCTGGACCACCAGGGTAACAGAATGGACATGCATAGACTGGTCTAGAAGAATAAAAAGCCATTTACTCGATGGAGGGTTAAAATAACAATATTCGGAGCAAAGAATGGACTCGGGAAGCGCATCAATGGAGCGGGTGAAGGTCAATGTCTTTCAATGTCAATGGCCTTCACCTTTCACCTTTCAAGCCTTCACCTTTCAAGGTCAATGGCCTTGACCTTGCAGTCGTCCTAAATAGGATGCTTAGAGATAATGATGATGAATATACCCTTACTTCTGTCTTCCTAGTTCATTTGAAGAAATCGGAGATACCACTCTGTCAGCACCAAGATAGCGGATGGCAAAACATACGGGGGGGCATCATATAGAAGACAGGCACCCCCCTCCATTTGAAAAGAAACTAGTGCTCGCCATGACAGACCATTCACGGTTTTTTGACTGCGCGTAAAAACTTCCCTCAACCAAAACTATGGATACACTTGTACACAGGAAGAAGCGAAACTGCAGGATGAAGTTTATTCGCCGAAACTTTCGAAATAATTAGGCCATAGTATACAGCGGCTCTGGGATCTATGAAAGCGCCAGGCTGCAATTGTCGTTGTTGACTACTCTGGAAATCTTTGTGACTGCATGAACCTCCAACATATAGGAAGAAAGAAGTGGAAGTTGGAGACATCCTCTCCGCAATACGAATACGGGAAGTATCAAATGGAAGCGTAACATCATTAGAGACTCTCAAAAAACCTTATACGCCTCGAGCGCGGCCTGTAGGGGCGCCACGGAAATCCCCCTAGCGGCACGTTTCGAAAGCAGGCGCGGGAGTCTCCGTCCTGCTTCCCACTGTCGCCGCTGCTTTTGCGACATGTTCACGACTAAGATTTAGCGTTTGCGGGCATTGGAAATCCATGTTGATGTGGTGCAGTCGTTCTGTTCGCAAATTGCGCGTGTTTACGAGAGTGTAAATGTTTCTAACGCAATCTTAGTGGGGTATATTCGGTCTGTATAAGCACCAGGTGTGTGTCACAGGCCAGCGTCGCGGAACCGGCGTGTGCATGTACCTGACTAGTTACACTGCCCTGAATTTACTAGCAGTGTCTCCGTAACTACCGGTTCCTGAGATGTTACGCTACAGGTATATACTACGATGTAAGTCAGTTTCCCGCGCTTACATATTCAGCGGAACACTCATACCTGACAGCACGCCAGTTACTTTTGCCAATAATATACCTCAGATATTGATCACTACCATTTACAAGCTGGTGTGTGTTACTTTCGGAAATATTCAACCTAAGTACGACGGACAATGCAGAATTTTACTCGGCGATCAGCACACGACAAAGATTCGTCTTGCCGTAAGGTGAGCGCCCGCAAACGTTCATCTGCTACATATATCCTCTGCGATCAGCGCGCAGACGGTCTTAGAATATAATCAGCGTCCGCTACTAAACGCTTCTTCGAAATATCGTCACATGGCACAGGGAGGCTGCAGAATAAAGGAGAAACTGAAATCAGAGGGCCTTACAACATACCACACTCTTCCAACGACACCTTTCATCGTTTGTGAACTGCCTACCGTGACTACTTCCAAAAGTTCGTCCGCCGAACGATCAGCTGTTCGTTGAAGTCTAAAAACAAGACGACAGTGAAGGCGAGATTTGTGTGTATGATTACGAAAACGTTCATTGCTTGATTCCCCTCCGCATTTGTGCACAACGTCCGCCTCCTCTACCCCCCCCCCTCCCCCCTACGTCTCGCTGAATAGCAGTGCATTTCGTTGGTCTGGTGAGCCCTACCTGGCTTAAGTTTCGACGAACGTCTTTAGCAAGTCAGAAGCTGCACTGCATTTTGTTTTATTTCCGTTAGAGCTATTATGTTTCTTCCGCACTTGCACAGCATGTATTTTTCCGTGGTTTCATATTGATTGCCTTGGTTCTTGCTATGAGGCGTGTGTGGGCGCATATTTAACGACGTGCAGGCTTGGAATATACTTAACATTTTGGCATGGTATATATTCTCATAAAAGGCATAATTTATGGTCCGGGATTGACTAATCACGTGCACATCCTCGAGGTATATTTTTCTGCAACGCATATACTCGAAACGAAGCCGTACATGTCCACGCTGCAAAATGAAGCCAACCTCTCCCTGTGCCAGTCTCAGGTCTAAACGAGGCGACAGTAGAATTAATTTGTGCCTGACGCATTTAGAGGTGACAGGGGTGATATTGCTGCTACGGTCGCCGACGCCAAAAGAGCGGCGGCGATGCGCGCACAACCGCGTCCCCGAGTAGCTCTAGCAGGCGATCGCGTGCTCTATGAAGATGCAGCTGCTTTTTAAGTGACCTAAACGTATTCTTTGCTTATAGACATCACCATAACAAGTTTTTGTTAGGACGCGGAAAGGCTAAAAGAAGCGAAACAGAACCAAAAAACTGCACGAGCCGCTATCTGCCACGCAGCGCACATTCCGTCAACGCCGCGGAGAAGTGGCGGCAGGCGGCGCAGCGATCGCGAAGCTCGAGGCGTATACTGTTTTGTGCAGGCCGAATGCCTTAGCGCTTCGGTAAGATATTCCCATCCACAATACAAAACGTTAACGACCCCCCCCCCCCCCCCCTGTACAACCGGACACAATTCTCTGGAAGAGGACGCACTGACCAAGAGGAGCACAAACTTACATACCGTGCTCCTTATGACCACGACTACCACACTACCCTACTTGAAAAACGTTAAGAACGAATCCTCACCCTATGCCAAGATAACTCGTAATGTGGAGCTGACCCTATCCCCAGCCACTTGTAATTTCTGTCCCTTACCCGACACAATATACCATCAAGTATGTGAGTGTCCACACAGCCCAGGTCTACCCCCGTACCTTCCTCTTACGATCCTTCCTCTTGCAAACTCTTTTACAAGCAATGGGTCGCCTGCCTGAGAAGTCTGGGCCCTCGGACCCAGCGCATACTGGTGAAGAGGGCCTGGACTGCATGCCAAAGTCACCACAGAAGTGCAGAGAACCTTTGTCTTTCCTGTGCCGCGGCGACAACAATCTCTTGTTCTTAATCTCTCTCTCTTCGATCCCCTTTATTGCTCGAGAAGTATTGATCTGGCATACAGCAGCCGCGTACGAAATGACTCTGTGGGTGTCGATGTATCGCTATCGCGTCTTACATCTTAGGATACAAACTATATGTCTCTGCAACTTTTTACTACGGCGATTATCATTTTACATTAACCCGAGCTTTTAACTCGGCTGATATGCCATTCAATTTATGTTAAAACAATGTTATCAATGTATGTGGAAAATGCGTGCCCACCCTCATTCTGTTCTCCAGAGAGATAGCTCCTAGCTATTTCTGAATAGTTGCAGACATTGACCGCGCACGCAATATTGGGAATATTGAAAACAAATGTCAATGTAATTAGGCGTTGCTCGTCTTTGGAGTGCGAACTCGGGGACCCGCCACGGCAGGAGCTACAAACTACCTTAATTTTCAAATTATTGACCTAAGAGGACACTGGTAACAGATGATCCCGTTGAGTCTGCCTCATAATCATAACATAGCTTTTTTCAGAGGTAACTACTGACTCATTTGACACCATGCTTTCAATAAGCGTAAAAGTACATATGTTCATGAGTGTGTAGAATTATCTCTATTTTTGTATTGCTAGGGGGGGGGGGGGGGGTGGTAGGGACGAGTTCCTAGACACAAACCAGAAACTACCTACTGCCTCGGACGAAATCCGCAACAGACACGTGAATCTCGTCATTTGGAGTTAATGCCGGAGTTAATGCCGGGCTGGGAAACAGACGCTATTAGGCTGCCACTTCATATAAATATTCTATGTAGGTTTTTCAGTGCCATTCTGCAGATGCCCACACTGGTATCCCTGTTTTTTCCGCCGTTCTATCGCTGATCACATAATTTTGAAAGGCCAGATTTGTTCCCAAAGAGGAGGAGACAGTCACCTACTGGGATAACTTCTTCAGAAGGGATCCATGTTTGAATAAACTTGAACGTCAATTGCTCTGCGTCCTGTATAGTGCAATGGCTTCCTTTATTTGCGTGTTTCGCACAAAAACTATTTGCACCAAAGCCCACACTAAAGGCAAAATGATTTGCTGCTATACTCTCCGAGAAAACTCATCAATACACCGCACCTTTCTGCTGTCTACTTTGTAGTGAGGACGTGAAGACGAGACAATGGCACTTCACGGGAGGCACTTGCTCTACCTGGAAATTCCCTATGGGAAAATGCCCTGCCAACAGGACACTCATGTTTGCTACGTTCGCCGACTGCCTGGAGAGCTGTGTCAAGCGCAGAGACGGACACCTGCGATGCGACCCACCCTCGTCTGCGGGGTTCCAGGGCAGTGCCTGCTTGGTCCGAGAGCTACGATACCCGTTCTTCGCCTACAATGTTGGAGGCAGCATCCGATGCCTCTCCGCATCGCTGGCTGGATTTAAGAACCACCGCTGCCTCGTCGGAATCAACCGTTTCGCCACAAAGGCCGCCTGCGAGAGGTCCTGCATACGGATGCCCTGAGAGAAGGACGCATTGCGTTCTTAAAGCAGCTCTCTCTCTCTCTTGTTTAGAAATTGCGTTTCTAGAAATTTAGCATCCTATGTCTTTTGAGATTACAACAATTATAGACAAATTTGCCAAAAACTAATTGTAAATTTCTAAAAACGTGAGTAACATTTGTTTATTTTGTGTACGTTTTTTTGCCCATTACGAGGGAGTGTGCGTGCATAGTTGGCATAAGCAAAAGCCGTTAAGTCATGTATTCAACGACGGCGTGCCGGGTTTGTAAGATGTTTGCTTCGGCCGGTGAAGAAACCGACTGCGGTGACGGCTTCCGTCTGCACTTGAAGATTAGTTCGGCCGGCAACCAAAGTGTGGTTGGCGGCCCTTCCATTATCGCCTCGAATTGGCTCATTTGGTGGGTGAGTGAATCGTGTATTGGACCAAGGTGGGCGTGTGGAGTACGATGGGGAGATGCGACGGACGGGAGGGGGAGTACTGATCAAGAAATGGCATTACTCATGCATTGGGAAATATCTGTTTACGTGTGGCTGGTCGGCCATCATTCTATTATCGCGCACGTAGTGGGTTTCATTTTTTACAGAACAGCAATCTTTCACGCCTGAAGTGCACTGTGGTGGCAGGATCCCTCATTCTTTTCAGCCTCCGTAAAAGTAACGATAATTTAGAAAAAAAACTGAACGAAAAATTTGAAGTGAGACTACTCAAAACAGTATTTACGCGTAGATTTTCCCTTCAAAATTTTAGTTCCTCTAGCGCACACAGAACGGAACCAAAACTGCTAGTTTCTTGGGGAATTGTCCTTCAATGATGCCTGTTGCGATACAGGTCATTTTTGTTTTGGTTTAGTGGAGCCACCCCCAACAAAAGAGAAAAAACTCCGATGAAGTCGAAATTACGACGCTGGATCTGAAAAAAAATGGCGGTCTAAGTTTTATTCCCAAGCTTGTAAATCTATAAATACATGCACTACGAAACTGAATTTTTCTTTGTAGGGTGATGTAGTCATAGCGTTTAGGAAGATGTGAAAAAGTGGTGTCGTTGATCTGCACAAATTTTTTTAATTTCCAGCAGTTTTAATTAATTGCATCATTATAAAATCTGTTATTCCTTTTACAACTAGCTCTATTTTTTGTTTGTGGGCTTATGGGACCCTAAAACTTAGGAAAACATAGAAAACAAGGTTTTGCTTGAAATAAAAAATTCAGGGCCGAAAGTGTTAACTATTCGACTTTCGGAAACCATATCTTGTGAGTCGTTTGCCATACAAACCTTCTGAACCGCAATAACTATGTTCGCCCCAAAATTGTTGTTCTTTTAGACTTTTTTTTGTTTTAACTGTACAAAACTTGTGTTTGTACTACGCAAATTTTTTTAAGGTTAGCGGTTGTTGCACTAAATATCACTGTCTGGTTCAGAAGAATTCCTGAGGCATTTAACATAACTAGAAAATGTTTCACCTCTGCGACTGTAAAAACATTTCTGAAAAATGCTCCTGAAATCGAGCGAACAATCTACATTTAATTTTGAAAAGTCATTAATATTTATCTATAAAATTTCGCACATTGTTAGTATATTTTTATTATCAATACCCTTCAAACTTTCAAATTTACTACTCAAGAACCAGAGGTTAGCCCGGGACGTATTTCGACACTTCTCCACCCCCTGCATGCATCGGTTGGTGCCCACCGTTTCGTACCCACGATATGGTGCCCACTACAACAACTATTCGCTTTGTAGTTGACTTTAAACAGTTTGCATTGTGGGCGTTCTTTCTAAACTTTAACAATCTTTCCGCAGCCACACTGAAAAAAAAAAAAAAACAGGATAGCCCGCAAACAGGCAGCAGGACGCTTGAACATTAAACCTCTTCTGCATTACACGACCGTACGGTGTTTTATTACAACTGACGAACATAGTTCCTTGGTTAGCACTCTTCCAATGACAGGGACTGCATCGTAACAGTTGGTTGTTATTGTGGTGTCCGTTCTAGCGCCGTAGTCTCCTAAGGTCCATGACGCGCATGAGTGCTGGACGAATAAGATGTGTGCGTCGCTAACGGCACTCTAGGCCTGATATCGCCCAGCCATGCTCCGACAAATATGTGGCGATAAACGTCGATAACCTCTAGAAACTTGCCTGGTCCTTAGAACGAACCACATAACACAAGCACTGGCGACGAGGTTGGGATTTTAAGGCTTCGTGCTTCAATTTAGAAGGCAAGAGTTTCCGAAGGTAAATCGGTGAAGAATGTTTTTTTCCGGTGCGCAACGATACTGAACTGTCATGAAGAATGGAGGCTGGGCAGCCGGGACGATTGTCAATCGGGTACCCGATAGCGACAAGGTATACGCTTTTTGAGCATCATCAGTCCCTGCAACCTACGGATTGTTGAAGTCATTAATAGCTTCAGAACTGCATTATGCGAAGAGGTTTGAAGTTATCAACAGGGTTTTAGGCAACCAATCATCCCCGAAGATATCCGTTATTGGAAATTTGCACGGCCCTGTCACCGTACAGATGGTCATCAACGGCGTTTTGGTGATCGTGGAGCTGGACGCAGGAGCGGCTTGTTTCCCGTCATGTCAATGACGCAGTTCCGTCAGCTATTTCCTTCACTTATTCTGAAGTGCACTGCATTTAAGCTTCGTATTTACACGGGAGCCCTGGTAGAACCCGTGGGTTCCCTTCGGTCAACGTACAGCACGACAACCAGGCTGCAAGCCCTCCACTCTACATAGTGGACCACAACACACCGCCTATACTATGTCGGGAGTGGCTTCGCGCCGGCCGAATGACGTGGGCGAAAATGTGGAACATGAACAATATAAGAATGTCAGACATTTCGACTCATACAAGCGTATAAAAGGGGCTTGAAGGTAATTACGAACCCACTACGAAACACTGCGAAGGCCATTACGAACCCATTTTCAAAGACGACTGAGGCACGATGACGGAAGACATCGCCCAACTCTTTATACAACAAAATAAAATAAAGCATTGATTATTTAAGGTAAGCAATGCTGTGATCGCGCTGCAAAAAGCTTTCGACGCAGAAGTGGTAAACGAGAAAAAAAAAACTGCAATCTATAACGCCGGTAACCACGTCAGAACACGCTACGCCGGTGGTACGCGTAATCAAGAAACATTGGAGTATACGGGATCTCGGCGACTACAGGACGACTGTTAACCGATGTCTTGATGTCGAGCGCTACCCACTGCCAAATGTGGACGACCTGTAAGCAGCTTTGGCGGAAGATAAGGATTTTTCGAAGATTGATCTCAACCGGGCGTATCAGCAAATCCTCATGTCAAAGCCGTCAAAACAATACCGCTCGTTGACACGCAGAATGGATTGTTTGGTGTTAATCGACTCGCGTTTTTATTTCTTCCGCATCTGGGATTTTCCAAAGAATAGTTAACACTACGCTGAAGGCCTACTCAGGGTTTTCTGTTACCTCGACGACATTCTAATGATCGGTAAGTATAGCGAAGAGAATTTTATCAACCTGGATACTGTGTTAAAATGACTGCTGAAAAGCCGGCATTCCGACCATCGCAGCAGGTCGTTTGCATCCCTGGGCTGTCACGCTGTAAAAGAGAATTTTATCGACCTAGATACTGTGTTAAAATGACTGCTTAAAAGCCGGCATTCCGACCATCGCAGCAGGTCGTTTGCATCCCTGGGCTGTCACGCTGTAAACCCACGGGAATTCTATTATCTTCAGAAGATAAAGCGAGAAGGTCGGAGCCTCCTGCGTTTGATTGTGAACCACAAAACCCATGATAGTGGGGAAACTTTTTATTCATTGCGGTTGCAATCAATGCCAGTCTCAAGCTAGAACATCGCCCTAACAAAAGCACAGGATCATCGTTTAAATGTGAAAGAATTTTCAAGTGTGGGTTCGCCTTCAGCTGTGACTTATAAAGTTTTCAAGCCTTCTTTCGGCAGACGCAACGAGATCACGGTTCACCAAACTCGATCATGTTTGGTATGCCAGTGATTGTTCCGGCAAGTTTGCGAAAATTGCTGCTGGACTAACACTACGAAGGGCACCCAGACATCGTGCGCAGCTAGCAGCTGGCGCGCATTAACGTGTTTGTCGTTAATTGATGCGGACCTCGAGTATACTGTCAAGGCCTCTTAAGGTTTCAAGAAAAAAAATCGCGCCAATCCACCCCGTGAATGTGGTTGGAAAGCAAAGCTGTAAACGGCACCCATAATGATTACCCATGCGACGTCACTTAAATTCACTCACATCGCTCTACAAATAGCAAAACCAGAGAAAAGTGAAATGCACTTAACCACACCATTTATTACTTCAAAGAGATATTCTTGTTAAGGTTAAATCAATGCATGAAGCATGAACGGCATTTGGTTGAGTTGTATTGGTGTAGCACAAGAGTGGAAACTTTTTTTATAAAATTAAAGTAAGCTCCAACCCGGTGTTAGACGATCTGTCATCTCCGTCTCTGCGCCGCGGAAGGAGGCGACGTGAATTGCGGCAGAGAAGGAAGAGGAGGAAGAAATACTTCTGCTCAGGTTTCTGAACACACCAGAGTGCAGTCCTGGGGAGTGATTCCTTCTTCTATGGGGCCCATATGCAGTCCGTGCGGCCTGTGTTCTGTCCACCCGCTGAAGCTGGGTAGGTAGAGAGGGCCTGGACAGCAGCATCTCCCATTGCTCTTCTTGGGTAGTTGACGGAAATAGAGGAGGGTGCTCAGAGCTGAAGTCGCACACCCCGATTACGGGGCGGGGTGTTCCTACTTCTGAGCAAAATTTACATTCAGCGTCGTATGAATTCGGATACATTAAGTCAAGACGCGTAGGTTGTGGGAAGGGGCCTGGATTGTATGAGCCGTCGGGTAGTTTTTTATTCTCTGGAAAGGTCAGGGTAAGGCGAAGGTACGGTCTGTCCCAGAAGGCGATAATGCTGGGTTATCTCCCTGAACGTGACAAGCGGGTGACGGTCCTCGTGCAGCTCCATAGCACGGGAGGTAAAAGCGCAGGCTTGTTGGGTGGGCGTATTTGTTGACCGCCATTGAAACGTGAGGGGGTGTCCAGATGAGCTGAATGGAACCGTTTGGGGAGTGGTTTTTTAGCACGTGCAGTGCAGGTCAGGACACCCAACCCTACTGGTAATTCCAGTAGGCTTGCTGGGAATCGATGACTACCCTCCGAACCCCTGGGTTGAGCGAGAGCCAAGGTGACGGCTGCCTCTTCTGCTGCCATCATTTCTTGGGTCCTAAGCGAGGTACACGCAAGGAGGTTGGTTCTGGAGGTAGCCACGATGATGGCGTATTGCTGACCTTGATGATTGGAGGCGTCTGTGTAGATAACTGCATGATCCCCACGGAGGGTGGTGTTTAGCGCTTTAGCCCGTGCTTTTCGGTGACCCTCGTCATGTGAGGGGTTCATATTTCTAAGCAAAGGGAGCATATTTAGTTTTAGTCACCAAGAGTCTGGAGTACGTCAAGCGGAGTGACATTCTGGGCTGCCCAGCCAATCTGGTGAAGCATGCGGTTACCCATCGCAGTTCTGAGTCGGACCTTCTGGTTAGAAAGATGGCCTTCTATCAGCTCTTCCACCGTGTTGTGGAGCCCCGTGCTAAGCAGCCTCTGTGTGGACGCACTCATGAGAAGACCAATGGCCTGCTCGACCGTCTTTCTAATCATTATATAAAGCATCTGTATGTCTTCCTTGTCGACAAGAAGACAGGGGGTTGACGTAAGTAACTCTCGAGAGGACAAAAGCTTCAATTAATCGAAAGGTACCGGATTCCTTTAGGCCTCGCTTCTTGGTGGCAACTGGCCTGATCATGTGTACGATTTGAATAATGCTGTTTTTGAGGCGCTGCAAGGAGACGTAACTCTTGGTGTTAGCCTCGAGATGTAGGCCCAGGATCTTGATGCTGGGGCTTGAGTGATGGCTTGGCCATCAAGGAGTATTTGAATGTATTCCTTGGTTTGGCGTTAGGGCGGACGACGAGGAGCTGTGATTGTTTATGTGAACACTGGAGGCCACAGGCTTAGCACATTGGTGTACTAGAAGTGAGATGCATGCATTGGTGTGAGCTTACTTTAATTTTTGTAACTCTTAGCACATGAGCAAGGTGCGCACAGGGCCGGTAGACGGGCGTGAGTGCTCCCGTGACCCTTTCACGTGGCATTCAGCGAGAACGCAGGGGGTAAACCCGTAGATGTGCTTGGTGAGTACACCACCTTTCTTCCCAGTCTTCGCTTGGGCTTGTAGCTCAATCGGTAACACAACCGGCTCTCGCTTTGTTAGTCTATTAGTTCTAGGTTCGATTCCCGGCGGTGCCAGTAAATTCTTTTATTTGTTCGCTGGAGTTTTCTGGTGACACCAACGGTCGCCAAAGAACCCTTGTGGGGTAGAGGTAAAAAGCTTTGCTTTAAAACGTTGCTAGCCGTGCAAAGCGCTCCTGTATCCTTGGTCCTGGCCGGCGGCACCACGCCAGCGCCTGCATATAGATTTTGCTAGTCCCTTTTTGCGCACAATATTTTTTGTAGTCATGAACGCACACTCAGAGTGGCCGGAAGTGTTCATTATGACATCGACTACTGCAGATGCTACAGTTGACAGTTTGAGGCCTTTTTTTTGCATAGTTTGTTTGATCAAAAATCATTGGCTGTGACAACGCCCTGCAGCTCACTTCCGAAGAGATCAAGCTTTTTGTGCAAAAATTTGGCTGTCGTCCGGGGCTTGCAGCACCGCATGATCTCAGCTCAAACGGGCTTGGGGAGCGCTACATTCACACGTTTAAAAGCAGACTTTGTAGATCTTGCGGAGCGGACACATCGCATCCAAGGCTTCAAAAGCTTTTGTTTGCCTATAGCAACTGAACCCACACGAGAACGAAAGAGTCACCAACAAACATATTCTTAGGACGACGGCTGCGGAACCAGCTCGATGTTTTCAAGCAGGCGGTGCGACGAAGGGTCGCATGTAATGAGTTCAAGCCAACTGTGGCTGGCCTACGTCGTGGTCGGGACATAGGAGTCAAGGACCTCGTGATGATTTGACATTACCAAGGCGGACCTCACTTAGTTGCTGGTGTTGTTGTGGGGCAGCCCGGTCCGTTTACTCTTACCGTTTGTGCTACAACATCTAGAGACTCTTTCATATGGTGTCGTCGCAAGGACTAGCTGCTAGCGCGGAACACGGATCCCGGCCGATGGAACCTGTCAAGGAAGAAGACTAATTGGCGTTTCAAAAAAGCGTTGCTTCAGTCACAACGTCCCCTCCTACCACCAGTTGTCCCGCCCCTTCGCAAGACATCCAGGAGGTGGGCGGAAGACGCCACCAAACTAGAGACCATCGGTCACTGTACACATATGTGGTCTCCGGCCTAGTGCGGCACTTTGTAAGGTAAATAATATGCATGAGGGGCTGGAGGTGTGAGTCCCATTCGGCCCCCTATGCATGATCTCGACAAACCATGCTCCAACAAATATGTGACAATAAACGTTCATCACCCCTGCAAAGCCGCCTGCTCCTTTGTGCCAACCAAGTAACACGTCATTTACCAGGGGTTCATGAAACCTCCACACATGTGATAGCTTCTTGCGCAGCTGAGGACCAAGAAAACAAATGGACCCTCAACAAAAGATGTTCCATAATGGTCTCAAATCCTTCCCTAACAACTTGTAATTCAAGCGCTTGAGTAGTCCTAGTCGGTATGATGCTGCTAATAAGCTGAAGTTGGTACCTAGCCTGTCGTTGGGTCCAGCTAACAAAGTGCATCGTCGGCCACCTTCACGTTGGGAGTACTGAGTTTACATACACGTATTGAAGCAGTAGTGACCACTAATGTACAAGATTCAAACAGGTTGCGCGTAATTAGATCCAGTAAACACACATATAACAAATAAATATTACACACAACATAAAGTTAGGGCCCTCGCACTTTTGTCCTCTATTTCTCTCGCACCGAATTTTCAGAAGATCACTTGAATGTGTGATCGCTGTGGTTCTTTTTTTCAAAGTCATTCTTATTTATAGCTCCATAAACAGCATCTTCTCTTGAAACCGACAATTGCTGGTACTGTTCGTAAAGGTTGTAAAAATGTTCTTCGAAAAACCTTACACTTACTACTCTCCAACTAGAAAATATATAAAAGTGCGCCAGTCTTAGAACAGAACACGCTGCATACACTAATGCGTACAGACGCGCCATTTGCATATAAAAATATCTGCCTCAAATTCATTGTTGAGCTGTAGAACACTTTGAACGGTGTAGTGTGTATTATTTTTGAGATTTTCGAAGGGTGGGGCCTTTTAGGGGCACGGCATGACGTCGTAGTTCGACCGAGGTCAAGGTGTCACACGCGGTCCCGCACGGAACCATAGTCACCTGACGTCACGCGCCCAAACACTGGCTCCGAAAAGATACCTTGTTATCCTTCTATTCAGCTTTCCAGCCAAAAGATAAGAGGATACTTGAAAACGCGGTTTATGCGCGCAGCACCACTGGAAACTACTGGAATTGCTGGCGCTGGTTATACGTTTCCCCATTATTCAACATAAACAAAACTGCAACTACATTTGAAGTAAAATATATTTAGTTAACCGAAATTCACCTCGTTTGTTTAGTTTGGAATATTCGTTGAGTTGGTTTTCACATAGTAAGCGAAAGAAAATCCCCGGAATAAACAAACGATGCGTGCAAAACTGCACAGAAATGTTCCAGCACGTATGACATGAGAGCAAGCACAAAAACACCAGAACTCCCACTCGTGCCGTTCAAGCAGAACAAGAAACACAATATCAGGTAAAGAAGGCGAGCTCTCCCAGGCGAAGACTCGGGAGCACTGCGAAGGGGGAAAAGTGAATTGCATTGATAGATGTTTCTCCGATTAATCCAGAGATGAGTGAGACAGGAGGGAAAGCGCATGACAGGTGGAAGCAAAGAGCGGAGACGGCATCGTATGCCCTCTGGGTAATTATTGGTCCCGACTTGACAGTTTTCTCGTTCAGTGGAACTGCTTTAACTTTTCTCTTTCTCCTCTTTACTACAGGCACACTATTTTGAGCTAAATGTGGCATGAATTCCAGAAATTGTAATAAATGGCTTAAATTTTGAAGTGACGGAATCGGCGTGCCAGTCAATCCAAAACAGCATGACTGCATAAAAAGGAACTATCAAAAACACTTCTGCAACAATGTGTAAGCAGATGTAGTTTTTGTAAATACGTGTTAGCTTTGGTGCTATGACCGAGGCGATTACGGGTGTTAAAAGGGTTCGAATTTTATTACGGTATGGATACTGAAATCCGCCCTAATAGCATACAGTTCGCCGCATTATGTAGGGCCGCAGGAGTCCTTTGACAGTGCAATTATAATGTCGGATTCCATACACGAGTTGAGGGGTCACGCTAGAGTACCGGTTTCTTCATTGACTGAGTGAAAGGAATGTGTCAAAACTACGTAATAGCCATCGAAATCGCCTACAGCTCGCATACAAATTCTAGTGATAGGGCTTGACAGCATAATTATAACGTCCGAACTCCTGCTTGGGTTCAAGAGCCGCACTCGTGTGTTGTGTAAACAACCAGTACATTTTTGACATTGCGGAGCAGCTGGAATGCTCCAAATGTTGAACAACCGGTCTTTTCAAAGAATACAAAACTGCCAGGCTGAAAATAACGAATAGCTGTCTTCAGGAAAAGCACAACAACCACTTTCTAGCAAACGTTCATCGTCGGGTCACCCACGAGGTCACGTGGCTAAAGATTGGTTGTAGGCCCCTAGCTGAAGGAAGGCTCAAAAAAGTACAATTGTTCGGTGTGCAACATTGACATTTTGTCACCCGCCAAGGTCTACATTTATGCAAAGGCTGTGCGCTTTCAACATTGATGCGCAAGGCAGAAATTACCCGAGTTTCCAAAGCACCTGTGTAGCCGTACGTGCATATCACTTCGTGGGTGAGCCGAACGTAGCGACGCAACGGTTGCGCTCTTGGTCCGCAGTTTACAATATAGCATACTGAGAAGTAAATTTTAAATCAGAATACATGAAGCGTAGAGGGGAAGGTCCGAGCACAAAACGTCAAAAGGTATTCTTTCTTGACGTCCCGTAAGACCGTTTAGCTCCATACGCTAAACAGAAATTACTATTCTGGAATACTGTAATTAACGCTATATATGGAGCTTACGAAGGAATATTTCGTGTTTTTCTCGACTCGGACACACACAAAAAAATCTTTTGTCCGAGACTACGCCCCCATTTCTTTCATAAGCGATATGCAGCATGGGGCATCAGATACTTTGCTTTGGTTTTCTACAAACCTCTCACCGTATCAGAACTCCAAGGCGATTGGAAAAAAGCTAAAATAACACCTATTTCCAAAACAGGAAATACGGATTGCCCTTCAAACTTAAGAACAGTATATTGAACCAGAACGTCGTCCAAAATATTTAGAGGTATAATCTTACACCACCTTTTTCATAGAGACGAAGGGCATTTTGTCATCTAGTCAATACGGGTTTGGCTGCAGATTATCGACGATCATGCTACTAATAGAAGTAAACGAGTTAGCACTGTGTATTAAGAACTGCGCACAGATATCATATTACTTGGCCTTGCTACGGCATTTGTTTCTGTATGTCACCACAAATTTATTGCGAAACTCAGAAGTACAATTGGAGGGCGAATATTAACACATTGAATTCAAGAATTCTGTACTCACCGTTTTCAATATGCCCTGTATGAGCAAGTACCAACGGAAACCCTGCCTGTTAGGTCTGGAGTACAACAAGGCTTTGTTCTTTGCCCTTTGCTATTTTTTTTTTATTCACGATATCACAGGCAATATATCTTGCCACATTTGTGTATTCGCCAACGACTGCATTACTTACGAAGAAATCAACAGTTATTCAGGTCACCTTGCGCTAACTGATTCCTTAAACAATCTTTCCAACTGGCTCCACATGTGGCGAATGTCGATTAACCCCCAAAAAACAGTGTGTATGACTATCACCCCAAAGAAACAATCTTTTCAATACGAGTACACGATTAAAGGCACCAGGCTTGAAAAAGTGAAAGAACGAAAATATTTAGGTGTCACGATTGCGCGAAACGTCAGCAGGGTGACCACATTTCTAATATTGCTTCAGTTGCTCTGCGCCAGCTATTTTATCATCGGAGATGCCTTGGTCAACTCCGTCAGTCTCCCACGCTTTTAGCCTATACTACTTATGTAAGACCGGTATTAAAATGCGCTAACACAGCATGGTTTCAACAGTCACTAACATTCAAAAACTATAAAATGTACAGACAAAAGCAGCAGGATTTATCTGCAACAAATATAAGCGCACTGATTCTCAGACAAATATGCTGCCATGCTCTGGCCTCCACACACTAGCGATTAGAAGAACACCAGCGTGCCTTAAGTATCTTTTTTGCTCCTTCGCAACCATTATAAAATTGACCATTATTTTACATCCGTCCATCATACTCCCGTGTAACCCGACACAAACCTTCACACACAAAGAGACTATACTCTTATCGCAATGACACATTCAAGCACTGACCTTTTTCAATTTGCTATAAATTTCTCGTTTACTAACCCGAAATCCTCATCGAACTTTGCCTCAAAATAGAAATTATGATCTTTTAACGGGTAAAGCTCTCCTACACAAAGCATTGTACCACCAGTGGAAACGTATTAGTGGCGAAGACCTCACTAGAGTGTTTACAAGTTTGCTGTTAAGGGGCTATGTACCACTATATGTCATGTCTGATTTTTGTTCTCTTTTGCTGTAAGCTTCTTCGTGCCATCAGAGGTTAAAAATGGTGATTTGAATATACTTTTCATTAAAGGGGTGTATAAGTTCTATGCGTTCCAAATTTATCGTTCGAGAATTTCAGCTCCGTATCCTTCCTAACTTCTAATAAAGAAGCTGTTTTTGGATATTTTCAGCTCTTATGCTTTGCGATGATGGTCATTGGATTAGATTCCTGCTTCTGTTTTCTCTGCTTACATTTTTTATGTATCACCTGCACGTGCAATCTCTACGCCCACCCGCTACGATGTCGCAAAGGGACTGGCAGTATTGAAATCAAATAAAGAAAAATAAATAAACAAATAAATGTATAAATAGATAAATAATAAATAAATACAAAATAAATAAATATTTATCAAAACTCACTTACAAGCTCCACAACTAATAGATACTATTCTTTTAGGTGCTATTCTACAACTAATAGGTGCTACTCGACCCGGCAGGTGCCCACTGCGCTTGTATTCGTGTACTGTAAGCGGGAAAGAGCGGGGGTCGAATAGCGTGAGCACGATAAAAGCAAGAGCCGATCTGAATGCTCAGTTGCTTTACTCTTCCTCATTACTGAAGTAGTGTGAGCGGCAATATTAGGAAGAAGAGGTTGTAATAGCAATTACATCAAATATAAAATATGAATTATTATATCTGTGGGTGGCCGTGACCTGTGGATGGAACCTCGATTGATGCGCAAATAGTCCTGTGCATTTACACAAGCAAATAACTAGTGATTTATTTCACACAATCTTAACACGTCAATGAACGCCGCCTACTGCATTGCAGACGAAATAACAAGTTATTACATTATTATTCAACGAAGTTTCCCCATCTATCATCTCTGGTAAGCGGCATAGTGCTGCATGTGAATATTAAATGAGCGGTAGTTGCAAAACGATTAGCTCGCAAGTTTTCACGTGTTCAGTTGACCGGTCCAAAACAAAACAAAGCTTCATTGCTGGGTCTTCAGAAATCTCTGAATGTTTTATTTCTATTCCATGTGATCGTGGGGCTCGGTTCTATGTGCACGTTTTCTCAGGTTTTAGCTGTCCGCGACGCGCTGTTTCTCCCATGCTCCTTCGCGTTTTAAACCCTCTCAGGGGTCAAGATGGTTCCATTTACCAGCATTGGGTGTTTGTTCCCCGTCATTTAGTCAGCCACTATCAGAATTTGTCGCTTACGACAATTTGCCATTCCTAATCCATCATTTTGGCCGCGTATTCAAACCTGAGCAGACAGCTCCCCCCCCCTTTTACAGTGTGTAAAAGTGGTGAAACTCGCGCTGACACGCTGTGTGACGGGTGTGTCCTCCACCGTCTAGACGAGCGTTTCTCTATCAACAAGGGTTACGCGGCTCTAGCGTAACCTTCCAACTATGATGCCAGCGCAGTCAACTGCCCGCCTTCCTCTCATCTGATGTCATTCATTCCGCACAAGCGCCTTCGTTATCTTTTCGCATGTATCTGTATTTCCCAACATTACTACCGACAGTTTTGGCAAATACACCTCACACATTGCACTATTTCAAAACAGTGCGTGTATACAGCGCACTATTTGAAAATAGTGCGTATATATCGTTGTATCAATGTGTGAGGTGTATTTGTCAAAACTGTCGCCGTTAATCTTGAGAAATATAGAAACATGCGAAAACACACACACACAGATATATATATATATATATATATATATATATATATATATATATATATATATATATATATAATATTATTTGATTTTGATGTTTTATTTCTTGGCAAAAACCAAGGGGAGGCTGAGACTAAAGGCGAACGTGGCCTGACAGAGGCCTTAGCCACCCGATTTACAGCGTACATAACAACACGTCTGTTCACAAATCGCAAAACGATTATCCAGATATACTTGTTTAAACATATTCGTGACCAACAAAACATTCTTTGAAACACGACAACAACAGACGTTAAACTTCCCCTACGTGAGCAATCACATTATACAAAGGTGCCGAAATTGCATTTGTAAGTTGTTACTGCGCACTTACAAAAATGATCGTTGAAATCGCACAATGGCGTATATTCGCGGTAGTTTTTCCGTGCTATGGGCTATCACGCAATCTTGTCCTCGCGACATTCCCGGCAGTTACTATTGAATACAGCTGGTGACCCGCTGCTTTAGGTATTGACAGATTCAGTTTAAAGTTGAGAATAATTAGCCCAAGAAAGCAGTTACAAAATCAGAAATACCCCAACAAGCTTCCTTGCGTAGAAGTTTGTATATAGGGACCATTGCTGAATCATACACAAAAGCTGGTATTATTTCATACATGACACAAAGGCTGTTAAAGATACAGCGATATTTTCCTTCAAATTAAGCCAACATGGAAAAGCGCATGACCTAAAAAGACGGGGAACCTAAAATCACATGATCAGCACAGTGAGTGGTATGTTAAAAAGTTAATATTTCACAACCGCTCACAGCACACTGCAGTGGTCGCAGAAGAGGAGGCCAAATAAATATTTGCAGATTTACAGTGAAGTGCAAGTTTTTAACGACGATACAAATTCGTTTGCAGTCCAACATGCAGTATATTGCCTCGTTTACAGTTATGTTTCATACTCGGGGGAAAAGGTCCCATTTCTAGGTTCAGAAATTCCCGACTTTTTGAATTTTTTCCCTCAGGTTCCCCAGAATTCCCGTAAATGTCCCTGCACTCTCTCCTTGCAGCTGATAGATGTTGTCCGGTTTCGGGCGTTAGCAGCGCCACCTTCGTCAATTTTTTACTGTCTCCAAGGTTTCAAGGTATTAAGGTTTTAATTAATAAATGGTGTACAAAATGCGGATTGACATAAGTACAAAAAGACGTCCTAAACTAAAAACTCTCAGGGGGACCCTCCCGGCTCTAATGCTGAAGACAAAGGTATTAAATGGCACAACAGAATGCACACACACTAATTAAAACCATTGTCCACGTCAGGCGTCGGGCGGCGAAAAATCAGGTTCTTTTCCATAAAACTTTTTATATTTTGCGCGAGTTTTAAGCACAAAATTAGAAAGTGTACAATACTAGATGAATAATCAAGAAATGCAGATTAAAATGAATAGTCAAATTGGGAACATCAACAAATCAGGATAAGGTGATACTGGAATAAACCCTACATTTCAAAGCAATCATCACTTGAAAAAGAGCCAAAATTGAAGGTAAATGCGGAAAGAAGTATACAAGCAAAATATAAAAGGTACACAAAAAAGATATCAAGAAATACGTAAGTATATTACGAGTAGGTATGTTTTCAAACATTTGAAAATGTATGTTGAGAACGTGATGACTTCATCGATACTTGAAACGAATTTCGCGGTGCTATGGCTTAAAAAAGGGCGGTTTGCTTACCGTAGTTGGTGTTAGCTTGCGGCAGTAATAAGTTATACTGTTTAGAGAAGCGTGTAATATTTGTATTAGTAGTAAGGTGATGCGTGGTCAAAGCACCAACACGGATACTATTTTGGTGAACAAGGGAAATTACCACACATAATGTTTGCTGCAATTAACACGTGAGAGGTATGACCTTCAGGCTATCATAAATACCTTTAACCGAGGCCCTTAGTGGCTGAAAGGTAATACACAAACTGCTTAATTTTGGAGACGTTGTAGATACGAAAATAGGGTTTAGTATGTATTGGCCCGTGACGACACACAGTAAGTGAGATGACCATGAATTAATGCGTGATACAACGACAGAAGGATGTGTGGCTGAAGGTAATGCCGGCGGTCTAATAAATATGCCTATCCGGACAGCTAATTTCCTAGTAACCGATTTATTGTGTTCATGAAATTTTAAATGCGAATCAAGCTCAACACCATGAAACGACGTAGTTCAGGGTGCGGAAATACCCTTATCGCCAAGGTGTATATGCGTGGTTATGAAAAGCCGTTTGCTATGGTTGTGGAAAATTATAAAGTTTGTTTTTGTAGGATTCATGTGCATACAGTTGTTTTCGCACCTTGAGACGATGTTTTGTAGATAAGAGTTCTGTTTAATTATTACATTGTTTATGTCTTTCCCGTGTGAAAATATCGTGGTATCGTCTGCGTAAATTATACAGTGCGAAGTTTTGAGATTAGTCCGGAGCTCAATTGTATATTAGAAGTAGAAGTGGTCCTGGGTGAGATCCCTGAGGAACGCTTTGATTAATATTAATGAGACAAGAAAACGCGTCAGAACTTTTTCCAATCTGTGTTCTATCAGACCAATAACTGCAAAGTAGCGCAAAACCCAGCCCCTCTATTCCAATTGATTCAAGTCTAGCAAAAAACTATTAAGTGGTTTATTGTGTCAAACGCCTTTGTTAAATATATGAAAACTTCGCCGCACCAAGGTCTGTTATCAGTAAACTTTGTAATCGTATCGGTAAATTCTATTAGGGCAAGTTCTGTGGAGTAATTTGGGCGGAAGCCACATTGATGTGGCTTTAGAATATTAAATTTAATACGTTCTTCATTAGGCAGATTACAATAAGTTTTGAATTAGCTTGCTAAAAAACGCGGAACAGTTAGTGGACGGTAGTTACCCATGAGGGTAGGAGACCTCTTTTTGAAAACAGGAACCACGTTCCCTTTTTTAAGCTGTTCGGGGAAAACACCGCTTTTAAAAATATTGTTAACATGGTCGTCAGAACGCTGGATAACTGATGCGCAACCAATGCGGTTTTCGAAGCTGGTATATTGTCTAATCCGGGGCTTGTATTTTTGAAACTTGTTATAACCTTATTATAACCGGTGTTGTCGTGCTTCGAAAGAAAGACTGAACGCAGCGCAAACCCTAATTCCAATGAAATTCTGTTTGTTGGTTGCTTCTGGTAAAGAATATGTTACATGCATTGGCAATGTCGAATGGGCAAGTTGAAGCATTATTACCGTCAGTTTTTTGATAAAGGGGATGTCGTTACAGACACATGCAAAAACTGCTTCATTAGTTGCAATTTTTGTGGATATTCGCACCGTTTTTGAGTATTTCGTTTTGGTAATAAATTCGCTTAGCCTGTTTAATTAACCCGGTGAGAGTACGCGAATACCTTTTAAAGCGGGCGCTAAGGGCAAGGTTAACGGTTGAGCTTTAACCTTTTTATGAATCTCTATTTAGTATGCTCCGTAGTACGCTGTTTGTTATCCACGGGTTTCTGAGTGCAGAATACCATCGAAAATTGGAAGATACTCTTGTGCAAATGTGAGTGCATTCGGTTATTTCTCCGCGGAACAGATTAAAAGCGTTTTCAGCGTCAGTTTCTTTTATTACATTATTCCAATCGATACTTGATATAATGCCAATGAACTTATTGTTATCGAACGAACGCCTCATCTTTGTACTGGGTTTTGCTTTGTGGGCGCCTTCTACCAAAAAGAAACGACGGCGTAATGACCACTCATAGGATGGTGAAGAGAACCCACTTGTTCGGGCTAACGAATGCTTGATAAAACGTGATCAATGATAGTGTCTGTGCCCTGCGGGTTACATCATCAAGTATGCAACCTGTGTAATCTGAACAACTGCAGTCATTTAAACCAGTAATGTCTGTATTCATATTACCTAGAATTACAATGTTTTCATTTTAAGTATTCAGGGAAGTATTGATGCTGTCAAATTCGCTACAGAAGTCAGCGTAAGACAAGGAAGGCGAGCGATAAATGGAGGCAATGGTAGTGTTTTTGCTTGATGGAAGAAAGCATGTGCCGAGCTAAAGCCATACGGACTCGCCCTTTGGAGTAGAAATCGAAATGTCAGTGCGGCGAAAGTAAGATATTGTGTCAGAAATAAATATTGCAGCACCAGCATGACGGTCCGCGGGGTGATGGTGGTAATCAGCGCGGTATCCTGGTAAAAAAAGTAGGATGTCATCAGATGGCGAGAGCCACGTTTCAGACAGGCAGATCAGGGAATGCTTAGAGAAGCTACAGATGTTAAAGTAAACAACCGACTTGAGCGATGAACCAGAATCACTGAGAAGGTGTTTTAATTGCCCATTGGAATATCCCATGAAGCGTTTACTAGATGAACAATGAATTGATGAAGAGAAGATGGCTAATTCCCCGACTCCGGAGAATCTGTACGCGCAGCTGCTTGGGCCCTTCTTCGCCTTCACCCTACACTTGTCTACCCCCACAAATTGCCATTGTTTTTCTTTTTCAGTGCCAGAGCTTGTAGAAAAGCCGCCTGTTCTCCCGAGTCAAATGTTCTTTGATTAAGACTGGCTCATCGGTGCGTGACGTGCCCTGCGCTCTGAAGCCAATGGAACCTGTCGTGAGGCGTTCCTTTTTTTGTATTTGCGGCAAAATCGCCTTTCTTTCTACCCAAGCGAAAACGCACAATGTTGTTAGGGCCACGCTTCGCACGGCCGCGGTGTACGACTTCAGTGTCCTGTGCTCTCGACAGGACACGCTATTTTCTCGCCATTTTTTTGTTCAGAGTGCTGCAGCAGTCCTCCCCTTGCGTTTGAGGAACACCCTTTATTTTGACGTGGTTGAGTCGGGAGTATTGTTCTAGCTCTGCTACAGGTTTATTTAGTAGTTAGTTTGATCTCGCAAGTACCTCGTTCACATTCGCGAGACCCTCCGGCTGAGTTTCATCGCCTCGTGCAGTCCGTGAACATAGAGAGGCTATTGCGTAACTCCTCAAACATTTTTGCGTCAGATATTTCCCTCTTTCGCTAGCTCCGCGTTCGTAACGATTGCTAGAACATAAAAGCAATGATCAGCGCACCAGTGGGAGCGGCACGTAGAAATAAAAGAGCAGTGCGACGAAAACCAACCTGCGTGGTGAAAAGGAGTTGCTGAGCTGCTGGATGCAGAAGTCGTTCGGAGAATTAGAGTTCTAGGCGTGAACTAATTGCTAGCCGGATCTCTTTACATTCGTTCAATCAATGCAGCCTGCGTTTATAACTTTGCCCAATTAATTGCCTTTTTCACATTTTCGCACAGGGCCAGGGACTCCTCAGCGGCATCTCTTGCTGACAGCACGTGGCTAAGGCGCGCCAAGAAATACTTTTTGTATATTGCGCAAGAATACATGAGAGCAGGCTTCAGACCTCTAGCCGCCGCCGCTGATTGATTTTGATATTTGATTGATTATGATTGATGATTGATGATTGATTGATTGATTGATTGATTGATTGATTGATTTGATTGATAGTGTTTAACACGCCGGAGCAACGCTGTGGCGATTACTCGCACAGTGTGGTGGGCTCCGGTTTAATTTTGACTACCTGGGAATCTTTAACGTTGCGCCGGAAATCTCGCTACTCGCGGGCGTTTTTGTTTTTTCGCCCTGAATCTAGAGAGCGGCCGCCGTG
>CM023450.1:176366540-176487310 GCA_013339765.2 Haemaphysalis longicornis
AGCGGCGAGAGTGAACCACTCGTGCGGCGGAAGGCAGGGTCTGCAGACGTCGTCTGCTCCGGGATTCCTTCTAGTGCTTCGTTTCAAGCGTGCTACGGCTTGTAACTAGGGCAGTATTTATTAATAACTGCTGCTAAAACGCCCGACACATCTATTTATTTATTTACCGAAAGAAACCTGGAATTTTCTCAGCATATATTCGATCATATTACGATTTTTGTGCTCGCGCGCTCCGTAGAAGAACATCTAACTATGGGCCACGCGCTTGACGCGCCATCTGTTGTTCTGCTCCGCAAGCTGCATTTCTCTCCTCGCCAGACAGTGACATTAACGCCGCCCGCCGGCGGTGTCCCATCACAGCAGATTCCATCCTCAAGTGTTTCTTTGTCCGTGGTCCTGACAGGTGGCAACTGAGTTGAGCATTCACCTTCATGAAGGAAGTCACCATGCGCATTCCTCGCCTGCTGCATCTGGCACTCACCTGAAGAGGGAGAGAGAGAGAGAGAGAGGGGGCGCTATTTAAGGTGAACTGGGGAGGTCAATCTTTTAGTGGCACGGCGCCACGCCGAGATGGCGGATGACTACACGGATGATTGGTAAATGTTGGACAATACGGGTATACAGCAAGACGGCAAACAAATAGCGCTTATACCCTAGTGCAATAGTGGTGATAGTACATTGGGAAATCTAGCTCCACTCCGCTTGTCCATGGTTCTCTTAACTGGAAATATCTCTATAGATCAGAAACAGTACAGTGTCTCAGAAATGTACTGTTCTCTTTTGCTTCTTTTTTCTGCGTTAGGTATGGCACCCATTCTTCGCTCCGGTTACTTTCTATTTTGATTCAGTGTTTACACTAACAAGTTCGTTTTCTAAGTACCTTAATTGCTGAACTTTGCTAGCAGCATTTCCTTTTAACACGCTCAATAAATACAAGCGAATCCCTGGCCCGGCGCTTGGCACTTCTGCGGGAATACAACGCATAGGAAGTTGTCCCGGTTTGTGCAGGGAATCGCCCGCATGGAATGGGTCGCCTGGAAAATGTCACGTTCTGGTTTTTTTTTTTCATTTGGCTACATGCCAAATATTTGTTTATTATTTCGGAGCTACATGTCTAAAGTAGGTGCCCGTATCCTCCGAGCTATGCTTGTTTTGTATCGTGTCCCTCGTTAACCAGTCCCATTTTATTCTCACCGCTTGTTTTTCAATACCCGCTTCTGATATTACTCTGGTTTACTCACTGAGAACATTTTTCCGTCATTGTTAGAATTTTTGCGAATTTCTAGTTTCCATTTTTTTAATTTCTGGAATACATTTTTCTCGAGACCTTTTTTGTCTTCAAATCTTCGTTTACGGGTATGAGCAATCTTTGAACCACACTCCCGCCGCCGCAACAGCAGCAATGCCTCGCTTCGGGACACTGCCGTTGACCGCGACATCGCTTTCGGAGAATACCGAAGAAATCGTCACATCTTGGCTGCGCCGCTTCCAGCGTCCAGCCCGTTCCTCGGGGAGAACTTCGCCCGGTGGCTTGGTGGGCCCAACCGACAGCCGTCATCGGCCTCCCACGTCTGCCTCTACAAAACGTGGTAATATTACTTTCAATTATTTCCGTTTACACGTTTATTGCTTTTTAAAAATGCAGGGTTAATGTGCCGTCCGTCGACGCTCAATTTCGTCGCTACAACCATGACTAGAGTGCCGTCGTACGACATTCGAACTGTTCAGACCTCGCTTGAAACGGCAGACAGAGCGCCTGCCGTTGGGGTGTATGTGTTCCGTCATAGCTTCCTCATAGTAATGGTGGTAGTTTAAGTCCGCCTCTGGCTTCCTTTTTTAAAGCAATGTTTTTTACCTCTGCCAGCAAACGGTTATTTGGCAGCGTGCGGTACAATTGTAACTCCCAACTCGGCGGAGCTGGCGGCGGGGGGATGGCGGGTTTTGGGAGGGTTTTTGGCTCGGCGAATTTGCCCAGCGTTTCCCGCGTGGAGGTGCCTGCACGCACGCGGGCGCGTCGGCGGTACGGCTTTGTCGTGTGCTTTACCGAAATTTGATTCGGGCTGGCTTTCGCGCAGCTTCGCGCCCATTGCGCTCTTCCCTCGCACAGCTTGATCAACTTGTTCCACAGCACAGCCTGGGTAACTCGTACCCGACGGAATTAAGTTGTCCTGCTACGGCAAAAATACGGTAAGGATCAGTTTGCAGGGCGGGAAAACCAAATGTAGAGACCACATGGACATCTGGCTCCTAGACAAACGCTCCCTTTTGCGCACTTCTTCCCGCCGATGGGACTACATTTTACAATTCGGTGAATACCGATTCGGTTAAGTTTTAATAGGTATTTCAAAAGGCGAAAGGAGCAACTGGTCCTGATAATTAGTGATTAAAAGTCCCCCCAATTTTCTCGCAATTCTAAAACTTACTAAAATAACTTGTTTAAATCGGTATAAATGGGAATCACTAAGCTCACATACCGAATTGTTTTGGTTTGTTTTGTAAGCCCGCGCGGTGGTGTAGCCCTGCCCCGAGCTAGCACATCAGGATGGCTAGGTTCTGCTGTCTCACCCTTCGAGAGACGCTCCTCTCCATTTTCTGTCTGGCGATACACGGCCCGGCTACAGCGGCGGCGTCCGCCGCTCCAGCCCGGCCGTTGCGGACGCTGATGGGTTCGGGAACACTTCCTTGCGAAATCCAGGCAACGGCTGGCAGAATCTCTGGTTTCACTCTTTGTAGAGCCAATTTTGTGAATTCAAGTGACGTCGCATGGGCAATTGTTTTGCGTTGTGTGTAAGCTTTGCTTTACAATCACGTTCACAGCGTGGATATTAGCCAGCGAATTTTTTAAATGTTTTTTCAGTTATACTTTTGTGGCTTTGCTTAGTTTTTCATCGTTTAATGATTGCGTTTCGTTCGTTGTGTTAGGTTAGATTAGTTAAGTTTTTACGATTACACGTTAGGTTAATTGAGATTGAAAGAGCGGCAGGCTCGAATTTTTTTAAATGATTTTGGACGCCGCGTTAGTGGTGCCTATAGTGGCTTTGGGCCGGTATTTAATAACCGAGCCCTTGTGAAAAACAGGGACGTTGCTCCGTTCAAACGAGTTTGGATGGATTTCGATTCAAACACTTCAATTCTAAACAACAGATCTTTTAATCGAAAGCAAACATCTGAGACATCTGGCATACGCAATCTGAAGAATTAAGCTGGATTGAAATCCGACAAGGTACAATAGGTTCAAAACGCAAAACAGGATATGTTCCTACAGAGGCACCTCAATCGCGCGATTTATTTTGAAGTGTAGTCTTTAAAGCTTCATTTTACTCTCCCACATAGCGACCCAGTTTTCTAAGAATTCAGAGCATATGAATGCGTATTTGAAGATGCAAAGCGGCCTCAACCTGATGTAATTCATGCGTTGCTGTTACAGGCACCTGTGACCTACGTGACGAAGCAGCGCACCTAAAGTCCAAGTATCCGACTTCCCAATGAAACGTTATCGAACACAATCCTACAGCTCAAATAAAGCTAAGAGAAATTCGAGTGACCAATTGAGGCTCTGGAAAGTAGTATCCCCGCCAAGAAATTAACCGAATTGAAAATACTTCCAGTGCGCCCAGAGTACCGCGGTCTGTTTGTATGATCTGCTGTCAAACAAACATCCTCGCTCACCGGCATTGAGTAAACGCTTGCAAGGGGGTCGAGCTGGCAAAGGTACGGCTCGGGCTGAAAAACAAGTAAATGTTGAAAATTGAAGACACCAAAATAAAAGCCTGCTGTAAGAAAAATATTCTGGTAAAACTCCAAATAAGAAAAATATCTGATGACACGTGTCACTCCCCATGACTTTCCGAATGCTGTGTTCATGTTTTATTTTCTATGTGGATAATGGCACTAAGGGTGACCGGTGCTGACCCATGATTAACTTAATAGTGCGCACAAATTCGTGAGTACCTGGCGACGAAAAACTATTAGTTGGTTCAGCATAAGCAACAAATCAGCCACTCTGATGTCTGCACAACGCCGAAGACCCCTAGTCCCCTCGAGATCTGAAGAATATGAGTAAGGATCGGGAGCGAATCAGGACAGCCATTCAGTTTGGGGCTTCCGTTAGCTATCGTCACAAGCTCTGGGTGCTGGGTATTTTCCACTGGGTAACGTCATTTCGGTGGTTTTTCCCTTTGATCCTACTAACATGCGGGCCACACTGGTAACACGGGCCCAAAATTTTCCCCAGTTTTTCTCGTGACATTCTTTTTCATCACCATCAACTTTCCCCTGTCTTTACCACTGTTAACACTGCCAGGGCCACCTGTCCCCTTTTCAAAATGACAAGGATAGGGGCAAGTGCGGAATATTGGCGACAAACACTGCATACGTTTACGCCTAAAAAATACTGGACCGCTTGCGTAGAAAACGCCCAACTCGCCTTAGTCAACGGAACTGAACTGACCCAAAGGGACCCTTCAGCACTTACAACCGACTTTCGGAATGTGGGAATTTTCTCATTCGCACACTTAAGGTAAAGTTGGTTGTCTGCTGCAGAAATGTAGGGTCCCTATTGGTCTGTCACCGAAGCTACGTGCGATGACCAAACCTCGCTGCATAATCGTTTCCCAAAGACAGTGGACAACTACTTTGACGAAAGCTGCGCGCTCTCAATACATTATTTCCCGGAGGGGCAAAGGGGGGGGGGGGTGGTTTGCTTGCTTGAAGCGTGGGACTTTACGCTAGGGGCACGGACCCGATATACCTTATCATCTGAGCAGGGAGCTTTTTTTCATATTTTCTCCGCTACGTGGCACGAAGTCTATTTCCGATCTGGAGTGCAACAAAAGAGCAGACATTTGGCTAACGTGTGCTCGCAAGCGCATGCTGCTGGTAGGGCGTTTTTGAAGCAATAAACGTTTGCTATAGAGTAGTCTGGCACGATAAAAGGGAAGTATCCATGTTCAGCGCTCGCCAGAAACTAGCGTCTAGACACAAAACACAAAAAATGGAAAAACATCTATAACGTCAGGTCCGGCAAAAAGATTTGTCTTCCACCCATGTTCTGGTGCACAACGCCGAAGACAGTGCTTTCTGCGCCAGTTTCTGGATAGTCACAGTTGAACACTGCGTCAATTATGAACTGGTGCATGCGATGGAATTCGAAAAAGGGCCAGTCGCAGCCACTATTACAGACACCGCACTTTCTGTGGTTTCGGTGGTGTCAGTAAGTGAATAATGCACCTAAATAGGGAAATTGAACATTGTTCTCGCAAGAATGGTTTTTTCACGAATTTTCGTAGGAGCAATTGCGTATTGCTCGAGGGTACGGGTGTGGTGGTGGTTGCGCTTCACCGCTTCACGTGTAGGTGTAGGCATAATGGTTGTTTGGATTTTTTTCTGGAGGGGACCACGTCAGTCCGGTGATGTGATTCATCCTTGATAATGAGAGAGCACAGGTAGGGTAATCAATTGGGCGATTTTCACTGCGCAGAAAGTTGTAGGGTCCCTTTATGGTGGTCAGCGCAGTAACCAAACCTACGCAGAATTTCCCTTCGCTTACTTCTTCAATACATTATTTCCCTCAACCCTGTTTGCTTCTTGAAGTCTGGGACGTTTTCGCTCAGGGGCACGGACCCGAATCTTATCACCTAGCAATTTATATACAGGTCTTTTTTTGGATTCACGGAAGCAGAGCTTTTAACGTGTTGCTGCAACACGGTCTATTTACGATTCCCAGTTCGGGCTCCAACTAGCGTCTAGCAAGGAAAATCTTGAACGTCAGGTCCAGTTTGTCTTCCACCCATGAGGTTGGACCGGTACGCTGCTTTCTCGCATAGGAAACAGTTTTGATAGAAAGTTGAACTGCAATTTGAACTGGGGAGTTCACATGCTGGTAGTGAATAAAAAGGCTCGCTTTCCGGTGCCAGCACTGGCTTTAAGATGAAGTTGCCAATGACTCTCGGATATAGAGGCATACATTATTCTGGCACGAATGCACGAGTAGGAGATTGCGCAATCGGTGTAGGTTTGTGGAATAGTTGGGTAGAGCGCAGTCTAAATAATCGTATAATGCAGGCATGGAATGGTTTTCGGCTGGATATATTTTTTTTGGAGGGGACCCCGTCAGTCCGGTCAGATGTGATTTCCTTGATAATGAGAGCATAGGGTAAGTTGCAATGTTTTAGAGCCGATTTTCAGGTGCATCCATGCTGGTGGTCAGCGCAGCCGAAAACGGGACCAGAATAGTCACCCCTCGTGTCGTCTATAGTCTTCTTGTCTCGTTTTCGTGTGCGGAGGGCCATCATAGAATATCGTTTTTTTTGGATTCATTGGCAACACACATTTTTAAAATATCAACCTTTTTTGGATTCCAATGGCAACACACATTTTTAAAGCGCAACCTTCATTAGTGGAAACCAATGGCGTCCTACCGAAAAACTAATGCATTTCCCCACAGACCAGTTGGTCGACCGGTGCGATCTCATAAAAAGCAGCAAAATGTCCTAGCATACTTTGATGTAGGGTGGCTTAAATGGGCCTGAAAATATGCCTTCGCAGTATGCAGCAATGAAGCTTACGCGTGTAGAGGCGGTGGCTGACTTTTAGAATATAGGGTGTATGCGTGGTCATTTTAAGCTGACTGGCTTTCCCATCTTGCATGCTGCATGAAGCATGCCAGCTATTGAGCGTGAATCATGGCCAGTATTGACTGCGAGCATGACTAAAAAAACGGCTCTAACTCTTGTGTTATCATGAGTATCCCGAAACAAATAATATGGCAACTACCCAATAAGACGACTCTACATGCATGAAATGGGGCTTCCATTGTATTAAAAGGGTCAGTTAAAAATCGCGAAAAAGGAACGCATTTTAATAAGACTATATACGGGTCGATAATGGAGATGGTGTACAATAGTATACATTTAACTCATAAATCAGTATTGGTATGCATTTAGATCGTTCGTAGATGCGTTTACTTAGTGCCCCAGAACTCGTCGCTTGCGCGCTTCTCTCAAGTTTTTTTTTACAATGTCGTGGTTGATTTTTGAGCAAACTGTTGTCGGTTTACTGCGCCCTATACGTTACCTAATGTGCCTGTCATTTTTGTTATATTTCTAGATCATCGGGAACTGTCTTAAGGGCTATGAGCTCAAAGGAGATTTAAATAACGAAGAAGAGGTTGCTGATTGCAGCGTTAGCACCACGCGTCCGAGCAGTCAAACTGCTTAGGAAAGAGCGGAAAGCCTAACCTTGGGGCGAAAGGATACCGGTACCGCATGTTCCGTAACGTGATGCCTAATAATAAATCGACGCTTTAGGGTTCTCATTCATGGCGTCTGTAACGGTAATATGCCTTGCGGGAAATCCAACTTTCGCTGGTGATGATGAAGATGATTGTGGGAGTAGCGTGGCAAAATTAAAAACACTTCCCTGCGAAGCTTGACGCAAACTCCGCTTCGCCCTCTCCGTTAGAGTGGATGCGCAGCAGAGCGAAGAGGTTACCCAGGGCGTGTGACAGCGCAACGTAAATAGGCTTAAACGTGTGTTGCGACGTGAACATCGACAGCCGTTCGCCACAGGCAGGTCGTAGGGTGATAATAGCAGTGCTCTGCGTGCCTATTAAGGCGGTTAACGACAACACCTTAGCCTAACTTTCCATTTTGACGTTTAGGCGAATTCCTAACGTCGCATCTTGGGGTTTAACCCTCAAACCAACATGCAGAAAGCAGGAAGTGTACCAAATGCAGTGGTAATCTAGAAAAGTGATGCGTACCTCCAGCGTAGCACGTACTCGCACTGTGGGATTGGCCAACCAAAGAATCCATCACGAGAAAGCTCCGCGTTCAACCATTGTCGCCGTTGGACAAAGGGGTGCAAGATTTTCCGAAACACTTTTCTTTGGCGAGAACCGTACATAACCTGCTATCTGAGTCGTATTAGCTGGATCTGCTGGTATAAATAAGTACCCGCTATTTTCCCCAGAAATTACGTTGTAGAATACCAATATATAAAAGAGGTAAACTTTTTCAAAATTCCGTTGGTACCGAGTACGTGAGAGGCGCCACAAGACGCTTCGTGATGGTAAGTTAAAGATTTGGTTTACATGCTCGCGTTTTGGGAGGCAAACAAACGTGTGCGTATTTTGCATTTTCCATAAAAAACAGTGTGAAAAGGACCAGTTACTATGCGACATATTGGCTGTCATCGACCAACTCAAACGCGCGCTTTCTCGCACCTCGGAAAGATACGAAGCAAGACAAATACATTTTTTTCTTTTTCTGGTCAAACTTGTAGTTGATTTCTTGTAGTTGATAATGAAATAATGCATACAATTACCTGCACAAGGACTGTTTTAGTGACAATTTTTGTGCAGTGCAGAAGGGCTGCTGAAGCAAAGCTTGAGAGCTGCACAAAAGGTGCTGCTTCACTTAAGCAGCGCTTTGTGCACAAGTATAGCCTCTTGCACAACCTCAGGCTCAGTGCAAAGACAACGAGACCAGCGCTGAGCCTGTGCCGCGCCCTCCGTCTTGTGTGCGCCTTGTCGCGCTTTTATTTAATTGTTATAAAAAACCAACTCGCTCAATCTTCTGTTTTACCTGGTAGCACATTAAAGCTAGAGGCTTCACCTTTTGCCTTGATGTAATGCTGCTGTAAAGAAGCCTAAGAAAAATTACAACTCTAGAGCAACGGAGTGTGTGAGAGACAGAGAGAGAGAGAGAAAGAAAGAAGAGAGAGAGAGAGAGAGAAATGGCGTAGCGAAAGATAACATCTATTCAGAACAAGCTGCTCTGATGGGGTGCTTAGGTGTGCTGCGAATGTTCATGCACCTGATAGCCATGTTGTTTTGATTATGCCAGAAACTAGCAGTAGCAAAACATGCCAATACCTGGAGTTGTTCATTAGTGTACAAGCAAATTGGAATCTGGCTTTGTATTTATTTGCAGTTTGCGAAGTTTGTCCAGCCAGCATCCTTATTAGCGACCATTAAGAAGATTTTCAAAGCGCTCGTCCCGAAAAGATACAAGCCTGTCGTGCAGTTCATTTCAATGCAAAATATACCCATTAAAGAAACTTTGCTGTTTCCATGGCGTCAATTTCGGGGGAGGTACGAGGTCCTTGGTTGGCGGGCATACGCAATTTCAAGCCCATTCTTCCTTCTTTGAGTGGTAGGAATTATTGGTCGTGGAAAACAATTCAGTAATGATCTGTCTACAACAGCCTTACTTCCGATCGAGAAGCCCGTAGTACTGCAACAATTCACAACGGGTTTCCAAATTGTAGAGATAAAAGCGGTCGCTCTAGGGGCGCTTCAGAACAATTGTTCGCACTCAGTCAACGACAGTATTGCAGGTGTTAAATGGTCACCAGTGCTGTCGACGACAGCCGGCGGCTCGGCTACTTCCCCGCCATCGACCAAGAGCGCGACGACAACGCAGAGTTCTGAAGAGATGGACGAGCCGATGGCCGACGTGATATTGTGGCGTGCATTGTGCCAGGCGGTCACGGTTCTGGTAGCCACACTCCTCCTGGTCATCACTGCCATGATGGTGGCTCAACTTGTCGGCACGACCAAAAAGGTGCTGCCTGGAACAACTCAGAACAGGAAGGGACCCGAAGTGGTAAGGCAAATCTCTAAGTCTCTCCTCAAGCGTGAAATGTTACCGTATATTTTGTCCTCGATCTCGTCGTGGCCGGCATCGACACGAATGGTGCCAAAATGGCCGCCGCTGTAAAGAGAACACGAATTGGGCTCGTGTTGGGTTTAAACAGCAGCGATACGCTCCACTCACAGCACTCCCCCGGCGCCCTGGCAGAATGGTACTTGAATTGTCGAGGAGGTTGCGCCCCGCGCAAGAGCACGTGGCGGCCCGTACGTAGAACGGGCGCACGCGGAGGGGAGTTCCGACTCTGGGGAATGTGTAATGTGAATTGCCGCCAGTTTGCATTTTTTTAGGTCGCGGTAAATGCGAACAATAAACAAAAAGCCGAAAACACAATCATAGAAAACAACCAGCGCAAGGGGGACGCGGACAAGGAAGTCTACAGACACAGAGACTCAACCGCCCTGTATCTGTAGCCTTCCTTGTCGTCGCTCCTTTTGCGCTGGTAGTATTCTATTATCACGAACCAGTACCAACTCGCCCACCTTACCATCTTGGTGCGAAAACACATGTAGCAGTAAAGAAGTATCTGATATTTGCAAGGCTTTTGCGTTAAGCCACTTAACCAGACTTAAGTGCCCGACGAAGCTTTTTTTTACTGAGGTTGCCTTACATTTGGTGCATTTTTTTTCCTGTTAACATGGTATGCGAATTTTTATCTCAACCTCGCTGTCACGTGAGCACGCTGCGTCGCGCAAGTGAGTGAATGAGCGGAGGTGTTTGTATAGCCAGTATGTATCCCTTAAGTAGCAATAGATCCAGTTACCGGTGTTGTTTTTATATGCATGGTCAGCGCCATACGAGCCTCAACAATTATTTGTTGCACCGATTTTCGAGGTTTGTTCCGCGATGCTAAAAGTCGTGCTGGCTGAAAAATTTCTTGAAGTTTGGTGTTTGAACAACCGTAAACCTATGTGGTGTTCGGTGTTTGTTCTCGCATAGCCGGCGTTACACACTGCCCACTTTGAAGAGCACGCAAATGTAGCACCTACAAAGAGTTTCGTGAGGTAATGTGGTGAATTACGGCATTTAAAGGGAAATTCCTTGTGCGATTGAAGTAAATGCTTCGTGTTGTTTTTCGGAAACTGTTAGCATCGCATTGAGGCTACTGAAGTCACAGATGAGTTCTAACAAGGATCGCTAAATTAACCAAATTAAATTTCTAAATTACATTATTTGCATTATTTTCTGCGCCTAGTGCGCGTAATTTGCGAATAAAGCGCAAATATAGTCGCCTACGAGAAACATAGCTCAAACAATTTTCAGTAAAATAGATCACTTACAAAACTTATATCATTTTAAAAGAATGAGGTTACATTATGCCAGGGATTACACTAAACACGCATTTCAAGGTTGTGGCTCTTGTTGCCATGCTTTGTTAAGTTAGGTGTGGTGAATAAGGGCATAAACTTTAGGTCCGTTTTTAAATGTTAAATAAAGAGCGAAGATGATTCATAATAAACTCCGTAGCAGTGATGTACAAAAAAGGGCTTAGTCCTTGTGGAGGTAGTCAACGAGAGGATTGGCAGCCTACTGGGACGGACCCACTTAACAATGTCCTGAAAATTAAGGGAGCAGCATTAAATCACAGTCAAAACGCGTTTGCTGATGGAAACGTGCAGCTGGACTATTGTTTTGCTGATCGTCAGTGGAAGGCTAGTGTTCAAAATGCGGACTTGTCGGACATAGAACACGCAAGTAGCTGACGTCATGTCTTGATATTCGTGAGAGTCAGCGCAAGCGTAGTCTATTGGCCCCGTCACAAAGGCTCAGTGGTGTAACGGCCGCGCGATCTTAGGCGTTATAAGCATTCTACAGTTAGTGCAGACTAGGGGTGTTTCCGGCGACAGCCGGGTCGACCGATATGCCTACAGGTCTAACACCTACAGAGTTTATTCTGTGGTCGTCGTAATTAAAGTACTGCGAACTTGGAAATAATTACGTAATACCGCCTGCTGCAAAAACATGGGCTCGTACCAAAGCCGCGTGGCTATGGAAAACAGCCGCCACACGTATTTAACTATGACTGTACCAATTGAAATTATACATATAGTGTGTGCACAAAGCTACAACATACCCATGGAAGTTTTTCCACAGTATCTAGGTGTGATGAATAAGTATCAGTCACGATTTAAAACAAATAACATGCTGTCCTAGAGAAGGAGTGTGGTTACAGAGAACGCCGCACGCTGTCTCGACAGATGGCCGCGAGATATGTGCGGAGGCGGGAAACGAGAATTGAGTTGAAGAAACTCTATCGTATTCACCATGTTGTGTTGCAAGAGCAAAGGGGAAGAACTTTGAGGGGGGGAGAGAAACTAGCGGTGGTATATACTTCATTGAGAGGTTTTGGAAAACACGCACTGTGCGTGAAATGAAAATTTTTCTATACAGAATTGGATATACAAAAAGACCTTGACAGGCAGATTTTATGAATTCGAATAAATTCCCTATCCAGCAAGAACCCGTTCAATAACAGTAGGAGCCTGCTATATGTATAATCAAGTATTCATTGAAATGTTTTAGCATCTTTTCGCTCCCACGGGTGAAGAAATTCTTCAATTGCAGCAGTACTAAATCTACAGCTTTTGATTTCTACACTCATTCTCTCCATTGATGCAGTAAGGTCAAAAGTCACAATTTTTTTTCTACACTAATTCACACAGTAATGACACAGCAAATGTCTTTTTATTGTTTCTTGACCTACGTCTTAAAAAAACCTCACTTCAGTAAGCACGGTAAACTCCATACTTTTCCGTGTATGAATGGGACTGAAATTACTCAATGCGCTGAAGCGATCTGCTATTACACGGCCAGGTCTGATTGAATGCGATGAAATTAGACCGGATGCACTTCTCCAACAAACTCTGCGGATTTCCTACGCGCAGGGAATCAGTCGTGCGGCAATAACAGGATCGCGACCTTCGGATGCAACGAAACCAGAACTGGCCGAAAATGAAGTAGCAGCAGCGCCAAGAGTTGGACTCAATGAAGGCGCCTTCGACAATTACCGCCGTCGTGCTCCAAGTGCCGCTGCTGTTCCAACCGCAGCCGCCTCTCCGGCCAGTATAGACACAGTCGAGATGCAGTTGTGGCCTACACAAAGAATTTCCAGGAGACTTCAATGACGGCAGGGTGAGTGGCTACATAGACGTGGACATATACATTATTAGGAACGGGGAGCATCGACCACCTCCTAAGGTGGAGTGAACTGAGGTGGTGGTGCAGGCTGGTTGCCCTCTCACACCCGCCTCCATGTGGTGTTCCACGGCCAACGTTGGCGCAGTAGGTTTTCTTCCGGCGGTTGTAAAGGTCTGTGGGGGTTGTCTTCGCGCTTGAAGTGCGGTGAACCGTGTAGTTAGTTCCTTTAAAGAGGGCCTGGCGAACGCATCCGAGGGTCCCCCACCACCACACCATTAGGGGTGCGGGTAATTCCGGCTATTTCGTTCATTCTCAGCCCTTCCGTGCACCGATGGACTCGTATCGAACAACCCTAGCTTCGTGAGCGTGAGGCCTAGAGTGACGCCCCTCGATTGGCGCCTCTGGGCCCCTCGAGCGACCAAACAGAAATAACAGTTTTAAGCTTGGCGTTGCAGAGTCCAGATGGTAGTTTACTGCTTCGCGCACAGCTGGTAACCGTCGGTGCTAGCCTCCGTCTGCAGGCATCCAATGTGCAGGTCTAGAGTGTGCGAGCCCGAGTGCCTGGAGTGGAGTTTAAGCAGTAACGCGTGACTGCGCAGGTGGGATACCAGTATATAAATGGTGCCACGGATGAAAACCACCTTGAATTAGTGCGATGATGATGACCGCAACAAATAGTCAGGATGACGACGCAGGCTGTATTCTGCCAGGAAAGAGCTGTAGCGACTAATCTCAAGACTGTGGCTACTCCGCCACTACATCGCAAGGATGACCCAATAACGACAGCTTGGCTGGGCTAACCGGTATCCGGAGTTCTCCCGTGTCCGGATAAATCTCCGCTAGCTGTGCTGACCCATGTCGCTCGCTGCCGAGCTGATGATAAATCCCCGCATGCTGGGTTGGAAAATGTTTGTTTTTATCTTTGGTGACCACATTGGTGAAGCCGTGCCATCGCATCATTCTCAAAATAAAAAAGTTACCTTCTTCGCAAGACTTCTGCGCTCGCACAGAGCTCAGCGTCATATGTTGGAGTCAAACTAAAAGCAAAAAACTGTTAAAATCTAAGCTAAGTAGACGTTCTCACTACAATATGTTGATCGATTTATTGGCAGAAATGCAGTGGAGCAGAATCTATAGAAGTCGATCCATTACAAAATGTTCCGAACGCACATACACTTGTTAATGTAAAAGTTGACTTATTGCTTTCCATACTTCAATAAAAATCCATCATGTTGTGTAGGTACCCATCAGCTATCTCATTTAATTTAACATAGACTGAGGCACATTCCTGTATTATTCACTTGTGCGCGTAATTGCACGGACCAGCCGCAGTGACTCAGTGGCAAAGCCGTTGTACAGATGAACCCGAAGATAGAGGTTCAATTCCGACCGGGCGGCAGTTTTTCCTACATAGGGGAAAACACAACTCCCTTGAAACGAGATTTCGGCGCACTCCGCACGGGCACCCGGGGAATGTAAGCTAAACCTTGCCCTTCCAGTACATTGCTCTTGACAGCAAAGGGTAATCTTTCCTCTTGCGGCCCGTCTGTTTATCTGCGCCTCCATAATTTTACTTTTCGTGCACGAACATGTTTTGCAGCATAGCTTGATATCCCACTTGTTATCAAAGCGGTAAACGCTAGGTTTTCCTTTTCCAAGACGTACTAAGGCAAAGGCATTAAATCCCCATTCAGCAAAAGCTGTTTGTGCTCCCCACTTCCCACACTTGAAGTCGCTGTAAAAGGTGTGTCGAAAGCACATTCTGGGCCACATAGGCTTTTAACCAGCATATCCATAGTTGTAGTCGAGAGAGCGGCCATCGCGCTACTTCGTCTCATTGCTAGCGGGGAACAAAATGTTAGGGTATCGCTTGCCAGTGACTTATGAATGTGACTGCAGGTGAGTGGAACAGGCGAACACCATCCAATGAGAAACCTGTTTTTTGGGAAGGTGAGTCGTGTGTGAGCGGGCTCCTTTCTGAGCTAATGAACGGCAAAAGGCGAGGAAACGAAAACGAAGAGGCGCGAACACGATGTAGCTGTAAAGGAGCCTTTCGAAGTAATACGCATCAAGATAGGGGCCGAACACACGCCTTCCCATTACGCGCAAAAAGGGGCAGAAACGAAATCGAATAAGGAGACGCAAATGCGATGTATTAGTTAAGAAGTCTTTAAATGCAACCCGCCTTTGCCTTCGAAGCTCCTTAGCACACTTAAGTGAGCTGAAGAAATTTTCGGGTCGTTTAAGCACATTGTTAGTAAACCAAAGAAAAAACTAATACAAAGTGCCAGAGTAGAACTAAACTGGCACGTCGCCGCTGGATGTGAGGGTTCCGTTATTAGTCTCGACATCACGCTAAACGCACGTGGTACCACTTGCTGCTCCTTTGTGGCATCTTCAAGCCACATAGGCGTTGCCTTGAAGTCAGGGCCAATCCATTCTGTGACGAGGGAAGTCAATCCAAGCTGGCGCCCTCGTGGGATTTGCTATGTCAAGTTATAAAAAAAATGGGGCCACCTTTGCAACATAGACTACGTACACGCACGATTCGTGGTTAGACACAATTATGATTTTAGCGCACAGCGCTGCTTCTCCAATCACGGCACAGGCTCTAGAGCGCCGCTCTTGTAGCCGCCGAAAAGCGCGTGGCATTGCGCCATGTCATCGGGAAGATAGACGCTGTGCGTGGTAAAGATTATATATACGACTCGGGAAGCAGGCGGTAGCGGTGGAGAGCAGCACATAGTTGAGGTGTAACCATACTCTTCCTGTAGGTGGCCACGCTTACTGTGCAACTCACAGCGTGGGAATGTCAGCTTGCAAAGACCAAGCCCCTTCAAGGCAGATTCATCTCTAGTCGCAAAAGCGTTGCGAGGAAGCTATTTTTAAGGGCAATAAAGGCAGTCTTGTATCCCAATTTCGAGGCTGTAGTACCTTGTTTTTCATTTTGTCAAGTATCGGCCTATGCTCGGCCTGTCAAGGGAGGACATCTGGTGGATCCTAACCATAGACAGCTTGCCTGTAAAATAGGTTCCCCTCTAAACCGCGCACATACGTGCACGTACACTTTCCTGGCGACATCAAACTACGCTACATTACAGCATATGTTACACCACACTAAGCTCCATATTCCAACTTTAACAATACAAATGCACCTGATTGAGCAGAGTAGCATTTGTTAACTGCAGATGACAAGATCTCTTCAGGCATCTGGGAGTGCATTTTTATGCGTTCTTGTTCAATTCAATCAATTTAGTCCTTTCAAGAAGAGATTTTCTTGCAACTGTAAATGCCGTGTTCATCACCACAGGTGTGGAGGAGAAATTCTAAGGTTTTGTGAGGCTGTTATATCAAACTTCAAGGCTTTTCTTGTGTTCACTAGAACCGTGGACAGAGGCAGGTTATACGTAACGCCGAAAATGTGCGTTTTGGGTCTTGCTATGATCAAAAGAATTTTATTGGCACGCGGCGGTCTAACATTAGTGCCTTCTCTGGCAGTTCTTCAATAATCAATGCGTTATGCTTTGATAACCATTTTTAAAGTTTACAAAGTATCTAAATGTAGCACGGACCATTTTGTGGAAAAACTGTTCGAAGCATTTTTTCGTTCTCTCAACGATTGTGACCTAACCAGAGAAACTCCTCGCATGCACTGTCACATCGGCTGCTCTGAAGAATCGCTTGTAAAGTAGAGGCGATGCTGCGTGCAAGTGCTACCGTACAGGCCATCGACGATACGTTTCAACAAATTATGCATGTTTCTACGGGAAGAGAGAGAGAGAGAGAGAGAGAGAGAGAGAGAGATAGAGAGAGAGAGAGAGAGAGAGAGAGAGAGAGAGAGAGAGAGAGAAAACTGTTGTATGCAGGACGTAGGTACAGGTCCTAATTTTAATGTTCATTTACCGGGTCCACGTAGTACTAAGGGATGCCCGTGCAGATCCGGAGCACATGTTCATAGAGAGCTTCCTGGGCAGCCGGGATGTTTACTGTCGACCGAGCAGGTATCCAGGGCTCCCAGGAAGTGATGCAAGCGAGGGATGGGGCAAGAGATGTCGGGGTGCAGTCCTGAAAAGAATGAGGAATGTGGATGGGTAGGAAGAATGTAGATATGGCATGTGGATGGATAGCACAAGAATGAGGGCAAGGGCGTCGATAAATGCGGTGAAAAATATGGTGGTAGGAAAGTGGAGAGGTTTGAGACTTACGAATAAGGCACGCAACCTTACGAGTTAGACGGGAACTGGGGGGTGGGTACAAGGTGCGTGATAGGCATTCGGCGCGTAATTGGTAACGGCGGGAAGCGCGGTGCTGCCTACGAACCGTCGGCGGATGGTAAAGGGATGGCCAGAACGTGGGCAGACCCGGGAAAGGTACTCGTGTTAGATCGTTTGCTAGGGCGTTTTCAGACATGCCAGCATGGCTAGGAACACAAATGAGTGTTAAACGTGGCCGATGATTCCAAGCAAGTATTGAAGTGACGAAGTCATTGGTGTGTGGGTGGTCTTAGGGCAAGAGGAGACAGGCAGCAGGGTTCGGTGTCATGGCTGCCCCAAACGAATCCTGCGCTTTAATGGAATGATTATGTACAAGATGATGAAAATGTGGGAGCATCTCCCAGCGGGGGATTCAGCAGGTGGGTCTCATGGTGAGCGAAATTACGAAGGGATGATTGACAGTAGGAGGAGATATATACTGGCGTGGTGGTAGGAACAGTCAGAGTAGGGTGCTCTATTGCAAGGGCGATGGCGCATTCATCGAGGGTGGTCGAATCTGGTGGGCAGAGAAAGAAACCATGGCAGTGTCAAAAGAAGGGAGTGAGAAATGAAGCCGAGCCCGTTGAGTTTGAGGGGATGTCGCTGGCGTCAGTAAAGTAAACGATGAAACCGTGCGAGAGGGTAGACAATGTATTCGTTTGTAGAGAGCCTGTAGGACACAATAGTAGAAATTAAAAAGAAATGGGTGTGCGCAGGGCGCGTAGAAGTAGAGATAAGCGATGATCATTAAGGGTAACCGAGTAGATCGCTTGAGAAGGCAAGCGTGGCAGGGGGCGGCAGGAATTTAGATGGGCAGATTAGATGAAGAAGTTTTCCGGAATAAGCTGGTGGCAGTTAGAACAGGACCGAGGATGAATTGCGATCTATGGTGACGGGTTTGGCCTCAGTGGGCATAGATATGATGATGATGATGTAGAGGGCCTGAACGCGCAGTGCACGACGAGCAGGGTGTCGATCAGGATACATGTTGCGGGGCAAAGACTCAAGCCGTAAATTAGCGAAAGTGGCCAAAGGAGGGAGTTCACATGGTATTGGTGGGTAGTTGCAAGGCGTTAAGAATGCAAGAATCTTTGTTACGATGCTCTGTTCGCTTTTGTTATTGCGCTAATGTGCAGCATGACTAAGCCGTGTGACAAGAGTACAACAAGCGTAGCGTTCTGAACTAATGGAATGAAAGCAACCCTTTCCTTTGGTATAATCTAAGAACCGTGACTTGACTAAGGTGACGTACCATGCCTGCGGGGTGTTATTGTTCAACTCTATAATGGGAGTACCTTTTTAACACTCGCTACACTCGGTACACTCTAACCATTCAGCTCCGACTGCATCCTGCCCACTGCATGCACGTGCATTGTTCAGTTCACTCAATAATGGAGTACGGTATTTTTACATTTTTAACACTCGCTCACTCATAAGATACACTCTAACCATTCAGGTGTGCTCCGACATGCGCCCATTATTTTCCAAGTGTACCAAGCTTCTTATAGGTATGGCAAAACAAAAAGAAAAGCGTACAAGCTGTAAACAGTATTTAAGCATAGAGGAATTAAACGACTTACTATGGCGGATTTGGAGCGTTCACGATACAATAGGCAAACGACCACGATGCTGGTGATGAAATATTATGAACGAAAGTCTTCTACGTCGAACTGCTAGGGAAAGGTGAGTAAGCGCAGATGCTTGGTTACGCTGGGGGTTACGAAAGTCGAATGAAACGTGTCGAACTGCTGTTTTTGTAGGATTTACTTTCGATTCAATGAAACGGGCAGAATTGTTAGTTCTAAAGTTTAAAAAGCGGTTTCATACCCACTATACTCTAGACGAATGAAACCAAACGAACTGGTAATTGACGTACCACAATCGAGAAAGGTGTCAAAGTTGTGTTTAATGCGCGCATAAAAGATAAAAGCGATCTGCAGCGTTGTCAGGAGTGGAGATGTTTTAACGCATGCTATTTTTTCTAACGCAGTTGAAAGCCGGTTTAACTGTGAAAATTCACCGCCTAAAACTTTCTTGCGTGCATTGACCGAATAGTAACAGCTTTAGGAGTACCGGGAAATGCATCAGTCCCATTCTGTCGAATTTGTGCCATTTTAATCGTCCGTAATGGCATTTCGCGTTTCCACGATCTTCATAACTGCTACAAATATACCAATTACCTTGCGTTTGGTGTATTAACAGGAGAGCCGTATTAGGTTCATATTTCGACTTAGCCATGGCTTTTAGCCGTCCGCTACCGGCTGTGCTCGTCAGACGTCCACTGAAATACGTCACCGTCTGCACCTGGAAGCTACGACTCAGGCAGCCAGATTTGAGGGCTCCGCGGAATTGAAATTGTGGCGGAACGGCTACCAAGTTTGGAAAGGAGGACAATGATACAACGGCAGATAAGAAAGAAAGGACAGGTGAAGTTTGTTATATGCCGATTTTGTGGTAGCATGCTCAGCCCACACGATCGCCAGCTGTTCCGGTAACTTACGTCACCACACCGGAGATTGTTAACACCAGGAGATCAAAAAATATAAAATTCTGGTAACCCATTTGCCGAAGCTATACTTATGAGACGAGGCGCGCCGTTGTGGAAGTATGCGGAATAATTTACGGCCATCGTAGGGTCTGTAACGCGCGGTGAAATATCGACACAACGGTGGTATTGTGAAAACGGGTGCCGCGGCCTGGAATCGTACCCGCGTCCTGGGCTCAGCAGCGCAACGCCTTACCCCCTGAGCCACCTCGGCGTGGTTATCTAATCGGACCTTCTGCCGGTACCAACATTAGGTGACTTAACTAAAACGGGAAAACATGAACGCTAGTCTCTCAGACCTCAAGGAAGGCATATATTATAAGCCGAAAAGAACTAAAATAAAGCCCACCGTATAGATTCGAATCACGTACGTTTTTAAAATGCCGTGCAATACTCCCCTGATTCTGTCTCCGCTGCAAGTTTGCTTTGGCAAACGAAAAATGGCGCGGCGCCACCTAGTTAAAAATCACCGTAAAAATAAGTACGGAGCATTCACGTAAGAATGCTCATCGCGGCTCTGGAGACAAGCGGTGGTGCCAAACTCACAATCGCCCCCCCCCCCCCCCCCAAAAAAAAAAAAACTTTAACCAATTAACCAATCTGTAACCATTCTTTAACCCACAAACAAAAGGTCCAACCAAGAAAAAAGCAAGAAAAAGAGAAGAAGAACCAGTAAGACTCATGGAACCACTGATCATGAGGCGAATATTCGTACCTTACGGTACCACAACTTTACCCGTAGTAAAAAAAGTGATAGGAACACTGTCATCAGGACAGCATATGAGGCAGGCCTCAACCTCGCAATTTTGACAGTAAGATAATAGGCTGGACCACGAGGGTAACAGAATGGACATGCATAAAACGGGTCTAGAAGAAGGGAAAGGCCATTTACTCGATGGAGGCATAAAGTAACAATATTTGGAGCAAAGATTGGACTCGGTAAGCACAGGACAGGAGCGGGTGAAGGTCAATGGGAGAGGCCTTCAGCTTTCAGTCGTCCTAATTCGTATTCTTAGCGATAATGACGATGAATGTGTCCTTAACTTGTGTCTTTCTAATTCATTTGAAGAAATCGGAGAAACCACTCTGCGAACACCAAGAGACCGGTTTGCAAAACGTACTCTTGCATGATAAGGCAGGCACCCCCCCCCCCCCCTGACCTCCCGTTTGGAAAGAAACTATAGTGCTCGACAGGATAGACCATTCACCGTTATGCGACTGCGCGGAAAAGCTCCCTCTAGCAAAACTATGAATACAATTGTACACAGGAACAGGCGATATGACAGGATGAAGTTTATTCGGCGAAAGTTCTAAAATCCTAAGGCCACAATATACACCGCCTCTGGGGTATATGAAAGCGCGAGGCTGCAATTGTCGTTGTTGACTACTCTGGGAATCTTTCTGACTGCATGAACCTCCGAAATACAAGAAGAAAGAAGTGGAAGTTGGAGCCATGCTCTTGGCAATCCGAAATAGCGGACATATCGAATGGAAACGTAACATTATTACAGACTCTCAAAATACCTTGTACAGTGAAACCTAGATATATCGAGCAGCGCGGTGCCCCCCAAAATAGTTCAATACCACCAGAATTCGATATATAAAATCCCTTAAAAAACGCGTCATAAACTCGTTCAAATCAATAAATGAACGAATTGGGTAGTAAATACACCTCTGAAGCGCCTTCGTTTGTGCGCTCAAGTAACGGTAAAAACCGCTGAAGCCTCGGTCTCGGGAGCGGGGCACTATCAGCCTTGCGGGTACAACCTCCGTCTTCGTTTGTGCGCTCAAAAGTAACCTCCGCTAGGATATCCACATCCGTCAACTCCACCGTCGTTCCGGTGCTGTCGTCACCGCCAACAAAGTCATCAATGTACATGCTTCGTGGCTCAGCACCAACAAAGCGATCCAGCTGGCCCCAGGTTTCTTCAAGCTCGCATTCTTCTTTTGCACCGTCCGAATTCTGCTTCGGTGCAACCGATGCGCAGCAGTCGGGAACGCCCATCCGCGCCACCGCTATCCTCGAGGGTAACTGCGGGATAGCTCGCCGCCTGTCAACAGAGCGCGAGCGGTCTGGGCAGTCTGGGGTGGCGGAGTTCAATATACCCATTTCATGTCCGTCCCAGTTCGAAATAAAATATTAAAAATGCGTGTGATTTTCCGCGTGATATAGAAAGTGTTCAATATAGGCAATAATTCGATATACCGGTGATCGATATATCGAGGTTTGACTGTACTGTTTTGTTCAGGGAGAATGCCTAAGCACTTGGGTAGATATTCCCCTCCACAAACAAATAGTTAATAACCTTCCCTGTACAACGGGACAGAATGGTCTGGAAGAGAACGACGCACTGACCAAGAGGAACACAAACTTACATACCGTGCTCCTTGTGACCACGACTACCACACTACCCTACTTGAAAAACGTTAAGAATGAATCCCCACCCTATGCCAAGATCACTCGAAATGTGGAGCTGACCCTGTACCCGGCCACCTTTAATTTCTCTCCCTTACCCGACACAATATACCATCAAGCATGGGAGTGTGTACAAACCATACGCATACCCCCCCAGCCCTTCCCTCTCTTACGAGCTATGGGCGGCTTGCCTGAAAAGTCTGAACTCTGGAACACAGCGCATACTGGTGAAGATGGCCTGCACTGCATGTGAGGGCCTGCATGTGGTGGCCTGCATGCCAAGGCCACCACACATGTGCGCAGAACCTTTATTTTTTCTGGGCCACGGCGACAACAAACCCTCGTCCCTAATCTTTCTCTCTTCGATCACCTTTATTGCTCGTGAAGCATTGATCGGGAATACAGCAGCTGCGTACGAAAACACTCTGTGGAAGGCGATGTGGCGAATACAAAACCTAGATGTCTCTGCAACTTTTTACTACTGCGTTTATCATTTCACATTAACCCGAGCTTTTCACTAGGCTGCTGGGCCAATCAATTTATTTTAAAACAAGGTTAATAATGTATGTGGGAAATGCGTGTCCAGCCTCATTCTGTTTTCCGGAGGGATAGCTCCTAGCCGTTCCTTAATAGGTGCAAACGTTGACCGCGCAGGCAATATTGGGAATATTGAAAACAAATGCCAGTGTAATGAGGTGTCGCTCGTCTTTGGAGTGCGAACTCGGGAACACGCCACGGCAGGAGGGCGCGGCCAAAAACTACCATATTATTTCAAATTATAGACATAGAGGTCACTGGTAACAGATGATCCCGTTAAGTCTGCCTCATAATCATAACATAGCTTTTTTTCAGAGGTAACTACTGACTCATTTGACACCACGCTTTCAATAAGCGTAAACGTACATATGTTCATGGGTCTGTATAAGAATCTACATTTTTGTATTGCTAGAGGGGGGGGGGGCGGAGGGCCTAGCCACAAACCAGAAACTGCCTACTGCCTTCGAATGAAATCCGCAGCAGACACGTGAATCTCGCCATTTGGAGTTAATGCGGGACAAAAGTTACTTCCTTCGAAACATCTAGACAGGTAAAATTTTCTGGACCTACCTTTTTAGCTGAGACACAGGCGCTCCTAGTCAGCCTCTTCATATAAATATTCCATGTACGCTTTTACCTGCCATTCTGCTGACGTTTCACTGGCATCCGTGTCTTTTTTCGGCGTTATACCACTCATCAGATAACTTTGAAAGACCAGATCGGTTCCAAGGGGGAGGAGACAGTCTCCTACTGGGAAAACTGCTTCAGCAGGGATCCATGTTTGAATAAACATGAACGGCATTGCTCAGCGTCCTTCACAGTGCAATGACTTCCTTTATTTACGCGTTTCGCACAAAAAAAAAACTATTTACACGAACGCGCACACTAAAGTTAAAATGATTTGCTGCAGTACTCTCCGAGAAAACGCATGAATACATCGCATTTTTCTGCTCTCTACCTTCTAGTGAGGACGTGAAGACCAGACAATGGCACTTCACGGGAGGCACTTGCTCTACCTGGAAGTTCCCTATGGGAAAATGCCCTGCCAACAGGACACTCATGTTTGCTACGTTCGCCGACTGCCTGGAGAGCTGTGTCAAGCGCAGAGGACGGACACCTGCGATGCGACCCACCCTCGTCTGCGGGTTCCAGGGCAGTGCCTGCTTGGTCCGAGAGCTACGATACCCGTTCTTCGCCTACAATGTTGGAGGCAGCATCCGATGCCTCTCCGCATCGCTGGCTGGATTTAAGAACCACCGCTGCCTCGTCGGAATCAACCGTTTCGCCACAAAGGCCGCCTGCGAGAGGTCCTGCATACGGATGCCCTGAGAGAAGGACGCATTGCGCTCTTAAAGCAGCTCTCTTTCTTGTTTAGAATTAGCGTTTCCAGAAAGGTAGCGTCCCATTTCATTTGCGATTATAACAATTATAGACAAATTTGTCAAATATAAACATTGTAAATTTCGAAAAACGTGACTAACGTCTGTTTATTTTGTGTACGTTTTTTTTCCATTACGAGGGAGTGTGCGTGCATAGTTGGCATAAGCCAAAGCCGTTTGGTCATGTACTCAACGACGGCGGGCCGGGTTTGTAAGATATTTGCTTCGGCCGGTGAAGATAGCGACTGCGGTGACCGCTTTCGTCTGCACTTGAAGATTAGTTGGGCCAACAACCTAAGTGTGGTTGGTGGCCCTTCCATTATCGCCTCGAATTGGCTCATTTGGTGGGTGAGTGAATCGCGTATTGGACCAAGGCGGGCGTGTGGCGTACGATGGGGAGGTGCGCCGGACGGGAGGGGGATTACTGATCAAGAAATGACATTACTCATGCATTGCGAAATATCTGTTTACGTGTGGCTGGTCGGCCATCATTCTATTATCGCGCACTTAGTGGGTTTCATTTTTTACAGAACAGCAATCTTTCACGCCTGAAGTGCACTGTGGTGGTAGGATCCCTCATTTTTTTCAGACTCCGTGAAAGTAAAGATCATATAGAAAAAAATGAACGAAAAATTTGAAAAGAGACTGACTCAAAACAGCATTTAAGCGTAGATTTTCCCTTCAATATTGTAGTTCCTCTAGCGCACACAGAACGAAACCAAAACTGCTAGTTTCTTGGGGAATGGTCTTTCAGTGGTGCCTGTTGCGATAGACATCATTTTTGTTTTGTTTTAGTGGAGCTAGCCCCAACAAAAGAGAAAAAGCTTCGTTAAAGTCGAAATTACGACGCTGAATCTGAAAAAAAATGGCGGTCTCAGTTCTATTCCCAAGCTTGTAAATATATAAATACATGCACTACGAAACTGAATTTTTCTTTGTAGGGTGATGTAGTCATAACGTTTAGGAAAATGTGAAAAAGTGGTGTCATTGATCTGCACAAAGTTTGTAATTGCCAGCAGTTTTAATTATTTGCGTCATTATAAAATTCGTTATTACTTTTACATCTAGCTCTATTTTGTGTTTGTGGGCTTATAGGACCCTAAAAACTTAGGAAAACATAGAAAACAACTGTTTTGCTTGAAATAAAAAATTCAGGGGCCGAGCGTGTTAACTATTCGACTTTCGGTAACCATATCTTGTGAGTCGTTTGCCATACAAACATTCTGAGCCCCAATAACAATGTTCGCCCCAAAAATTGTTCTTCTTTTAGATTATTTTTTGTTTTAACTGTACAAAAATTGTGTTTGTGCTACGCAAATATTTTTTTAGGGTTAGCGGTTGTTGCACCCAATATCACTGTCTGGTTCAGAAGAAATCCTGGGGCATTTAACATAACTATAAAATGTTTCAGCTCTGCGACTGTAAAAATATTTCTGAAAAATGTTCCTTAAACCGAGAGAGAAATCTCCATTTAATTTTGAAAAGTCATGAATATTTATCTGTGAAATTTCGCACATTAATAGTATATTCTCATTATCAATAACCTTCAAACTTTCACATTTACTACTCAAGAACCAGAGGTTAGCCCGGGACGTATTTCGACACTTCTGCCCCCCCTGCATGCATCGCTTGGTGCCCACCGTTTCGTGCCCACGGTATGGTGCCCACTACAACAACTATTTGCTTTGTGGTTGATTTGTAACAGTTGCATTGTGGGCGTTCTTTCAAACCTTTAACAATCTTTCCGCGACCACAATGAAAAAAAAACACAGGATAGCCCGCAAACAGGCAACAGGACGCTTGAACATTAAACCTCTTCTGCATTACACCACGGTACGGTGTTTTATTACAACTGACGAACATAGTTCCTTGGTTAGCACTCTTCGAATGACAGGGACTCCATCGTAACAGTTGGTTGTTACTGTGGTGTCCGTTCTAGCGCCGTAGTCCCCTAAGGTCCATGACGCGCATGAGTGCGAGACGAATAAGATGTGTGCGTCGCTACCGGCACTCTAGGCCTGATATCGCCCAGCCATGCTCCGACAAATATGTGGCAATAAACGTCGATAACCCCTATAAGCTTGCCTGGTCCTTAGAACGAACCACATAACACGAGCACTGGCGACGAGGTTGGGATTTGAAGGCTTCGTGCTTCAATTTAGAAGGCAAGAGTTTCCGAAGCTAAATCGGTGAAGAATGTTTTTTTCCGGTGCGCAACGATACTGAACTGTCATCAAGAATGGAGGCTGGGCAGCCGGGACGATTGTCAATCGGGTACCCGATAGCGACAAGGTATACGCTTTTTGAGCATCATCAGTCCCTGCAACCTACGGATTGTTGAAGTCATTAATAGCTTCAGAACTGCCTTATGCGAAGAGGTTTGAAGTTATCAACAGGGTTTTAGGCAACCAATCATCCCCGAAGATATCCGTTATTGGAAAGTGCACGGCCCTGTCACCGTACAGATGGTCATCAACGGCGTTTTGGTGATCATGGAGCTGGACGCAGGAGCGGCTGTTTCCGTCATGTCAATGACGCAGTTCCGTCAGCTCTTTCCTTCACTTATTCTGAAGTGCACTGCATTTAAGCTTCGTATTTACATGGGAGCCCTGGTAAGAACCCGTGGGTTCCCTTCGGTCAACGTACAGCACGACAACCAGGCTGCAAGCCCTCCACTCTACATAGTGGACCACAACACACCGCCTATACTGTGTCGGGAGTGGCTTCGCGCCGGCCGAATGGCGTGGGCGAAAATGTGGAACATGAACAATATAAGAACGTCAGACATTTCTACTCATATAAGCGTAAAAAAGGGGCTTGAAGGTAATTACCAACCCACCACGAAACCCTGCGAAGGCCATTACGAACCCATTCAAAGACGAGTAAGGCACGATGACGGAAGACATCGCCCAACTCTTTATACAACATAAAATAAAATAAAGCATTGATTCTTTAAGGTAAGCAATGCTGTGATCGCGCTGCAAAAAGCTTTCGACGCAGAACTGGTAAAAAAGAAAAAACTGTCATCTATAACGCCGGTAACCACGTCAGAACACGCTACGCCGGTGGTACGCGTAATCAAGAAACATTGGAGTATACGGGATCGCGGCGACTACAGGACGACTGTTAACCGATGTCTTGATGTCGAGCGCTACCCATTACCAAATGTGGACGACCTGTAAGCAGCCTTGGCGGAAGATAAGGATTTTTCGAAGATTGATCTCAACCGGGCGTATCAGCAAATCCTCATGTCAAAGTCGTCAAAACAATACCGCTCGTTGACACGCAGAATGGATTGTTTGGTGTTAATCGACTCGCGTTTTTATTTGTTCCGCACCCGGGATTTTCCAAAGAATAGTTAACACTACGCTGAAGGCCTACTCAGGGTTTTCTGTTACCTCGACGACATTCTAATGATCGGTAAGTACAGCGAAGAGAATTTTATCAACCTGGATACTGTGTTAAAATGACTGCTTAAAAGCCGGCATTCGGCATTCCGACCATCGCAGCAGCTCGTTTGCATTGCATCCCTGGGCTGTCAAAAGAGAATTTTATCGGAGATACTGTGTATAAAAGATGACTGCTTAAAAGAAGGTCGGGGCACTTCCGACCATTGCCGCCTCCTGCGTTTGATTGTGAACCACAAAACGCACGAAAGTGGGGAAAATTTTTATTCATTGCGGTTGAAATCAGCGAGTGACAAGCTAGAACATCGCCCTAACAAAAGCACAGGACCATCGTTTAAATGTGAAAGAATTTTCAAGTGTTGGGGTCGCCTTCCTGTGACTTAAAAAGTTTTCAAGCCTTCTTTCGGCAGACGCAACGAGATCACGGTTGCACCAAACAATTTTGGGTTGATACGTTCCGGCAGTTTGCGAAAATTCGCTCGAAGGGGAGCAGCGGAAGTGCGAAGCAAGGGTTGCTGGGATGAGTGATTCTAGGAAGCGTTCGCCAATATAAAGAGCTTGCTAGCGTCCCCGCCGACGTCGGTGCAATACGACCCATGAAAACTGTTACAGCAGTCATGCGACGCATGGCGGTACGGTTTAGGCACGCTCCTTTCTTGTGGTTTGGAAGATGGAAGCACGAAGCCAATTGCTTTTGCAGGCCCTACTTTGTCCGATGCCGAAAAAAATATATATCCGGCTTAACAAAGAGGCACTTGCAGTAACATTTGTTGGGAAAATCTTTCCTTTCTACGTTTACGGCCGTCAGTTCACGTTGTTCGCCGACCATAAAACGATTCGCACGATCTTAGGCCCAACAACCGGCATTCCGGCCATCGCAGCAGCTCGTTCGCATCCCTGGACTGTTACGCTGTAAACACACGGGAATTCTATTATCTTCAGAAGATGAAGCGAGAAGGTCGGAGCCGACTTCTGTTGGCGCCTCCTGCGTTTGATTGTGAACCACAAAACGCACGAAACTGGGGAAAATTTTTATTCATTGCGGTTGCAATCAATGCCAGTGTCAAGCTAGAACATCGCCCTAACAAAAGCACAGGACCATCGTTTAAATGTGAAAGAATTTTCAAGTGTGGGGTCGCCTTTACCTGTGACTTAAAAAGTTTTCAAGCCTTCTTTCGGCAGACGCAACGAGATCACGGTTCACCAAACTCGATCGTGTTTGGTATGCCAGTGATTGTTCCGGCAAGTTTGCGAAAATTGCTGCTGGACTAACACCACGAAGGGCACCCAGACATCGTGCGCAGCTAGCAGCTGGCGCGCATTAACGTGTTTGTCGTTAATTGAGGCGGACCTCGAGTATACTGTCAAGGCCTCTTAAGTTTTCAAGAAAAACGTTGCTAGCCGTGCAAAGCGCTCCTGTATCCTTGGTCCTGGCCGGCGGCACCACGCCAGCGCCTGCATATAGATTTTGCTAGTCCCTTTTTGCGCACAATATTTTTGTAGTCATGAACGCACACTCAGAGTGGCCGGAAGTGTTCATTATGACCTCGACTACTGCAGATGCTACAGTTGACAGTTTGAGGCATTTGTTTGCATAGTTTGTTTGATCAAAAATCATTGGCTGTGACAACGCCCTGCAGCTCACTTCCGAAGAGTTCAAGCTTTTTGTGCAAAAATTTGGCTGTCGTCCGGGGCTTGCAGCACCGCATGATCCCAGCTAAAACGGGATTGGGGAGCGCTTCATTCACACGTTTAAAATAAGACTTTGTAGATCTAGCGGAGCGGACACATCGCATCCAAGGCTTCAAAAGCTTTTGCTTGCCTATAGCAACTCGCCCCACACGAGAACGAAAGAGTCACCAACAAACATATTCTTAGGACGACGGCTGCGGAACCAACTCGATGTTTTCAAGCAGGCGGTGCGAGGAAGGGTCGCATGTAATGAGTTCAAGCCAACTGTGGCTGGCCTACGTCGTGGTCGGGACATAGGAGTCAAGGACCTCGTGATAATTTGACATTACCAAGGCGGACCTCACTTAGTTCCTGGTGTTGTTGTGGGGCAGCCCGGTCCGTTTACTCTTACCGTTGGTGCTACAACATCTAGAGGCTCTTTCATATGGTGTCGTCGCAAGGACTAGCTGCTAGCGCGGAACACGGATCCCGGCCGATGGAACCTGTCAAGGAAGAAGACTAATTGGCGTTTCAAAAAAGCGTTGCACCAGTCACAACGTCCCCTCCTACCACCAGTCGTCCCGCCCCTTCGCAAGACATCCAGGCGGTGGGCGGAAGACGCCACCAAACTAGAGACCATCGGCCACTGTACACACATGTGGTTTCCGGCCTAGTGCGGCACTTTAGTAAGGTCAATAATACGCATGAGGGGGCTGAAGGTGTGAGCCCCATTCGGCCCCCTATGCAGGATCTCGAGAAACCACGCTCCAACGAATATGTGACAATAAACGTTCATCACCCCTGCAAAGTCCCCTGCTCCTTTGTGCCAACCAAGTAACACGTCATTTACGAGGGGTTCATAAAACCTCCACACATGTGATAGCTTCTTGCGCAGCTGAGGATCAAGAAAAGAAATGAACCTCAACAAAAGAATGCTCCATTATGGTCTCAAATCCTTCCCTAACAACTTGTAATTCAAACGCCTTGAGTAGTCTTAGTCAGTATGTATGCTGCTAATAAGTTGAAGTAGGTTCCTAGCCTGTCGTTGGGTCCAGCTAACAAACTGCATCGTCCGCCACCTTCATATTGGAAGTACTGAGGTTACATACACGTATTAAAGCAGTAGTGACCACTAATGTACAAGATTCAAAGAGGTTGCGCGTAATTAGTTCCAGTAAACACACATATAACCAATAAATATTACCCACAACAGAAATTTAGGGCCCTCGCACTTTTGTCCTCTATTTCTCTGGCTCCGAATTTTCAGTTCTTTACTTCAGAGTTATTCTTATTTATAGCTCCATAAACAGCAGCTCCGCTTGAAACCGACAATTGCTGGTATTGTTCGTAAATGTTGTAAAAATGTTCTTCGAAAAACCTTACACTTACTGCTCTCCAACTAGAAAATATATAAAAGTGAACCAGTCTTAGAACAGAGCACGCTGCATACACTAATGCGTACAGACGCGCCTTTTGCATATAAAAATATCTGCCTGAAATTCATTGTTGAGCTGTAGGACACTTTGAAAGGTGTAGTGTGTATTATGTTCGAGATTTTCTAAGGGTGGGACCATTTAGGGTCCCGGCATGACGTCGTAGTTCGACCGAGGTCAAGGTGTCACGCGGGGTCCTGCAGGGAACCATAGTCACCTGGCGTCACGCGCCCAAGCACTGGCTCCGAAAACATACCCTCTTATCCTTCGATTCAGCCTTCCAGCCAAAAGATAAGAGGATACTTCAAAACGCGGTTTATGCACGCAACACCCCTCGAAACTCCTTAAACTGCTGGCGCTGGTTATACGTTTCCTCATTATTGAGCATAAAGAGAACTGCAACTACATTTGAGGTAAAATATATGTAGTTAACCGAGATTCCCCTCGTTTATTTAGTTTGGAATATTCGTTGAGTTGGTTTTTAGATAGTAAGTAAAAGAAAATCCCCGGAATAAACATACGACGCGTTCAAAACTACACAGAAATGTTCCAGCACGTATGACATGAGAGCAAGCACAAAAACACCAGAACTCCCACTCGTGCTGTTCCATGCAGAACAAGAAACACAATATCAGGTAAATAAGGCGAGCTTTCCCAGGCGAAGACTCGGAAGCACTGCGAAGGGGGAAAAGTGAAATGCATTGATAGATGTTTCTTCGATTCATCCAGAGATGAGTGAGACAGGAGGGGAAGAGCATGACAGGTGGAAGCAAAGAGCGGAGAACGGCATCGTATGCCCTCTGGCTAATCACTGGTCCGAACTTGACAGTTTTCTCGTTCAGCAGAACTGCTTTACCTTTTCTCTTTCTCCTCTTTACTACAGGCACTGTATTTTGAGCTAAATGTGGCATGAATTCCAGCAATTGTAATAAATGGCCTAAATTCTGAAGTGACGGAATCGGCGCGCCAGTCAATCCGAAACAGCATGACTGCATAAAAAGGAACTAACAAAAACACTTCTGCAACATTGTGTAAACAGATGTAGTCTTTGTAAATACGTGTTAGCTTTGGTGCTATGACCGAGGCGATTACGGGTGTTCAAAGGGTTCGAATTTTATTACGGTATGGATACTGAAATCCGCCCTAATAGCATACAGTTCGCCGCATTATGTAGGGCCGCATGAGTCCGTTGACAGTGCAATTATAATGTCGGATTCCATACAAGAGTTGAGGGGTCGCGCTAGAGTACCGGTTTCTTCATTGACCGTGTGAACGGAGTGAGTCAAAACTACGTGATATCTATCCAAATCGCCTACAGCTCGCATACGAATTGTAGTGATAGGGCTTCACAGCATAATTAAAACGTCCGAACTCCTGCTTGGGTTCAAGAGCCGCACTCGTGTGTTGTGTAAGCAACCACATTTATGACATTGCGGAGCAGCTGGAATGCTCCAAATGTTGAACAACCGGTCTTTTCAAAGAATACAAAACTTCCAGGCTGAAAATAACGAATAGCTGACTTCAGCGAAAGCACAACAACCACTTTCTAGCAAAAGTTCATCTTCGGGTCACCCACGAGGTCACGTGGCTAAGGAGTGGTTGTAGGCCCCTGGTTGATGGAAGGCTCAAAAAAGTACAATTGTTCGTTGTGCAACATTGACATTTTGTCACCCGCCAAGGCCTACATTTATGCAATGGCTGTGCGCTTTCAACAATGATGCGCCAGGCAGAAATTACCCGAGTTTCCAAAGCACCTGTGTAGCCATACGTGCATATCACTTCGTGGGTGAGCGCAACGTAGCGACGCAAAGCTTGCACTCTTGGTCCGCAATTTACAATATATCATACTGCGAAGTAAATTTTCAATCAGAATACATACATGAAGCGTAGAGGGGAAGGTCCGAGCACAAAACTTCAAAAGGTATTCTTGCTTGACGTTCCGTAAGACCGTTTAGCTCGATACGGTAAACAGAAATTACTATTCTGGAATACTGTAATCAGCCCTATATATGTAGCTTACGAAGGAATATTTCGTGTTTTTCTCGACTCGGACACACAAAAAAAAAATCTTCGGTCCGAGACGACGCCCCCAATTCTTTGATAAGCGATATGCAGCATGGGGCATCAAATACTTTGCTTTGGTTTTCTACAAACCTCTCGCCGTATCAGAACTCCGAGGCGATTGTAAAAAAGCTAAAATAACACCTATTTCCAAAACATAAAATACGGATAGCCCTTCAAATTTAAGAACAGTATATTCAACCAGAACGTCGTCCGAAATATTTAGACGTATAATCTTACATCACCTTTTTCATAGAGACGAAGGGCATTTTGTCATCTAGTCAATACAGGTTTCGCAGCAGATTATCGACGATCACGCTACTGATAGAAGTAAACACGAGTTAGCGCTGTCTATTAACAACTGCGCACAAACAGATATCATATTACTTGACCTTGCTAAGGCATTTGTTTCTGTATATCACCACAAATTTATTGCGAAACTCAGAAGTACAACTGGAGGGCGAATATTAACACATTGAATTCAAGAATTCTGTACTCACCGTTTTCAATATGCCCTGTATGAGCAAGTACCAACGGAAACCCTGCCTGTTAGGAATGGAGTACCACAAGGCTTCGTTCTGAGCCCTCTTGCTGAGCCTTTTGTTTTTTTTATTCACGATATCACAGGCAATATCTCTTGCCACATTTGTGTCTTCGCCAACGACTGCATTATTTACGAAGAAATCAACAGTTATTCAGGTCACCTTGCGCTAACTGACTCCTTAAACAATCTTTCCGACTGGCTCGAGATGTGGCGAATGTTGATTAACCCCAAAAAACAGTGTGTATGACTATCACCCCAAAGAAACAGGCTTTTCAATACGAGTACACCATTAAATGCACCAGGCTTGAAATAGTGAAAGAACGAAAATATTTAGGTGTCAAGATTGCGCAAAACGTCAGAAGGGTGACCACATTTCTAATATCGCTTCAGTTGCTCTGCGCCAGCAATTTTATCATCGGAGATGCCTTGGTCAATCCACCAGTCTCGCTCGCTTTTAGCCTGTACTACTTATGTAAGACCGGTATTAGAATGCGCTAACACAGCATGGTTTCAACAGTCACTAACATTCAAAAAACAGAAAATGTACAGACAAAGGCAGCAAGATTTATTTGCAACAATATAAGCGCACTGATTCTCAGACAAATGTGCTGCCAAGCTCTGGCCTCCAAACACTAGCGATTAGAAGAACACCAGCGCGCCTTAAGTATCTTTTTTGCTCCTTCGCAACCATTATAAAATTGACCATTATTGTACATCCGTCCATCATACTCCCGTGTAACCCGACACAAACCTTCAGACACTCAGAGACTATACTCTTATCGCAATGACACATTCAAGCACTGACCTTTTTCAATTTGCTATAAATTTCTTGTTTACTAACCCGAAATCCTCATCGAACTTTGCCTCAAAAAAAGAAAATATGATCTTTTAACGTGGTAAAGCTCTCCTACACAAAGGCATTGTACCACCAGTGGAAACGTATTAGTGGCGAAGACCTCACTAGAGTGTTTGCAAGTTTTGTGTTAAGGGGCTATGTACCACTACATTTTATGCCTGATTTCTGTTCTCTTTTGCTGTAAGCTTCTTCGTGCTATCTGAGGTTAAAAATTGTGATTTGAATATACGTTTTATTAAAGGGATGTATAGGTTCTATGCGTTCCAAATTTGGCGTTCGAGAATTTCAGCTCAGTATTCTTTCTAACTTATAATAAAGAAACTGTCTTTGAATATTTTCAGCTCTCATGCTTTGCGATGATGGTCATTGGATTAGATTCCTGCTTCTGTTTTCTCTGCTTACATTTTTTTTATGTATCACCTGCACGTGCAATCTCTACGCCCACCCGCTACAATCGCGCAAAGAGACTGGCAGTATTGAAAACAAATAAATAAAAATAAATAAAAAATAAATATATAAATAAATAGTAAATAAATAAAAAATAAATAAATATTTAGCAAAACTCACTTACAAGCTCCACAACCAATAGATACTATTCTTTTAGGTGCTATTCTACAACTAATAGCTGCTACTCGACCCGGAGGGTGCCCAGTGCGCGTGTATTCGGGTACTGTAAGCGGGAAAGAGCGGGAGTCGAGTAGCATGAGTACGATAAAAGCAAGAGCCGATCTGAATGCTCAGTTGCTTTGCTCTTCCTTATTACTGAAGTAATATGAGCGGCAATATTAGGGGAAAAAAGATTGTAATAGGAATTACATCACATATAAAATATGAATTATTATATCTGTGGGTGGCCATGGCCTGTGAATGGAACCTCGATTGAGGCGCAAATATTCTTCTGCATTTACACAAGCAAAATAACTAGTGATTCAATTCACACAATCTTAACACGTCAATGAACGCCGCCTACTGAATAGCAGACGAAATAACAAGTTATTACATTATTATTCAACGAAGTTTCCCCATCTATTACCTCTGGTAAGCGGCATAGTGCTGCATGTGAATATTAAATGAGCGGTAGTTGCAAGTTGATTAGCTCGCAAGTTTTCACGTGTTCAGTTGACCGGCCAAAACAAAAACAAAAGCTTCATTGCTGGGTCTTCAGAAATTCCTGAAGGTTTTATTTCTATTCCTTGTGATCGTGGGGCTCGGTGCTATGTGCACGTTTTTCTCAGGTTTTAGTTGTCCGCGACGCGCTGTTTCTCCCATGCTCCTTCGCATTTTAAACCCTCTCAGGGGTCAAGATAGTTCCCTTTACCAGCATTGGGTGTTTGCTGCCCGTCATTTAGTCAGCCACTATCAGAATTTGTCGCATACGACAATTTGCCATTGCCAATCCATCATTGTTGCCGCGTATTCAAACCTGAGCAGACAGCTCCCCCCATTTACAGTGTGTACAAGTGGTGAAACTCGCTCTGAGACGCTGTGTGACGGGTGTGTCCTCCACCGTCTAGACGACGTTTCTCTATCAACAAGGTTACGCGGCTCTAGCGTAACCTTCCAACTACGATGCCAGCGCAGTCAATGCCGCCTACCTCTCATCTGATGTCATTCATTCCGCACAAGCGCCTTCATGATGTTTTCGCATGTATCTATATTTCCCGACATTACTGCCGACAGTTTTGACAAATACACCTCACACATTGCACTATTTCAAAACAGTGCGTGCATACAGCGCACTATTTTAAATAGTGCGTATATATCGTTGCATCAATATGTGAGGTGTATTTGTCAAAACTGTCGCCGTTAATCTTGAGAAATATACAAACATGCGAAAACACACACACACACAGATATATATATATATATATATATATATATATATATATATATATATATATATTATATATTTGATTTTGATTTTGATTTCTTATTTCTTGGCAAAAACCAAGGGGAGGCTGGACTAAAGGCGAACGTGGCCTGACAGAGGCCTCAGCCACCCGATTTACAGCGTACATAACAACACGTCTGTTCACAAATCGCAAAACGATTATCCAGATATACTTGTTTAAACATATTCGTGACCAACAAAACATTCTTTGAAACACGACAACAACAGACGTTAAACTTCCCCTACGTGAGCAATCACATCATACAAAGGTGCGGAAATTGCATTTGTAAGTCGTTACTGCGCACTTTACAAAATGATCCGTTGAAATCGCACAATGGCGTATATTCGCGGTAGTTTTTCCGTGTTATGGGCTATCAGGCAATCTTATCCTCGCGACATTCCCGGCAGTTCCTATTGAATACAGCTGGTGACTCGCTGCTTTAGGTATTGACAGATTCAGTTTAAAGTTGAGAATAATTAGCCCGAAGAAAGCAGTTACAAAATCAGAAATACACCAACAAGCTTCCTTGCGTAGAAGATAGTATATAGGGACCATGGCTGAATCATACACAAAAGTTGGTAGTATTTCATACATGAAATAAGGGCTGTTAAAAATACAGCGATATTTTTCTTGAAATTAAGCCAACAAGGAAAAGCGCATGACTTAAAAAGACGGGGAATCTAAACTCACATGATCAGCACAGTGAGTGGTATGTTAAAAAGTCTATTTCACAACCGCTCACAGCACACTGGAGTGGTCGCAGAAGAGGAGGCCAAAGAAATATTTGCAGATTTACAATGAAGTGCAAGTTTTTAACTACGATACAAATTCGTTTGCAGTTCAACAAGCAGTATATTGCCTCGTTTCCAGTTATGTTTCATACTTGGTGGAAAAAGTCCCATTTCTAGGTTCAGAAATTCCCCACTTTTTGAATTTTTTCCCTCAGGTTCCCCAGAATTCCCGTAAATGTCCGTGCACTCTCTCCTTGCAGCTGATAGATGTTTGCATGGTTCCCTGTCCGGTTTTGGGCGTTAGCCAGCGCCGCCTTCGTCAATTTTTTATTGTCTCAAAGGTTTCAAGGTATTAAGGTTAATTAATAAATGGTGTGCAAAATGCGTATTTGATATTAGACAAAAAGGCGTCCTAAACTAAAAACTGTCAGGGGGACCTCCCGGCTCTAAATGCTTAAGACAAAATTATTAAAATGGCACAACAGAATGCACACAAAGTAATTAAAACCATTGTCAAGTCAGGGTCAGGCGGCGAAAAATGAGTTCTTTTCCCTAAAACATTTAAATTTTTGCACGAGTTTAAGCACAAAAATTAGAAAGTGTACAATACTAGATGAATAATCAAGAAATGCCGATTAAAATGAATATTCAAATTGGGAACATCAACAAATCAGGATAAGGTGATACTGCAATAACCCATACATTTCAAAGCAATCATCACTTTAAAAACAGCCAAAAATTTGAAGGTTAATGCGGAAAGAAGTATACAATCAAAATATAAAAGGTACACAAAAAAAAGATTTCAAGAATTACGTAAGTGTATTACGAGTAGGTAAGTTTTCAAACACTTCGAAAATGTTTGTTGAGAACGTGATGATTTCATGGATACTTGAAAAGAATTCCGCGGTGCTATGGCTGAAACAATGGCGGTTTGCTTACCGTTGTTCGTGTTAGCTTGCGGCGGTAATAAGTTATACTGTTTAGAGAACCGTGTAATATTTTTATTAGTAGTAAGGTGAGACGTGGTCAAAGCACCAACACGGATACTGTTTTGGTGAGCAAGGGAAATTACCAGACATAATGTTTGCTGCAATAAACACGTGAGTGGCATGACCTTCAGGCTATCATAAATACCTTTAACCGAGGCCCTAAGTGGCTGAAAGGTAATACACAAACTGCTTAATTTTGGAGACGTTGTAGATACGAAAAGAAGGTTTAGTATGTATTGCCCCGTGACGACACACAGTAAGTGAGATGACTATGAATAAATGCGTGACACAGTACAGCGACAGAAGGATGTGTGGCTGAAGGTAATGCCGGAGTTCTAATTAATATGCCTATCCGGAAAGCTAAGGTCCTAGTAACCGATTTATTGTGTACATGAAATTTTAAATGCGAATCAAGCTGAACACCATGAAATGACGTAGTTCAGGCTGCAGAAATAGCCTGCTCGCCATGGTGGTTATGAAAAGCCGTTTGCTATGGTTGTGGAAAATTGTAAAGTTTGTTTTTGTAGGATTCATGTGCAAACAGTTGTTTTCACACCTTGAGACGATGTTTTGTAGATCAGAGTTCAGTTTTATTATTGCATTGTTTAGGTCTTTCCGGTGGGAAAATATCGTGGTATCGTCTGCGTAAAGAGTACAGTACGACGTTTTGAGATAAGTCGGCAGCTCAATAATGTATATTAGAAATAGAAGTGGTCCTGGGTTAGATCCCTGAGGAACGCCTTGATTAATATTAATGAGACAACAAAACGCGTCAGAAATTTTTACAACCTGTGTTCTATCAAACAAATAACTGCAAAGTAGCGCAAAACCTGGCCCCTGTATTCCAATTGATTCAAGTCTAGCAAAAAACTATTACGTGGTTTATTGTGTCAAACGCCTTTGTTAAATATATGAAAACTGCGCCGCACCAAGGTCTGTTATCAGTAAACTTTTTAATCGTATCGGTAAATTCTATTAGGGCAAGTTCTGTGGAGTAATTTGCGCGGAAGCCAAATTGGTGTGGCTTTAGAATATTAAATTTATTACATAGTTCATTACGCAGATTACAATAAGTTTTGAATTAGCTTGCTAAAAAACGCGGAACAGTTAGTGGACGGTAGTTACCCATGAGGGTAGGATACCTCTTTTTGAAAACAAGAACCACGTTCCCTTTTTTAAGCTGTTCGGGGAAAACACCGCTTTTTAAAATATTGTTAGCAATGGTTGTCAGAACGCTGGATAACTGATGCGCAACCAATGCGGTTTTCGAAGCTGGTATATTGTCTAATCCGGGGCTTGTATTTTTTAAACTTGTTACAACCTTAAAATCTTTTTCCGGTGTTGTCGGGCTTCGAAAGAAAGACTGAACGCAGCGGAAACCCTAATTCCAATGAAATTGTGTTTGTTGGTTGCTGCTGGTAAAGAATATGTTACACGCATTGGCAATGTCGAATGGGTCAGTTGAAGCATTATTGCCGTCAGTTTTTTGATAAAGGGGATGTCGTTTCAGACACATGCAAAAACTGCTTCATTAGTTGCAATTTTTGTGGGTATTCGCACCGTTTTTAGTGTTTCATTTTGGTAATAAATTCGCTTAGCCTGTTTAATTAACGCGGTGAGAGTACGCGAATACCTTTTAAAGCGGGCGCTAAGAGTAAGGTTAACGGTTGAGCTTTAACCTTTTTATGAATCTCTTTTTCGTATGCTGCGTAGTACAGCCGGTAAAACGCTTGTCTATAACAGCGATTTCAACTTCAACCAGCTACATACGAAAACTGCCGAAACATACTCGTTCCAAACATGTCGGAGGCAAAAGCGAAGACCTAAGACTTCAGAATTCCGCAGTAGATTTATTCACATCTCGCTCCGGCGGGGCAGGATAGGGCTGAGAGTACGAACGCTGTGGTATAGACAAGCCTTTTAACGGCTGTATGCTTTTTGTTATCCACGGGTTTCTGAGTGCAGAATACCATCGAAAATTGGTAGATACTCTTGTGCAAATGTGAATGCATTCGGTTATTTGTCCGCAAAACAGATAAGAAGCGTTGTCAGCATCAGTTTCTTTTAATACGTAATTCCAGTCGGTCCTTGATATAATGCAAATGAACTTGTTGTTATCGAACGAACGCCTCATCTTTGTACTGGGTTTTGCTTTGTGGGCGCCTTCTACCAAAAAGAAACGATGGCGTAATGACCACTGATAGGATGGTGAAGAGAACCCACTTGTTCGGGCTAACGAATGCTTGATAAAACGTGATCAATGATAGTGTTTGTGCCCTGCGGGTTACATCATCAAGTATGCAGCCTGTGTAATCTGAACAACTGCAGTCGTTTAAACCAGTAATGTCTGTGTTCATATTGCCTAGAATTACAATGTTTTCATTTTAAGCATTCAGGGAAGTATTGATGCTGTCAAATTCACTACAGAAGTCAGCGTAAGACAAGGAAGGCGAGCGATAAAGGGAGGCAATGATAGTGTTTTTGCTTGAGGGAAGAAAGCATGTGCCGAGCTAAAGCCATACGGACTCGCTCTTTGGAGTAGAAATCGAAATGTCAGTGCGGCGAAAGTAAGATATTGTGTTAGAAATAAATATTGCAGCACCAGCATGACGGTCCGCGAGGTGATGGTGGTAATCAGCGCGGTATCCTGGTAAAAAAAGTAGGATGTCATCAGATGGCGAGAGCCACGTTTCAGACAGGCAGATCAGGGAATGCTTAGAGAAGCGACAGATGTTAAAGTAAACAACCGACTTGAGCGATGAACCAGAATCACTGAGAAGGTGTTTTAATTGCCCATTGGAATATCCCATAAGGCGTTTACTAGATGAACAATGAATTGATGAAGAGAAGATGTCTAATTCCCCGACTCCGGAGAATCTGTACACGCAGCTGCTTGGGCCCTTTTTCGCCTTCATCCTACACTTGTCTACCCCCAGAAATTGGCATTGTGTTTCTTTTTTCAGTGCCAGAACTTGTAGAAAAGCCGCCTGTTCTCCCGAGTCAAATGTTCTTTGATTAAGACTGGCTCATCGGTGCGTGACGTGCCCTGCGCTCTGAAGCTAATGGAACCTGTCGTGAGGCGTTCCTTTTTTTGTATTTGCGGCAAAATCGCCTTTCTGTCTACGCAAGCGCAAACGCACAATGTTGTTAGGGCCACGCTTCGCACGGCCGCGGTGTACGACGTCAGTGTCCGTGCTCTCGACAGGACAAGCTATTTTCTCGCCTTTTTTTTCACAGTGCTGCAGCAGTCCTCCACTTGGGTTTGAGGAGCACCCTTTATGTTGACGTTGTTGAGTCGGAAGTATTGTTCTAGCTCTGCTACAGGTTTATTTAGTTGTTAGTTTGATCTCGCAAGTACCTCGTTCTCATCCGCGAGACGCTTCGGCTGAGTTTTCATCGCCTCGTGCAGTCCGTTGAACATAGAGAGGCTATTGCGTAACTCCTCAACCTTTTTGCGCAGAATATTTACCTCTTTCGCTTGCTCCGCGTTCGTAACCATTGCTAGAACATAAAAGCAATGATCAGCGCACCAGCGGGAGCGGCACGTAGAAATAAAAGAGCAGTGCGACGAAAAACAACCTGCGCGGTGAAAAAGAGTTTCTCAGCTGCTGGATGCAGAAGTCGTTCGGAGTATTAGAGTTCTAGCGTGAAATAAATTGCTAGCCGGATCTCTTTACATTCACTCAATTCAATGCGCCCGCGTTTACAACTTTACCCAATTAATTTGCCTTTTTTACATTTTCGCTCAGGGCCGGGACTCCTAGCGTCATCTCTTGCTGACAGCACGTGGGCTAAGACGCACCAGAAATACTTTTTGTATATTGCGCAAGAATACATGAGAACAGGCTTCAGCCCTCTAGCCGTCGCCACTGATTGATTGATTGATTGATTGATTGATTATTGATTGATTGATTGATTGATTGATTGATTGATTGATTGATTGATTGATTGATTGATTGTAGGGTTTAACACGCCGGCGCAACGCTGGCGATTAGTCGCGCCGTAGTGGTGGGCTCCGGGTTAATTTTGACTACCTGGGAATCTTTAACGTGCGCCGAAATCTCGTACACGCGGGCGTTTTTGTTTTTCGCCTCAATCTGAAGAGCGGCCGCCGTGGTCGGGAATCGCACCCGCGTCCTCGTGCTCAGCAGACATACGCCTTAGCCACTGAGCCACAACGGTGGGTACCCGCCTCTCCTTCACGCTTTCCTAGCTATTTTTCATGGAGCATTCTTGCCTCCATGCTCTCTCCGGTTTTATCAACCGGTATTGAAGCGTTCTTGGATGTTTGTGGCTTGCGAGAACGCAACTACAGATATTTGAGCATAAATCTGATGAAGTAGCAAAGGAACTTTTCAAAAGTAATAAATGATGCAAGGTCCGTATTACTGATCTTTTTTTTACTTTTTATTCAACGGCGCGTAAAAGTCTCTGCAGGTATTAGAGATTCTTTTTTTCCCTTTTGGCGAAAATTGCAACCAAAAATTCCTGCGAAAAGGGCAAATTCTCCGCATGGAACATCACTGCTCGTTCCTTGTGTAATTGCTTAAATTAAAAGCAAGTAGACGTTGTTATTACACTTTATTCTTGTTTTGTCTTCTATCAGCTACAGGTCTAACACTAAGAACAAGACCGGTGGTACTGTGCACTAACATGCAACATGCAGAATAAGATGACTATACATGTAGACCTGGAATACAATAATAGTGACAGAGTATTGTGAAGCTGGACTTACACGAAAACATCGGATTGCATGTAATTGTACGTGGCAATACATCTTGGGCGACTTTGAAAAAGCCTTTATTGGCCCAACTTTGTATAGCCATAACTGAATATTGTTTCAAACGACAGTGTTTCTGTAACTGGCAAGAATGCACGGCTACGCGGTTTATGACGTAGGGCTGAGCAGCGTTATCAAAAGGCTAGAAGATCAGCACGTGGCACAGAGAACGTCAGTGTAAAAACGCAAGGACGGGCAGTCTTTAGGAAGGGGCCGGTTGTACAGAACTATGTCCGACGACTTCAATGAATCAAGAACAATTTATGTCTGACGGCTTGACTTAGGAAGGCGTGGGATACCATACGCGCTCTTCGATCACCTCTGTCAGCAGAATGCCTTTTCAAAGAGTAGCTTTACACAGAGAATTGTCGAAAGAAGCTGTTGCGGACGAGTTCGGTGCATCGAATACAAGTCCATCAAAAGCAATGTCCAGGAAAGAGTTCATTGCCTTTCACAATGGCGCTGGGTCATCATTGCAGAAATACAGAGCTAGTGCTACGCAGAGCTTGACGTCGGGTTCTTGCTGACTAAGCTTAAAGAAGCATTACGAGTGGGTCGCCTCAGTGCTGCCGCTGGACCAGACAATGTCACCCGCACTCTTTGGAATCTTGGTACCCGCGTGACAATCCACCTGCTACATTTATTAAATGAATCGAGAAATGTTGAGGAGATCCTCGAATCCCCGTAGTTACCGAACACTGTGCCTATCCTCAAGAAAGAAAAATCACCGTGTGTGACCGGCTCATTTCGTCCTCTCAGCTTGAGTAGTGGCATAGCCAAGCTATACGAAAGGCTAACTTTGTATAGGTGAAGTGGAGTTTTAGAAACCTGTGCAGCTTTGCGATAATGACAGCCAAGATTCGGGCCCCAGTGGTGAAGTATAGACAGTACCCTAGACATGGTGATATGTACTGAAAAAAAATCGATCTCGAGGACAAAAGAATAGCTGCTTTCTTGGGTACTATTCGAGCAGTCGACAGAGCAAGTGAGTTCACAGTTTTGAAGGATCTGTAGAATAATTAAAAACTTGCCGCAAAATTCTTCGATGAATTGAGAACTTTTTGCAAAACACAATAGTCCACATGTGCACCAGTCAGGGAGATGGCCAACATGATTCAGTGAAAAAGGGTTCGTCGCGAACGATATTGTAATGGCGAAGTTACCAGCCTTCCTTCCCCGCAACTGCAGGTCACCATCTACGCTTGTGACATTTGCTTGTAGCGCAGGGAAGATTGCTACTTGTCGATTCAAACTAACCTGCACGCCGGCATTGACATCATTGAACCGTTTCCACGAGTGCGATGCGCGAGAGATAAACGTCTTTCCAGCCAACCCTTGACGCGAGTGAAGCCGCGTGAATTACGGGTCACCATGCCTGTCAAGAGTTCTTTCGTGAAAAAGGTGACATGTTCCTTTGTGTACACAAAGGCTCCGGGCACACATGGTGCCAACATGTGTGCCATGTGTGCCATGCGTGCCAAGTGTGCCATGTGTGCCATGCTTTTTGAAAGGTTGGGCATTAGTAGCCAGATGAGACATCCTCTGCCAAGGAGCGCCTAGGCCGAACATGCGGAAATTTGGTCCTTGCGGGAGCAATAGAGCCGTCTGCTAATGCATTTTGAGTGCATGAGGTGCGCCGTCATTATCTGTGCATGACTACGCAGCCTGAGTCGCACCCTTTGGTCCACCGCCTTCGAGAGCGTTCAGAGTCGAATGTTCATAATGCCATCTTTGGGGATATTATGTCCTACCCCTTGTGCCTGAATGGCAACACAACACTGGGTTGCCTCCACCAACTGTCCTCTACATTGGCATGCCTGCCGAAATACCAAGGATGCTAAAAAAACTCATCCCTATATACACTTGCAGCAATGTAGAGGACGCTCACTTACACCCAGAAAATGCATACTTATCACGTGTATATACATCACCTCGTCGTAATGGGCTTTCACAATACCAAGCCTACAAATGGATCAGGCGAATAAGATATAATACTCCACATCGTAGAGAGCCGCAGAACGTTATGCTATATACTACGACATCACCAAATAACTGTAGAGTATTCACCGATTCAAAAGCGGCTCCTCCAGCACTGCATAATATGCAACCTCCACTAAGAACAATCTTGGTAACGGGCATCTCTCATGTTATGGAAACTGAAATAGGAAGAAGTAAGATTAATATTTCAGTGGATTTCTGGGCACAATAGCACACGTGAACATTTGCGAGCTGATCAGCTTGCAGGGACCACTTATTCGAATTTCACACGTGAGACCGTTCCTGTTACGAGAGGTTACGTGAAAAGTTATTTGAAACAGCTAGGGTGACACATTACTTAGGAACAAGTTTGACAGATAAATATCGTCCATCGCTTTTGTAGCATATGGACCCGACCCTTCCATACCCATGTGCGTCCCATCTGGGTTGTTCGATCGACACGTTACTACATCGCCTTCGTCTTGACGTGGGCTACCCCAAGAAATATGGTACCGTATTTGATTTTCTCATAAAAGATTCTGCACTTGTGGACACCGAACTGAACACGTGCGTAATTTCCTGCTTTTTGCATGCCAGCCTTATGCGAGTGAACGTAAAAATTAACTGACAAGCTTATTCTGCTATCTCGGACACCTATATCTCTTAGATACTGTTGGCTCCAAGGTACATCTACGTAGCCAGAACAAAGCCTTTCCTGCACAAAGGGAGTTCTTCCAAGCGGCGACGTGCAAGCCCTCCTAAATGCGTGCAGTCTTCTTTGGGTGAGTGTGGAAATGCAGTGGTGTCGTGAGCTGTACGGCATTTAGGTGCACGGATCTACGTTGCATCATGGCCATTTTGTACTGCTTGTATATACTCATCTTACACGGCATGAAAAAGTACAAAACAAAGTAAAGAATTGGCAATACAAACGCTGTATCTCGAATGATTTTTATTTGAAATATGCACACGCTAAACCGAGTCGGGCAACGCTACGCATGTGTACTACCAAACACAATTGCCAAATTGACAACAAAAAATGTGGTTTATCCCTATTTCATAGGAATCGGTAAAACACGACAGCAAAATGTGCCTTCAGAAGAGCATTTCAATGTTTATCGTTCATCGATATGAACTTGCCCATCGCTATCACTTCACTAGTTGTGTTAACCGGCGAGTTGAAAACCTGACCTAAGACGGCAAAGTTACCAACGGTGTTTCGCAAGCGTGTTATCTGCATAAACGGTATACTGGGCGATGTGAGGCGCTCGGTAACACAGTAGAAGTGCGGGAGGTGGTTTGGGTAGTGTGGATAATTGAAGCCGTTACAAGCCTACATCATGGGTACCTTTTCACTGCAGAGGGATCCTCCACAGTTGTCGCATAAGCGAAATGTGTCGAACGTCTGACGGCAGGGATACATCCATGGGAGACACTTGACTGCACGTGCTGGAGCATTTCGTAAATCCGACTGAAACTACAGGCGCTCGGAGACCGTGCAAAAGAAATCGAACTGGTTGTCCCCGAATAATTAGGTGAACTGATGGTCCACCGCAGCAAAAGGAGCAGCGACAGTGTGCTTGGCGAGTGTCGTCCTGCTGGCGGGATGCTTCGGCAAAGGTGCTACCACTTCGGTCCCGCTGCGTGGCTTGTGGGGCAGACGGTTGCGCTGCGACGAGCTCGGAGGCAGGCTTCGTAGGTCAACCATGAACGTGGTAAAGCGCTGGTGTGTCTCTCTTTGCACCAAAGCAGCCATGTGCGCGGCATTCGCCCATGCGTTCGTTGCCTTTACGCTGCGCATAATGCAACAGTTTTCGTAAATCAGCCCATCACAATCCAAGCAGTAGGCGGCGGGGAAACACTGCAGCTTACACTGTCCTGTCCAGGCGCCAACTGTCTGCGCTCGTTAGCTTCATAATGCACTACCTCGCTTCACCTCTTCTAACTGGCTGCACCACCTAAATGGAGAAGGTGATCGAGAATGATGTAAGGCGCGTTGGTACAGCTGTGTACGCTTCAGTTTATAGCGCGGTTGGCAGAGCGCTTTGCACCTCTCATTGCGCCAATGGAGATCTTGGGTTCGATTCCGAACGCACCCACGTCGATTTAAGTTGATAGCAGAGCTGGCAGAGCCCTTGGCAACACCCTTTACAGCGAGGGAGATCGTGGGTTCGATTCCGCGCACACCCGCGTCGAAGGAACCCTTCCTGCCGTTTGTGCTTGTTCGTTTTACCGATTGCTGTACTGTGAGGGATATTACGTCAGCGATGTCTCGGTGTATTAGGGATAAAACACTTGCGTGTTTAAAATGTAATACAACTTTTGGGTGGCATGTAGGCAATGTCTCCACTTTCCTAGGTTTGACAGCCAAATAATATAACACCCCACCTTGTCAAAATGCAAACGTAAAGGTTGATATTTCATTGACTTGCGTAAACAATTTACGCATACAAGGCCTCTTTGGTGTTGGGCTACGAGTTTCCCCAACCGAAGAAGGTAAGAAACACAACTACAATTTCCGCAAACAGGGAATAAAATATCCCGCAAGAAAAAAATGAAGAAAGCTGACACTAACGCGTCACACTCCAAGGTAGCGAAGCTGTGCGCAGCCTTCGCGACCATCACGGCGGTTTAGGTCCACGATTGCAGCCGAGTTGCCTCTTCATTTTTATCGAGTGTAGTTGAGTAGTCTTCATCTCTAATTAACACTTCAACTAACTCTCCTCGCTCCGTGGCCCCTTTTTGTTAAACGGATTAGTTTTTCTGCACCCGTGTACCGACGTCCCTTGGAAACATTCTCTGCAGCCACGTTGTCTGTGTTGGCTCTGTGTAATTGTATGCGTTCTCGATTCCTAGCACGGCGAGCCTCGAAGTGATCCGCCACCTCATCGGGCGTGCGGACAACCCGTGGGTGACCCATCCCGGCGATTGAGCCTGCGCAAGGACTGTTATACGAATTCCTAGCGCATGCGAATGGCGAACGCACGCACCTATATCTTGTGCGGAGGCGTGCTTGTGAGCGATGTGAGCAGTGTGATTGCGTAAGCGAAAGCGCTGCCACGATTTCGGTGAACGCTGGAGATTTTTTTTGGCTTGTCTTGGCCAATGTCCATAAGTAGATATGTTTGGCTTGACAAACGTGCGCCGGCGCGCTCGCTGGGGGTCCGCTCATGGCACACACACAAGCGCAGTCGGCATTTTTCTGTTTTTTTAACGGCCGGAAGGTTGGCTTGAGCCATCGGCTCACGTGCACGCGTTCGTGTGGGCTCAGTAGTTCGCCGGTGTTTTTGACCGCAGGCACAAAACTTGAACGATTTACCTGCCGCGGCGGCTGAGGGGATACGACGTTGCACTGCTGAGCACAAGGACGCGGGTTCGATTCCCAGCCGCGGCGGCCGCCTCTCTGATGGAGGCGGAAAGCAAAAATGCCCTTGTGTGCGAGATTTGGGCGCACGTAAAGATCCCCAAGCGGTCAAAATTAATTCGGAGCGCTATACTACGGCGCGCCTCATCGACTGCGTTGTGTCGGCGCGTTAAACTCTACAATCAATAAATCAATCAGTCAATCAATCACTCAATCAATCAATCAAAACTTGAATGATTTGCGAAACAGCACCGCTGTTGAAAGACAACTCAGTACTAATGGGCTATGTTTCTTCCAAGGAAGTTTTCAAGTGAAGTGTAATTGGAACCACATTTCACGACAAAGTACGGCATTGAATACCTTCACGTTATGCGAAATTTAAGCGATAATCCTTGCACGCTGGATACTGGTCATTGCCATCGGGTCACTGCTCCCATTAGTACTGAGATTGTGTGCAACAGGGACAAAAACAAAAAAAAACTTCAAGCGTATTCCTCAGGGGAAACAGGAACAACCACTTTTTATTAGGGTTTAATGACATGTGAGTAACGTACTAAAATTTATTGGTGCAGTTGTTTCATTTGTGTTTTGTTTCGAAAAACCGTTCATCTATAGATATCAAATTCCGTCGAAAAATAAATCAAACATCAGTCCTGCTGTCCGCTCGACCTCGATAATAAAATAATAATCTTCGCATCTCGCATAAGTACAAGTACAGCTGTTGCGGCGGTCATTTCGCGCGCAGATTCGGGGCAAGCATGAGGTCTCTCAGAGTCGTATTCCTGCTAGGCCTGTCCACTTTTACTTCAACTCCCTACACAGGCTGGGCACGTTCGGAGCCTCATCAAGCAGTCACAGATCCGTTTGAGGTATGTAGGCTCAAAATATCTTGTTAGCTGTGATCCTCAAAAATTATTAGGTTCTTCATTGACGAGATACGAAGACACAAGTCTGCTTGGTTGCTGGTAGCACAGGATGCTCTTTGGCCCCGTGCTTGTTTTTTCATTATGATCAATTCTATCGAGCCTCACTTTAATCTCGTCTCGTTAATGTTACTTTGGGAGCAGCTGAGCATGGGCGCTCATTCTGCATTTTGTCACGCAGCAGCATTTACGGTTGTTATCAGTGAAGCCAACCGGGTTTTTCAGCGCATATGGTAAAGTTAACTATGTTTAAGCTTCCTGCCCTGCCCATTCTGACAAAGTATGCGGAGTGCGAATATATGATTAAACACATGTATTTTCTCTTATACAGGTATAGGCTCTGTTTTTGCAATATTTTGCTTGTCTTGTTCCCTGTTTACCAACTTTGATCACTTAGAATTCCACACGCTACATGAGAGAATCCACAGACTTTCTTATGGTGGAGAAACTGGTTCTGACAGCAGAGAACTAAGTTTTTAGATGTAGGGCAAAGCGGGACCTACTTCCTCTCCGGTTCATTAAGTTCTGTAGCTAGCTGGTTGGAAAAAAATTAGCACTGTTTAGTGTGTTTGACAGCCTTTTATTTTATGTTTCACGAGCCTGGTTTAAAAAATAAGCGGGAAATATTTATACTATTTACGCGCCTGTGTGTAGCAGTATTTCTGCCACAGGTTCATTTACAATCTGCATGCAAGTTCAGAGAAACCGATGCTTCGCGCTCTCAATCGCCAAGATATTTTTAGTAGCCCACCTGCCTACTTTCGACATGCTCGCGGATTGGTGTCAGATCCATTAAAAGCGAACTGTTTACCGTTTTACACTCATTTTTAATCAGCGAAATGCGTGCTACGCCCACCTAAGATACCAGACAACCTCTTGATTCCTGGGTATAAATAGCCGGTTTAGCCAAAGAATTGCCGAGCTCCAATCAATGGTTATAAATTTTTGCTGCCATGACTGCGGTTACTAGTAGAGTGTGCAGACATTTAAAAAAACGAACAAGAAAATAGCAGGCTTCTGCTTGGTTCAAACGTCTTTGCAAAAAAAAGCGCAGGGTCAGCTTGTACGGCGTGGTTGTTCAACTGTAACTGCTAACTAGCTCTCTCCGGCAGTCATTTCGCATCAGTCATGTCGCGTTGCCCATGTGTTAGGAAATGACATGCTACGCCTAATCCTTTACAAATTGGTGTAAATTTCACTTCACTCTTGTTTTTTAAAGATCGTCACTATTAAAGACCCCGGTTTCGAGCCAGCCCTGTACAGTACGCTTAATATTTGCGCTTCGTGTTGATACTTTCGGCCTGCCTCAGTTTCGAACACGCAACGCATGTTGTAAACAAGTGAAAGCGGTTGTTCTGACTCTTGGCCGAAACGTGCCCCTGATGCAAAACTGCAATGCACTTTACTTTTACGGCGTCGAGCGCAGTTCCGCACAGTGCTGTAGAGTTTCGTGCTTTTTAAATATGCCAGTACAGAATTATACGCCGATTTGTGGATGCAACGCCAGGGTTCAGGGAATGCAATAACGAAGAACGTTTCCTACTATACCAGACGTTTCTCTACGCACGGCTGGTGCCTGGATGGCCCAGGTTTCGTGGATCCCACAGATATTTCGAGTGTTATGCACGATTTCAAGGTGCCAGCTAAGGACAACAGCGAGGTTTTTACTGTGAAATTAGGAATTAAGAAACTTTCGTGTCACATCTAAGACGTTGTAATGTTACAGAAGCGCCACCATGTCAACGGGTGTACTGAGCAATAGAAGACAGCGTTTCCGGGAATGACACTTCGCTGGTTTTTGGCTAGCCCTTCTAAACAGGCATAAGCTTCAAAGGAGCACCGGTAAGCTACTGTTCGCGCAATGGGGCGACATGCGGCATCGTGTCCCAATGTAAAAGACAAGAAAGTGCTGCCGAGTGCATCAGGAGTTTCGCGAAAGAGGCCGAATCGGGCACGCAACCTATCATGCGATATGACTTCAGTAAAGCTTTGTGTTGGGCTAGTTGGTACCTAGACATCGTGGAACATAGAGCGCTGAACTTTACACAACGACCACAGCATAAAAGAAAAAAGGACACACGAAACAGACGATGCGCTTGGTCCCGTTCGTGTGTACTTTTTTCTTTCATTCTGTCGTCGCCGTGTAACGATCAGCGCTCTATGTTCTATGACGTGATATGAGTCCCTCCTTCGCTCCTATTCAGTGCTCCGGTGCGCGCCTTTCTCGTTAGGGTTCCTCAATTCAACATCAGCTTGCACTTCAATGCGCGGTGCTACAATTTTGAAGGCGTCTCCGTAGAGAGCTCCGTCGCCTCCGTCATGTAGTGATAGCGTCTGTACCAGCGGCGAACAGGGGCGCTGCCTTGAAGTTAACGAGAAAATGCGAGAAATAAACTCTTTTACTGCATGGCGAGATATGAACTGCGGCAATACAGGAACACACCCTGGCGTGCGAGCTTACAGCATGAGTAGAGCGCAGCAGCACTTCTTATGACAGCCCAAAATGGTCTAGCATCGTCCACTGAAAGCCCTCAATATATACCCCTAAGCGCCAACAGGTTTCGCCGCACTCCCAGTGCTGTGCACACACCTCGAAAACAGAACCGACACACAAGAACCCTCTTTTCGGGTCTCATGGTAGTGGCTGTAGCGGTGAAAGTTCCCTCTGAGAAAGGGGGGAGAGCAGATCTCGGCGAGCGGAGACTCCTCGGAGATTTAGGTCTCTACACATAGAACAGTTTGTTTTTATTTTGCAACAGGCGTGAGCTTCAGTCAGTGCCAGCGAGGTTTGCGCGGCGGGCGCATGCCCCAACATGTTCGAGCAGGGCAGACGCTCCTGCAGCTCAGGAGAACTTCACCGCAATACACCAAACTTACATTACGCGAGCACAGGGTAGCGGCGCACTAAGTCGTTACAACGGCTGTGTGCTCATCAAATAACGCAGCGTGAAAGTGATGCAGCAACGACCATTCGTATATAGTATTGATGTTGCCAACATTTATGGCCTTTACTGGGATCACATCCCTGAATTTAGGCATCTTGCTTGAGCTGATAGATATTTATTGGGGCTCCCACTCTACGAATAACACGTTTTGAGACATCGCCCATCACCCCGCTAGTGGTCGTCCCATTGTGGCGTTTTCCTCTGTGCTGACCGTTCCGTAAAGCGCACGTACAGTCTCCAGAGCAGAGACTCAGGGAATGCCGTACGGGATGCATCGTCATCGCAATAAGACGACGGTGTTGGATTTCCTTTGAATATATCGTCGACATAGAATTTGGTTTCGCAGTAATCCGTCTCTAAAACGCTATGTCAACAGCCAAATCAGATACCACTGGAAACCTAAAGCTTTCCATGGAAAGACACGGGCACCATCTAGTAATGTGGCGTTCCGCCCGCGCCTCCTATTCGTCTCTGTAGAATTCATTGATATCTCTGAGTCACGCAACATGCGACGCCAGCGGAGTAAGTCCATCTACTCATCGAAGTGGGAGCGCATAAAGACATGTGCGCTCGAGAATAGAGCTGATGGAATCTTGTTCTCGTAATTCCTACATCTCTGCCTAGGCCTCGCGTTTACACAGGAGAACAATGAAAACTACCGTTCCTAAATGCTTTTCACAAAAACTGTCCCATATGCAAAATACCAGCTGTGAAAGCCCATCTAGGAAGTTGATGAAAATTTGTTTCAGTTTGGCGAAGATTTTATAGTGTAACGGTGAAATTAAAGTGCCCATATTAGGTTGGCGAGCACGCCTGCAGAGGACTGGGGTCGAAGACCTATTTACTCACCGCTTTGAAGCTGCGGCCTCTTCGACGAGAACTAGGGAATTAGTCTTTATTGATACCTTTTACAGCTTCTAAACTGTTTTTTTAATGAAACTGATTCTCAAAAAAACACAGACGTAAAATGACGTCAAGCGCGTTCTTCATGTGCTTACGCTCACCCTAAAGGAGTTAGTATGAATCGTGTTTGCGGCTTCCTTGTACACTGTAGACACTATAATCTAGGTAGAACTGCTCAGTGTTAGTCTAGATAACTAGTTAAGTTCAATAGGCGGCTGACCCTGGCTGACCTTGTAACACAGATTTGTAATTGGCTTTTATGCTTTCTCGACCTTTAAGCTTGCTTTCCTTCCTCTGCACGAATTTTATTGACTTTTTGTGTGCGTTCGCGTAGGTCTCGAGGTCAATGCATGCTAGCAATCCTTCGAAATTGGCACTTCGATGCACAAATGTATTGACATTGCCGACGACAATCACTGTGATATTTAGGAGGACGGTGATAGCAAGCCGACACATTCGAATGCTATTTTGTAGCTGCGCGTCAAATACAGTGGCAGCTGTGTTTGCAGATTCGCTACACACTATTAAGTACATTTTGCTAAGGTCGGTCATTCTCGTCGTGTTCCAACTAACATCCGTCTCACTGTAACGGCGACATTGGTTACTTTGTTGTTTGGACACAAGCAGTGCTTTGCAAAATTTACAATGACCTAATCTGTCTGCTGTTTCATGAAAGCAAGGTATAATTCTGCTTAAAAATCATTACATCATTTGTTGTAGATATTTAGGACCATGGAATGCGCCTACGCTATGTTTGACATGGACAGGGATGGTGACCTTGACTGCTCGGTCGCTACCCGGACGGAACTTAACGAACAGGAGCAGAGCGCCACCTACATTTGGGAACTAACTGGGCCGGATGGCGAAGCGTAAGGCCTGGATAATTTCTCACCATCATATTCCAACTGAATAGCATGGCTGCGCAGGAAGCGTGAAATCAGTAATTAAAACACAACCAGCAGAAGAACAAAGTTTGTTTTGTCAACTTCTGGAAACACGAGTAAACTTCTAATCGTCTCACTACCACAGCTTGAAATTGTTCAGAAAAATCTACCATATCCGTAATATAAGACAACCAAACCGAATGGCAGGTTGGAAATAAAACTATGACTCTCAGGTGTGTCAAATTCTGGTATTAGGGGTGTTGTTTCTGTGAGAATTGGAGGTTCGATAACTTACTTTGTTCTCGTGCCCCTTTTGTTTACATTTCGAATGCGTTGATCTACTAATAAAATAGAGAAAATATGAATGGTGGGCGGAATATCTAAACCCCCCCCCCGACCCCAAATAAAACTAGCTCTTTAATACCACTGTAAACCGAACCTCCAAATCAATCCGCATAAGTGCACGTGCTATTTCGTTGTGCTTTCATACTTCTTTCCAAGTTTGTAATATAGAACCCACGCGTCTAAACAATGTCGCACAGAAAAACCGCCTTTTGCAGCGCAACTTCTGTAATTGCTATGAAATGGACGATTTTCGAGACTGACCCAATGAAAAAAAGCCGCAGACAACATCTTGCTCGAGCAGCTATCCACCATCACTTTTGGCGATGCCAATTAGTTTGAATTTTGTATAGCTAACCTGGCTAAGACTGATAGACATGATAGACAGATAGCTTTTATTTGAACGAAAACTAGCTTAATCAACAGTTAAATAGCCTGGAAAAGGCTGTTCAAGCGCTAGCAAGCGTGCTGGGACGCCTGTTGGCTAGAGTATTGCGCCGATTGGGCTTAAAGTTGTATTTGGTGACAACAACAGACCTATAATGTCGCCATTTACTTTTCAGCAATTCGCTACACAGTTTCGTACTCCCATTTGGTTTGAGTTAAATACCATTGATTCTTACGCGAAAAACTGAAATCAACACATAAAAGATAATCTTCATTCTTCCACTCGGCCCTTTTTGAAGCATGCCAAGCACAGATGTTATGGTGACTTGATATAGCGCAGCATTGTTAGCGCTACAAGCGCTATAACCCGCAATAAACTTACCACTACTAAAAATATTCACAGCACAGTTTGTCTAATTTAAGGTTTAAAAAGAGTTTTAACCTGCATTGCAAATAGTTCTTGCAGTATAAGATGATAGCATCAGACTGTCTGTTTCCAGTTTTTCAAGGTGTAAATACGTAACTTGAAGTCTTACTGAGCAGTTACTCAAACATTAAACCAAATATGTGACGACCCCTACCTCTTCTCTTAATATATTTCGGTGCTTTAAGCATACAGCACATTTCCTTGGAAAATTGTTTTGATTTTGTATGTATGATGCATGGGTGTTATGATGTGTATGTTTCTGTAAACAGGCCTGCGTGCGTATTCCCTGTGCATTAAGTTTGATTACACTATAAACATGCCTGTGTTCGGTACGCACCATTAAAACTAGGTGTGCGTAAGCGTCTAGACGCGCGTAAACATCTCATTAGTCACCACTAATACAATTCACCTTGCACTCGGAAATTTCGTTGTCAGCTAGTGACGTGAACTAGTGCTGGTCTTCCCAACATCAAAACCCTGTGTTTTGATGAAGCTATAATAAGCATTCTATTCGATTGGAATTGTTTTGGGAGATTGCGATTAAGATGGAAGAATTAGATGGAACCAGTGTTTTATTGGCGTGTCATGTATGCGCTAAAAGAAATAATCACGCAGTTGGGACTCACTCTTATTCTGTATAGGCTCACCTCCAGTGACATGAGTAATAAGCGATCTTTTGCATCTGGTGGCACATTGCAAACCGAAAAATGAGCTTTTACATCCACAAGAAAAATAAGAATGTGAAAACAAACCGAGTGCTGACCGCCTTGCTCCTTGACCAAAGAAAATACACTTAAAATTACAGCAGGTTCTTTAACCAGGGATACTCATTTTTGGAGCTCGTTCGCGTAGTCTGCTGAAATTCAACGACAGTGAAAGTGCAAAACCTCGCACATAAAATGTAAGCCCTTTTATAAGCAGTTCAAGCGGCAAATGTTTATGACGGCCTTTACTTTAAAATTCCAGGAGGAGAATTCAGTTTCACTATGTGGCAATACCGGGAAGTGACCAGGCTACGGTTACCATCGGGGAAGGTGAGATGATCATTAAAAAAATAGAAGTAGAAACTTATGAAGTTTAAAGTTAGAGTGTGCGGGAACGAACTTTTCAATACTCATAATTATCAATGGTTAAAAAACAAGAGGAAGTACGTGGCGGACTGTCTTTGTCTACATTGTAGTCCGCTTGCTTTATTTGTCAAAAGGATAGAATTCCTAATAAACAGAAGGTATTCGCGGACGAAGTATGATCCTTATCTACAGATGTTTCTAGAATTTTATGAAAAACACAGGATATTTAGCTCGACAAAAACTCTGTTCTCTAAACATTATAGAAAGTCAGTATTGAGGTAAACAAATGTAACCATCGTAAGCCAACCGTTTATTTACAACAGGCGGTCATTGAGCCTCCATTTCTTTACAGCCGAAAACTGTGGGACGATTCTCTGCCACCAGGCTGCCTTGCAAACAACAGAAACCCCAGTCTTGTCATCCTTGCTTAGTTTTTTTATGGTGGCTCGGACCAAGCGCTCATTTGCTTGCCTTTTCCATGCGAACTGAAATATTAGGATAGAAAGTACTTCACCCGTACATATTCCCATAGCTCTTGATTGAGGCATTTTGTACTTTGGTAGTATGTTTTGGGATGTCAATGGCTCATTCACATGTCTGCTGAAGCAGTGGGCACAGCTTTTGTCAAATTTTGTAGGCCATGGTGAAAGTACTTAGGCCGATGAAATTTCAAAGTACAAGTTTACCTCTCAAGCGGCGCTGGAAGGTTTCATACTGGAAAGCTAGAGAAAATACCCTTTTTTCTCACTGCGCATAAAATATTTTTCTCACAGTTAAGTATCCAGCTTCCGCTTTCAGTATTTACGGCCCAAAAACCTTTCGCGAACACTCGGACATTTTGACTATGACTACCCGTGCGTCCAAAACGTTGAAGCTGTCTCGACAGAGTGAAGCACAACTACAGCTTGTTTGCGCGCCTCAAAGTGTTGAATATGCCAAGAAGAGTGTTCAATAATCACGCGGAGATATACCATAATGCGAACGGTAGGGCATAGAAAATGCGAGAAAATTGGAAGCATTACGTTGACAATTGGTAACCAACAGCGCAATAGAATGGACGTTAGAAGTGATGTGTACTGTCGGTGATTTCTTGCAGGGGACGCACCGCCAATAACGTCTAAGTTCCTCTACGCAGACAGTAGTTGTGTCATTGAGGCCCTTCCTTTATTTCGTAGACCAGGTAAGACAAAGCAAACACCGACCGCCTCTTATATGTTTACGTGAATAAGCGCTACGTTCTCGTACATTCGCTCGGTCACATTGTGGGCGTTGTTCTAAGACTTCCATAATACGATTACACGTAGCGAACAAATATCAGCAACACATACGCACGGCTTGATTAGGATTACTATACAATTATTGGTAAGATTTTGTTTCGATACTCGTGAAAGCTGCTTGATCTAGTTTCAGTTCTCATGGGGACGTGAAGACGTGTATTTGCTTCAGTGAGAAACCATTTTTCGTGAATTTTTTGGAATGAATGCGTTTTAGCGGCCGTGAGTTAAGCCGAGATTTGGCGACGATACTGCCTTCGGTTTTTATATTTTTTTTTTTGCGATTATGCCGTAATATGAGGATCTATACCTTTCATACAATACTTATAACACCTTACTGTTGTTCACTTCTAGAGTGCTTCATGGGGGTGCCAGAGGAAGTGAAGACCAACGTATCCGAAAGCTGCATCAATCAGTTCGAAAAAAACTGTCACACTATAGTTCGTGGATTCGACGAAACCTCATGTAGCAAATGGGTCAACGGCAAGGAGGACACTCTATCTCATTGACGCAGCTCAACTGTACCATGCAAAGGGCACCTGAGGCCCACGCCTGAGGATCCACTGAGACAAAAATAAATTGATCCTGAAGTGCAATTTTCTATAGCTATAGGCAACCGGCTTCAATTATTTGTGCCTCGTTTGCATATTTGTGTCGCTTGCCTTGTTGAGGTGAGTGACCCGCTGATTGTGCCGGCTAAGTTTTCTTGCTTGCTTTATATACAAACTTCGCGTGAAGCATGCAGGCCCCTTTGGCCTTTTTTCTGGGCCAAACGTAAACGCTGTCTGAGTGATAGCCCTCCTGCCTAGCATTTCGGATATTTATTACAAAATTTCACCTGTATTTCGTCCTGCCTCGCTTGTAACACGTCTACTGACGGACCGACCGGACCTGACACACGGCACTCGCATCCTATTGGAAGCTTTATTTGTTACGTATAAAGTTTGCTGCTACTTCTAATGCAAGTTTTTATTGTGTAACAGACATATTCTCTTCCTTCCATCGATCCGCTGCTTGTGATAGTTCCCGGAACATCATGGCATTCCAGGCACAATGAAAAAACAAAACAAAATGAAATACTTCGGAACACCTTTGTATGCGCAAGAACACTCTGCATTTAATTCAGTCATGGACTATTATAGCCATCATAACAGAGGACTGAAAACCTTGCGTGACCAGACAAATAATTCTATATTTACTGCTTTTCTTGTGAAAACTGCATAGAAAGGGGCGTGGGGGGGGGTAGCTTTGAGAGCGGGGCGGAAACACGCAGGAATAATTGCTCAGCTGCAAAATCTGAAACGGGGGATCGATATATGTCTAACAGCCGCATTATCTGACAGAGGCGTTCCACAATGCCTGTAGCACATCACCGTTCCACTTTTTTCGACTTAGCGAAAATAATTGTTGAGGACCAACATTCGTACGTATGTCGTCAAGCGATTTGTCCTCACTGCAGTGTTTGAAAGATATCAGATAGAGGAAAGAAAGAACTTTACTAAATCTAGCCAGTTCTCCGCTGGAATAGACAGCCTGCTTCTGTTTTAGCCAACTTCATTCGCTTAACATGTGGAATGATGAAAACGCGAGAAAGGAAGGCTCACAGCATATTGTTTGCCCATAAGAGGTGTCGAAATTTGTATAGCTAACCCGAAAAAGCTGATATCTACCACAAAAAAGAATACTGAATCGCCTGATGGCTTTTGCAACTAAATCTCCTGGTGTTTTAAATCAGAAAGAGGTTCCGTGGTAGATAAAAAGACAAAAAGCGGCTGGCAGTAGTAAACCGTAACGGAAATCTACATGAACGTGATCGAGATGATAGAAAGCGGTTTTATGACCTCCCAACGTAATCTCTGTTCCACATAAGATCCTCTTAGTAACTGGAACTTGTTTGCAAAGAAAGTTCCAGTTTTACATTTGGCAACGTGTTCCACATACGTGAAAAATAAAGTGGAATACTGCACCACACATTTTTGCGACTAAATATGTGGTATTCGGCGTTCCAAATAAAAGTATATGAATCACTGTTCCAAATAAAAGGGTAGTTTACCGGAACACTGATCCACGTAAAATAATTATGAATTTATCCGGTGCGCCGTTCCAGGTACCTTCAGACCAGCTGTTTATATAAAACGGTGTTTCTACAGACGTTGGGAAGCTGTCTATGGGACTTCACTTTTCTGATATTTCTGCTTTCCTGTCGGCATGAACCGAGGCTATATGCCAAGCTGGAGGATGCATTGGTATTAGAAGGGAACCGCAAGCACAATTTTAGCAGAGCCTTGACATATGGCCCGCAGTGATACCAACAAATGGAAGGCAGAAAACGCCGCAGCAGTGGGGTCCCTGACAGGTCCCAACAGTTGCCTATCGGAGCACACTTCTATATAAAAGTTGGTCTGAGGCACCTGGAGCGGCACAAGACTTTGGCTTCACCCGCAGCATCCTATTTTGGCTTTTATCCGTATGTAACAGAAACAAAATACTTTCTTTTAGATATATACACAAGAAACTATTAACGCTCATACGCTGCTTTTCAATATACTATACAACTTTTTTGGGTGGTGGTATGCGTACATTTCAGATATAGATAGCTGTGTTTTTAATTGCACAGAAAATTACCTACGTACGAGGAATAAATACCATAACAATAACATTAGGCTCTAAGTGACATTTTCGCATATTCACCTTTAATCAAAAACAACTGCCTCACAAACAAATATACTTATCGATCTACCGCGGAACTGACTGACATTATATTACAGGAAGCCTTAAACATGCTGCCATGATAAAATAAGGTAACTAAAATGCGGAATTACCCATTGCGCTTGCCATACCATGTTAGTGCATCACCGATTCGGGAAAATGCAATTTGCTATTAAATTATCAGAAAAGGCCAATAAACAAGCCACACACGGTTGTATTATCACAAGACCTACAAGAGTGTAGTACAAGAGTTTAGGAAAAGATTGCTCGAGCCAATATTAACGATAAAAGATTTCCACACGAGAACTCACTAAAAGCATGTGGCCGTATACCAAAACTAAAACATGAATAATAAAGAGAGCACAGTTTCCTGACACCAGACGTAAGTGCAACACCAAGCTAATTGTAGCCAAAAAAGACTTTAAAAGCGCCCTGCAAAATGCCTTTCACTTAAAGCACGTTACGTGCCCCGACCACGTCTACTTGCTTAAAACACCCAAAAAAAGGTCTATAAAATCCAGTGTGAATCTCATCAAATTTTACGAACCAGATAGCTGGGGGCATTTTACGAACCAGATTGGGGACATGTTACACATATTGCCGCGAACCATGCATTGGGTTTGTTTATTGGTGTTTTGCTTTTGCCGCCCGCCTGTGCCGGTCTGTGTTATCGGTGTTGTCTGTGTGCCAAAGGAGGCGCGTGTTAGTTTCTTTCTTTCTGTGCCGCATGTGTTATCTCTTCTGATAGGCACAGCGTTCCGAACTAACGTGAACAGCCCTCAATATTCTTCGTCGATCTACAGTGTTATGGATACAAGTCGACTATTCGAGAAACCCTCACGCCGAGTGATAAATTCCCACAGAGCAGATGCCGCGGCATTGGAATCGTCTACGCTCGCCTTCGCACGTCACTTTGTTGACGGCTGCTTCGCCGCCTGCATTCTTTGAGTTGGTAGGGGAGAACAAGTTTGCTCCAATAAGCTTGTTTTCCTTGAAGACAACTGCGTCGTCTTTGAATTCGTGACAATATTAAAATTTATCAAGCAAACTAAATATGTACACGTCGTAAATTGCAGCAAGAAGAAGTGACACATCCTTAAAGGAGCCATGAAAACAAAATACAAATTTGCTTTATTCGAGGGATTTCGGGTTTTATAGTGCCCGCAGTGCTTGTCCGGATACAAACAATGTTTTATTCACTGAGAAATTAATCAATGTAAGTTAAAATTCGAATTTTCCTCCTAAATCATCTGTTTTCGTGGTCTGCAATGACATCACCGGAACCGACCGACCGACCGCTCTGCAGCCTAGGGTCCTTTGATTCATGGATGTGCCGTACAGGGTGGAGACACGTATACGCTGGCGCCGCCATTTTGGGTCGCTCGCTCGCCGCCGAAGCAAGTCTTTGTATCAAAACCGCGCTAAAATTATCGCCGCTATGCGGTTTACTGGCGAAGTTTGAATCATCTTATCTGATTCGCGTTGTTTGAAAACTGCGCTTGAGGTTACTAAGGACACACTTGAAAGGAATACAAACGGAAGACGTGAACAGCACGAGCGCAACTAACAACTGATTTATAAGAAGTGAAAAATCAAAACATTTAGAAAGGGTTACAAAGTACGGGTGGAAAAGGTGGGGAGGGGGAATGAAAGCACATTCTTGATAAAAACAGGCGCTAAACATCGTAATCTGTTCAATGGCTCTTTATCTTTGCTTGTAGAACTCAGCTACAGCGTTATCTGCGCTTGACGCTTTTGTTTACCACGCTTACTTGCTATGAACTGCTTTTCTATGAATTCTATTTTAGGCGGGGCCAGTCCATTGAGCATGAGCTCACGCATTCGGTCTGCTGTGTTGAAATGTGAATAGGCTTCCCAGATTTCGCGTGTCGTCTTGTTGCGTGATCTTGCCAGAACTGAAGTTTCCTGAACAATGGGTTGCACTCACATTTTTTGCAGTGGGTCGCCAAATTGCCGTGAGGGGGGGCCGTTTGCCTCGCATGGCGTACCGGTACTCTCTACGCCTCTCATTCAGACATCTCCCCGTCTGGCCCACGTATGCCTCTGCCGCATCCAGAGGAATGTTCGTTCAGGAATGTGCGTTCGTGCTCTCCACGTCTTCGCCATTTGTATTCCTTTCAAGTGTTGTCCGTACTAACCTCAAGCGCAGTTTTCAAACATGCAGAACCAACTAGCCAAATTCATCACCTTACTGCTGTTTCGCGATGCGGATATCGTGGTAAACGAAAAGAACAACACGTTGAGCACGTCGACCCAATAGCAGCGGCGTGGGATTGTTTCAAATGGTGTCTCCACCCTGATACGGGCGCGTGGGCTTCGAGATACTTGCGTGTTTCTTTACGTTACTGAAGCGTAGATGGCAGCCACCATACCGTGGGCAAGCCGTTTGTTTTTGACCGTATTTAGCCTGGCTTGCACGCATCAGTACTTCTATGGTTACATGTGCTTTCGTAACTTCCACTGTTTGTGCCCACCATTCTTATTGTTTAAAAAGAATGTGCCCTAAATTTATGCCACAACTAGCTCATTCTGCAATCTATAGGCTCAGCCTAAATTGCGTTTGCTTTGCCAGCCTCCGCCAATCGCAGAGCATTCCGGTATGACGTCATAGGTTCTGTTGCGGGGAAATTAGCAAATGGGTCGCATGGGCAATTTCCTTTTTTCCTAATTATATAGCTTATATGAGCGATGTTTACGTTAAAACTGGTGTCACTATGATGCTAACGAGGCCGTCTTTTGAATGAACCGAACTTGTGTTTTGTCTTAATGGCTCCTTTAAGAACCTGACAAGCCAGTGTTTAAACATCCAGGGCGACCAGATTAACCAAGCAAAGTTGAAAGTAGTTTTTTCCGGTCTCAACATTTTGTCTGAGGTAAAATTCACAGTTGTGTGCAATAAAAAACCTCCTATCTCGTTGTTAGTGTACTTGTAACTAAAGCCCCGCTTCTTCCAAGCAGGAAATACAACTTTATTCAAAGTTGAAAACTCGTTCAAGCCAAATACGCACATTTTAAATTCTTCTTGGGCATGGTTCTCATTTCAGATACAGCACTAAATTGATCAATAAAGCCCGTAAGCTGTCTGCGTAAATAAGCAGCGTCACTTCTGTATCCATCAGCAGCAAGCACTGCCAGGAAAGAAATTCCTCATGAGCTGCACTTGAATAATAAAGACGTTACGGTGCGCGTCATAACTACATTAGAGCGTAGATTCAAAAGCAGCCTGCGCTCTGTGCCAATAATGAAAAATCGTAAAGAAAAGCAGGTGACTTGCGACAATATTAATGCTGCCATTACCTTCTCTCACAATAACTGGGTCTCGAGAAGACTGTTGCTCACCTCATGTCCTTAAGGAGAACAAGGAAATTTGTTACATGCTGTCTCTAGATAAGTGAGTTGCTTAGGCCCTTGTCATAACCCAGTAATTGGATTGAAAATCGGTGACTTCTTTGTTTATATTCTGGGAGTGCTTCTGAAGGTGCAAGTTACCGCGAAAAACTATGATCGCAAAATATAAATGACTTTGCTCTGATTCTGGAAAGTATCCCACTTTGCTGCTTCGGTGGCCTGAATGTAAGACTTTTTATCCTTGGGAGGTTTCGTTTATTAATCAAATAATATAATCACCTTTTATCATTATATTTTACAAATCTGTCTGTAAAAAAATGTTCTGTGTTCTCTATACCGTGCTCTCTTGAATGCTCTAGTGCGGCTGGCTTAATATTGCCACGAAGCCAAAGATGACTCAATTGGCTTGAAGGAAAAACAAGTTTATTGGAGCGAACTTGTGCTCCCCTAACGAAAATTGAAGCGGACTTGTGATCCTCTAACAACTCAAAGAACACACACGCGGCGAAGCAGCAGTCAAAAAAGTAACGTGCGCATGCTTGCGGCGAATACCGCACCGCGGCATTCGCGCTGACGTGAGTACTTATGTTTCCCGGCGCGAGTGTTCCTCCCGAACCGTCAATACATCCAGAATTTATCAAACGAAGATTATTCTAACGAGCTGTATTGACGTTATCGAAACGCATAGCATCAAAGAAAAAACAAGCGCATTAAAAATAGCGAATAACAAAACAAGCGTTTTACTTTGCACACAGATAACACAGACCGGTGCAGCCGGGCGGTAAAAACAAAACAAACAAACCCAACGCAAGGTTCGTGGCAATATCACTTTCAGCTGCGATGTTTACCGTAGCAACACTCGTAATATGTAATCAAAATGTGTCCACTTGATGCTGCTCTCGTCAAAAAAAAATAAATGGCCAGTCATAAAAAATGATAAATATTGCACTGTGGGTGAAAATTTTTTATGGAGGTATTTCCACCTAAAATATTTCCTTCTCGATATGTACCACCTGCGTGGCGCCGCGGTGGTACAAGCCAAAAGTTGAGCTGACTAATGCTGAATTAGGCTGTTGGACAATTTTCTTATAAATCACAACTATAGCACAATTTTTTGCAGGCGTCACACTCCGTGTTCTATACAATTCCCTTTTAAAAGAAATTAACCCTATCCAGCAAGCTATCGAAAAAGGTCGACCAGCCATACTTTGTTCGACCTTATCTGAAATCACCATTTTAGTGACGCACTGCTGGAAAGGTTATTGATAAAGTCACAGTGCAGGTGACACCAGGTATGTTACTGTCTATAAACCTTACCCTGCACAATGAGAAGCAGGTATAGCGAGAGAGAAAACCGATATGGCTCACGGCCACATCACAACCCTGCATAACTTTTGAAGCATGTAAATCAGAGGTAAAACCACGTTAAGGATCGGATTTTGTTTTTATTGTACAAGAAAGCTCCAGACAATGTAGAAGATTTGAATACTACAAAGATCACCACATAGGAACCCAAAATATAAAATTTCAACGCACACGTCAATAAATAAGGTACTAAAAAATTAGCCACTAAGCCTAATGACACCTACTTCGAAATCAATCACTACGCAGTGTTGCTTTCATTTCTATGCACACCAATGTTTCACAATTAGCGTGATTTTTGTAGTTTTGTCGCGGCCTCCAGCTTAACCTTATCACCCCCTTCCACAAGTTGCACAATAATAACCTTGGGCTCCCATTCATTGCGTTTGTGGTAAACCAGATCACGGGCGGTCTGGACGCACTTGCGAGCTCTGCGCTCGCTCTCCGCCTTGGCCGTCCAGATCGGCCGTGATTAGAATTGCAAGAAATAAAGATTTTGAGTGGCCCTTTGTTTTGCGAAATCTGACACAACACTCACTCCATATAAGTGATATTTTTCCTGGTTAGAACACTGTTTCTCCGTAGCAGTAATGAAGCTAGTGGTCTGTAATGGTTATGTAAAACATGTTTGATTGCCCTAGCTGCTTTTACATGATTTGGAGGGTCGATCGCAAAAGAAGAGAGGGACGGTATAAAGGTATAAATGATTGTAGTTTCATATATACATAGAAACATCTTTTCATCTTAAAGTCAAGCAATTCGCGCACTCGTTGCAGATACACTAATAATTTCTTGCCAATAATTTTGAAGTGTTCTGACAAGGCCCGCGCGGCTTGCCCAAAGTAATCATTCCTGCTAATATGTGCCCAGTGCTTTTTTCTACCAAAATGCTTGCCTTTCAATAAAACATTTCTTACTATGAATATGAATCGACGATTTCCGAAGAATTTGTGGGTTTGATATTCTCAATTTATGATATTTTATTTTGTTTATTTGCCGTGGTCGTTATCTCACACCGAATTGGCTTTGTAGCACTGTGTATCATCGGCGTTAAAATGGGGGGTCGTTGATTCTGGTTCTACTATTCCTCATTTCTTTACAACCTTCGTATTTTTCTTCTGCTATTTAGGAGCTTTGGCAGGTTGGCAACATCCGCCTCTGAAGCTGTTCTTTATGTGTGCATTTGTCGAATACATGGAAAAGTTTGTCCTTTCCGGTTTCCTACTCTGTCTCTGAACAGCTGCAAGGTTTCACAGACGGTAAAGCCATTCACCCTTCGGCTTGACACGTGTTCCCATTGTGCACATGTGAGGAGCCTTACCCTGGCTCCATGCCAATGCGAAAATTCTGGCTGTTTTTCACGTTACATTGCGACTTTGCTTTTAAGGGAATAATGTTAGTCACTTTGAAGCTGACGTTTATCTTGAAACATAATTTGTTTTCACCTGCTTCTAAAGGTTGCTGAGTTATCCTGCCCAAATATGTCTTGTTGAGCTTTATTCTCATTAGTTTCAGTTTCGCTTTTCATTTATGCGGAATTGTTACTTTGCCTTATTGCTGCATTTGTGGTTACATTTATGCGTTAGTTGAAAGCTGCATAGCTTTCCTTTGCAGCCATATGGCTGCATTGAGAGAAATGTCAAACTTTCCTTCGCAGAAATTTTACTCCACCTTGGCGATTTCCCCCAAATCTGGTCGATTAACACCTGTTCTGCACTTCGAGTTGTTGATCAATTCGCTCTTGCGCTAAAGTCAAATAGCCTCCTTGTTAGCTCCGTTGGTACATCGATTGCTCCGGTTAAGCGGCGGTCCCGGGTTCGAATCCTGGACCACCACGAATTTTTGTTCAACTCTGAAGTTTCTCAGAAAGCTGTATAGCTTTCCTTTGTAGTCGTACTGCTGCATTGACATTGATGTCAAACTTTCCTTCGCTCTTATCTCTTATTTACACGGTGAGTGCAAAGTGCAAAGTTCTTGTCCCGAATTGGTTTATTATTAATGTTTTAAAGGTTGCTACCTGTTCTCAGAGCCAGGAATGTCGTTAAGGAGCAGGCGTTTTGTACCAACAACATGATTACCTAACCAGGGAAGTACCTGTGATTATTAAGATTAACCCTTTAACTGTGACCAGGAAATTTCTGGTGGGCGTTTATTCGGTAGAAAACAGAGCCCGTAATTAACCGTGGGCCTTGGCCCGGAAGTGGACGTTCAGTGCTCTATACATAACAGCCGTTCTTTTTTAGACATTCCATTGACAAGTGGGGTGCACAGGCGTTCTGTAAACAAGTAGCTTTCAAGCTGATCCGCCGATGAGCCTCGGTTAGGAGCTAGGTGTCCAACGTTTACTTTAGCCAGGTGTTCTCATTTTTCACTGCGCACACTTGTAACGTTTTAGAAGACAGGCTTTTGAACTGTTTCACAGCTGTGGCTGCACAGGCACGAGGTTAATTAAGCCGTGTAATAAACCTGAGTATGCCGGCTCAATCCCAGCTGCCTTTTGCGAAGTTATAATTATGCTGTAAAAGGGTTGAGAGTTGGGCGAGTTGGTAATGATGCATCTTGAAAAGCAAACTGCGCGCAAATTAACGGGGACAAGAACAAATGAAGACGGCACAAGCGCAGTGCCGGTTTTTTTTTAATTTTCGGCTGAGTGCGCCTAGAACTGTGACGCATTGGGGGTGTGGTGATTTGGCGCTTGGGCATTTAGGGCTTTGAATTCTGCCTGCGCTTGTGCCGTCTTCATGTGTTCTTGTTCCCGTTAATTTGCGCGCAGTTTGTTTTTCGAGATATAACTATGCTGTCAAAGCACATCTACAGCCTTAAATTACCTATGAGAGCTGTACCATACCAGGCTATACGACACGCATTTTTCTACAATTCTTCCAGTAATTAGTTGCAGAATTTAGGTCGCTTATGCTGTACACCGCCGATAAGGTCCATCAGGTACTAAGACTTCATATTTGATCCGTCAAAGCACTCATCCAGCACTGAAATAGCTACGCGACGTAAGATAGTACGCGCGGCCATCCTTAACATTTCTACCCTACTAACAATAGTTGCTGTTACATGTCATATAATAACAAACAGTAATTGACAAAAAAGTGCGATAGTTACAATACTTGGTGCAAAATTGTTTACGAAGTTGATGTCCGTCTTAATTAATGAGAGCACCACCATGGTGATATAATGAGAGCACGCCCATGGTAGCTGGAAATGCTCAGATGTTTTGTTATAATCGGTGCGCGTAAAGCTATAGCCATTCAGCCAGGAGGGCAACCCCCGTACCCGCCGCGGTGGCTCAGTGGCTAAGGCGTTGCGCTGCTGAGCACGAGGTCGCGGGTTCGATTCCCGGCCGCGGCGGCCGCTTTTCTGATGGAGGCGAAAAGCAAAAACTCCCGTGTGTACGAGATTTCGGCGCACGTTAAAGATCCCCAGGTGGTCAAAATTAATCCGCAGCCCTCGACTACGGCGCGCCTCATCGCCTGCGTTGCGTCGGCGCGTTAAACCCTACAATCAATCAATCAATCAAGCAACCCCCGTACTTCACATCCATCTCAAAGCGCTCTTGAACCTGCTTTCACAACTCTCAGCAAAATTGAGTCCCGAATCAAGCACAAGATAGTGTAGCGAGAGATACCTAGCGTCACTTGATGAGGTATCAGAGCACCGCCACTCTGGCATGCAAGTAAGCAACGGTGGTCATTTAGGTGTTTATCACTGTTGTGATCGATTGATTGATTGTGGGTAACGCGCCGACGCAACGCAGGCGATGAGGCGCGCCGTAGTGGAGGGCTCCGGATTAATTTTGACCACCTGGGGATTTTTATCGCACTGTTGTGATCGAGATTGCCGCTTCTACGGCCTCGGCAGTAACTTCCACAGGGTCGTGTTTCAACAACACCACCAAAGATGCAGCAAAGCAACACCCTCGGGCACACTTCTGCTGCTAAAATGCTGCTACACGCGTTATATCTCATTCGCTCTCGGAACGACGCCTGTCTCGCGGAGCCGCGGAGCAGGGCGGACAAGGCACAGTGGCACCCCGATAATGCGACCTTCAAGGGACCGCGAGAAAGCGTCGTATGTCTGGGGTGCCGTACGACCGGGGTGTGGGTAAATACCGGCCTAGTAGACAGACTCACGCGACAGGAGGGCTGAGAACTTATTAACAGCGAAGGTATTGTTAGTGGCCGTATGTTCGGGGCTCGTGCGCGCCGAAAACTGCCCGAGAACGAGCGCTCGTGCACGCGTACCTCGAGCGCACGTTCTTCAAGATAAGCATACCCACTTAAGGGGATGGGCCAATATTGGCAAAAAAAAAAAACTCCAGCTCTGGCGCCGTGCCTCGAGCGCACTGTCGTTAAGCCCAGCATACCCACTTAGGAAGACTGGCCAACATTGCCTCAAAAACACTCCAGCGTTCGCTGTATCGCGGCAAACCTTCCTCAGAACGAGTAAGACGCGTCATAGCGTACACCTTTCTTTCGTTCGACCTCGTGTCGTCATGCGCATGCGCTGTTATTGTAGAAGAGGCCCGACCTGAATGCCGAAGCTGCTCTAGGAGATCACTCACTCCACACGACCCAGCCGCAGATAGTTCGCCCGGCCGAAGACGAGGCCGCGCTTTGAAAGACTCGGCGTGCAGAGCATCGGCTAGAGACGATAACTCGCGCTTGCAGAGTGGCGTACGAACTCGCCTACCGAAACGACGAGCTCACTCTGGCCTTGCTCAGGCTAAAGTCATTGAAATGGTATGCCGCCGACGTCAACCACGACACCAAAACGATTCTAAAACTCAACTTTGTGTCCCTCAATGATCCTCTACAACCGCTTCGCCATTCAAGACTTGAGCGTGAGTGCAAGCGTCCCGAATAAAAAAACGATGCCGCCCTGGATCAACACGACATAACCACGAAACGAACTAGAACAAAACATTCTTTGTGTCCCTCAAAGTACTATATTTAGCGCCTTGTCGCTTGATTTCCGAACCTTTAGTTGAAATTACAAGTTTTAAAAAAGCAACGCCTATTTTATGCTCAACACCCCTCCATGACGTCCAGCTAGCCCGCCTGCCAAGCGCCGCCTGCTACGCGACACATGTGCTTACAGGCGCTATATATAGCCCGCCAGCCGAGATGATGCTGATGCGGTGGAGCAAATTGAGAGGGAAGAGGTGAATGTTAAACTGGCAAGCCCGACTAGAACGAATGATAGTACAAGGCGGAGATGAAAAAAATTACGCCCATCAATCAATCAATCAATCAATCAATCAATCAATCAGATCAATGCAAGGCTTTATTATCACAGGACAGGAAAAGGTTTACAGACTATTTGGACCGATAGCCAGGAGGCTAGTTTCCGGTCCAATACAAAAATACACATACAAATGAGTCGCAGGTATCCACCAAGTTTCGAAGATAAAGAAAATGAACAAAATAGGCAAAGAATAAATGAAACACAAAACAGTATAACATCCACCATAATCACAATCGCATCATTAAACTACATTCTGTTTATCCAAATAAAACATCTTGCAAGGATATTTGAAGTCCCTCGCAGTTTTCACTTGAATAGGTACATCGTTCCACACTTTGGCACCGTAGAATTCAATAAGCCTTTCGCCATAAACGTTATGACACATTGGCAAGTTGAAGTTGGCGTTGGATGCTTGCCTAGTGCTCCGAACAGGGATAGAAAAACGTGCTAAGGGTACAGGAAAGTTATGGTTTATAATTGTGTTTACTAAAAGAGATATTTTGTATTCCCGAATAGTTGAAAAAGAAAGTACACGAAAGTCCTTAAAAATTGTATTGACAGGACGGTTGAATGCAGAAAATGATATTATTCTTAGTGCTCGTCGTTGTAATCGATATAACGGCGTAAAATATGTTTCATAGGTAAGCCCCCAGGCTTCCGTACAATAAATAATGTGGCACTAAAATAAAGTGAAGTATAAAGATCGTAAACATACTACATGGGAAGAAAGACCGCGCTTTGGTTAACGTGAAACAACTAAACGCAAGTTTTTACACACCTTTTGTATTTGTTCTTTCCAATGTAGGTGTGAATCAAAGACAACACCCAGATATTTGAAGGAAGTTACATTCTCAATTGGTTGTCGTTTATATACACACTAAAAGAACTATTATCAATTACTTTTCTCCTCGAGTGAAAGATGACACATTTAGTTTTGTCGGTGTTTATGGTTAACTTACTTTTCAAAAACCATGAGTAGATACTGTCCATTTCAGCTAGTATGGTATCTTGCATTTCAGATAGAGAATCACAGCAAAATATAATTGCGGTGTCATCCGCATACATTAGTATTTTGGAGTTCTGTATTGCGAGTGGGAGATCATTTACATACAAGGAAAATAAATAGGGACCTAAAACTGATCCTTGCGGAACACCACATGTTAAGTCACTGTATGAAGAATGGTGATTATCGATTACCACTTTCTGTTTTCTAGATGAAAGATAGCTCGCAAAGAATTTAAGGGAGTTGCCAATTATACCATATTTTTTCCAGTTTATTTATTAGAATTGAATGATTAACCGAGTCAAAAGCTTTCTTAACGTCCAAAAACACTCCTATTGCCAACTGATTTTTGTGAAGAGCGCTGTTTATAACTTGAGCAAGTGTTACAACGGCCGAGGACGTAGTCCTGTTGGGAACAAACCCATGCTGCTGCGGGCAAATTACGTGATTTTCCTGGAGATATTTTTTAAGCTGTATAGATATTAATTTCTCGAAAATGGTATTAATTACGCTTAACACAGATATTGGTCTGTAACTATTTGGATTGTTCGGATCTCCAGTCTTATAAACTGGAACAACTCGTGCAATTTTAAGTACATTTGGATAAGAACCGGAGTTAATTGCATGATTAATTATATGATGAAGGGGAACCGACAGAATGTCAATGTTTTGTTTCACTACTTTCGCTTGTATTGCGTCATAACCGACAGCTTTATTCTCCGATAGCTGGTTTACGATATTTATTATATCTCCCTGCGTTACTGTATTAATATTGAAAACATTATTGGTCATTGGAAAATCTTCAGCTTCGTCTGCGATAGGTCCGTTGCTAGCAATTTTACCTATGTTGGTGAAATAGGTATTGAAATAATTACAGACATCAGTAGAGGGGTTGTCGGGTACAACAGTATCTTTCCGGCTCGTTCCGATAACATCATTTACAATTCTCCAGACCTTCCTATTATCACCCCCTTGACGAGCGATAAGATCTGTGTAATATTGTTTTTTTGACTTCCTCATCATTGCGACCGACTTATTCCGGTAATACTTAAATTGACTATGGTAGTAGTCATTTGTTTTATTATTCTTCCATCTTCGGTAATATGAATCCTTTTTTTTGAGCACGTCAAGTATAGCAGTACTCAACCAAGGACAAATTGCTTGTTGGTAATTATGTCGGGAACACTGACGCGTTGATTGTTCAATTGCCCTTGTAATGCTTTGCACAAAGGTTTCACATTCTATCTGTACGTCCTCATCATACATGTCTTCAAAAGAGACAGAATTCAGTAACGTTCTTACGAGATCATAATCTACTCGAGTTTTCCGTTTCACGGGAACATCAGACACGGAATTCTGGTATTTTTGGGGGCAAAAACACAAACGTTGGGCAGTGGTCAGCGATAGCAACATCCCATACACCAGCAGATACATTCATATCAATGTTGCATAGTATGTGATCAATTAAAGTGGCCGAGTTATTGGTTATTCGTGTAGGTTCTGCGATAACATTTTGGACGTGAAATGAAGGTAGCAAATATGTATAATCGGGGCAATCATCCTTTGACAAATCAATATTAAAATCACCACAAATAATTAAAGAATCATTCGATGTTGTAGTAGATAACAAAATACTTTCCATGGCCGAAATGAAATCGCTTTTGCTTGAGTTTGGAGGACGGTAGATAACACCGACAGTGATACCGCCTTTGATGCGAACAAAAAGGGATTCAATTGCGTCTTTAGTAAACGTGCATTCGTTGAGATAGTAGCTATCTACATTCCGTCTTAGAAACAGCGCTACGCCCCCTCCACGTGCCGAACATTTTCTAGGTTGGGAATGCATATAGTAACCGGGAATTTCTGCTGTCTCGCCCTCTCTAAGCCAAGTTTCCGTAACCGCGATTATATCGAAGCTGAACGTAAATTTAGACACATAAGCAATCAACGTGTCCAAATTCTTTCGTATGCTACGTACGTTACAGTGCAAAACGGTCAGATAACCATGCTCAAGTCGCATATGTTCAATTTGAGCTGTGGTGTAAGCCATATTCCGACTTTCACTTCGTATCAGTTGAATGGTTCTTATACCACTTGAGCAAGATCATCCATGCATGAAATGTGAACGGCCCTGGAGTTATCCGTTCTGCGCATCAGGATTTTTCCATCTGCCACCCACGTGAACTTCCAATTTTTATCGCGTTTCGCCTTCAGAGCACACCCTAGAAGAACCTTTTTTGCAGGACAGAGATGCTCATTTATATATATTGGTTCTGTTCCAGGGAGACCCAAGTTGGATGTGTTCAACCGTAATTTTTTTGCTTCCTTTAGTATTTTGTCCCTTGCTGTACGTGATGTAAATTTGACAATGATGTTGGATTTAGTTTTATCTTTGGTAGGCACACGATGAACAACATCAATATCCGATTCTTTGACCGGAACCTTGAGACAGGCGGAGATGGCTGTAGTTGTGGCCAGAAGATCCTCATTCTGAACTTCCGGTATTCCCTTTATCTCCAGGTTTTCCCGGCGGCTGTATTGCTGCAGATCAATGAGCTCCTTCTTCGTTTCGTTCAGCTCTTTCATGAGGCGGGCTGGTTTCTATCCTCACCGCCTGCGTGTTCTGCCCTAGCATCAGCAAGTTCTTTCCTGACGTCTGTAATTTCGGTTTGAATTCCTCAAACATCTTGTTGATGAAATCCATGCCTTTTTTCACAGCGCCAAGTTCAGTTTCAAAAACCTTAGTAAGATCTGCTTTTAATTCGCCCTGACCTTTTTGAAACTTCTCAGCCATGTCCGCGAGTGCCTTACAAAGCTCTTTATCGTGGAGGGTTGTCTGTCGCCCATTTCTAGCACAACACTTGGAGCAGTCCAGTAGCCAATGTATAACTTAATGGCTGCGATAGCCTTTGCACTACCTGCGACAAAAATGCAGTGGTTTTAGTAGCGATTCCGCCCAGCGGCTTGCTGGACTGCTCCGATGTGATGGCCCTTCCTGGTCAGCAAGCCCTTATGTAGCCGTTCATGCCGTGACGTCCGTGTCTCTCTGGCTGCGCAGGCGCTGTCGTCGCTCGGATGCCGATTTCTCTGCCGCCGGCACGTTTGCGATGCTACGATGAAGGGGCCATGACTGTTCAAAGGCTGTTGCCGCTGAAGATTCCGGCTGCGAAAAAAATGCAGTGGAAGTTTTAGTAGCGATTCCGCCCAGCGGCTGCCCCGATGGACTGCTCCCCCCGATGTGATGGCCTATTCCTGGTCAGCAAGCCCTTATGTAGCCCTCGTTTGAACTCTACGCAATGCCGTTTATATAGACTCTCTCTCACTGTCCTCCCCTCCGTGCCGCCTCTCTCCCGCCTGGCTATTTCCTTTCCCCCTCAGCCCTGCGTCGCCGTCGATCTCCGGTATCTCTGCTGGCGCCGCTCGCGCTCGCCCGCTGTTCGGCTCCTGGCCTGCCGATTCACCGCTCGGATGCCGCCGGCACGTTTGCGATGCTACGATGAGGCGGCCATGACTGTTCAAAGGCTGTGCCGCTGAAGTTTCCGGCTGCGACAAAAATGCAGTGGTTTTAGCAGCGATTCCGCCCAGCGGCTGCCTGGACTGCTCCGATGTGATGCCCTTTCCTGGTCAGCAAGCCCTTATGTAGCCGTTCATGCCGTGACGTCCGTGTCTCTCTGGCTGCGCAGGCGCTGTCGTCGCTCGGATGCCGATTCTCTGCCGCCGGCACGTTTGCGATGCTACGATGAAGGGGCCATGACTGTTCAAAGGCTGTGCCGCTGAAGATTCCGGCTGCGACAAAAATGCAGTGGTTTTAGTAGCGATTCCGCCCAGCGGCCCTGGACTGCTCCGATGTGATCATCTTCCCATCTTCCCGCGAGGGAACCCTGATGTGATGCGACGCATCGGGGGGTTCAATTGGTCGTAACGTTGCCTTGAGCGTTTGCGCTGACGCTGGTATTGGATTGTGTCAGCCCACTCGCTGAAGGGACCGTCGCTTCCATCACGTCTTCATCGGAAGAATTAAGTAAAGCACGGAGCCGTCAAGCAGAGTCACGTGGAGTCGAACGAGAGCGAGCGCTGACTGAACCGCCGCAGCGCGCTACCCGCTTTATATTCACAGCGCCTGAAGGAGAGGAGATAGCGGAGGAGAGTTACGCCTGCGCGCACTTGCGCACCGGAGCAGACGCGAGCGGAGCGAAGCGCGTGCGCAGCTGTTGTTGTTATGCTAATGCGACAGAGTGAGAGTGTTGCATACAGCTGTCGGAAAGAAGAAAGGGGGAGAGTTGCACATGCGCAGGTGGTGTGCGTCGCGCATGCGCGCACTTGCGCGCGCCTTAGCAGTTGTTAATGCAGCGTTACGCAGCAAAGCTCGCCAGCTGTGGTATGCTAATGAGTCAAAGTGAGAGTGTTGCACACAGCTGTGGGAGAGAAGAACAGAGGAGGGATGCGGACGAATGCCGCGACAACGACGCAGGAGAAACATGCCTCAGAGCAAGAGATGCGTCCATCTAAAAAATGATACTTCCGTACATGGTGGGACACCCTTTGAACGGTCCCATGCCGTCGCTATTGGGTCGAAGTGCTCAACACATAGCTGTTTCCGTTTCCCACAACACCGAGCAACATGAAATTGATAAGAAAATTCAAACTTCGCGAGAAACTATGTTGCGACAAAAATTATAGCCCGTTTTTGCTAGAGTGACTTGCTGCGGCGGCAGGCGAGGGGTCCAAAATTGTGGTGCCAACAGGTGTGTGTCTCCACCCTAGCGGCGGACGCGCGTAAATTGAGGCATTCTATCAGAGAAAGGTGCGGAATTTGAACGCGGCTTTGAAATACACTGATAAGCAAAGAGCAGAGATATCGGTCGTCGCCGTGGGGTTCCGTGCTATGTGTTTTCGCGTTTGTCGGCGGCTCGACGGAAGCTTCAAATTCGCCGTCCGCCATACACCTGAAGTGCGACTTTTCACGGTTGGCGCGTTGGTGTACTGCTGCCACGTGAGGCCGTCGCAGGTTAACTCACGCCCACGAGTACCCGCCTGCTCGCTTCTGTCTCGTCAGCTAATGGTCTACCCAGCCTTCGGGCCTTTGCACATCAAGCAGCGTCAAGGAGGGGTTAAGAATAAATGTCCGGACGAGGCGGCGAAGTGACGTAAAGTATGGGAAACAACACCGATTTACCTGTGCCATGGTTCGTCGTAGGAAGCGGAACGCGTGCAGCCCACTGTCATATCATTGGGGGTTTTAGTGCGTTGTTTGTATGGGGAGCTGGCCGGTACCGCGGTGATCCGTCGTAAGAAGCGGCTCATCGGAAGTCCGGGGGATGTGTCAGCGGGGTCTCACTGTACGACCACCAGAGTTGACTGACCAAGAATTCAGAAACAATGAAAAGGTGGCACCCATGACCCGTCGAAGTGTAAACAAATTTCACGTGATGAGAACTGACCAATGGTCATGGCGGCTGCACAGAACCTTAGGAGAAAAGAAAGCTGCTGCACTGTAATTTTACCTCTAGACATTACACATACCCAATTACTCTGATTGCCAGGACTGGATACCCAATTACTCTGATTGCCAGGACTGGAGCAGTCCAGCATCTTTCTAGTAACCCCTGCAAGGCGGCACCGTCACAACACAGCGAGCAAATCTGCGGTTTCTACTCTGTCGCCTCGTTCCATTTCCGTCACTCTGTCGACAAGCCCCCTTGCACCACCAGTCCCGGACGGAAGCTTACGACTTCTTCAGCAACGTCAACGGAAACGACGACCTGAAAACTTTAGAGGGGGATGCTGAATTTTCCGTGAGAAAGCTGTGGCGGGAAGCGGCACGCGCCTTGCAGCTCAACCAGCCCCGTCTGCAGCGCCTCTGATGCTGATTGTGGCAAGATGCCCCTAGGGATTGGCCAACCAAAGAATCCATCACGAGATAGGTTCGCGTTCAACTACCGTCGTCATCTTCCCGTAGGGGAACCGCCGAAGAAGAAGAAGAACGAGAAGACAAAGCTGCGAAGAGGAGGGCGTGTACATTGCTCTCAGCCGGTGCACCAATGTCAACAACCTTTACCTCACCAAAGCTGACGGAGGCTAACGATTCTACCACAGAGACAACATCGACAAGAACATGATAGACGGGTTTCGGCGCCTTGAGAACCACCGCCTACTCACCGTAACACAACAGCACTTGCGTACCTTTGCCACCGGTGTGGACCCGGACGCGGAATTCCCTCGGGCGCTAGTAAAAACCAGATCACTCAACATAACGGCAACACAATAGGAACCACACGGAACCGCCACGACGCTTCGCATCCTCATCAGGGTTCCCCACGGGAAGATGGTGTAAATTTTTTTGGACTTATTTCGGGGTGATAACGCCCGTACAACGCTTATTGAACCAGCGTTAATGACAGATTTCGGAATGTGACATTTGACAATGTGATTCACGGGAAGAAAGATTCCATAAGCCTCTGCTTTGAAGATGCTACAAGTTGCATTCATGGTCTCCGAAACATTACACTTGGGCATGTGCGCAGCACAAGACACGGCGGAGGCAGTTTTGGATGCGTGATGTAAAATTCTGTACACTGGTAGTTCTCCTGCAGTGACAGAAAGTGCTGCATAATCGCATTTCTGGGTACCCTATTTTTATTGAGTTGGATGAAAGATAAGTCACACGACACACGGCGAAGGTGCTATGGGGCCATAAAATCAATTCAAGATGATTTCAAGGTGTTTAAAAAGGAGACATTAAGTAAAGGCGTCACATCGCTCACGCTTTATAAAAAGGGAACAGAAACGGATGCGCGATTTAAAAAGAGCTGTGACGTGGATGTGTTCATAAAAACAGGTTGAGAAGGATAATTGCCGATTGATGATATTTTGCAAGGATATAAAAGATCAACATAAATTCGCTGGTACTCCAGGCACTTCACCACATTCCACATACAGGATTTGGACTGGGCTTGTACGGAAAGCACCACACGAGGGGCGAAGCCCCAGGTCAAGCACTGGCTCTGGCATTTTTAGCGCTGTTTTTGTAGCCGACCCGTAGACAACACTACCGTCCTACCGTAATCCAAACGAGACCCTACCAAAGCGGTATAAACGCGCAGCAGGAGTTGTGTATCTGCACCGTATGATTGGTGAGACAGGACTTTCAAAATATTCATTGGTTTTATACATTTTTGTTTGAGTTATTTGATGAGAGGTGAGCGTGAGTTTTAAATCAATCACCACACCCAAAAACTTGTGTTCCTTTTCAACAGGAATTAAGTCACCATTGAGATTTATTTCAGGATCGGGCCATACTCTGCTTCTCCTTGAGAATACGACACAGTTACTTTCGTGGGATTAAGTTTGAAACCATCTTCGTCTGCCCAGCGAGAAAGTTTCTTTACCCAAAGCTGTACTTGACGTTCACATATGGATATGTTACAAGATTCAAAAGATATTTGTACATCATCCACATCCACTACACACGTGATCAATGGAGCTTTCCGAAGCGAATTCGTCTTGTCGATAAACAGCGTGGAGCTCAAAACTCCGCCTTGAGGCACGCCATTTTCTTGAATGTGAACTCTTGACAGTGCCGACCCGACTCTGACACGAAATGTTCGTTTGGACAAGTAACTATCAAGTGTGTTCAACATATTACCTGTTACAACCATAGGATTTTAAGTAGTCTTCAACAATGCCGTGACGCCATGCCGTATCATACGCTTTTTCGATGCCAAAAATTCAGTCATGCAGGACTATTTGTGTATAAAGGTATGTTTAATGAATGATTCTAGCACAACAACCTGATCATTTGTGGATCGGACTTCCCGGAAGCCTGCCTGAAAATTATCGAGGAGGCCATGATACTCAAGAAAGTACATGAGCCTCCGGTTAATTATCTTCTTGAAGAGTTTGCACAGAAGCAGCAGGTTAGGGGCTATGGGTCTATAGCTTGCGGAAGAAGAAGGGCGCCGTCCCCTTTTTTTAGAAAAGCCACAACTATGGCCTCCCTCCAAGGCCTTGGAAGGTGCCCCGATAGCTATATTTGGTGATTGTATAGGTGCTAGGAGTGCCTCAAGAGTGTCTTCGTGTATGTAATGTTGTCTGCACCTGGAGCTGAAGCCTCTTACTAGTGGCAAGAACAATCTTCAGCTCGTGGAGTGTAAATTCTGAGTTGTATGCAGACTTTGACTTGTTCTTGTCACGTATAGGCTTCTTTTCGGCAGATGTTTGTGTTGCAATGAAAAGTGTTGTGTAGTGTGCAGAACTAGACACGTGTTGGAAGTGTTGTGGCAAGTGTGTTAGCCTGATCTTCCAGTGTGTCCCATTTCGTGCTACTAACCAGGGGCAGGCTATGTGTGTGTTGTCCTTTTATTTTACGTATTCGGGGGCATACTTTCTAGGTGTCTGTGTATGAATTCATGGATGTGAGAAAGATGCGCCAGCTCTCCGTTTTTGCCTCACGGCACACACGCTTACCTAATGCCTTTGCTTTTTTGAAAGACATAAGGTTAAAACTTGTGGGGCATCCACGGAGGATGCCCCACGCTTTGTTTTGGGCCTCCCACGCACGCTTGCAGTCGTCATTCCACCACGGCCTTCTCGGGTTGCGCGGGGCCACAGAGCCCGAAGGAATTATCTTTTTGGCGGCGGCGAGACTGTGCGCCGTGACAATCTGGGTTGCCTTCTCTACAGGTAAGTGTGTTATGTATGTGTAGTGTAGTCGAGACATCTCTGTGAATGTGTCCCAGTTTGCTCTTGCTTCTATAAACTTGCAATGGGAAGGTCAACTGTTAGGGCCTTTATTTAAGTATGTGTGTGAGGTAGGGATGTGGTCACTGCCATATGGGTTAGTGCCAACATCCCACTCAAGCGACGAAAGGAGTACTGCAGAGCCAATAGCCAAGTCAAGGTCCTATATTATGATGTGTAGGCTTGTCTTTGTTAAATAGGCATGCTCTTGAAGATATTAGACATTTTTCGATTAGGCGACCTCGGGCATCTGTGCAGAGAGAGCCCAAAAGAGTGTTGTGTGCATTGAGGTCGCCTATAAGAATGAAAGGTTCTGTATCTGATCTACAAGGACCCTCGAATGGTCGAGGCTGACCAGCTGGAAATCACTAGGGATGTAGATTGAAGCACTACGTTATTAGCCTATTGAAAACTTGAAGGTTTCTAAAGGCAATCGCTTCAAGGACAGTTGAAATTGGATAAGGTGGCTTGCCAAATATTTTCGGGCCTTTATGGCCACACCACCTGAAGATGTACCACCACCATTCCTGTCCTTCCTAAATACCATGTTCAAGAGGTTTGTGTGTTTGGAGTTGGTTAAAGGGACCCTTGCAACACTTCGCCATTCGACTACTAGTAATGTAATTTTGGGATAAAGTCTAGTGTCCCAGAAATCTCCTCCCGCAAGAATTATGAAAAATCCGTTTCACAATTAACGAAACTACGCGCGATGAGAAATCGCGCATTAATCGTTCCCCTCTCAACTCGACGCGGGCAACGCGCGACGCTGAAGATCGCGCGCTCTCTCCCGGAGAGGGGGGTGGCTCGCGGCGTTCTCTTCGGCCGGCCCTTCGATATATACCCATGCCGGGTGGAGTTTTCTCCTTTTCTCCGCAACGCGGAGGGGCCTATTTCCGGTCTGGTGCCCCAAAAAAGCAGGCATGGGTGCCTGCTCGCAAGTGCGCGCTCGGGGCTGGTAGGGCGTTTTTGAAGCAATAAACCTTTGTAGTCGAGTGGTCCCGTTATGAAAGGGAAGTATTGAGCTCATCGCTCAAACTCCGCGCGCACTCAAAACACAAAAGAAACGGCAAAACTGTGCCTAACAGGTTCAGGCATAGAAGAGGTTCGTACACAGCGATGACCGACGACGGAAATGGGAGAATCTAGCCGCGAAGTTTGACCAGTGACACCAGCCGATCGGGCAGCCGTGGCCTATGTGACGTCCCTCGGGGCCATGCATTAATAAGGACAACTGAAGAGAGAGCGGTTTGTTTTTCCGCGTCTTTCACATCGATTTGCGCGCTCACCGCTTCACGTGCACGTGTAATATTTGGCTCAGGTATTCCTGGCAGTGTAATCTAAACGTTGCGCAGGTTTACTTGCACTGTTCAAAGAGTGTTGCAGGGTCCCTTTAAATGTGTTTCTTGTAGACACATCACACTTGGCTGATTGAAATGCAATATTTCTTAGACATCATCAAGATTTTTAAGGAGGCCTCTACAGTTCCAGTGGATATTTTCGCTTCCCATTATGTACACTTAAGAGCTACTGTAATGTGTGTGTGGGTTCATGTTTTGTCTATCGGGCAGCATTTTTGGAGCGGGTTTCATTGCCTTTTCTGTTAGTTTGGATACCGCAGCCCGGTCTTTGCGCAGCGATGCAGACAGGGATGGTCCGACGTCCATTTCCTCATCAGATGTTTGGGGGGCGTCCGGCGGACCGGGCACCCTGGACTGGACTACGGAAAACGTTACACCTAGGCCCCATGTTTGCGGTTGAAAAAAGACACACCCCCACAGACCTTCTGCCAACTGTGAGCAGAGTTGCGGGCTGTGCACCGCCGCAGAAAAGTGACAGATGCGTGTCGGTAGGCCTGGACGTTCTTCTGCTCCGTAAGCCCCGTAATGGAGTGGAGCCTGTAGGAAAAGTGGCTGCTTACCTTAGGGACAATGAACTCTGTGTTCTTCCTTCAGACAAAGAAGGTGGTTCGAGAATGCACTTGACAGTGTTGCTTCTGTCTTTCGCGAGTCTGAAGGTAATAACTTGGCCAAGGTAAGGTGTACGGCAAGGCAGCTGTGCTCTGAAGTAGATTTAACCGCCTTGTCGAGAAAAATTGGGAAGAGTGACAAACTAGCCCTTGACTTATTCTTTTCAACCAAGACACACAAGGTTGGCATGCGTTTCATGACGATCGTCTGGGAAAGAGGTTCTTGGCAAAATGAACTAGGGCCGTTTCTGCAGGAGAAGCTTAAGCTTTTCCCAGTACGCGACCCATTCAGACTTGAAAATTCCGCAGAAGTCACTGAATTTCTGAAGCAGGAATCGAGCACAATGCTGGGGGCTTGCTTGATTGATATAAAGGACCTTTGTTATTCGCTCCCGCACAAAGACCTGTTAGAGTGCAATAGAAGGCTGCATGGACAGCTTTGGAGCACTGGCGTTTGAGAACACGGGGGGTGTGAGCTATCAAGGGTTCCTAGACCTCCTGTTGTACCTTACGTCGACATTCTTAGAATGGAATGAGAAAGTGTACATTCAAAAAGAGAGCTTCTCAATCCGGTCGTCTAAAGCAACTTTTTCAGTGATTTGCAATTGGCGAAGTTGGACAGGGCGGTGCTGGAACGGCTGAGCGAATTTTCTGTCGTAAGGACTTTCCGCAACGTGGATGATTATCCCAGTTTTCTGCGCTGTGATTCGTAAATGTTCCTCCCCCAGGTCGCACAGGTACTAGAAAAATTCAGAGAATGCCTCAAGCCGCTTGTGTTACTTACGAGATGCCGGATGGAGACAACATTTGGTTCCTAGACCTGTGGATTCGCTTCCTCGAGGACCAGACGTGCTGGTGTTACGAGCCTTGTGCACAGAAGCCAATTCTACCGTTCCCACCAGGCCACAGCAAACTTGTTAAGAGAGAAATTGTGCAGACATGTTTTTCGAACGGTTTGCAGAGGTCTTGCCACCACGCCTAGTTAGCCAGTTTTCTGGCTCAGTCGGAGCGCCTAGACGGAGCATGGTACCCTCTCCCATTGTTTGTCTCCGTAGCCAAGACAACGCGAAGAAAAGAGAAATGCAGGGGCCCTGCCCGTGGCTTACAAGGTCATGCTGAAGCGGAAACACACGAGAGGGCTGTGATTTGGTAGATGAACTCCTAGTCGCAACGCCTTAAGTAAATGGGACAACGTGTTAACGTGAAAGTACTTTTCAGTGCTCCTGATAATTTGTCCCAGCTGGCTAGCAGTACCTGTCCGGTACAGCGACGTGGGGTCCAATGCGCTGTCAAACACAGAACACAGTTCGTAGAATGTGTTCAAAATGTAGCATATAGAATTCCTTTGTCGTGCGGCGCGAGCTACGTGGGGCAGACGGGCAGATGCCTCAGTGAGCGTCTACACGTGCATGCCGATAATGTGCGTAATGGTAAGGAACGTTTTTTAGCACAGCATGTCAGCACGTGTAGGGCTGGCACTCCCCAGTTACCTGGCACCACAGTAGTCGAGATAATTAAGGACAAGCAAGCGCGCTTAATCAGTGAGGCAGCTCATATGGCGCGTGAAAGGAAAGACCGTGTTAGCAAACCGTCGGTTGCGGTATCTGACCGTGAAATACATTTCCTGCAATGTGGTGCCATATGCGAGGTGCAACTGTGATTTTCAAAATGTTTGGCGTGTTTTGCATGTATTCGCTCTTTCTTCGTCAGTATTTTTTTGTTTTTTTTTCTCCTTTATTTTTCCTTCTTAGGCTATGCATATAAATTTTCCATCAGGTGAATAACAAAAAAATTGGAAGTTAGCGCTCGTCCGTGTGTATTCTTTCCGTCCCGGGTGTTTCTGCGGCGCTACATTTGATCACTGTGAATTACCAACTAGCCTAGTCTACAGCTTTACATCTTTCAGGTCACACGCTTACGTGCGCCGCAGGTAGTAGGTAATGTCGGGCCCGCTCACGTCTGGCCAGTCGCTCGTGTCGTCTGATGATTCACAGATGTCATCAGGGTGGGTGTACACCAGGTTTTCTGCAAAGAATGAACGAAAAACAGGTTAGTAGGATCAAACTTTACAAAACGAGCTTTTACTTTGATCAAACAGAGAGAAGTCAGAACAGTAACGCCGAGCAGGGACTTTGAAAACAGCGCACCAGTTCCAGCCACCTCTGACAGACATATTCTACCTCACAGAGGTATAAAGCTACAGCTGACAAACAGTACAAAGCTGGTTGGTTCTTCCGTACAAGTACTAACAAGCAGAAACCGCTCTAATGATCAAAAACCAGAACGAAACTACATATTAACAATATTTACGACGTCAAAACACTTCAATAAAAAATGTGTCAGAGCAGGAATTAAACTGCAGCTTTGAAGTGCTGTAACTTCACTGCTCCGCAAGGGCGAATTGAAAAATGGATGTTACGCAGACGCGTGTGCGCATACCAAATGATTTCATCTGTTTCGTTTTCCAACGCCCGGCCAGGGCGATAAGCATAGAACAAAATTGACAGCTTGCCAAAATCATACTGCCTGCCTAATTTGAGCGCGCCGTTCCGACAACGGCTCGTATGTACTTACTCCAGCCAAAGCATCACTCGCAATCCCTGAGCGCGAATTCGTCCCCCCCCCCCACCCCGAAAACGGTAGCGCGCTAATCCCAACCCGCCACATCGCTAATAAACCCATGCGTAAAAACGGCGATACGGATACAACAATATTGACACCTCGTCAAAATCATAGTGCCTGCCTAATTTAAGCGCGCTGTTCTGACAACGGTACGTATGTACGTGCTCCAGCTAAAGCAATACTCGCAATCGCTCAATGCGAATGCGTTCCCACCCAAAAACGGTAGTGCGCAATAACCCAACCAGCCCCAGCGCTTACAAACCGATAGATAAAAACGGAGCAACCTGCGCCCTGAGAGGGCGGCAATGCTCCCATTGGCACGCAACTGCACTGACGGGTAAGGGAAGCAGGCACCAGCCAAGATTCACGCTTATGAGCACCACGCGTGAATGATTCACATCAAAGAATAACGTGTTGAATCAAGCAGAAGAAAACAGGGATGATACTCACCAGTAACAAGCACCTCGCGAGTATGTTAGTGGTTTGCTGGTCTGTGCGATGGGCCTGGCATTTCGTTGTCGTCAACGTCGCGGTCCGCACCGGCACCACGCATGTCTATTAGCCACACCACCACTCAGCGAAAACTATAACATCAATGACACGGTGAAAGAAAGAAACAGAACACAAATACCACTCCCAAGAGGGACTGCACCGGCTACCGTGAACGTACGCCGCCTCACTCTTCACAGCTCAGCATGGCGGTTCGCACAAACGCCGACGCTAGGTGTCGCGTCCGCAAAATTGGCTTCGCGCAGCGACCGAAATATAAGAACGTCTATACTCTTGACACCTTTACCCGGCTGTCGTGCGGTCACCAAGTGACCCCGATTATTTTTTGGGACTGCTGTTAGGTTTACTATTTTTTGAATAAATTGTGCTGCACGTGATGACTACAAATTGTGCGCCCCGTTGTAATCGAATGCCAGACAAATCCCGGAACTCTGCAACCGTAAGCTCCTGCGCACGGAAAACCTCCGGTATGCCTGGCTGCGGAGCATTTCCCTACAAGGGAACAACAAGAACAGCCACTTGCAGCAACGCTCCAGGATCGTTGTTTTCGATTCACTTCACCCCAAACGATAATAAGGTAGGAATGAAACTCGAGTTGCGCTTGTCACTGCCGCATCGACACTGTTTTCGTCCTACATAAAACCTACATTTTGCCGCCTTCTTTCAAGGCGCGCCGAACCCTGCTTCGCGTCCTACGTGATGCATACACGCAAGCCAGAATTTCAGGGAAACTAGCGTTAGCGGTATGTGGAAAAAAAAAAAAAGACGCCCGTGTCTAGAAGAAGGCTACGCTGAACGCGCAGCCCCTGAATACGAGACGCATGAAAACATAGCTTCAGGCGAGTCTGTGAATGGTAGTGAACACTTGGAAGGTGAATTGAAAAGTTAAGGATTCCAGATGACATTTTACCTGGTTGTATCCAGTGAAAAGGCGGAAATAAACGCGCACAAATTCTTGAAGTGAAAATGCAGAGACTAAACGAACGCTTCCATAAACTTCACCAAACCCGTGACTAAGTCAGATAGAAAGTTGAACATTATGAAGATAACCGAGCTGTGAAAGCTCTAAAGACCCTTTCGCAAGCCGCAAAAGAAGGAGTTAGGTGTGCCAAATTTGTCATGTAACAGATTATCAACTTTCATATGGCGTGGCTTTCTTGGCAGGAACCCATGCTGCGGGAATGTGTGTTGTGGAAAACGAGTAAAGGTGCGATCATGTCATAGGCAGAAAAGTGCTGTAGCTGCTTTGTTGAAGCACTCTACAAAAGTTAGTTGGATATTGCACAGGAGAGACTGGTGTTGAAAGCGTTATAAACAAAACTCCAAGTGAAGAGACAAACCTTGTGGTCCGAACAAAGCCAAACTGCAGCCTGATTATTCATGAACTGTCAATACAGCAAAGAGTAAGTTATGACCGTCAAGTCGCAACATTTTTGGCTTGTTGATATCGGTTGTGCACCTCGAACCGGCAGTGCCACTGAAAAATCCGACAGGCTCCTTTGCTTTGCCCGGCGGAAGCTTTCCGTGGCATACGCTATCTCCGTAAAGCATTTATTTTAACCAGGAACCTGAAGCATTGCTTCGTAACCTGACTCTCAGTGTGCTGAAAGCTGTGGAGGTGGCGCGGTTCCTTATTATACGTGTTGTCACGGACAAACACCGCCGTTCGTCGAGGCATGTCGAACTACAACGTACTCTAGCACGTCGTGCCGCACCCAGTACGGGAAAATGACTCATCCTTCCTTTCATTTGACCCGAACCAGCTGAACAAATCTGCTAGGGAGAGCGATTTTTGACTGACAGGAGAAAATTAGAGGAAATTTTGTATCAAGGCAGTCGTTGCGATCCAGCAAAAGTTGTTGGTGAAGGCAGTGCGACTTCGAAGCCGATGGCAAATTGAACCGAGCAACCTGTGAAAAATGAAGGTGTTCCGGCGCCCTTGATGCTTTAGCCTGTCGTCATCAGCAGCCTTGAGCTCTTTCAGAAAAATCCCAAAGCTCACGAACGGGTCTCATTTATGAGTGATTGAGGATCGACCACCACATTTCTGAAAATTGTTGGCATGTGGTAACACCTACATGACATATCCGGCTCGAAATTCAGCCACAGGCTGTTTGCCACAAGTAAAGACAATTGGCTCACCTGGCTCCATCAGCTACATCGGCTTCATCAGCTACCTCGAGAACCTCAAGCTGGAAAGCGCGATGGCTCCAGCGAAGTCCCTCACTAAGCAGACTTACGAAGCAACCATCATGACGACTAAATCAGCGGTCGCTGTCGTGGAGTATCGGCTAAATGATGTTGGGTAGGTGTAAAACTTGAAAAAATGAAAGGCTTGATCGACTTAAATAATTAGGTGGCTGATCAGTTGGCGAAATAATTCTTCATAACTATGATTACTATTTTCAGCTTCAAGCATGTGTTGACGCGGGACCTCAGCAGTGACCCAGTTTAGTCTTTTCAGCTTCTTCCACCAATTCAACGGCGGCAACGACCGAGTTTGCGCCAGAACAGCTGCCTTTACAGCAGAGAAGTGGATGCAGCTAAAAGCGGGAATGCGCCCTCCAGTTGGGAATGCTAAACAGTTTTGAAAGCGACAAGCTTTTCCCACTGAGCAAGTCTCGCCATCTTTGAGGAGGCCCTTGCTGTGCTGTGGAAAATTGAGCACATGATGCACTAATATGAAGTCCCCGTCCTATTGACTTCCCCGCACTGGCCTACCTGGCCGGATATTTGGGTATCGTTTGTGAAGAAAAGGTAAAATTCTGTTTTGTGAATACACGCTCAGCGCTACACTCACAAGAATGCACACACCCACCAACCCACCCTGTCTTCTGATGTGGTGTTCCTCTTCAGGTAACCCTTACCACTGTGAAGAGTTATGTGAACTATTCATCAAGAAGCTGCTGAGGCCTCGGTTGGCCATCTGGGCTGAACACCTTCACAGCTCGCAAGAAAGCGTACTACGACTTTTCGGGAAGCACCTTTCCCGCAAAGTCCTCCGCTTGTGAAGTCTTCGGACCATGTATATTTAAGTAATAAATAATGTGCACCTGGATGTATTTACTTAGTATCATTACGGCTAATTGTCTGATTCGTAATACCAAATGGCAACCTGGGGCCGAATTCTCTAAAACGAGAGGCCATCGCTTTGAAACGACGGGGTAGCTCCATGCAAATGCACGTGTTCCGGGGTTGGGGACGTCGCTTCGAGGGGCGAGAAAGCGGCAAACTGGCACTGCGGCGCACCGGCAGCAGGCCGCAAAGCGACACGCGCTGCCCCCCGTCGTTTTGTTTGGCACTTTGCGCCCTGCTGCCGGTGTGCCGCAGTGCCATTTTGCCGCTTTCTCGCCCCTCGAAGCGACGGCCCCAACCACGGAACACATGCATTTGCATGGGGCTACCGCGTCTTTTCAAAGCGACGGCCTCTTGTTTTAGAGAATTGGGCCCCTGCATATCGCAAAAACAATGTCGTAGCGACGCGGTATAAAAGATTGGCCGCGTATCTGCTCCTTTCGTTCCAAATGTCAACGGAAGACGCTAGTCGACGGGCGCCCCTTTTCTTTCCCGCTCACCTCTCATGATGTTCCTCTCCCACTCGTCCCTCCCAAAATAACAGGCTTGAGATTTGTTCAAGTAAATTTAAATTTAACGCGTTCGTCTGCCGTACGGCAAAGACACACGTAAATCGAGGCACCTTGCTGCAACGTTTATAGAACCACGTTGCCCTACTCAACGAGCGTTTCAAGCGGAACGTTGAACGTATCAAGCGAAATCTTTCAATGCTGCTGCCCTTTGATTTTTTAAATGCCGCCAGGTATCGCGGGCAACCGGAGGCGACAGTTCATTTAGTATTTATATATCTATTTATTTATTCAGCTTACTACACTCCCCTCGAAGGCATTGTTGTAGGAGATACAAAAAAGCGTTCAGTGCCCAAACGCAATCATGAATCTCGTAATATGCAAAAATAAAAATCAGCAGAGGCATGCTTCAAAAGCTGGCAGCAAAGAACACTGTATGACATCAACGGACAACAGAGCCGAAGTAAAAAAGTAATAAAATAAAAGAGCAAAAGGAAAGCCGAAGTGGAAGACGAAATAAAAATATCGGCATTCTCTAAAACTAGTCACAATGGTCATCAAACATTGGATTGGGCAGCAGCACGCAGCAGCAGTTATGAATAAAAAGATGAAAAACAAATAATTGACAAGAACAAGATCACGACTATTCAGGAAATGCCGTTTTTAGTGTCACCACGCAGATAACACATTTGAGTGGCGTGAAATCTAACGCCACATGCGGAAACGACGTTCTCCTTGAGCTTATTTCAATCTCCAATTGTGCGTGGAAAAAAAGATGATTTAAAAAGCGAGGTGCAGCAATGAATTTCTTTGATCTTTTTGCTATTGTCTCAGATTTTTTATACGTAAGCAGGCGGTTTTAAATAAGCCTGGTGGTTAAAACCTGTTTTTTCGTTAGTTACCGGTTGAGGAATAATAGATCCGCATTTTTGTAGTGTTCGGGAAAAACTTAGCGGGCTGAAATATTTTCTTTGTGATTTAACGCGCTGGCGCTGCACAGGCGATGAGGCGCGTTGTAGTGGAGGGCTCCGGATTAATTTGAACGACGTGGATATCTTTACGTGCTCCTAAACCTCGAACACACGGGCGCTTTTCGGTTTTCGTATCCATCAGAAAAGCAGCCGCGGTGGCCTGAAATCGAACCCGCCTGCTTGGGTTGAGCACATCGCCTTAGCCACTCAGCAACCACGGCTGCTCGTGCCAAAACTTACAAACTGTTTTTTTATCGACCCGGACATCACTACTGCTCGCATTATATTTTTTCCGGGCCTGTTGAAAGTACAAGATTAAAGATGAACATTTTTTACTTTAACATTTTCTCATGTAGGTTCACTGAGCTGGCGCAAAGCGAAAAACATTGCCGTGAACTTAGTACTGGTTGCTTCGCAATTGGTTTTGGATGAACAGGTGATATGTACTAACAGTACAAGCAACTAGTGGTCGAGCTTCTGTCAGGTGACCTTCAGACTAATCAGCTTTCGAAGTCGGAGCTTCGGTCCGACTCCCGCGGTGACGCCATTGCACATATACATTTGTGTTTGTAATTCGGGAAAAAAGGCCACATGAGTAATGTCTGCTGCTCCTTAAAAAAATCCCCAAGAGCAGCTTCACACTTTCCTCGTAATGCTAACTTTTACACCCTTTTTTTTAACATTGTGAAACCTACGCTACCCAGAAACTTTCTTGATCTTGACATTGTAGATAAGATGGCAAGTAGTTTCATGGCAGTGCGTTTGCACAAGTGTCGATCCGCTTACTTTTTTTCCACAGCAACCGTGGTAGAGAACGTTGTGTGAGAATGTAATTTTTGTGTCACGAAACGCTTTTTTTTCATTTTGTAGGAAATCATGGTGGCAGAAGGGGAACTTTCCCTAAGTGGCCGGAAGAAGGGAGGTGCACACGTACTTCCCCAGAGGGGGCGTCGCGCCAAGGAACCTCACGCAATTATCCTAAAAAATTACTACAGACTTTTCTGGGCAACTGGGCAGGGAATTTCATTGCGACCATAGATCCCCTAGTAAATTGGCGCAAGAACCCCTGTCACACAAAGATGTTGAGGCTCTGATAGCTTTTCATTTACTGTGGTGTCAAAATAAAAATGAGGGGCCGACATAACTATCGTATTATTATCACTGCATAACTAAGCAATGGGCAGTCAAGTCTTATCTGCCGCAAAATGAATACGAATTGTGGTGTTTTATTTAGTGAACGAGGAAAAACGTACCCGAAAGTTGCGTTATGTCTGAAGGAATAAGTATTGAGCCCTCATGAATAACAGGCGCCTACGCAAAAAAATTATTTTTGTTTGTCCGGAATTTTAGCACATTCCCCTGCAGTCGCCGTTTCCAAACAAAACGCGAATCTCTGCCGGCCGTGGGGTCACAAGGAGCAGGACATGCAATGTTAGTCATAGCGACACAGCAATGCGAGACACAGGGCGCACCATCAACGCGTAAGGCCAGAATAGGTGGTGCGAACGGAATTTAAATTGCGTCTCGACCAAAAGAAGCTCCGCCGCCGCTAATCATCTCTGCCTTTTAGCAAGCATAACATTGGTACCGGTCAGCGGTTTATGCAGAATTTCAATTTCGGGGGAAAGTGGAAATCCTCCTAGGGAAAATATTAAGGGGGCGTGTGTAAATTACCGGAGAGTGTGGCCGCGGTTGTGGAACGTTTTTAGATGCTAAGCATCTCTTTCTTGGGGGATGTTCCGCGTCCGTGCCCCGTCCGCAGCGCCTCTGATGATGATTGTGGCAAGATGCCCCTAGTAATTGGCCAACCAAAGAATCCATCACGAGATAGCTTCGCGTTTAACCACCGTCATCATCGGTCATCATTTAACCACCGTCATTCAGCGGTTCCCGTAGGGGAACCGCTGAAGAAGAAAAAGGAGAAGACAAAGCTGCGAAGAGGAGGGCGTGTACGTTGCTCTCAGCAAGTGCACCAACGTCAACAATCTTTACCTCACCAACGCTGACGGAGACTACCGATTCTACCACAGAGACGCACAACATCGATAAGAACATGATGGACAAGTTTCGGCGCCTCGAGAACCACCGCGTACTCACCGTAACACAACAGTACTTGCGTGCATTTGTCACCAGTGTGGACCCGGACGCGCAATTCCCTCTGGCGCTACTAAACACCAGATCACTCAACATAACAGCAACACAATGAAACCACACTGAACCCCCATGATGCTTCGCATCCTCATCAGGGTTTTCCACGGGAAGATGGTGTAATTTTTTTTTTTTTTTTGGGGGGGGGGTGTCGAAAGCCTCCTGGGAAGGGTGTCGGGGGGTGTATAAATCCCTGGCACTCGTAAATGCCTTATGTAGAGCGCGGAACGCCGGTAGTAAGTACACACTACGAAACCAGCAGCCCGAAATCCGGCGTCCCACGGCACGTGATCGCCGCGACCAGTACCGGGCCGGTGTTGCGGCAGTGGCAGTGATAGGATCTAGGCACCCTCACAGAGCAGGCCGCACGTCAGTGTACCTTTTATGCAACGGCCGTGTCTCTACTCCACGTAACTAAGTCAGTACGACCTTTTCAGCGGGGCGTCTACAGTGAAGCATGAAAAAGCCAGGCAATACTACAGCCGAACCACACACAACTGCTAGCGCAAGTGCCTGATTGTGTAGCCTCTTTCCGAATCGCCGCCGCCGCGGCGTCGCGGACAGCGAGCGCCACAGGCAGCACGGCGGAAGGAAAGAGAACTATCGCTGTCACAGACGGAGAGGAGCATTCTGCGGTCCACACCAAAAGAGGAGACTGAGTGGTCGTGGCAGTGACAACGACAAAAGCCTGCAGAAGCTTCTTCATGACTACTTGCATTTTGTCAAGGTTAAGAGCGACCCAGCTTAACATGGTCAAAGAAAGATGGTTGAACATTTGCTCAACGCAACTGGTATGCCGGATGAAGCGTTGTACTGCCGCATTTTCCCGACAAATTGAGCAACACTTAGAATTATGGCTTGCCGAAGGTACACGAGGAAGGTTGTTCTTTAAGCCCCATCGTGTTCTTCCTAGGTTCGCCTAATTACAACTCTTTAAAATTTTTGGTAGAACTCCTACACCCCCTTACAGAAAGCAACCCACTGTCAGTTCCAAAATAAGCTGAATTTGTTGAGGAAGTACGTTCCCACAGCTTTAAAGGAGACGAAAGAATGGTATGTATTGACGGGGTTTTATTTTTACTGATGCTATGATTGAGCCGTCTACTGACTTAATTCACAAGCGATTACACATCTGTGCTACACTGGGGAGCCGCACTTGACTTGAAGTTGACGACGTCATAGTTTTGTAGTAATTAGATTTTTTGCATGTCTATCGTCACATAGTAGAATACCTTATGCAAAGCCCTGTATAGTTGACTGTCGCGAACCTGGTGATTCAAATCGTCGAAACGCTGAGTTGACCTTTTTGCCGTTCTGTGTAAAGGTGTGATGCCGCTATGTTGACGACATTTCGTTGTGGTGCAACAGAAGAATGTGTGTGGTTTACACGAGGTACTAAATGCTGCCCATCTAGTCATGAAACGGGAAAAGATGATGAGTTGCCGTTTCTAGGTGCGCTTCTTAGTCGTGGCCGAGAGGGCTTCATTCAGACATAGGTATATCGAAAGTCCTGCTATAGCAAGTCTCTTCTGCACTTTATTTCACGTGCGAATGCGCAACGCAAAAAAGGTGCTGCGCGCTCTCATCTGTCACCATGAACTGCGGTGTCATCAAGCGAGCATATACCCGCACTAGAATTCAAAAACGTTGTCTCTGGTTTGCATAACCGCAGCTACCATCGTGCATTTATTAACTGTACCCGACGGCGCACGCTGAAGTCCAAATCAAACTAAAAAAAGGCCGACATGTCCTCTTTATTTACCATTTGTCCTTGGAGTGTCGGAAGCTCTTAGAAGGGCTCTTAAGACTTTAGGTGTTATGACGCTGTTGAAACGAATTGCACACTTGCAAGCGAGTTCCCCAAATTAGAAGACCGCGTCCTGGAGATTGAGCAAGGTGGTATTGTCTATCAGGTTGACGGCCAGGTCTGCGACACAATGTACGTCGTGAAGACTGGTAGGCGACGAGGATCGCGGACGAAGGAGCATGAGAGAGACGTTATCAAGGTTTCAAATTGTACACTTGGAAAGGCGGAACAGGTGGACCGCTTTTTGAAAAATGACCACGTGTTGTATTATCTCAACACAAAAATAGTAGCACGTGAACAGCAATGGGGTACCAGAAAATTTATGCAGTCGTGGCTCATTCGCCGTGACGAAAGATCTGCAGTGTTAATCATGGTCCCCTACCGGATGTTTGTGGTGCACCCGATAAATAGGTTGTTCCATATTTCTTACCGACCAGTTTGTTAGTGACGATGCCACCCATTAGGCGGCGAAACGCCCTATGAAATATTTCACGATGCTTAGTAAAGCCAGTGTTTTTGATACATAAGAATTTACTTGGCTGGGCGACATCATTGCTCAAGTTATGAGGAGTATACTTGGTCGGGTCCTCTAATGCGGAGCGCAGGCAACCGGTGAACAATCACAGCAAAGAACTGATTGCTGAGAGACGTCAATGGACTGGAAGTTGAAGAACACAATTAACTCAGTGGGGAAATAAAAAGAAAAATCGGAGGCAAATAATAGACTTCGACAGTGCGAAACAGTAATGGTTGGAGGACCATGGAAGAGGCGTTCATCTGGAGTGGACCAAAGCGGGCTGCTCATAACGGTGACGTTTAGACATTTCCGTGAACTTGCGCTTCAAAACATCGAAGATTATTTCACACGTGTAGCGGCTTTACTTAACTGCACGCAAAAAAATTTGTTGTAACAAGTTATTGGCGTTTAAGACTTGATGAGCAGTCACGATTTCTGTTTACACGCGATTAGCTTTGTCGTCATTCTCAGGAAAACTGGCAAACGGTCGGTTCAGCTTTCTGTAACTGTCAGTAAAGTCGGTAACAGGGAGACACCTATGACGCACTGCTAACTGAATTAATAAAGACAGAATGTCCAACGTTTTCGCTAACCTGACGCCAAAATATACCAATAGACGGCAAAATTTAATATGTGTATGACGCGAAAAATACCAGGTTAGATAGCAGTAATGAAAGACTATTTACTCGGCCAAAACTACACGCAAACCATGTCGAACGCCTGCGCGACCATTCGGCGCTGCTTTTCGCTTTAAGAGCTAAGGCAGTCGAGTAAGGTGCTGTTGGAACGGAACGAGATGGGGAGGAATACCAGCTTGATAGCGGAGCCACCGGACCGTAAAATGCCAAAGTGGCAATTCATTATAGTCAGTGAGACGGTTGGACAAAAGGACTCGGATTGATAACGACAGTGAAATAGGAGGCAGCGAGTAATCAGAGCGTTCATTTCGATGGGCCGGCGAGGTTGAGCCTGCGTCACTGTGAGTGATGGATGAGGAACCGAGTGGATGTGTTCGTCGAGACGGAGCTGGAGGTGGACATCCTTGATGGAGGGGCGCAGGGAAAGCCTCCCGCCGACCTCAGAGGGCCCGGGCCATTGGATGTACGGTGCTCGGTTAAGAGCATCGCAGGCAAATTAATTGCGAATTTATTGCCGTCAATTTTGGAACGTCTAGGGGCCCAGTGGAGGAAACGATGGATGGATATAGAGGGGAGACCGCTCATTTGACCTTGTTTTTAAGTGTATATGCTTGGGAGCAGTATTGTATGTCTATAAGGATGGTGCGAAAGTCGGAAAAGACTGTACTCAGGGACGGGCGGAAAAAAAGCAAAGGGCCGCAGTGCGTGGGCAGTCTGGAGAACCTCGAAAGGCATTGATTCCGGAGGGTGAAATTATGGGCCGTAGTGTGGGTTTCGGCTTCGGCAAAGTCAGGGCTGTACACAGCGCAGCCGCACGAGCTCTGATGATGCACAAAGTAGGTACCTGTGTATACCATTTCGTCGGTCGGCAAAATAGGGGAAGAGTGCTGTGTTGTCGCATGACGTTGACCTTCATGAAAGACAGGAGAGATTTTCGACGGGATAAAGGGGATGCAAAGTTTATGGAAGTTCATTGGAAGGGGCAATGGTGGTGACACGAATCGCAGATACACCCCCTTTAACAATTCACTACTGATTCTTACGGGTAATGAAGAGCCGAGAAAGCTAATGATCACAGTGGAGATTCGGGAGAAAGCGAAGGGAGTGAAAGAGGGCCGTGGCAAAGAGCTGAGCAGTAAAAGTGGTGAAAGAAAGGTGAGCTGCCTTTTAGGGTCCCACAAGGGCGTTTAGATGGTATTTAGTTGAGTGTTGGTGGCGGAGATGTAAGAGACTACGTAAATAAACTTGTTGAGTGTGTGTGTGTGTGTGTGTGTGTGTGTGTGTGTGTGTGTGTGTGTGTGTGTGTGTGTGTGTGTGTGTGTGTGTGTGTGTGTGTGTGTGTGTGTGTGTGTGTGTGTGTGTGTGTGTGTGTGTGTGTGTGTGTGTGTGTGCAGCTTGGCAAGCTTTGGTTTTATAGAGACCAGCTCACTGAGGGACCACATGAGGCAGAAGGTGGGTTACTGAGTGGTAGGTCACAACAACACGATGTAGCGCTTGTACGTTCTTGGATGCATGCAAAGGGAAGTCAAGAGCCTTACATTTGGCGTAGAAAGGAATAATAGAGACAGAAATACGGAGAGACGTAAGCGGATTGCGGGTGCGCTGGTCAGATGAATGACTGAGAAGGAGAAGCTCGGATTTGTCCAGACCAGGAGAGAGACCAACACCACTGTGAGCGTTGATGAGATCCAGGCCACGCTGCAGGGCACCTTGCCCGCGACCCGGATAACTTGACGAACACCATTATGCGATCCCGTTGCCTTAAGAGATGCGTTGAAGATCAATAATTTCAGCTAGTTGGGAAGCGAACAAGGTCATATCAATGTTGAAAAGGCGGAAGAAATAACAGCTCCCTCAAGAGTGCCTCGGGTGATGTGGTGGGTGTCTAACAGGTGGGTTTCTACCCAGAAGCGGGCGACTCAGTTACAGAGGAAGGAGCGGAAAAAGGTTATATCGGTAGCCGCACGACAGTGCACCAAGATAGGTCAGGATATGATAACATCAAACATCAAACGCCTCACGAACATCGACGGTCACCAGATCGTGAATTTGTGGAATATGTGCGGGGTGGGAAAAAGATGTGCTGGAGAAGCAAAAACCTTCTGAGGACAGACCGGGCATTAGAGCCTGATGAGAGAATGGTGGAAAACCTCCCTCTTTTTCAAGCACACCAAATGGACGTGTTAGAGTTAGGAACATTCACACAAGTGTCTTAACTACTCATGACGTTAAAGATATAGGCCGAAGGCTGGAGAGGAAAGCAGGTTTCGTCGCCTTGATAATCATGATAAGGAGGGAAGAAGTCCGGGAGCTAGGTAGTGAGCCGCTCTCTCAGACCTGACTAAAAATATGTAAAAGGAATCAATTCCGATGGGGGGGGAGAGAGTTGAGCAGTGTCGTGTATTTGGCGCCGTCTTCACCAAGACGCGCGTATTTGTAGCCAGGGCTCTTTTCAGTTCCTGGGAAGTGAAATGGTAGTCCAGATCAGAATTAGCTTCACCCGGGTGTTTGGATATTAAGAAAGATGAAATTGGACCCAAAAAAGGCTAGTTGTAGAAATAAGCCGGAGTGAGTTCTCTGCACCAGTGCGTAATCTGAAGTGGGAACAAAGGTGGGCTTTCTGCTTGGGAGAGATTTAGAAACAGAACAAGTGGATTGTGAGGGCAGAGCAGTGTCAAGAATGTCGTAGAGAGCACTCCATTGAGAATGTTCGAGAGATTCGCAGTGAGCAACGGTCTCGTCTCTCAGAGCCTCGATTCTAGCAGAAAGTTGGGTACTTCGAAGTTGGGAGCGAATGATGCGTTCGATACGTTTACGGTGGGGCCAGCAACAGAGGATGTCATTGTCAGGTCTTCAATCTGGTGATAGATAGGGACACGGCGGCTACTGTTCAAATGCGCTGCAGAAATGCGGTAAGTGCAGTCGCCGTACGACTAAATGTAGTGGACAGCGAGAGCCGCGTGGAACGGATGCAGGTCAATGTGAGTGAAGAGGCAACTTCGACGGATGTACAGGACGGAGGTGTAATGGTGCATTAAAAATGATCACTGAGGAGTGTTAGGCTGTGGCCTGCCTATCAGCCGAAAGGGGACCCCGAAAGTGAGGTCGGGTGTCGTGGGCCGCTGTAAGATAGTGCCGGCTCGGATAGGGGAGCCAGGAGTATTAAGGCAGCTGTGGTGGCGCTCGTGTTTTACGCAGTGGAGAGGGCGGCCGATCTTTGGGGTCTTTGGGTATGATGATGATGTTTGAAAAACTTTATTGTAGTCTCTGTTCAGACGGAGTCAATGCTTGGGAGTGGCAGTGTCCTCGTACCTTCAGACGGCGATCAGAAACCAATGGGCCTTGCCGGCGCCTTCCTCCTCCTGGACGACGGCTGTTTGGACGTCGGATTGGAAGCTAAGCCGTGCGTCCTCTTGTTGCTTGTGTCTTGTAACTCGTACACCCGGAGTGGGTGTTTCTGGTCTACTGGGACACGCCCAAACCATATGTTAGGGTGCAGCGGCTGCAGCGCCGCACCACTTGTTCTGATCGGCGTATGTATAGGGAAAGTTGCGGTGGCACAGCGTAGGGTGGTGGAAGGTGTTTAATTGTATACTGCGCCATGCAACCGATTGCCTTCTGTTAATTCTACGATGAGCTGCTGGAAGTGTGTGTCGGCCGAATCCATAATGGTGGGTAAATTCTTGATATGTAGCCAGTCTATCCCTCCCCCGTCCATGACGGCACGTCGTCTTCGAAATCAGCCTGGTGGGTGAATCTTTGGACCGCTTCGTGGAGGGTAGGGTTGGTTTGCTTTTCATTATCTTGGCTGCAGCTTTGAATATCCTTCCTCGTGTGTAACGTAGTAGTGCGGTCTTGTAGTCGGAGATAATGGTCATGGCCTACGTGCCCGCAACGGCCAGAGTGATGGCTACCTCATTCCCAATTTTTGGATATGCCTCTGGGACAGAGCATGATGCGAACGTATTGCCCTGCTGGTTTACTACAACAGCCACTGCCGCTTGTCGTTTGGGGTAGTCCGCCGCGGCAACGTAGCAGACATCCGATTTGGAGTGGCACTGCTCGTGAAGTGCCGTGGCTCGGGCCAGCCATCTCTCGTGATGATGCTGCGGGTGCATATTTTTTGTAAAGGGGCCACACTGAGGTGCGCGTGTAACTTATCCCCAAGCAAAATTATTGTTGTGTATTGGACTGCAGAGGAGAGGTAGAGATCTAAGATGCTCTTCCGTTGTAGCTCCCAGCGAGTCTGTTGTATGGTGCTGTGCGGTGGGCTTCGACGAGTTCGTCTAGTGTGTTGTGGATGCCCATCTTCATTATTCATTTGGTAGAGGCTGCGATTGGGATGCCAACTGCCAACGTGATGGCGTACAGTATATTACGCTCAACTGTTTAGCGTAACAGCGTTATTGGGATCATTTCTCAGTTTTTTTTGTGCCTGTCAGCCGTCCGCCATCCGCCGTTCTCATCAAGCGTCCACGGACCTACGTCATCGACGCCAAGACGGAACTACAACTCAGGCAGCCAGATGCTAGGCCTCGCCCGAATCAGGAGTAAAGAGCAGCGGCAACTACATTGTGGAAAGGAAGACAATGATACTGCAGAGAAGACGAAAAAAACGTAGGCGATTTAGGCAGGCGCAGCGCCTGTGCAGGGGCATCGGTCTACGCACGATGCTGGTTTTCTGCTTGTCAGACACGGTCTCCAGCCATGCCCGGAACTTACGCCACGACTGGAGCGCGTTTTCAAGCGATACTAATGCTGCCGCTGGCTAACATTGCGTCAACTGCATAAAAAGGGCGAAAAAGACTAATGCCCGGCTTTCTAAAACCGAGAAAAATATAGTTTTGAACTAGAAACGCCATAAAACATGGCCTGGCACAGAAACAATAGGACCCAGATTATGGCTTCTATTTACAGGTATTTTAAAATGATTTTTTTTTAATTTCTAAGGGCCCTACTACTGCCGCAAGCCCCGTTCAGGAAACAAATAATGACGCCACGAGGCCAATTCACAAAACCTAAAAATACGCCGGCATGTTTTATTAGAAAACAGTCACGGAAGAAGCAAACCCTCGCCTGGTTATTCTCAAGTAGCTTGTAGTTGCTGCAGAAATTCATCAGCAGATTAAGCCTAAAAATACCTAGAACGATTCCCGCCATGTCCATAATAGTCGCGGTGAGGCGCGCTTTGCGCCACTCGAGGGAACTACCGGCTGGGGTGAAAAAGGGGAGTGGGACCTTCGTTGTCATTTTTCAGTTGCACGCCAATATAGCATGATTGCGCCTTTCTAGTGAAATCGATGAGGTATCCGGTATATGGTAACCTCCAGTCTAGGTAGAACTTTTTACCTGGGAATACTTGGAGTCACAACCAAACAGAAAAGTCACTCGCGTAGTAAACCTAAAATTATTTCTAATGGGCCGTCGAAATGTCATGCTGTTCTCATGAGTTCTTGTGTCGTGCCAGCACCTAGTTGTTTTAAGAAAATTTGCGGAAGAATTCCCGATAGCGTGTTTACATTCTGCACTGTCTCAGAGCGAGGATAAGCTCCTCGAGCTCGCAAAAGGAGCTCGACAGCGGCTGTTGTCCACGAACAAAGCGAAGGGACAACATTCTATGCTGCTTCTTTCAATTATATAGCTAACGGTAGTACCCGGCGATGCCTGGGTGGGCCTGTGCTAATGACTAGTGACCAGATCTTTACTCAAAATGCCTATTTTTCCTTTGAGTTTGTGTCAAACCTATTTAACATATCAGCAGAATCTAAGCGAAGGTTAGCATTTTAAGCAATAATTTAGTGTAGCTGTAACTGCCTATGTTGACTGTATTGGCATTTTAGCGCCTATTTTGACTATGTAGGCGCATCTTAGCGCCTATTTTGATTTTGACTAAGGGCTTTTTAGTGCCTTAGAATGCCTTTTTGTTATATGTGTCTTTTTTTCAGTCGATGGTCTGCGAGAACTGTTCCCACTTCAAAAGCCCGCCAAAATGTGTTTGTCGCACCCCACTTGCACGAAAAATCCACGAGCCTTGCCAAACAAGCCGAGAAAGGCGAACCGTGCATGAGCCACCCCCACCTTGACCTCGCCACATCGGCCGAGCCGTTAGAGGCCCGTACCTACCCTACTTCACCCCCGTACACACGAAGGGTTTCGTTCTATGTTCTTCTGACTCACGGTGTCCGGGGGCCAATGGGGAAAGCGTTTGCCTATGTGCCCTATCCATTGCTAACGCAATAAAGAACAAAAATAACGAAAATGAAAGCGACGCAGCCGCGCAAATGCCAATCAAGGTCGAACATGCCTCCTTACGGAAAACATCCACATGCTAATCTCCCACACCAATGTTTAGATGACTTCACAAACACATCCACGCTCATCCGCCGATTACGGGAACACAGCCAGGCCTGCAAAATGCAGCACGCCGGACGAAGAAGAAAGGAGAAACGGAGCATGCAGGGTTGAGAATCTCGGCACTTATGAAGTACTCTAACCGTGACAGCTGTCACTTGCCGTTGCTGTGTAATTTTTAAAGACACTTGGAAACATGCCAATAAGGGAATTACTTGCCAAGAATGTTGCGGGCTGTGTTATATTGATTATCGGTATATTGGACATAGTTCCTGAATGGTGTTATCCCGCATCCTTCCTAGTCATCTGCTACGGCAGAGCAGAACAGCTCAGTAATGTGTAGGAAATTATTGCGCGGGCCTGTACTATGTATAGGAGTCATCAGTGCTGTAAAGAGCTGAGGAGGTCGTTCTGCTCTGTCAAGAAGTGGATACCTGCATTTAGGATAATTTTTTGGTCTGCAGATGTGTCTTCCAGTAGCAGTTACCGATCATCGCTCTTCCACGAGAGCGCGTTGTTCTCTTTTAAAAAACTGGGCTAGGGGCGGAAAACTCCATCAAAAACACTCGCGGGGTGTACTGACAGCTTTAAAGACGACAAAACCGTCGTAGCCGAAATTACTTACACCACGCTCCATTCAGACGGGACTCGGCCCATTCGTGTGCTTCTTTGACACTCTCAGCAGAAAGCATTTCCGCAGCAGACAGCTTGGGCGCCACTCCGACTAAGGATGCTGAGATCATTTCGGAGGCCCAGGACAGATCCCCCACCATCCCCAAAGGACCGGTTACCGACAGAGCCATTCCTGTCTGACAACTTGCCATTCTGTCTGTAATGAAATTCATGGATTCTGTGCTAAATGAACCGCCAAAGGTTGTGAGCACCAAAGATTCTCATATTCAAGATAAAATCACATCATGGAGCATACCGAAGTACAAGAAGGTTCCCCCAACTTCAGTGAATGTTGCGTTGTTTTTTGCACACAAATATTGACTGAAATGATTTGCAACTATAAGCTGCTTTTCTTGGTGATGGGTACCGTATAAATCGGAATATCGGTCAAGCCGGAATATATCTCCACTCTCTTAACTTGCGGCTGTGAAATGGGAAAAAAGTAGTTACACAACGTCGTTTAATTGAGGCGATAAGCACTTATTTTGTCTATGGTTACTCATTACAGTCGCGTGAAACCTTGGACTACTTCTGCCTGCTTGTGTTCCACATAGCAAGTTTTACCCTGTGTAGCCCTTGGAATTGCTGATTGAGCCTTTCTTGAACACTCTTAAGACCATGTCATCAGGAACACACTGCCAAGCATTGGGTACCCCATGTGCACACGGTCACTAGAGACGTTAAAAAATGTTTCCTAAAAAAACAACAATATAAATAAAAATGGCAACAACCATGCACCAGCTAGGCTATACCAGGTTAATGCCAATTAAAAAAAATTGGGAACAGGAAGCCGAGGCCGCAAGATCTTGTATAAGTAAAGCCGATGGGTTTCATTATAAAGAAAATAACAATAAAACAACAAACAAGAGGTTCTTGCTTCGGTCGGCGGAAACCGCACAACTGAATACCAGCATAAACTTTATTGTCGAGTGAGGTTAGCATAGGCACGTCACAAAATCACAAAATAGAGAAACACAGCCTTCTCCGCCCTACATCCATGTCCCCCAGGGGAACTACCACCGCACAGCCAACAACCCCCCCCCCCCCCCAAACACACACATCACCCCCAACCGTAAGCAATGTCCCACCGTATACAGTCAAATGACTGCTCTCCTGAAGAAAGAATCTTAATGATCCCGATGTAACACCGCCCGAACACACACAGTTCTCTCCAACACGCACCCCACACAGGTCCTCCCCCTATCCGCCAACAACAAAGTTCACTGTCCGTACACACACCCACAAATCCCAACATTAGTTGACCTCCACCGCCGCCACATGTAAAGTCCGCTACCACGACATCCAATGTCCTTGACTCTACAATGTATCACCATTCCCAGAGACCATACCACAAATCACGAGGGGTAGCACCACGCACGAGTCCGTTCCGACTGTCCGCTTATAACAGTCCGTAGTCCATCACTCCTCCACCAGGAGCCTCTGACTAACCATCCCACACTGGAGGGCGCATGCACAGTCTGGGGGTACAAAAGTCTTCAAGCTGGGCATCAGAAGTGGATGGCTTCAAAACGCAATGCCACACCGAAACGGGATGCACCACCCCCGAAGCACCTTCCCCGAGAAATACCCCTAGAGCGCACAGAACCCACCCCAGCGGACCACTTGCTGAAGGGCTGGGGCCGGAGTACAGGAAGGCCAGTGGAAGCGCCAACCGCGCCTCCACCGCAGCCGCCACGGTCCAGCTCAAATCACAGTGAACACGTCACGTGTCACGCAAGTTCCTTAGATCCCGCACATAGAAATCAAAACACCCCCCACCCCCCCAACCACACCCAAACTACCCAAAGTCAAACACCTCTCACATTTGGGGGATTAACCATGCACACTCCCACACAGAGAGATGGACACATGGCCAGGTTAATTAAAACGCCCCAACGAAACCCTGCCACACTCCCGCGAAGGGAGATTGATACTTGCCCAGATGGGTAAAAGTAGGGCAGGATCTTCTTTAGCGCTGATGATCCTCTCGGGGGGCGCTTCGGTACCTGAGGTCAATTCCCCGGACGGGTGTGCGGGGGGCAATCACTCCACAAGTGGTGATTTTCCATCCGAGGACTGCTTCTTTCTTGGCCAAAGCCTATTGAATCTCCTGAATGACGCGGCAAGCAGGCGTCTGAGGGATGTCGACGACCATCCATTCGTAGCGACATGGCAGGTTGCTCACAGACAAAAGTCGCCACCTTATGCTTCAGGTAAAGGAGCACAGCGCAACGTCCACAAAGAAAAGCCTTTTGAGCGTTCTATTTCCAGAGGTGCCCCCCGAGCTCACGCCGGGAGTGTCCACTCTTTTCGGTGACATCGAAGGGGTGCTATTCGGACGTGTTTCGGTCGGCTGAGCACATTTATGTTTCTTTTACTGCTGTGGGGAACAGACTTGTACTTGAACAGGCTTGTGGGAAACAGTGCCTGAGATTATCTTGGGCGAGTGGAAAATAGCACGCACATGGTCACTCACAGCGAAAGAAGCAAAAAAAGAAAACAAAATTGGTTGTGCATCTAATTTTGATGTCAGTGGCAGTTGTGCTTTTGCGGTTTGAATAGGCCCAATAGGATACCTGGTTGCCAGATAACTAATATTAAGCCAATGACCGGTATACAGGTCGACGGGTGACGTTTTGGCAATTTTTTTGGTTAGACATCTCGACCTATATTCCGGCTGATACGGTGTGTCGGGCATGTCATAGCTTTTACGCTTTTTTGTCGAATCTCCCTGAGTTTGACGTAAATAGGTTAAAATAGCAACTCTTGTGTGGGTAATTTTCACGAAGAAATAACATTACTTTCCAAGAGCCCACGACGTGTGTGGTTTTTTTTTGGCAATTAAAGAAAATGTTCGTACAATATTATGGCGACGTAAATACGCACTGAGACTAATGTGACCAACGACAGTAATGGGCGCCTCTAAATGCCTCACTGGCACGTTTCACGGCATATTAAAGGCTCCTAAAACCTTGATTTTTCGTACGTGAAGTTCAGGTCTGACATAATGATACCAGTTGGTATAGCACTTGCGTGTTAATTTTCGCCTGGTAATAATTAGTTAATGTGGACCTGTACAAAATAATGAACTCCAGCTTGCCGCCAGCACACGGGCTCCTTTGGAGGCGTGTGGTTAGGCGAAACGACATAACTGGTGTTTTATTGGAACTAACGCGAAACTACTTGTACCAGAACTGTTCTCACACGATTGATTCTCCGCGGCGACGCAGTAAAAGGATCATGGTCCAACACCACATGTGGGCTTGTGCACAAGACTCGTTCCCAACTATTAATTCTCCTGACCAGTGATTGGAGGCGGTGTTGCCCTCGGGTCCCACCTTTAGAAGGGGCTCGTAACGCGAGCGGCTGAAATCTTCGCGTCTCTTAGGGTGGTTCCCACCGCGCCCTAATCCTGCATCTGAATAAAAGTTATTTCTCAGTCTCAACCCATCAGTAGTGTTATCGGCGTAAGGGTAATGGATAACCACCACTGACTGCCTTATAATAAATAACATCGGCTCCTACAAGAAGCGTGCGGTTGGGAAATTCCCAAGAGATTGCAGGTGGTTCAAGCATAGGTCGAGCTCAGGAAAGTTCACCTGAATTCTACTTTCTGAGGGGTGTCACTGGGAAAATCCCGCTCATCCATTGACGGGATGGTTAGGAGAAAATCCTCAAACGAGTTTTCGGGTATTTGCGATGTATTATTTTAAGCAAAAAAGTAGATATATCGAACGGGCTGTATATTTATTAAAAAATCGGTAAAACAAGTAACTTTTTCAAAATCCTGATTGTCTCTATTAGGTGAATCTTACGGAAAAATCTTCTAACATAGCTCTATATACCTGTATGGGTGACCTATACCAATAAATACCGGTTGAAGATGTGAACTGGCCTTCGTAAAAAGAGAAGTTATATGAAAAAAAGTAGAGCAGTTTCTCTCTCATGCATGTAATTTGTAAAAAGATCAGCAATATCGAACTCCAACATTATAATCCGAATGTGCTGGTGAAAATGAGCGCCATTTGAACCAGTAGCCGAAGTCAACACTTCGGCTGGTGAAGTGCGTAAATATGAACAATTCTTTTCACCTTTTTACTTGCGTGCCAGGGCGAAATACTTGAAATAATTATCTGCATTTATATGAGTAATATTTATCAGCAAATTTGAGTTTGATATGCCAATAAGTGGGACAGATATTTGTTGATCCAGAAAAAATTAAAAACACCGAAAATGCTCCGAAATGCAGTATCACTCTTTTAGAGTTGGTACTGAACACTAATACTTTTTAGAAAATCTGAGGGATATATATATATATATATATATATATATATATATATATATATTATATATATATATATGTCATCATCAAAAGAGTTTCTCCCGATGAAGTCTTCAGGTCTAGCAGTTTTGACTGGGCGTTGCCGAATCAGTCTGTCAGACACTGTACTGCGCACTTCCTATAGGTATAGATTAAGTGAGGGAAAGTTTTCCTTCAGGCGCACAAGCTATATGAAGTTATAATAAAAAGTGAGGGTAATTTGGCGGTATTGTTTTAACAGTCTAACGATCCTAGACCAAAATTTAGCTCTGTGAACTGACTAGAGAAGCCCTAACCCGGCTGCTTTCCACAACAAAACGAAGTGCCTCTACAAAAAAAATTGTATTTAAAAGTGTGTATGGGAATGCCAAGATGTTTATTCGTTTCAGCGAATGGGGGAGAAAAGTGGCACTCCTTTACACTCAGAAAGAAATGATGACGGCTGGGACGACGTCTACCTCCGCTGTAACTTTTACACGAAGCCATGTGGTTCAATTTTATGGGAAACGGTTACGGGTAGAATCGACTTACGAATGTCTCCACCGCGTGAGCACAAATAGACTAGAAATGCAAAAATAAAACTACATATCTGAACGCCACAACGCTTGCGCATTGCAACTGCCAGGGAAACGCGGCGCTCGTGTACTGACAGATGGAAAGAGTGGCGACTGGGATTACTTCTACCTCCCTTTCCAGTATTACCAGAGTCCCTCAATAATTTCTGGTCAATAAACTCTATTGCCACGTTATGGGAAAGCTGCGTGCACTGGCGATGCAGGCAGCCCCGTGGGGCTGGCGTTTATCGAAGGGAAACCGGGGAGGTGGTCGGAGGGCGTTCGGCATTGAACGGACGCTCGCCGCGGTACGTGTTCGCTTTACTTGTCATGGCCCCCTCTAAAATGGGCTTGGCATTTTATGAGTGCCGATAAATTTCGTGTGGACGGTTCTTGCCTGACGATCTGGCTAGAGAGGAAACAGTGACATAGGGTCGCTATTTCACTGTCCTTCTGACGCCGACCTAAGCGCGAAGCGCACCATGCCCCGCCACCGCCCCCCCAAGGAAAATTTAGCGAATTGAGCTTTTATTTACTGCACGTCCGCGCTAGTAAAAAGCACTTTCACACGGGCTTTGTGAATTAGTCGTGAATGGAGGTAAACAGCAAGATCAATGTGTGCGCAGACATTGCAGAGACCATACTTCTCGGCAACTGAACGACTGCTGCAATTGTAGAATGCACGTTGCATTTCGTTGGCAAAGCAGCAGAAAAGAACCCATTTTTTGGAATTGCCTCCTGCGTCTTTTTGCTCGCAAAGCGAATAAGGCTTGGACGACAGCGGTTAGCTCATAATGTCCAGCGTGTGTAGGTGAATCCAAGCCGTGAGATCTGCTGGGGAGATTTACTTTTTTTCGGCATTGTCTTCTCTTTCTATTTCGTTTTTTTGTGTGGTAGGGGGCGGAAGCGGGGGAACGTGTTGGTTCTTTGTAATTCGGCACATTGCCGGACTGTAAAAAATGCTCTTAATACCACTGCTTTGTTGTTTTGCTGGCCTGTTTTTCTTTTTTATCAGCCGGACGACCTTTGTTTCGGGGGTTCAGAGGCCAGAAATAACCTCGCTATACGAAGGCCTCGTCACCATATGCCTGTAAATATGTCAACCACGTTACATCTTATTTAAAATAAATTTGTAAAATGATTAAAAATGCCAGGTGTGAATGAGTTTCTGTGAGCGCACGCGTAACGAGCAATATACAAAGCCGTGATTTATTTAAAAATAGTCCAACCGCCGTTCCAATTCGAAACTTGAATTCTACGACCAACTTGTTTCTATCGTAAACCAGAGGCACTCGAGAGAGTAATATTTATTTTATAGTGTTTTATGAAGCCAAACTATTCAGCGTTTTGACAGAGCTCACTATGACACCGCACTGCATCTCGGTGATGTGTCAAAGGAAAGAATTGAAAAAGCTAACTCTCAAGGGAGCTGGAAAGAAATAATTGTCCATCCATGCAAACTTGCCCTTTCCCACCGTTTCGATATGTCTCCTTGCTTTTCAAACGGTGCTCACTCCTAGCAGGTGTCTGAAATTACTTTCGCATGTCACTCACTATATCTATTTCTTTGTATGTTAAAAGAAATGTCTGGAACCTCGGCGCCTACGGCATGCCTACACAGAACAACGCGACCAAGGCATTCTTTCTTTCGTCGCCCGTGAATTGTTCATAGAAGGGAACAGCGCCGTTTCCAGAGCTACGATGGCCATGCTGTAAAATCGATTTTCAAGGTTGCGAGCTGAAGCTGGGCAAAGCTATTAGGGGCGGGGGTCTAACGTCTGGGAAGAATTTACACTATCTTAAAACCCAAGTCCCCTGAGAGTTCCAATGCTTGGGGACTTCTGAGAAATTGATGAGATCCTAACCCAGAGATCAGCCCAAAGTTTTGAGCGTGCGTTTGGCCAAATACGGATTCCCTGTAAGGGCTGCAATCATAAGACGTTCCTGCTGGCTTTGGAGCAATTGTAGCACTATTGCAAACAACGCGTACCTGTCCCGAAAGTGCCGACAAACGCAACCGCAAATTCTGCCGCGTGGCCACACCCACAGATCATCGGCGGCAGCCGGATGCCGTCCGATCTGTGGTGGCGCCCGTCGTGGTAGCCCATGTCCCCAAAATAAACTTGGGCAGGAGATTCCATGACCAGAAAAGCATTGAAAAACTTTGCTATTGCTAAACTCGCCGCGCATTTTCAGTGGAAACCTGTTCTGCGCGCCTTCATCTTACGGTTGTCTCCACCGCGCGACCACAAGGAGACAAGATTAGGGAAAATAAAGCAATATATCAGAATGCCAAGACACTTTCGCGCTCTAACTACAAGGGAAGAAAAGGCGGCGCTCGTGTCCCCACAGAATTAAAATACGGTGTCGTACTCCACAAAAACAAAAAAAATGCCGGCGCACCTTGGTCTCCTCCCGCGACTTGAAAGCGAAAGCTTAACGATACTTATTAAAGACTTTACTGGTAGTTCGTGTTGGCGTCTTTCGTGTGTTCCTTTTTTTGCCGTTTGGTGCGAAATACTTCAACAGGCAGACTGGCGACTCTTCACACCCACCTTTCCCGCCATCCTAGTTCTCCATGGGTGGCGTCAGTTTACTCCATTCAGGTGCCTCATGTTCGCCCATCACGCGGCCAGCAAATGGTGAATTTGCGTGCTGCCAATACCAACGACCTGCGGAACCATTTTGGAGAAGTACCGGGCTCTCATTCTGGAAACGCAGGCCCATACGGGTTCAAATTTCTTTTTTAATGTGTAGCATCCTTAATTGTGTGTCACCACAGCCGTAACCCTGCAATTCCGCAAAAATTTAAAATTATTGGAGTTAACAAATGTAGTTATTACTCTTGCGTAAATGGCGACCCTTCGTCTGCCGGAATTTTGAAAAAATAGAAAAATAAAAAAGAAATGTAAACCTACCAAATCAAGATTATGGATTTTCTTACCTCCCCCAAAAAACGAGGACCAAAATGAAGGTCCACAAAATAAAGATAAACGACGAATAAAATATCGCGAAAACAGAAAAGCCGTGTAATTCCCTCCATTGGTGCAGAAATGCATAACGAAAAACGTTAACACAACTACGCTTTACATGTTATAATAACCTAAGTTGAAGAAATTGTGCGAAGGGAAGTGTCGAATACTGAACAATAAAAACTCACAAAACTTATAGGCGTGAACTGCGCAATAAATGAATATAGATCCTAAACATCTCCAAAAAAACGAAGGTGGAAATTAAAAAGCTAGATAAAACGATGAACACGCGAGGAAAAACTTCTTAAAAACAGACCAACCCTGTAACATGCTTAATTACCTCAATAATGCTTATGAGGGTCACACGTCTTATGGTTGCATTAAAGCAATGTGGAAAATTGTTCAAACGGAATTTTTAAAACAAAAAGAAAAGAAAATGTTTACAGATACAAAATTGAACTTACCAAATTAACAACACTAATATTGTACACCTTCCCCCGAAAAAACGCGACAATTAGAAAAGCCTGCGGAAAAATTTTGGAAATGCAAATAAAGAAACCGTAAAAAAAAAAACAAGTATGTTTGCTGCGTTTGCTTTAAATATGTAGTCAACGGAGTTGGTACATTGAACCGTTTTAAAACAGAAAAAGGTGGTTATTGATCCTATAGGTTTTTAAAAAACAAAGTAATGTAAAAATAACAGAAAATAAAAATTACTAAAGTGAAGTTCAGAAATTAAAAACACGAGCCTTATGCATCTATTCCACAAAACGCCATAAACCTAAAGGCCAGAAGAAAAGGACAAAAACCGACTAGAAAAGCCAGAAGATAATGGCCAACTACGTACTACGCTTTGCGTACCCGCCAAGGTACGTAACCGGTGAAGCTATTCGCTATAATGGGTTAGTTGTATATCATTGGCAAAAAAACAAAGCAAAACCTTGAAACCATAAATTACTTCCATGTATTTGCCTTGTAATCTGGCTTTAAAACACACAATGACTACAAGCAGCCTAAAAACGATAGGCTTTAGCAGAATATTGTCTGAGTTTTGGCCGATTTTTTTTTTTTTGCAGTGCCGGTGATTCTTTCTGCCCGACACCAACAGCTACACCAGCAGTATCAACGCCTATTTTTTATCGATGGGGCACTTAGGGCTTCCCCCCAAAAAATGGAGCTGCATTAAACCATTCACAAATCTTTTCGTTGCTCAGTTTCGCTTTGCACTCGATTTCTGACGCCCCTGCGGTGGGCCGAGGAGCTGATTAGGTTTCTCGGTAGTTTTGATCGGCAAACTGACCAGCCTTGGCGATCCGAAAAGCTTCTTATGCGTCGCTGCGAGCGTAACCAAATAGGACAAGATGCAGGGAGCAAAAAAGCTGCACTTTCTAAATAATTGTTATAGGAAACAATTTTGCGCAAAGTTCAGCAGTCATCGAAACACGCTTAAGAGACTGCATACTTGGCCAATATAATTATTGTAGTAGCATTTATTTATTCATTTATGACATTGTGAAGAGCAATTCATTGCTGCAAGTGGGCGGCCAGAAAAAATGAACGTATCTACAATACAAGTCATCTACAATACAACGGAAATTAAACACAATACCTTCGAAATAGCACCATCGACACAAAAACTTCAAAGGACACGTATTCAACAAAAAAATGTATAATTGAATAGACAAGCATAAATTTTAGAATAATAAAAAAACACTCATAATCAGGTTCTCAAGCGCTTCTGATGAAAGAGCAACCATGGTTAACAAGCAAAAAAAAGAAATATTAAGGCCACCTGAATATAACCGTCAACGGAAATCATAAATATTTTAATATATTCCCGTAAGCCTTTAAACGTTTCCACTGAAAAAGGCGTTTAGGCAAGTTACCTTCTGTGCTTTGAGAAGGTATGCAATCTAAAGGTGTTTCGCGCAAAATTCCGGGACAAAGTTCGGGTTCGTATACGTAGTGTCTTCTTTCTTCGTAATAGAATATTAACACGAAGGAGTGACATTCTTGTATTGCACCTAATTAGGGGTTACAAAAAAAAGATAAACGAACTATTTGGCGCTGATGTGTACCGCTCCGGTTTTGCTGTGTGGAATTGGAAACGGTGAAGAATGTGTGCTTTTGTGCTCATTCTAAAAGCCGAATCACGTGCTTATAAATTTTTCTTGTAATTCAGATGTCTATCGTTTTTTATATAGTTGAACATTAGTTGGTGTTTCTGGAAGTTTGTACAATGAAAGACCACTTTTTTGCTGCCGACGGAGTTCATTGCCGAACAAGATCAATACAACAATGTCCAAATATTATACAATGCTTATAAATTACATATGGAAACATTCTTTGTTAAATAGTAGTTACAGCTTGGGAAAAAACATGCGGGTTTTGTTTTTTGCTATGCGGAAAATTTTTGTGATTGCAGTATTATTCCTTCCATTCTGGTTAGACTAATCAGAAATTTTACATAGGAAATATTTATTGTATGTTCATGGGTAACGGACTGCAGTTGCGTATTAATTACGATACCTTTCACGAACATTCCGACGTTCCCGGCAGTACCCATAGCCGGGAGTAAATCAATACCATGCAAGAAAAAAATGCTTTGACTCCAACGCACTTTCTTAGGGGACACCCGAGGTTACCTCAAAGGATGAGAAACATACATGTCCGCTCGATACCGACGCAATGTCTAAGCTTTTAAATACCAGTTGTTCAAACTCGTGATTCTAAAAGAATTCCTGCTGTCTTAAGCTGGAAATGAAGACTGCGATGGGAAGCACGATGAAGATTTACTTTAGGTCTAAGAACAACAACAAATTGGAAGGATTGGTGTAAAATTATGTTCTCTTGTTACCAATTCACTAACGGTCGAAAAACAACTTCTCAAACCTTGTTTAGGAGGACTGAATGTGTCAGTTTCGTTTAGTAAAAGACAAATACGGTAAGCTAGAATAATTTTCCTCAGTTCACAACATGAGCACCATTTTTCGCAAGTAATCAAACCATGTTTTCATATCAGTGTTGTATCCCTTTCTCACCTGCAATGAGGCGCCATACGCACGCTATTTATGCAATGTTATCTATGCAAGTAGACCAGTTTGTCGTGTTTGCCGTCGCAGTGTTGTTCATGTCGACCTTCATCGCTTACTCTCGAGCTGTCGCGGTTGCGGTTCATTAGGACGCAGCATCTTGCCGCCCGAGACCTCTGCTTGAGCTTCGTATATACCTAAATTGCACGGAACAAAGGGCTTGCAATCAAGTGTGTTTGCGACTCCACCAAAGACGCAAGGCTATTCATGTTCATGTGGTCGTTTTTTATTAGCATCGTTTGATCGTCGACCTCTATTGATTCTCGGCTTTCAACAGATCATAAAAATCTTAATTTTAAGCTAACGCGGTTTAAAGAGATAAGGGTCCTCAGCATTGCAACTGTATAAGAAGATTTCAGTATGCATTATGACATGTACCTTTTCTCAAAAGACTGCAGGGCTCCACCCCTTGCCAGCTGCAGCCTTGTGGGAAACAATATTCAATATTTTTTAAACCGTCGGGGATGGGTAAAATATTTATGACAGTGAAAGGACAAGACGAGGCAGAGAACACACTGGGCGAGCGCTGACAAAATGATGCCCAGTCAACTGTCCCCTATTTCGATCTTGTTATAGAAGGGTAAGCAAGAATGTAGAAGGATAAAGGCACTTTCGAATGATTGTTCATTCTCTAATTATTTATCTTTGAGTAAAACGTTACGATATCATTCAAAAATGTTAAACGATGGGCTAATTACTGAGCTCTAATTTTTTTATTTGTCCATTTTATTGCCTGAAAGGCCTGGACAACACGCATTATATCAGGGGTGGGCTAAAAAAATCACTCGTAAAAACCATGCGTGGTATGAACAAATAAGTTGACAAACAATTGTTTTGACGAAATGCGAGGAGGGGGTCACAAGGGAAAAAAATAAAATGCGAAAGGAATGACAAACATTTCAGACACCAACAAATTGGCTAGTAATAACCACGCGAGATAGTAACTAATAATATAAAAAATTATTACGTTGCAAAACTTCTTAGTTTTTGAACATGTAAACCGGCCAAAAGCTGGCCCAGCAGGTTGCATGTATGTCACGCAGTGTACCATAACTTAATTGCACAGCCTAATTATTTTCTTGTAGTTTTTTTGCAATACGAATTCAATAAAATCCCACATATCATTGTCAACATATTTGCTAACTTTTTCTCGCCAAAGAAGTGCTGTAACATACGATGGGCTGTGAGGACGCGTGGCAAATAGAGTAATTTACATTCTAAACATTCCTCTGAACCAGCTAAGAAAGCCTAAACGCATTTTTTTGTTTTATTGTGGAAGTCACAGGTGTGAATCTAATGCAGGGTAATAAGGAAATGCGTCACTCTGAGGAGATGATTGTGTTAAAGCTACGCCAACGCAGACGCCTACTGCAATGAAGCATACGACATGAGTCGTTACAAAATTGGAAAAAGTAAAGCAAAAGCTTTAGCTGTTCACTTAATTACTGAAAGACATTTTGTTACCCTGTCATCGTATACAAACAGAACACCGAAGATTTTCATCTTTATTGAGCTCGTTTCTGAGACTCCAACAGATTAATCTCGAGAGCACTGTATATAGGTGAGCGGTCACGCCATGTTTAGCTAAGTTATAGCCATAAAAGAAAACACAGCCACTTTCGACTGGCATCGTTTTAGACGAGGTAATGATGCCGATGTTCTGGTACCCGATTCTCTTCCTGCTACATGTAGTGTTTGCGAAAGTGACTGCAGAACGCCCTTTCACATCCGGAGAAGAACAGAAGAAACCAAAACAGTGGGCCCTACTTGCTGCTGGTTCTAACGGCTACGATAACTACAGACACCAAGCGGATGTGTGCCACGCATACCAAGTGCTGCGCAAGCACGGAATTCCAGAAGAACGGATCGTTGTCATGATGTACGACGACATCGCCAACAACTCTGAAAACCCGACGAAAGGAGAAATCGTGAATCGTCCTAATGGAACTGACGTGTACAAAGGAGTCCCTAAGGATTACACCGGTGACGCCGTCACTCCACACAACTTTCTCAGCATCCTGCAAGGAAGGAGACCTGAAAATGGCAGCGGAAAAATCATCGAGAGTGGCCCAGATGATTATGTGTTTGTGTACTTTTCTGACCATGGAGCCCCCGGCATGCTCATATTCCCGGACTCTCACTTGCACGCCCGGCGGCTCGTAGACGTTATAACTAAAATGCACATAGAACGAAAGTATGGTAAAATGATATTATTTATTGAAGCCTGCTTTTCAGGATCTATGTTCGAAACCCTGCTTCCTAACAACATTAGTGCTTACGCTATGACAGCCGCCCACGCTCATGAACTGTCTTACGCTTGTTACTACGATAAGTTTCGAAGTACATGGCTAGGTGACCGCTTCAGCGTATACTGGATGGAGGACGCAGATCAGCAGGACCTCCGCAGCCAAACACTTCACGAGTTATACTTAGTTGTCCGGAACAAAACAACCACAAGCCACGTTATGCACTATGGTGATATGGAAACTGAAAAACTCCACTTGAGCAAGTTTATGGGTGGGACGTACGTGCCGCCAGTTAAGCTTTCCAACATTTCTTGTGATGAGGCGACTAGTGCTGAAGCACCGATCACTGTTCTGGAACATAAAATTAAGATGGCAAAAAATGACACGGTTAAGGATGCACATAAAAAACAAATAGAAGTTCTTCTTGAGAAGAGAAAAAACTTTACCATTGTATTAGAGGAAATTGTTAGGAAGCTTGGAGCTAATTCGAGTATTATCACCAGCAAGCCAGCTAGGATAGATTTTCCATGCTACGAAACTGCAGTAGACATGTTTTCTGAGAAATGTTTCAAGCTTTCCTCAAATCCTTACGCCTCTCTTTTTCTTTATTCTTTTGTTGGACTATGTAATGCGAACAACACCGCTGAAAAGATAGGTAACGCTATAGACTCTGTTTGCGCACATCTCGACCTAAATGATGTTGTATAAGTTTTTGCTCTCGTGAAACCACATCACTGTGAGTGGGCTCTTTCTTTTTTATGTTTGTGCTTTTCTGTGCTCGTTTTGACCATGTTAAATAATTCAGCCAAATCTTCTAGCTTCTCAGCTCACAAATAACGGTCGTCTTCTAGGGGGTGCATATTATCCCGCTTTTATATATCCCTGGTATTGAAATGCTCTAATGTACGGTAGTACCTTCTAGACTGAATCTCAATTAGTACGAATATCTTTGCACTATGTGATTACATTGAACTTAATAATACCGCAGTAAAGAAAAGATCAACATGCGAATAAAATCTATATGGTGTACATTTATGCAGGACCGGAAATTAAAGACGGCTTCGGCTTTATTGTAAAAACCGTGTGGCTTCTGTAACCCGTATATTTTGGTATTGTATATACTGCCTAATCACACGGGCATACATTACATCCGGATGAGTATTTGTGCCCGCAATCCCTCGTATCGAACAGTGCCACACTTATGGTCACCCACTAAGCTTATCGTACTTGGCAATTGTCACATTACCCTGTTAGAAATAGTGATGCTTGCTTACGTAAAGATATAACTGCTTCGAGTCTATAAATGTTTCGAATCGAACCTATGGGCTTGTTCTCGGTAGAAGAACGCGCTATAGCAGTAGATGCACAGTGCTTGAGGCATTTAATATAGTGATGCTATTTACGTAAGCATCCGTGTAACCAAAGTTTAAGAGTTCTAGATTGCGCAATGTTGATAAACTTCAACGGTTAAATTTTTATAGGCACAGGAGCTGTGGGCAGGTTTTTAATTAGTAAATGTTGAAGTAGCTCGGCATTGTTGCTACCGGCAAGGAGCGTGCGCAGTGGTTCAGCGATACCGTGGTTTATTCGCCGCCACCAATTCATGCCTGACGGTAGCAGACCGGCGCCAGGGACGATCTCAGAAGACCGGGTGGTCGTTCCCAAGTACCGGCAAGGCCGCGTTAAAGGCCGGCGCTGCCTGCCCTCAGCTGCGGTCACAGGTGCTCTCATCAGGAACACGGCGTGGTGACAGGCGCCGTCCTTAGCGGCCCCCAAGGCCCCGCTCGTGTGGCGGTAGACCGGTGTCATAACCTCCTAAGTTGGGGGGGGGGGGGGAGTTCTTCGGCAGAAGACCCAAGCTTGACACGGTCCCTGTACCAGCTGGTTCCGCAGGTCAGGTGTCATCACCAGCTGTCTCTGGAGCAAAAAGAGCCCCCGGGCAGGCACGCACAACCGCTATAAATAATTTGCAGGGTAAGCGCACACACCTCTGGGCAGGGACAATCGCGCAGCGTCTCCCTTGAGTGCGTGATTCGCAAAATCTCAATTCGCAAAATCCCAAAATTCGCAAAATCCCACACGCAAAAACTCAAGAACGTGTTCAAACGAAGATTGGCAGCGTAGGATCATACAGTGTCTTCCCGCTCTCAAAACGAAACCGCAGTAAAACGTCAGTCCCGCGGTTCAGAATACAGTTCCGCCGCTCAGCGACTGCGGCGCAAGCTGTAACGCTGGGAGGATAAGTCCATCTACTCGCGGAGCGCTGTTCTTCAGGAGCGGGGGCTGGTGATGAGACGCTGTATTGGTTTGTAGGTGGTCTTTCTCTTCATCTTGTTCTACTTCGTGAATATTCTTAAGGTCAGAAACATCTACGGGGCGACACTGTACGTATGTAGCACGGTTAGCCACCATGTACGACAGCCGTGACCGAGTAATCCATCTGCGTGGTCCATCCCACCTCTTTGGTAGTGATGCCGTGTATTCTCGTGCTGCGCTCTGAGGCGATCCTTAGCAGACCACCAACCTTGAACTAAACGTTTGGTCGACGCTTATCATGGTGTTCGGCGTGTCTCAAAACGGGCAGGTTTTTAAGAGCCTCTCCAACATTGTCTGATAGTATCGATCGCGCATGCGCGGGCTGCGTCTGCTATTCTTGCCCGTCTGCTAGAAAGAAGCCTAGACGGTTGTAAATATGGTACGGCGTTATGAAGTTCTCGTCTTCAAAATGCTTTTAATTTTTATTGTGGATTTATTTCGGTTCGTTCATGCAATAAAACGCTTTGTTTCTGTAAATGTATAATAAAATTTCGCTTTCAACGAAGATTTTTTTCGCGTCTTTATTTGGCCTAGACCATGTGCCCGGTCTTCATGTTTTGTTTTTATGACCCTGGATGATTAGCCTGCTTTCAGTGCGTCAAGTAAGTGTGCAAGTAATATAAGAACTAAAATAAATGACATATCGATTCGTCAAGGCCACTTACAGCAAGAACAAGCCCGTGAGGAGGTACGAGCAAAGCATTTCGACAGCACTCACCCAAAATTACTTCGAGAGGGCGCCTTTACTTGAACTAAGTGCAGTGCACACATATAATTTACTTTCTTCATTGATTCGAGCCGTTCCTTGTTTAAACTGTACTTTGCAGAAGCTCTTTCAGTGTACATTTAAAATGGGCATTTGGCGAGGCGAAGCGCTGGAAGCTTCCTGGCGTTTTAATAAATCGGGAGCGTACATCGGTGCCTAATTTATAAGTTGCATAATTCGTGTCTACCTAAACATTGTTTCAAACAAATTTCGCATGGCCCTTCGTTCGAAAATGTCCTTAAGTTGAAAAATGGTGAGAAATTTAAAAAAAAATTAAACGGCTAGACGGACCTCATGGTAAAAAAATGAATTTTTCTAAAGGGCTTTTTCTTAGTGATTAGAAAAGCACCGCCTTCAGGTGTGTAACATATATATATATATATATATATGGGAAGATATATTTATATATAGAATATTATGATATATAATATAATATTCTTAATATATAAGCCATATCCCTATATATATAAGATATATATCATATATAATAATCTATAATAGTATACCTTATATATATATATATATATATATATGAAAAACGTGCCGGGGATGAGCGTTTGGTTAACAGGTTTATTATTTAACATGGATAAAAAACAAGCTTTTTTCTAGTTTTAACCCCCCCCCCCCCCCCCTCCGAGCCATGAGACACCCCCCCTTTGATGCCTGGGGAAACCCCTGACGGGCAGGTTTTTAAGCCCTCTCCAACATTGTCTGTGCCGCTTGCGAAGGTCACATGTGAACTTTTAGTGCGATGTCGAAACGCCAACCGAAGATATGTGGAACCCGTTTTCTAGAGGAAATTGCAACTCTTTCTGTTTAGTTGTGCAGGAGAAAACCCAGTGTTTTAATCTTAGTTGGTGTCGCAAACAGCATTTCGGGACTTCAAATCCGTCTTTGTGGCGGAATTGTGCCCAGGATGGACTTTAAACTCCTGTTTGCCCTTTCGGTGATGCCTGCCCGTGGGCGGTAAGTGTATGTTTCCGCATTAAGAATTCCCAGGACTTCGCCGTAGTCTACTAGCACCTTGTTGCTATATTACGTCGCGTTGTAGGGGATAAAACGGGAAGGAAAGCAGAACGTAGTGAAAAATTCAAGCAAACACTAGCATACCTTCTAAAAACTCAACTTCCCCAATGAAATTGAGAGCTCACTGGTCGGTGACACTAACAAAAAACTGGTTTTCGCGAGGGCTCCAAGGAAAAGGGGTCCGACCTCTAGAAGCAATGACATCCCTTTGTACCATGGCTGGATGGTCCCAAGAGGAAAATCACCACTTGGCTTAGCGTTCCGACAAATCAAGCACGACTATGCGTAACGCGCAACATCATAGCTCATTCCTGGCCGAGTCACTGTCCTACACAGATTGTCAGAAGCGTTCTGCCGGATGAATTACCGGCCATGGCAGAATCGCGTTAGTAGCGGACGAATCACACGCAGTTTGCGGGGACCAACCATCAGGAATGGTGCACCAATGTTTTCGTCAGCCTGGGGGACATAGCGACACAGAAGGCCATTGTCTCCTAGCACCACCGTCTCTTAAAACAATGTCAAATTCCTCGTCGCCTGCGGAAACCGATGCTTGCGGAGTGAGCTCTTCGATAACCTTACGACAAAATCAGTCAACGTGCTGGGACATGCGGAGGTTCTCCTTGCTCACCAAGGTACCCCAGCAGTTCATGGTTTTTTGCACAGCTGCAACCAGCACTCTTTCTTCGGGTTCACCTGTGCCTGCGTACCAACACGTTCACGTGAGAGCGGATCGGCAACTGCTTTTGGGGAACCCGACTTGTACTTGCAGGAATGATTGTACCGCTGGAATGCCAGCGGCTATCTCACCAGTCCCCCACCTGGGATATGAAGATGGTTCAGCCAGGACAGGGCTTGGTGATCCGCCTGGATTGTGAATTCGGCTACGTGTAAAACATGTCAAACTTTCGTAATGCAAAAATGATGGGAAGGCACTCCTTTGCGACCACAGAATAGTTCCGTTCGGCCGAAGTGAGCATGTGGCTGGCTAACACGACAAGCCACAGCCCCTTTTTCACACTACTGAAGCTTGATAGCTCCCAGTTCAAACTCACTACCGTCCTTCTCTAGAACTAGAGGTTTGTAAAGGTCCGTAAGTTGAAAGATGTGTCCTTCGCTGTCTTTGCCGCCACGTCACAAACGTGCCGTGTTGTTCTTTCCCACAGTTCCACTCAGTGTCTCTCCGCAATAGCTGGGTTAAAGGCCGGGAAATGTTTCCGGACTGTGATGCAAACTGCCGAACAAAGGCAAGCGTGCCAAAAACATTAGTGCCTTTCCGCTCTGTGAAAAAGGATGACCTGCAAAGTAGCACGCCCTCTGCGGAGTGCACAAAACAAAACACGTTTGTAATTTACGAGTAACCATACTTCCCAGTAAAATACCTGATTGAAATTTCCAAAAAACCTGCGCTTTATTCTAGCGGACAAGCTCACAGCTGTTTCTTTCCCTCCCTCGTCGGAGGCATCCTACTGGTTGTATAACACGCCAACCCAACCCACTCTACCACTGATGACACCGGACCAGTAGCATTGCGCTGCTTGAAGGCCACGTTGAACCTCACGCCAACACAACGTACATGTCATCGTAAAGGTATGAAACCTATATCTGCGCGTGCCTGCCCCCGTACCTCCATCCTCTCCCAACCCGAGCACACAAAACTGGCAACCGGTCATGAGCGGGTGCTTAGAGGTGAAAAATACTGTCGACCTTTTCGCTCTGAAAGCCCTTTAAGCTTAACGAGTGATATTGGCCCACGTCAGCATTCCAAGCGGGCCAGTTGCTGTTCATGTGGGAGGGATTCGCAGCTACACAACCAGCTGGAACTTGAGGCGGCAATGGCGGCGGCAGCGACTTTCCGTGGTTTTCATTGCCATCAACGCTTGTCTTAGGGCTGTGTTACGAATGGGCCAGCGCCGCAGTACTTCCCCGCATCACTCCTCGGCTGTGCGGCGAAGCCACTCGTGCTCCTTCGAAAACAGGCGCAACCATGTCGGTGGCAAGTTGCGACAAGCCGCGTCAGACGCTTCTGCTCTCAGCCCATCAAAACTTCGGCGGCTGGCGGCGTGGCTCGTCTCAACGCTCTTCAAGGACACAGAGGCCCCGTCGATCGCAACGGAGTCCTCCTCTCTTCCCCTCTCGGACTCAACGGCCCGAGGCTATGAACGGCTTACGACTCTGGAAAGAGTGTTGTGCGTGTCCAACCTGTTGCGTTTGACCGTTATCGCTTTTGGGTATAAATAGAGCTGCCCAAGCGTTGTTAACCATTCCTGTTAGAGCAGCGAATCGATGTTGTCGCTCTGCTCGAGTCCTGTATTGTAACCTCGCCCGTCGGGGCATTGTTCTTGGCTTCGGCTCATCTCTTGCTATGAAGTAAACAGTTACGTTTAGCCTACGGCTTCTGGACTTCTTCACGGCTGCAACAGCGGCTGGCCGCTCGCATCATACACGCTACCACTCGTATGTCGGAGGCCA
>CM023450.1:176487410-176606224 GCA_013339765.2 Haemaphysalis longicornis
TATTCGTTGACAACTGTGAACGCTGATAACAATGAAAAAAACTAAACACAGAACATCAGAATGTTTATAGTCTTTTAAGCTGTAAACCTGTGAAATTATATGCCATCAGCTGAAATCGCAACTTTAATCTCTACATCCACCATGAATTAACCTACGTTTTCAGTTTGCGGAGTTGGTAGACTGTGGTCACTGATTACAGTAGCGTGGTGCCTTCGCTAGTAATCGTTCTGCGCGACTCAGTAATACAAGAATGAGCAAATACTAAAACTGAAGTAATAAGTGTTTTCATGATAAACCGAACAAGCGTAGACTTTTTAACACCGGATCTGTTGTTGCTGGCCGTAATGTATGGGGCGTCATCAGAAAACGCCGGGTCATAGTTCCTCCCACCGTTTACTTCGCACATGATGGTGCTGCTCACGAGGAGCGCCCGGGGGCGCCCAAGCTTCCCGTGGCGCTCGCCAGAAAATATCAAGAAAACAGTTTAAGTGCGCGCGCGCCTCAAGATGCCCAGTTCGCGAAGTCAGTGGCCGCCTGTTCTCGCGCGTGCTAACGCGTTCTATTTGGTGGGATTAATCAAATCCTGCTGATAAACAGTGGAGGCCTACCACTAGTGCATGACTATATAGATGGATATTAAGATGACTACTACTACCACAGTGAAAGGTGACAAAGAAACATGTAACTAACATTTTGAAACCGAATAGAATTTGTAGTAGTGTGTCCTTCAATTCTTGCATAGAAAGAAATCCTAAATCGTCTCTATGGTTCGGGCCTTGCGGGTCTTATTGCAAGCTTCAACAATTTTTTCCATAGGGTAGCAAAAATAACAAAAATATTGACTACCGTCCTTTAAGCATTGCTGAGAACAGTCATTAAAATCATGATAAATCTTGCTTTAATTAAGGCCTGAATACAAGGAGCGAACTTTCACGACGATGTTCGCCCGGCGGAAAATCCGCCGCGGCGCAGCGCCGAGTGCTCGTCAGGCTGCGCTACACGGGGCTAAGACACGGCGTCCGCGGCTGCCTCGCCGCTGGTTCGCTGTCAGTGTGGCTAGATAAGGCAAATGCAGTAAAATGAAGCTCATCAGAAGCAAAAAGCTCATGATACCACTACAGCTTTTTGTAAATTCATGGAACACTCAAAAAATCGTAAAATCACTGTTTAAAAATAGTTTCTAATCTTGTTGTGTTGCCGATATGCATGTGCAGCCGCAGTTGAATGAAAGCAGAGATCTCAATGTGGTCTGGCTACACTGGGGAAAAATTCTCTGCACTTCATTTTTTGCTCTAGTTACGCAGGAAGCTTTTGTCACTACCTCCGCTGAATGGTTACGGCCATTAGGTAGGCATCTGGGCAGTGGGTGTTCGGGTGGCATGAAGTAGCCGAAAGCAGCTTATGTACAGTCGCTTATTCCCAGCTGCACAGGTCGCCGCCACTTCATTGTGTGCACGTCGAGTGTGTGCACCGGCGTGAACGGTGAACATCACGCCCAGCAGACGACGCAGACAAGAGGAGCAGGCGGAAATGGGGGCGAGCGGCGAGACCTCCTGATTGGCTAGTTTCGGTAGGCTGTTTGTTTGCCGCTTCAGGTGCTGTCGACGCTGGGCGAACTTATATGTCCTCGGCAGGTCAGTTGCAGACGACATTTGTTCTTCCGCCGCACGTCGGGTGGACGCTGCCGGGCGTTCGTCGAATTTTCGTCGCATATTCCCTCCATGTATTCAGGCCTTTAGGCGTAACGCGAAGAACGTTGAGCAGCCCAAGGATGAGCAGCCCAGGCACCTGTTCCTGCAAATTACATCAGCATGGCAGCGGTAATCGCTTGCCTAAAGCGGCTTGGCAGTAGCCAGGGCATTAACAAAAATAGGTAGGCAGCTGTATAAGTATTTTAATATACATAAAGAAAGCCGATTGGCAATACAACTAGATATTTTCATAAACAACATAATGGTACCATCAATTTTGCTTCGTAGCGCATGTGTGTACTGAGAAATTTTTCGCTCGCAATATAAAGCTTCAACCATGAAATCGTGGTGAAATGGTATTCTCACCAGTTTGTCACTATTAGTTCGAGCACAAGTAACCAAAAATTTCACAAATACGTCAGCAATGATTTTTCAGGCTCTACAGCTGTGCGTAATATCGGTAACTTGTAGAATGGAGACGAAAATCACGAGCTACAAGGCAGCGGTGTAGTAAGGCTGAGATTCAACGACATCCGACGAAAAAAGTACTCTCACTGTGCACTCCCAAACGCTGGTGTTGAGGATGGCAAGAAACTAGGCAATGACTCGAAATTGACTTTCGCTGTCGTGGCCCGATTTTTACAAAAGCCCTGCGTTATGAAAGGTCGTTTGCTTAAAAGACTAAATTTTTATTGGTTTACGAAGATCTGAAAACTGCACAGACATAGGCGACCAAAGACAAAATTCAAAAGTTACATAGTCGTCTGGTATCTAGGGACCGAGCAACACATTTATGCACCAGGGCCGGCATTTTCTGACACATCCACAGGCTTCTCATATTACAAACGTACTTTAAATACATAACTCAAGTCAAAACACTCACTAGGAGGACGACGTCAGTGAATGACGTTCATTTCTTTACAAGTCTTCATTTTGCTTTAGAGCATTTTCTGTTTTTTATTCTGCGAGAAGTGAAAGGTTTTTGATGAAGTACCAAAGAGCACCATAATTTTTCGGGTTTCCTTTTGTAATATTTATGCTGCTATTAGATCTAAAGCAAGCTGCGCACTGTTGTGGGAAGTTCCATAACAGATTAAAAATGAAACGAATATTTATGGGAAATGAAATTGCTTTGAAAAACGAAGTGGTTAGCCCATACCTAGTCAGAAAACTGGGTCGTAAACACAAACGTAGGCAGAACCCAGCCGTTCGCACTGAAGACGGCGAGCGCATGCGTCAAGCATCATCAACTAGCATCAACACCGCATTAAGAATGATAATACGCCTGTGAGAACCGATACCTCTTCACCCTAGCAAGTGCTCCTGTAAAGATTGTGCTTGCACATTATATTAGAAGGCTAGACAGGGCTAGTGTCACAAAATAGAGCATTTCTTGCCCAACGCGCCGAGCCCGTGCTTCAGGCTAGGCAGGAGCCAGTAATTGGCACCATCCAAATGGAGAAAAAGTGAAAAGCACGCCGAGAGACATTTTATTCCCTCACCCATGAGCATTTATAGTCTTTCACAGCAGCTTCGCTGGATATTCATTTTCGCATGGAGGGATGGCGATCCTGTATTGATAATTCGATTTACTTACTGCAGGTAAAAGCCGGACATTTATTACCACTGAAATTAGGTACGGCAGCACTCACACTGAGAACGAACACAGTTCATGAACGTAACTTCTAGCCCTTCATATTACTTTTGCACCATTCGTGCGTCAGCCATGAAGTACACCTCCAAGTTGAAGCACGCTGCGCACAAAATCTCGCGGGAAAAGTGAGAATGCATCCTGCCCCAGAAGTAAATGGCCAGCTCAATGCTTGCTGTGCCAAAGCACGTATGCTAAAAATACTGTTGACATAAAAGTGCGTGTTGGATACGTTTTGCTCTCTCTTTACTTGAACCAGAATGACCGTGTGGTCAATGTTCTTTACGGCAACCGGCTTGACCACAACCCGGGCAACATTCCCAAAAAACACTGAATATGCGTAGGTGTCGTTGGCACTATTGCCCGCATTCATCGCACGTGAAGACGCGTCCGGCACTATGGGTAACGCGTGGCGGCTAAACGAATGATCTGTCTTTTATTCTATCTTTAGACCATTCTGGGGGCGAAGCACCACACGGACTGAGGCGGTCGGTGTCTCATGTTGTCGTCGTTTGTCGTCGTATTCTCATGTGTGGGCGGTACTAAAACACCGGGACACTTGTTTCCTAACCCTCAGCGCTACAAAACACTGGGGCACTCGTGGTCCACCGCCTATAGGTAGAACGTTTTATCTGTATGGGAAAATTCGCGTACAAACAGAGCGCGCCAGCACACTCTTTATTTGGTCAAGCTTGCTTGCTTGCTTCTATTTCGTTTCGCATTCGCTTTCGCTTTAAAATTTGCAGTTCTACGTTTCTATTTTTACTTTTTTCGTCTTCGTGATTGCGATGTAGCGTATATGAAAGCGCGCCGTGTGCCACAAAAGAAACACAATCCTTCAATACACTAATACACTGCATGCTTCGCACCCCCGTAAGGTTTCACGTTATTGGAGGTGCAAGGTATTTTGTTTCGTGGTTTTCATATTTTCGTCAGCGGCGCTACCGCTTCAATTTACTTCCCCTGGTATTTTGTTTTTTAATGCGGAAATACGTGCCACAAGACCCACGCGGACACTCAAGATGGATGAGATCCTGAAAGCTTTGGCGTTTTGCGAAATCTCGTGTCTCGGGACTATATTTACGTGCTTATGCTGCCTCTTGCGGGTTCATATTTTCTTGAGGCGAAATACTAGGTCCTTAAGAAAATTAATCAGGTGGCCCGGGATAAATAAAATAGTGGTACCCTAATTTTGGGGAAGATAAGATGCATGGTGGTCTCACTGAGCATGTATAAAAAATCCATAACCCATCGATGGAACGGAGCAATAAACCCAAGAAGAATTGGCCACATATGCGCTTTCTTTATTGTATTGTCTACACAAGACAATCGTCATCTGCCTCTCTCGCCACAGAACTGTTTCTTATCTCTCCACTCCCACCCCTCACGTTCCATTTAGCTGATCGTGCGATTAATTTGATCTAGGTTTTTCAATCCAATGCAATGTTGCCGCCTTCGCACTTGTCATGCGTCACTTATGGCTACATCCTGCATTTGCTCTGTATTTTATGTTTCCTGTTTTCCGCGGAACAGCACGAGCGGCAGCGCTGTTCTTTTTGTGCTTTCAGTACTCTCTCACGCACAGGAGCCTTTATGGGCCATTTGCAACGGGTTGGTTTACCGTTAATGTCTCAAAGGCCAGCACAAGGTATATATATATATATATATATATTTATGGCCTGCCCCTCTACTCCCACGCTTTCCTAAGAGTTCGAGGACTCACCGGGAAACAAACGCCAATGTCCTTTCGATTCCGCATGCACACCAATTTCTCTTATCTCCAAACCAGGAAAATCCCCAGAGGTCTCCGCCCTAAATCTATTTGTTCCCTTTGGATTCTCCCACGTGAACTAAAAAACAAATAGCAGGACACAATGAAGTGTGCTGCGCTATCCCACTTAGAAGCTGTCAGTGAACATTGCGACAAACAACTTTGCATTTTAAATGAGCAAATTGACATCATTCCTCTTACTGAACGCAAGAAAATTGATCTTGATACCTTTAGAAACCGCAAAGAACAGTAGCTGTGCAAGAAACAGTTATATTTAAACGAGACTCCACCTGCACCATTGAGCCTCCTATTCAAGCTAAGTCTACCCGCCGCGGTGCCTCAGTGGCTAAGGCGTTGTGCTGCTGAGCACGAGGTCGCGGGTTCGATTCCCGGCCGCGGCGGGCGCTTTTCTGATGGAGGCGAAAGCAAAAACGCCCGTGTGTACGAGATTTAGGCGCACGATAAAGATCCCTAGGTGGCCAAAATTAATCCGGAGCCCTCCACTAGGGCGCGCCTCACCGCCTGCGTTGAGTCGGCGCGTTAAACCCCACAATCAATCAATCAATCAATCTATTGAAGCTAAGTCTGAAAAGAAAGCAAGAAATCACCTGACGCCCCTAGCAGAGACATCAGAATCTGCTACAGTGGAATCTCTCCCTCCCGCTACTAATCAAAATGTACAACCTAGCTCGCACTGTACGAGTAACAGCAACATGACACACATTCCTGAACATAATGTAGTATCCGGCTCCCAGATGACGTGTAACAGCAGCGTTACAGATATTTCCAAAACCTTATGGTTAGCCAAAAAAATTATCCTAGTACGAGGTCTCACTTTCTGCCCTACCAACAACCGCGTGAACGAATGTGAGTTACACAAGGTTTTTACCGACTTTTCTCACTGCATGACACTAAATGAATTTTTTTCTCAAAAGCAAGAGAATAACCACAGCACTCCGTACACCAAGCACTTGTATACTAGATGGCTAGGAGTATCGAGAACTAGATTCGTGTATAAAATCAGTATAAATAAAATATTTACGACTAAAAATCGAATAAACGAAAAACGACACCCCTCAGAAGAAGTCACTCTAAACAGCCTAGCAGCCAGAACGGACGTATTCAATAAACCTGCAGACAAATGGGTAGCGTGGTCATCTTACCAATGGAAAAATATAAACATGAGGACTATAGGCAGTGTAGCAACCATGGCCACTACAAGCCTTTAGATCACGATCTCAGCGATGTATACAGTGAAACGATCCTTCACGATGGTACAGATATGCTGGACAGGGAATTAATTACGACAACGAAACTAAACTCCATGAGACCGACGAACAACGAAGCAGGACGTTTCGACCTGCTCCCCAAAACTCATAACGTCCGCGCAGAGGCATTGTTCTCAGCCAACATTCCGGGCAGACCTATAGTTTCTAATAACACCACCTCTATGGAAGCCGTGTTTGTGTTTCTGAATCCCAATTCGGCACATCCTGACTTCGCTTCCTTTATTTGTTCAGGACACCCTCCACTTCCTCTGCGTAATAGAACCAATAAGCGATGGCCGGCAAGTACTCAATGAAGCCGTTCTGGTCACTCTCGACGTCTCCGCCCTCTATAGGAACATTATCGTCACCGAAGAAATATAGGCTACATCAAAGGCCTTAGCAGAAAACCGGCAGCATGATGCGGAAGAAGTGTACATTACTAAAATTTACTAGCTCTGAAAGATTTTGAGTTTCACTGAACTTACTACCTCCAAGTTTTTGGAACAAGCATGGGCCTTCCGTTCGTACCGACCTACGCCAACATTTCTTTTGGACAATTTGAAGCTTCCCTATTAAGCTCTTTCTCCCACAAACCCAATACTCACCTTTGATGTGTAGATGACATCTTTATAATTTGATAGCCGAGACGCACAACCCTCGAAATATTGATTTCGCATTCTAATTATTCCCATCCGACAATTAAACTCTCATCCCACTACTCGGATAAGAAGGTGAACTTCCTAGACACTACTGCTGTTGTAGACAATGCTAAGCTGCAAACCACGCATCTAAAGGAAACCGACGGACAGGCAACAGTATCTAGGCTACACTAGCCATCACCCACGACACTGCAAACAAGGCATGTTTGTAGGACAGGCTACCAGACTAACAAGAGTGTGCAGTGATAAATGAGACTATATAAAACACCTTACTGAACTAAAGTCCACTGTTGTAAGCAGGAATAACCATGTCATGTCGCTGGATGTGGCTTACGAAAGAGCATCCAAACATTAAAGGGAGGAGGTGCTCAAGCCACAAAGGCGAAACGAAAGCGCCCGGGCACCAGCCCTAATAACACAATTCTGAAACGCGATCCTTAACATAAACAACATCCTGCGGAAACACTACCCCATCTTAGCCAGTAACGACCGACTTAAAATCATTCCTCGAAACCCCTAGAGTGACCTACCGACGAAATAAAAACCTAATAGATATTTTAGTGCATGCCAAAATTGGTGCTTCCCAGCAACCAGTCATAGGCCCCTGCCTCTGTCGTAAATGCGAGACTGGCAAACACCTGTAGACAGACTGCATTGTCAAAAACACTGCCAGCGAATACGTCCACGAGGTTATTTCAAGTTGGAAGTGAAATTCTTCTAACAGTGTGTATATGCTAGAATGTTCATTCAGTCAAAAGCAGTACATCGGAGAAACGAGTCTGCCGAGGTACTTACGCCTGAATGGACAGCGGCCCGACGCTCACAACAGGGCCTCCCTAGTAGTTGCGCACCACTTCAACCTGCCGAATCACCATTTCGATGATCTCAAGCTCAATTCTCTCCAAGGAACACGAAAAACAGAGAATCGTACTTAATCCATAAATTGAATTCCCTTGAGCGAGCTGGAATCAATGCTTTTACAGACAGCTTAGAAACCTTACGGCCTCTCAATCGGAATTAATATTAAGGCTCTTACGAAAAGTGAGCACCTCGCATAAGAACAACCCTACCGGTCCAGCCCCAAAACTGTTACTTTGGTACAGGTGATTTTGCCCTGTCTTCCTCCTCGCCTATTCTCACATAACGAGCATACTCATCTGCTTCGGCTTTCGGCATTTCCCCTTACTATCTACTTCACACACAAACAAAAACAGAAAAAAAGCATTCACCCCACCGCAAAGCCCACTGTGGACCGGACCTGCGGATACCCCTTCGATTCTTGCACAAAGAGCGGCCTCCCCACCCGTAGTTTTTCTTCGGGTTGTACGGCTGTTGTTGTTGGAGGGTTTCCTCTATTACACGAACTGCAGTAACCACGCAGTAGCACCCTCAAAAGGGCCCTCTGGCCCACGACTTCCTGTGTAAATCTTTTTTGAAAGCCCTGGCCGCCATTAGAGCAAGTACATCAGGTTTCAGAGTATCGGTACTTTTTTCTGGCACTGTTGTCTGCCGCCGACAGCGGCCATTGATTGATTCGCGTGACGTGCCATTCGTTTTCCCCGGAAGGTCCATGAGAGCTGACATTTTGGTCTCTCTGTGTTGCCGCGTGCGTGTATTCTTCGATAAATCGTGATTTTGTGAGTGCAGTGTGGCAGTACGACACGTTGAGAGTGTGGTGTAAGCCCCACACAAAGTAGCGATGCCTTGCCGCTCTGTACTAGGCTGCTTCAGCTGGCCGGAAGGTGGGATGCGTCTGCTTTGCTTCCAGACGGAAAAAAAACGACCGGCCTAGCGTAACTTGCAGCAACCAGAAAAGCGTAGGTTTTTGTGTGGCTGTACTGTTACTGTGGTGTGGCTGTATTATGGCTATTGTGTGGCTGTGGCTGTAGAACCACTAAATTAGTTACGGTAGCGTAACCGAGCCTGACCCGGTCGCACCCCCCCCCCCCACTGTCTCGAAATCTTCGAAAAGTGAACACAGTTGTCATGGTTGCCAAGCGGCTTCCGGGCCAATTCCACCGTCTTTTTTGGCAGCAATAGGGCGCTTAAAGCATTCCTACCTAGATTCAGGTACTAAAATGGCTGCCGCCGTGCTTCAGTGTCGTTGCCCTTAAGCGTAGCCATGGAGGAAAGAAAAGGTTAGAAGAGGCCCTGACCTCAGGTTTGTGAAGCCGCACCAACCATGTCGATTAGCTAACTGAGCAAATCACTTTTTCACATTCTTCTCTACTGTTTCCAGTTTTGTTAGTTGTTGGAATAACAGATGGTGCCGCGCAGTCAAGCCCAGTGCGTGGACGGCGAAACCCCAACCACGGTGTATGAAAGCCGTCGATGTAAACAGCCCTCCTCCTCCCCTTGAGTTCGATTCCTCGCTAACCCCCTGCGGCGGAGCGTGGTGAAACTTGTGTAGACGACGGCATCGAGTTACATACGTACGCGCCCTGTCGCCCACTTCACTTTCTCTTCTGTCCTGCAGCCATTTAGACGCTTGTAGGCGCTTTCTTTTCCTACTTTATAATAAACTTATGTAACCTTGTATAACCGAAGTCCGGTGTTCTAACCCACAAGGAACCAGGTTTGATAGCCCCTTCGCAATACCGGCGGCTGGCAAGAGGGAAAGCAGGAGACGGGAGCAGTGTTTGGGTCGGTACAGCAGGGAGGTCGTTGTGCGCTACGTTTCAGCTGCGATGAACTTCACTCCACCTAGATAAATGGCTGAGTCATTTGCAGGACGCCTCAATGTTTCGCGCCGGGTTGCCGGTCGCACCCGGCTAAACTTGCTAAAGCTGCAAACGCGCACCTTCTCGCCGGCAGACTGGTAAGAATGGAAAACCACTGCGCGTAATGGACAAGATATTGCCGAAAGAGAACGACAGATATACTCGCCAATGGCTCCGACGAAGCCAACAGCACGAGCATCGCATTTCGCCTTCCAAGGAACATTATTACGCAAAGAACACGACATAGAAGAAGCGCTTCAAAATCAGGTGTAGCGCGCAGATTGCACATAACGACGTCATCGTCTTGACTGTGCTGTATAGCCAGCGTAGCCAGGAAGCAGCAGTGGAAGCACCATACAAATTGTCCGTGGCGTTTCACAAAATATACACGCCTGCCCGCACGGGGCACCTTGAGTACTCTTGGTGACGGCATTGGCGACACCGCGCATTCTGAGCCCCCAAACTTAAGTTGTAACCTACCATGGCGATGTGTTTAAAAGTAGAGGGTTTGTAACCTGAAACGGTAGCCGTCGGAGCCCAAATAAAACTCCGGCGGATGGGCTCCCTGTCTGTATACTGGGCAGGGAGCTCCGGTACCTCTTCAGCTATCAGGTTAACCAAACGGAAAAAAAACCCCATCTTCTGCTTTTTCCCTACGTGCGCCTACGCGCGCTGCTTCGAATGTTGCCGCTGCGGCTTCATTCGTCGCCAGCCTGGAAACCGGCCAGCCCCTCTTACTGTTCGGAGAGGCGTACGCAAGACGGACCTGTGGCGTGCGCCGGACGGGCTACCACTATGTTTCCACTGGTGAAGCTGGTCATCTGTAGAGGTCGTGCGCATACCGTCGTTCTGGCCGACGATGCTTCCATCCGAATGCACCCTGCCCTCGTGACGGCGAACGAAAGACAACAACACCTGTTCGCGCAGCGCGCTGTCACTTGCCCAGAAACAAGACCGGCAGCGTTTCGTCATTAAAAGTCACCGAGCCCTCATGCCTGCTCTAGATCGCCTGGGCGCCGCTCGCCAAGACTGCATCGGGAAAACTAAAACCAGCGACCTCCGGAGGTGGGGCCGCTGAAACAACAGCCAGTGAAGATCCTCCAACACGTTTACGACGACGTATACAGGAACCGACGCAGCTAGAAAATTACGGGATAGGAGCCACGTGCCACCTCACCGTGAGTATAGAACGAGCCAGCGCAGAAACGATTCAGAAACAGGACAATCCTGCGCCCTCCGCGTAGTGGACGAAACCACTGTGGTACCGCCAGGAAGTCGTGTAATGGTCCTCGATAAAGGGGACGTGGTTGAAAGTTGCGAACGGGTAGTAGAAAGCGACACAAATTTGCTCTTACAACGCAAAATTTGTGTTAGTAGGAGCCTAATCCACCTGCATAACGGCTGTGCGGATGTCGTTCTCACACCTTTCCGGAACGAGCTTCAACACGTCGCAAAAGGCACCGCCATCGCCTTTCTGCCTGATTTCGTTCAGGCGGCAGATGTTTGCACTGATGGAACTGGTTTAAATGAAGCATCGGTTCAGAAAGACATTATCCCGTCAATCCGCATCAGCGCAGACCTGTCGTCAGACTAACAGCAGCTAACTGTCCTCAACGAGGATTTCCGCAAATGTTTTTCCCCTGCATCAAAAGTTTGACAAACACCTGTGGCCAAACATCAAATTATCGTCGATGAAACGATCAAGCCAGCTTACCAAAACACCTACCGCGCGTCCTATAAGGAAAGGGAAGCCACCCAGAACCGAGTAACAGAAATGTTACTGGACGACGTAATTGAAACGTCGACAAGTCCGTGAGCATCCCCTGTTATGCTGGTCGAAAGAAAGACAAAACCTTACAATTTTGCTTCGATTACAGAAAGCTGAATCGTTTAAGAAAAGTTGATATATGCCCTCCTCAACGATTAGACGACGCCTTAGACCGGCTGCTTAATGCAAAGTACTTCAAATCTTTAGATCTCAAAATTGGGTACTGGCAGACTGAGGTCGATGAGCGAGACCTAGAGAAGACCGCGTTGTCACACCCGATGGGATTTAGGAGTTTTAAGTACTTCCGTTCGGTCTCTGCTGGGCATCCGTGACGTTCCACCGAATGATGGACACTATATTGGCCGATTTAAAATGGCAGTCGTGTCTGGTTTACCTGGACAATGTAGTCATGTTTCCTGCCAACTTTGATGACCAGCGACACAGGCTTCGACTGTTTGTCGACAATATAAAGTCGGCTATTTTGACAATAAAACCAGAAAAGTGGAACTCGGGCTACATACAGCTGTGGTTACTAGGACATGTCACCAGTTGACAAGGTGTCGCACCAGACCCTGCGAAGACGGCAGCTGTGGTAGTCTTCCCACGACCAGGCGATTAGGCGCTTCCTGTTAGGCACTTCCCAGGCCTCGGCGCTTGTTACAGAGGCTTTGTCGATAATGTTTTCTGACCTGGCAGAACCATTGACTCTGCTGAGAAAAGACGACTTACTTTTCACTGGCAAGAAGAACAAGAAGTGGCCTTCAATCACCTGCGGCACCGGCTACAAAAAGCGCCAGTAGTGGCTCATTTTGACAAGCCGGGGGATCTAGATATCCACACCGATGCTAGTAACGTCGATCATGGTGCAGTCCTCGTTCCCTTGTAGGAAGTTGCCGAGCGAGTTCTAGCCTATGCTAGCCGTGCTTTATCAAAAGCGGAGACGAACTACTCCACCACTGAGAAAGAGTGTCTTGCCGTCGTCTGGGCATCAATAAGTTCCGGCCATACCTTTATGGCAGGCCATTTAAAGTTATCAGTGACCACCATTCGTTGTGCTGGCAGAGAAACTTGAAAGACCCATCTGGACACCTCGCCAGATGGAGCCTCTGGTTGCAAGAGTATGACATGATGCTTGTTTAGAAGTCCGGTTGGAACCATGGCGTTGCTGATTGCTTGTCACAGGCTCGTGTCGAATCGGAAAGAGCAGACACCGAAGAAGACTTCCCCTTTCTTGGAGTGTTTAGTCCTGCTGAATTGGCCGAACTACAGCGAGAAGACCCGGAATGGCTTCTTTTCGTCCAGCATTTTTAATGCCTCAATGTTCGAATTCCGCAGGCCTTTGGCCGAAACATCTCGTCCTTTAGCCCCCGGAATGGAGTGTTGTACAAGCGGAATTTCGGAAATTGCCTGGATGCGTTCCTACTCGTTGTGTCAACAGCGATGCGCCGGGAAATTTTATACGCCTCCCAAGACGAAACCTCGGCACGACACCTGGGCGTCAGCCGTACGCTGGGGCGGAATCGCCAGAAATACTATTGGGCTAAGCTATTGTGAAAAGTTCAGCACAACGTCAAGAGCTGTCGCGAGCGAGCGAGTGCCAGAGGAGGAAGATTCCACCTAGCGTCACTAAATAAAGGCTTTTAGAGTATCGGCACTTTTTTCTCTCATTGTTATGGGCCACCAGGATTTCCATGGGTCGGTCGGAACCACGTGATGTTTGTTTACATATGGGCGCAGCCGTTTTGTTTTTGGGCACCTCTCCTGTCTCTCTCTCGGCTGCGCGGGCGCTAGAGCGGCTGGTCGCACTTTTCCCGTCACAACCGGCGGCGGTTTCGTTCGGAGAGATGGCAACACTGCAAGCCAGAAACAAAATGGCCTTCAGACGCCTCCGGGGTGCGCGAAGTGGCGGTACTCTTAAGCGTAGCTTATTTAGTGACGCTAGTTCCACGTTTGAAATCGGTAGGGCTTATTAAGCCCGTACAATCCACGAGGGCTTCTTTTCAGCAAGTAGGCATGAATTTCCTGGGCCCGTTTCCTACCTCCACGAAAGGGAACAGATGGATCGTGGTAGTGACGGACTACCTGACGCGGTACGCAGAGCCAGCATCTGTCCCAAGAGCAACTGCAGCAGATGTGGCTCATTTCTTCGTCCACAACGTAGTTCTACGGCATGGAGCTCCCAGATTGTCATAACAGACAGGCGCATTGCTTTCACGGCTGACCTTGTGCAGTCCGTCATGGTACTAATCACACCTCTCATAGGCGAGCAACTGCTTACCATCTGCAGACCAATGGCTTGAGTGAGTGACTTAACAGGACCCTCACCGACATGCTTTAAATGTATGTCGACGTAGAGCATAAAATGTGAGCCAAACGCATTATTGGCGTACAACACGGCAGTTCAGGACACCACAGCACTGACTCCATTTTATCGTCACACTGCCACTACCACTCATGATTGCATGCGACCGCTTTTATGAGAATGAAAACAGTGACGTCGACTATTTTGTGCGAAGATCCGAGAAAGCACGGAAGCTGGCACAAAAGCGAATTCGACGTCACGAGAGTTCCGATGCTGCTCGTTACAAGCACAGGCGGGCCGCGTTCTACGAACTCGGGGACGCGGTTTGGGTTTGGACACCAGTTCGACAGCGTGGACGTTCGGAGGAACTGCTCCGTCGCTATTTCCGGACTTATAGAGCTGTTCGCTGCATTAGCGACGTCAAGTAGTAGGTGGCACGTAATGGAAGGACGCCTTGCTCAAACGCGCCTGGCCAATGCCAGAGATAGTGCACGTGGTTCGAACGAAGCCGTACTACGACAGAGACCAGCCTTGTTTGTCTACACGACGCGAATCCGGACCACGCTTATGGACAGAACGTTTTCTCTGCCGAATTCTTGTTACGGTTGCCTGTTATCTCGCTCCGGGGCGGTTATCTATTACTTCCTGGTGATCCGCTCTTCTAGCATGGAGACTATGATCCTTCCGAAGACTCGGCAGTGCCACACACCAGTCATTCGGCCGCAACGCAGTGGGGTGGTGCCGTCAATTTTTCTTTCGCGCCACAGCGGGTGTGTGTACGCACACCCCGGCTTGGCGAAGAAGAGGACATTGTCTCTCTGCGGCTTTTCTCAGCTGTGACAGCGTCGCTATTACACGTAGAAGAACGTCAACGTCGCCATTGGGGCTGCTTCCCAGTGCCCAGAGTCTCTTTTCTCTTTTTCATGGCTACTCGCTCTACACCTTGCATTGTCACTGTTGTATAGTTACGAAATGTTGCTAGCTTTTCCTCTGCTTCCCTTTCCCTAAGGGTTCTTCTTTCTTGACGAGGGTGAGAAGAAAAGGAGTCCCGCGTATGCAACTGGTATATAGAAGTTTTGTATTCATTCTACCAGAACCCCTGATTCAGGAAGTTCCACTTCCGAAATTTTTTGGCAATAAATAATGTCACAAAAGGGACAACACGCTGTCCTCTGCCTACTAAGCTCTCTCTCTCCCTCTCTCTCTCTCTCTCTCTCTCTCTTCTCTTTTCTCTCTATCTATATATATATATATATATATATATATTGTAGAAGAGAGACGTACGGGACGAGGGATTCGTAAGGACACATATCAAAGTTGCAGTCCTTATTGCCAGTGCTGTTTGGCGCTTTAACAGTGTTTTATAGTGCCGAATGAGGTATGATTGCCTTTTTTTTATGCAGGAATAAATAATTGAAAACTCAAGTCGAGAAAAAATGCGCCGTTTTTCGCATTTTTTCTAGACTTGAATTTTCAATTATTTATTCCTGCATAAAAAAAGGCAATCATACCTCATTCGGCACTAAAAACACTGTTTTAAACGCCAAACAGCACTGGCAATAAGGACTGCAACAACACCAGCCTATTTACGCCCACTACAGGGCAAAGGCCTCTCCCATTAAAATCCTAGTATCCCGATTGATGATTGATTGATTGTCGGATTTAACGCCCGGGCGCAACGCAGGCGAAGAGGCGCGCCATAGTGGAGGGCTCTGTATTAATTTTCACCACCTGGGGATCTTAAACTTGCGACGAAATTTCGTACACATGGCCGTTTTTGCTTTTCGCCTCCATAAGAAAAGGGGCCCTCAGGGCCACCAATGGAACCCGTGACCTCGCGCTCAGCAGCGCAACGCCTCAGCCATCGAGCCACCGTGGAGTGTTCCAATTATAGCGGACCTGTGATAACTGCGACCTATTTAAGCCCGCAATCTTCTTGATGACACCTGCCACTATTACTCTATTCCGTCCCCCACAACACATGATTCTTTAAATATCCACCATTGTTACCTTTAATAACCAACGGATATCTTGCCTTCGCAATACATGTCCTGCCCACGTTCACATCTTAATTTCTACTAATATGTCCTCGACACGCCTTTGTTCCCTGTCCCACTCTGCTCTGTTCTTGTCCCTTAATGTTACACCTATCATCTTCCGTGCCACTGCTTGCGCACACGTCCTCAATTTAAGTTGAACCCTCTTAGTGAGCCTCCATGTTTCGGCCACGTAGGTGAGTACCGGTAAGATACAGCTGTCATTCACTTTCGTCTTCAGGGAGAATTGTAGGCCGTAATTTATTATCTCAGAATCCCTCCCAAAAAATTTATATCATTTCTAGTTATCTCTGCCTCATCGTTGGGATCCGGAGTCACAACTTGCCCCTAGTAGATATATTCGCTTACCACTGTCACCACCTAACTCATATCGCTTTGCTGTTCTAAGGTTATTATCGTTACTTTAGTTTTCTGCATATAAGGTTTCAGGTCCACGTTCTACTCTGGCTGTCCAGTGCCATAAGCATGCTTTAAAATTCGTCCCCCGAATTACATAGCGAGGCAATGTTATCAGCGAATGGGATGTTACTGTGCTATTCTCCCTGAACGCTTACTCCCACCGGTTTAAAATCGTATGTTCTAAATACACCTTGTAAACATGCTGGAAATAACAATGGAGAGATTGTGTCTCCTTATCTGACACCCTCCCTTACAGGTATTTACTACTCTCCTTATGGATGATGATGCTGGCTGTGGACTCCTTGTAAATATCCTCTCCAGTAATATTATGTATTGCTAGTCTACACCATGGTTCTGTAAGGCCTGATTGGCTGCTGTGGCTTCTTCCGATTCAAATTCTTTCTCATAATTTATGAAATCTATATATAGTGGTTCAGTATACTCCGCGCACGTTTCCATATTCTGATTGATCGTGTGCATATGGCCCGTTTTTGAATATCCTTTAAGAACACTCCCGTTCTTTACGTTGATAAAAATTCAAGGTGGCAGAAATTCTGTTAGCGGTTCCCTTTTAGTACTTTTGCAAACGACTGACAGTAAGGTTATGGGCCTGTAATTTTTCAATTCCTTCATGTCCCTTTCGTATGGAATAGGTTTATGTTCCCGTTCTTCCAAAAACCCCAAAACACTCGGGGGTCATTAGGCATTGCGTGTACTGGTTTGCGAGTTTTACAACTACAATTTGCCCGCTATCCTTCAAGAGGTCTGCTGTTATCTCATCTTCACCAGGTGATTTGCCCCCTTTCGATTCTCTCAAAGCCTTCCTTACTTCTGTCATTATGGGTTGAATATCTATCTCCTCTGAACTGCTCTCTCATTCGGCGTTATGCTGGATGTCCAAGCTACTGTAAAGTTCTCTATAAAAATCCTCGGCTACAAGGATTATTTTATATTTCTTTGCGAGAAAAGATGTGCACGTAAAAAAACGAGAGTGGCAAATAAATATAATATTCCGTGTGTAACCACCAGGCAAGCATCGAACGCAGCTTCCGTGACCACTACGAGAAGTTGTTTGCTCGTCAGGCTATTGATGCAATGCAGCTGCAAAATGAGTTTGCGTTTAATCCCATGACAGAGCGAAGAAAAGCATCAAGCCTTAAGTCGTACCCAGTGTGCCCGTTGCTTTTTACAGCAAAGCAGTATATGTCTAACCCCCACAGTTTTCATTCCCGTGTAACCGATTCACTCGGCGCCGCTACGGGGCTCCTCCTTACCACCGCTGACACCTCTTTCACAACTACTTTCCCCTTCGTCTCCAACGATGCCCCTATGGCAAGTTGCGCAGTCAGCAGCTACACCGGTAGTGGGGTTATCAGATCATTGCGAAAAATAAAAAGAAGCCCGGATCGCCATAAAAATGCACTGACACTTATTACACTCGCTAATATGAAATGTGAGCGCAGCGCGAACTGCGTACTTCTCGGACACGGCGCATTTCTGCTGCGTCTCAGGAAGCGGTCGCGGAAACAGCGAGTGCACGGCGGTGGGCTACTCTGCCCTTGTCCCGCCGCGCCGGGGCAAGGTTGCAAATCATGTTTGAACCTCCCGCGAAATTGTCACGTGGTTGGTATTAGACCGAGCAAGGGAGCAGCGAGCATGTGGTTGCATATCGTGTTTGAACTTTCCGGGCAAACGTGATGTGGATTGGATAGCGGAGAATGGAACAGCGTCCTGGGAATGTGTAAGGGGGAGAGCTCTCCTTGGTGGCGACGTATTAGACATGAGTGAAGGAACGGCGGTGAAAGAGATGATGCTGTAGGCGCACCTGTCATACTCCACTTCACTTTTCGCTAGGCGCTCCTCTTCCTTTTCTTTGTTTCGTTGCTCCTCCGTTCGCTCAATCGGTTACGCGAGCATAAGGAGACGTCGATGGCTGCCAAATGGCTGCCCCTAAAATGACCGAAATCCGCCGTCACCGTTTCCGATTAAATTCCACTTACCAAGTAGCTGCGAGTCTCTCCCTGTAGAAGAGAAACGTCCGCAGTTCGAACGCCGGCTTTAGCCCACAGTTTTTTTTATGCTTGGAATGCCTTCCAAGCGATATTTGCGATGGTGCCTTTCCCGAATAAGTATGCGCAATCACCGGTTGCGGGTTTGTGCGGTGCACGGTTTCCTGGTAGAAAGGGGGGCGTAGACGCCCAGCCAGGCTTCATGCCGCTACCGATGACATGCTTGTGTTGCTCGTGGGACATTTATATGTCGAAATTGCATGGGTCAAGGCGCTTAGTCGGCTGTCCTCCTTAAAGGGAAGGTGAAGCGGTTTTAGAATTAAAAGAAAAGTTGACTAGCAGCAAGTACACATAGAATAGTTCATGTGTACGAAATATTTTCGCAATACATGCAATAGAAGCGGCGCAATGAGCAAACAAAAGTGGCCCGATGCCCCGCCCCCATCTCGCCGCGCGATGCCGGAAGACCGAAGAGCGCGGGCGAAAACCGGCTGAAAAACGTCATACCTGGACTTCCGGCCGGATCGGCCGCCTCGGCCATGCTTTTTTCGCCGTGTTTCCTTGTGAATGATACTTGTTGTTGTGGTTGATAGCACTCATTTGTACAATTTTCGTGTTCAAAAAGTATGCACGAACGCCAAACGAGGCATACGTTATCATGCCGTATTCCTAAGCAGAATAATGCCACGCCGGGATGCTTGATAACATACGGAAGCGACAGCCGAGGTGGCTGTGCTTGATGACAGAGAATATACTACACTACGTTAAATACTTTGTAAACCGCCCCAATGCGGTTTTTGTTTTTTTTTTGATGCGACGGACGTGAATGTTCACATTAGATTCTAGATTTAGGAAAGATGGGGAATACTGCTGTACTTTGGCCGGGGATGTTTTGTTCCATTCCAGAAACCAAGTCACATTTGTTCAGGAAATAATTCTTTCGTTAAACGCGTCGGTTTTCTTTCCCTATGGGCTCAGGACAGTGTTCAAAAAAACAATTTTTGGCGAAACTAAAACAAGGGGCCAATCCTGATAGAAGTTCTCTCCCGGCTAAGAGGTAAACAGTATTCCTACAAATTAAAGAACCAAGACAACCAGATTACTTATTTTGCAAGTATACATGTCAGGATAAGGTGATGTTTGTCTGGAATTAAAAAAAAAAACACCACTCCGAACCACCACCGTGCCATAATTTGTGTTGACTGCGGGGGCCTAATTCTTTGCCCAAGATTCCGTGTGGCTGCATATTATAACCTGGCAAGCACTTGTTGTCACTGAACCTCAAGTGTGCTCCAGTGATAGTCGGTGATATATATAAGGATGATACGAAAAAAATTAGGAGCGAAGAGTAAATATACGGCCTCTGTCCGACTAGCTCGGTAAATGCTTAAACCTAGAAATGCTGAAACAGGCCAACGATTCATTATCACAAACGTTTGGTGATTGTTACCTAAAGTAACGTAACTACAACGTAACTGCCTTGTCCGACTGGTCTGTTAATTATAACGAGGTGGCCGTAATATTGTAGCAGAATGCGCAACGCACAAGCGAAAATCAAGCCCTACTACAGCCAATAAAGCTGAGCAGGCAATATTATGCTGCAGTGTTTTCAGAATAAATGCATGTGAAGCAGTAAGACGCCACTCATCGAAGTGCAGCTAGCAATCGCGGAGGCGCCGTAGCGCTGCTGCCGAAATTGCGCGCGCGTGTGGGTCTGTGTTCGGGGATGAGTAACGGGGCTGGGGTGGGCGACAACGAACAAAGGAAATGCGGAAGCAGAGTCTGCTTGTTGGTTTATGCGTGTACCGGCAAGATGTGTCTCGCATATACGTTTACAGCGCATGAACGCTATTTTTTCGCGCAGTGCACGTACGTGCTTTTCGCTGGTAGATTGTTTATAAAACGCCAATTAATCTTCGGCATAAATGGTTTTGTGTATAATAAGAAACAGTTAAGGCAGTACCTGATATTAACATAAAGTATAAAATCCCCCTATGCTGGTTGCCTGATTCAAAAATATTTTGATGTAACCCACTAGACGACGTCACAGTCACTGGTTTGGGGTTCTCTGTCGTGTAAAGTAAATTTAAGCTCCAAGATAATTGAACCAACAGCACGGGAAATTATAAAACAAACTTCCAGTCATGTGCGAAAATTAAACTGCAAGCTAAATTGCCGCAAAGGCAACCGTGCGATCGTTCGCAATGCTTCCGACAACCCGCGCGGCCGAAGGGTGTCCTCCTTTGACGTCATGACGGGCGCAACCAATCAGGGGCGTCGAAAGACGAAAAGCGCGCCTCTTTCAAACGGGGCCGCGCTTTTTGCAAGATAAATGCCACTTGGACTCATGTACGATACATTTCAATGTGATATTCGGAATCAGCGCGCAAGAAACTATATAACTGTTAATCTAACTCAATTTTTTTGGAAAGCGCTTCAGCTTCCCTTTAATAGAGTAGTTCGGGTGGGGTTAATGTGTTAACCAGACATCTTACAAAAACGCTAAAATGCATACGAGGGGAAGGAAAACGTACAACCACATGTTTGTACGCGAGAATAGAGCTCAAGGTGCTTGAGGTTTTAATGGGTTATGAGACGGATGCATGCCGTCAATTTGGAGGAAGAAGAGCAAGAATACAAGAGCGAATGGGTGCAAAAACAACGAAAGGCTTCTGGCCCAGCCGCCTCCAGTTCAGATCGTCGAGTAGCGGCGAGTCCCTCCCGGATAAACAGCAACTTGCCCGCTTGGAACGCCGGCGTAAGCCTATACGCCTCGAGCGCTGCCTGTAGGGGCGCCACTGAAATCCCCCTAGCGGCCCGTTTCGAAAGTACTCGCTGGATTTGCCGGCCCGCTCACCACTGTCGCCGTTGCTTTTGAGGCACGTTCGCCACTGATATTTTCCGTTTATATGCGTTGGAAATACATATTTATGTGGAGCAGTCACTCTGTTCGAAAACGTGGTGTATTTGCGAGAGTGTAAATGCTTCTGACGCGACCTTACGTTGGTACATTCGGTCCGCATAAGCGCCAGGTGTGCGTTACAAGCTGGCGTCACAAAACCGGCATATATGCATGGATCTGATTGTAATTACACTGCCCTGAAATTTACTTACAGTAACTCCGTAGGCAGCGTTCATTCAGATGCTCATTCTACGGCTTTACACTGCGATGTAAATCGGTTTCGTGTGATTTTATAACTTATCGGAGCACTCATAACTGGCAGCCCGCCATGACGCTTCATATCTCGGATATTGATCACTACCCTGAGCAAGCCAATGTGGCATAGATATCACGGTCATTCCACGCCATAAGTAATATTAATATCGCAAAATTACATGTGGGAGTCAGCAACAACAATTTACGGCTGGGTCGTCTTGTCGCGAGGCGAGCTTTTCCAATCTATCATCGGTTACGTAATCCTCCGCTTATATCCGCGGCCGTGACTATACGCTTTTTCAAACCATCATCATATGAAACAGGGAGCCTGCCGAATGTAGCACAAAAGTGAAATCAGGGGACCCCACTCAGTCCAATGACACCTTTTATCGCTTGTGAACTTCCACACTGTACTTCAAAAAATGCGTCCGCCGAGTTATCCGCTGTTCGTGAAAGTCAAAAAACAAAATAAAGGTGAACGCGCAGCTTGTGTGTGATTTTCTAAAACGGTCTTTCCTTGATTTCGCTCCACATTTGTACACAACGATAGTTCAGCGCCCCTGCTTCTCCTCCCCCTGTCTTGGAACACATCAGTACATTCCGCACCTAGTTGGTCTAGTGAGTGCAACCTTATAAAGTAATACGAACGCCTCTAGGATTTGCGAAGCTGCACTGTTTTTTTTTTCATTCTCGCACGAGGTATTACATTGCTTCCGGACTTGGCAGACCATTTATTTTTCCTTGGTTTCATTAACTCCCCTTGGTCCGTTCTAGCAGGCGGAAGTGGGCACATATTTAGCCACCCATAGACTGGGAATATACTTAGCATGTTCGCGTGGCCTCTGTTTTTATAAAACGCACGAGTTATTTCCAGGTATATTAGGTAATCACCTCCCCGAACGATATTTTTGGACGACGTATGCATTACAAAAAAGGCCGAATTCGTTGTCCGCACTGCAAAACGAAACCTACCTCTCACTGTGTCAATATCAGGTCTAAACGAGGCGTCAACAGAATTCACTTGCGGCTGAGATATTCGGAGGTGACAGTGGTGATATGCCGCTGCCGTCACCGACGCCCGTAAGAGCGGCGACAAAGAGCGCAGTACCCCCGGCGTCCCCGGTTAGCTCTTGACGGCGTTGGAGCACTCTAACAACTGTAATCAGGACACAGCTGTTTTTTAAAGTGCCCTAAACGTACTATTTGCGTAGAGACATCAGAACAGCATGATGTTTAGGGCGCGGAAAGGCAAAAAGAAGTGAAAGAGAACCAAAACACTGCATGGACCGCTATCAGCTGCCCTGCGCACATCCCGTAAGCGCCGCGGAGAAGCGGCAGCAGGCGGCGCAGCGATCGCGAAGCTCGACGCGTATATTCTTTCTTCGGAGAGCTTTCAGGGGATATTTTCGACCGCGTCGGTCACTTCTAGGCACGCGCACATGACCGGTTGCCGGTTTACGCGTGCGGACGTTTGTAGTGGAGAATAGTGGAATGGTCAGGAGAAGGTGCTTGCACGAGCAACCATAGGTTTCATGTCCGTACTTATGGATGGCATGTCCGTTGTGCTGGAGCGACGTATAAACGCGGACGTTAATGACCAATTGGACCTGTCCGGACTCCTTAGTGGTAGGTCAGATTGAGTTTGTGTGTTAGGCTATGTTCAGACTACTTACGCAAAAGCCGTATCCTGATCTATGGACAACAAAATGGCATGTCACGCAGTTCGGTTGGCTGAGACGTGAAATGGCATCATTCTTTTAAGTTATAGTGACCGTTTCGCGAACAGTTTTAAACAGGCCTTAAACAAACTGTAGGATACTTACGACGCGGAAAGGACACAGGCAGTTCCATCAATATCTGCAAGAACAAAGCTTGGATACCTCAAAGGTACATTCAGCTAATTGGCTAGGAAGTATGCTCTATCGCTAATTACGATAAACATGTTTTGTTTCGTGCAACTCTGTGAACTGCGCCCAGCTTTCCAGGTCATCCTTCTTGACAGAGTGGAAGGGCACTAATTTTGATTGTGCATTGAAACCCTTTGTTTAGGTGTCGTAAGAATTCAGAAAATCAACAGTTCTCAGCTAGAGACCTCTCAAGTGTGTCTGTTAGCTTATGCTTAGATTGGGCGTTTATTCTTTTTAGACTGTCTGTTCTCGTGCAGCACGAGGATAGGGCGTTTGGTTAAAGATGTCTTGTCGGTCTTGTGTTTACGGGGGAAGGAAAAAAGGGCAATTTGAGATTTTATAAAAAGATAGAAAATCAAGGCGCGACTTCTTTCTTCGATCCTGAAGGGATGAAATATTACTATCTAGAAATAGGTCTGATGGGGAGTCCTAATAAACCCGAACGGCCTTCCGCTGAATTCTTTCGTTTCTTAATGTTTTATTTAGTATGGGGGTGCCACACGATACTCGCATATTCAAACTTCGGCCCGGTAAAAGAAAAATAACTAAGCAGCTTAACCTTTGGAAGGGTATTTCGTAGCCGCCATATCTGAAAAAGCACATTTTCTTGAAGGCAGACGAGCAAATATTAACTATGGGGAAGTTTCATGATATTTTGTGTTAAGAAAGTTCCATGACAAGTTCTAAGGTAAGTTCTGTGATAACTTACTGCAATGCATTTAAAGCATTGAAGTAAACATCCACAAATAGTTTTTCAAATATAGTGCCAGTGGAGTCAACAGGCAAAAATGTTAGGTGCTTCCGGCACGGGGAGAAGGAAATGTGTGGAACACGAAGTACGATGCTGCGAGGGATGCCGTAGTGGAAGATGAGATAAGTTGAGAATATACAGGAAAATCTTCGCCGCCAGGGATGCCCTAATAGGCTTGCTGAACGCTTTTTCCCGAAAAGCCCATACTGGTGTACCACACGGCTGGATATTACGGCCAATGGTATTTGTTTAAACATACGAATACTGTTTGAACTATCCCCTCACACACGCTATTGTTTTTAATGGCGGCGGTGCACGCGTTTTTGTTTGTCTGTTGATTTGCAATTGCTAGCACCTTCTGCGCACTCATAAAAATATCTTTTCCTCCGAGTTGATGCAAATATACTACAGCCTAATGTTAAGCAGAAAAATATTCACGAAGGTTGCAAAAGGTCGCATTGCTTGAGGTTTGAAGTCGTTTATGTAAAGGTTTCATCGTCGCTTTCGCTGTGGTAGTAGTCCTCATCTTTACATAGTTCTATATCGTCGCCTTACTCATGCATGAAAGGCGGGCGCGAGCCGTTTCGTCTACAGGTTTTCACATGTCTCCCAAAAGTGGAACGCGTAACCACGCACTAGAACCGGTCGCAACCGGCTTGCCTAAGTGAGCGTCGGTAGTACCAGGTGTCTTGTGCTCCCCCCCCCCCCCCCCCCCCTGGGGCGGGGAAGCACGTGAACTATTTATTGGAATTTTTGTGAACTCCACGGGCAAGTCTTGACCACCGCTTGTTATAAGGTCAATGCGTAGGGCGAAAGACTTTCTTGTATGGTCATTTTTACCTGGGATTGAAAATGCTAGTAATTGGGCCCAAAACATATCGCTATAAGGCCACAAGCAAAAAGGTATGAGTGATCGTCACACTAGATAGACCGCAATATCGCAAGGACGTGCTCCCTGTACCGCATCACCACGACACTAAACGCCATGCCGTAGAAAGCAATTTTAACTGAAGCTTATTCCCTGTTCTTTACACTAAGCTTCGTAGTGTAATTCAAAAATTCGAATACCTTCCGACTAAATCCAGACATCAGAATGAGACATACCCATACTTACAGAAATCTGGCTATCATTACTATAGATGACTGCAAATTCCTGTACCGGGCAGACTTGCTTATCTATCAACGTGAGCGGATACTACAACGAGGAGTAGTGTTATGATAGGAATTAAAGCTTGCCTCCGACACAGTAAAATCAAACTTGACACCCCTCCAGAGATACCCTGGCTGTCATGCGAATGCTCGCGAGGTGTTATCACCTTAGCTGTGTATTACCGACCACCAAAGGTAGACTTGGACGTTTTTAGGCATTTCACAATATTCTGAACAATCTGCACAAAAAGTACACCAAGCATATTTTGAACAATTTGGGTATTTTAATTTGCCATATATATATTGTACTAAGGATTGCCAAACAAGTTTTAGCTAATAAAGCGAATTAGTAATTGCATTGAGAATTAGCTGTTTATGCAAATAATCACAAATGCTACAAAAGAAACTAAACAAAGAGCTATTATATTATATCTCATCCTCATGTCAGACCCCAGTAGCCTTTATTCTCTTCACAACATAAAAAAATAAGGTTACCGAAATGTAATTCTAAACTCGTTTTCCGCAATGTCGAAATTGAAAACGCCAGCCCGAAACGAATTAAATTGTATGACCGCAGGGAACGGCCAGGCATTCAACACTGAAGTTTAAACATTTTCCACCATATACAAAGACGAATTGAATAGCCGTTCTCTGGAAACACATTGCAAAATGTTTTGTGACAAACTAAGTGAATGAGCAAGCAAATTCTTGGTGCCATTTACGACAAAAATTAATACAAATGCCCCCTGGTTTGGCGCAGCTATAAAAGGCAAATAAGCAAAACAAGAAGTCTCTTTACAAAAGCAAACAAAGAAAATAGAGCGGACACTTGACAAGCTTATGATAGTACTGATAAAAATGAATAAGGCTACTTACAAAGCTAGAATGGCGTTTACCGAAGAACATTACCAACAAGCCCAAAATGAAGCTGAAGCAGTTCTGGAAAACCTCAAATCCATCCACTGTCCAGCAGGTTGCCTTATCTGACAGCTCTGGCGAACAATGCACCGGTAGGGAACTGTAAACCTATTAATTGGCGCTTACTGCATAGTAACAAAAATACCGAACAGCTTGTTTAGAACTACTCACGGAGCTGAATGTGAACTCATGTCACCAGTAAGAATACCTGTGAATAGAATATTATGCATTATCAATGATGTGAAACTTTCATCAGCTGCTAGTAAAGACATCACCAGAAAAATAATGAAGAACACAAGAGAACTAAGAAGCGCTATTCTAACTTTGCTGCTTATGCAATTCTTTTTTCATTCATTCATTCATTTATTCATACTGCAGGCCAAGATGCTGGCCCATGCAGGGACGGCAGTACAGAGCAAGAATTCGAAAAACGCACGAACAGGATGCTACCTATAACATGTCACAAAAACTTACAAATACTTGACTTAGCACAACCGTGACATAAGAACAATACAATAAATCGCAGTGGGGCAAAACTTCTTGCCCCCAAAACACAGCACTAATATAACAAAACTGCAGGTAAATTTTCTTATAACGTACAAGTGGTAACAAGCGTAGGTTTGTATTATTCTAATTCATGAGGCAAGTAGTTTTCCAGTTCTTGTAAGAAGTTTCTTGAATGTAAAACCTCAAAGGGGAGGGAATTCCATTCGTTAATGGTACGCACAAAAACTATTCATGTGACAATTTGTATTAGAAAATATTGGCGTAATAAAGAGGTTATGTCTGTGTCTTGTTTTTTGGGCTTGAAGAAAAGTTATGTAACCAGGTAGTTTAAGTTCGATTTTCCAGCTTATGATGCTATGCAAAAACTGGAGATGACTAACTGATTTATAAATCAGAAAATTTCCCGCAGTTTTCAAAAGCGGCCGTAAAGCATACCCACTCAATCATACTCGTGTATCATTCACGACCGTGTCATCGAAAATAGGGGAAGATATCATATTCGGGAACATCACCTACTACATTGAACGAAACCATTACTTGCACCATTCGCAACAACGATTTTAAAAAGTTTTATACAGTGAAACTGAACTTGCACCGTTTATATACCATATTCACGTCAACCTCGACAACAATACACAAACAGATGCCGCATTCCTAGATTTCGAGAAAGCACGTCATAAAGTTTACATCAGCTCCTAATGGCCAAATCTGTGCAACTTAATCTGGACCGTGATGCGTTAGCGAAGATTTGAAACCTTCTGTTCATCTGAAAACAGTGTGTAAATAATTGACATCGCGCCCTCAGATACACACGGCGTTCTTTCAGGTGCACGACAAGGCACTGTCTTGGCCCTCTCTTTTTTTGATATATCAACAAACTCCCATGCAATGTTGTTATAAATATCCGCTTATTTTCACATGATTGTTCCTTGCACACTACAAGCAATAGACTTGAAGATCAGGCAAAATAAAGAGCACATCTTCTAGTAGTAGAACTATGGTGAGAAAATGGGAAATTTCACCGAGTATTACTCAATGCAAAGTATTTTCCTCCCACCGGCGAGGCCAACCACTCACTTGCAGTATACACGTAAAAAATACTGCCCTTCCACTCTATGAAGGATGACCTGCAATGCTAGGCGCAGTTCACGTAGTTCACAAAACAAAACACGTTTATTGTGATTTGCGATAGAGCATACTTCCTAGCCAATTAGCTGAATGTACCTCTGAGGGATCCAAGCTTTGTTCTTGCAGATATTGATGGACTGCCTGTGTCCCTTCCGCGTTGAGAGCTTCTTAATGTTTGTGAAAGGTCTGGTTAAAACTGTTGGCGCAACTTTCATAACTTTAAAGAATGATGTTATTTCACGTCTCAGCCAACCGAACTGCGTGCTATGCCATTTTTTGTCCATAGATCAGGATACGGCTTTTGTGTCAGTAGTCTGAAGATAGCCTAACACACAAACTCAATCCGCATTACCACTAAGGGCTCCGGATAGGTCCAATTCGGCCATTTAACGTCCGCGTTTAAACATCGCATCAGCACAACGGACATGCCATCCATACGTACGGGCATAAAACGTATATTTGCGCGTGCGAGGCCCCTTCGTCCCTCCCCACTAATCTTCACTGGAAACGTGTGCACGCGTTCACCGGCAACCGGTTTTCTGCGCGTGCCTAAAAGCGACAGACACAAACAAAAATATCCCCCGAAAGCTCTCTGAAGAAGGAATATTGGCTTACACCGGCGTTCTAATCGGGCAAGTTGCTGTTCATCCGGGAAGGACTCGCCGCTACTCGACGAGCTGAAATTAAGGCGGGTGCACCCGCAGCTTTCCGTTGGTTCTGCGCCCATTATCGCATGTGTTCTTGCTGTTGTTTCTCCAAATAAACGGCCTGCATCCGTGCCATAACCATTTAAAACTAGAAGTCCTTGAGCTCTATTCTCGCGTACAAACATGTGGCTGTCCGTTTCCATTCCCTTTGTATGCATTTTACTGTTTTTTGTAAGATGTCTGCATAACACATGAATCTTCACCACAACCATTCGATTAAGGAGGACAGCCGACTAAGCGCCTTGAGCCAAGGAATTTCGACATATAAATCTCCCACGAACACAACAGGCATGTCATCCGTAGCGCCATGAAGCCTGAAGGTGCTTATACGCCACCCTTTTTCTACCAGCAAACCGTGTACGCACAAACCCGCAACCGGTGATGGCGCATACTAAGGTGTGAAAGACACCGGCAAAAATATCGCTAGGAAGACCTTCCAAGCTTAAACCAAATATGTGCTCAAGTTCACGTTCCAACTGCTGCAGTTTCACTAATACCGGGCGAGATTCGCAGCTACTTGGCAAGTGGTATTTAAGCGGAAACGGCGATGGCAGGTTTCGGTCATTTTAGGGGGCAGCCAATAGGCAGCCGTTACGTGGTTCTCGCTGGAGCGACGTATGTTTATGCCCGCGTAACCGAGTGAGCGAACGGAGGAGCAACGAAAACAAGAAAATGGAGAGGAGCGTCTAGCGAATGGTGAAAAGGAGCACGGCACGTGCGTCTACGACGTCTTTTCTCTCAGTGCCTTTCTCTAACACATGTCTAATGCGTCAGCACCAAGGGGCGCCCTCCCCCTGACACATTCCCAGGACGTTGTTCTATTCACCGCCATCAAAACCACGTCACGTTTTCGTGGGAGGTTCAAACAGGATATGCAACAACATGTTCGCTGCTCCCTTGTGGGGGCTAATCCAAACCACGTGACATTTTCGCGGCAGGTTCAAACATGATTAGCAACATGCTGGCCAGTGGCGGCGGCACATTACGTGGTAGCAACAGAGTAGCACACGCCGCCGCGCACTCGCCTATCGCGCGAACGCTTCCTCAGACGCAGCAGAAATGCGCCGTGGCCGAGAAGAATGCCGCTCGCGCTGCGCACACATTTTATATTAGCGAGCGTAGTAATCTTCAGTGTATTTTTACAGCGATCCGGGCTTCCTTTTATGTTTGCAATAATCTGCTAACCGCAGTACCGGCGGTAGCTGCCGACTGCGCAACTTGCCAAAGGAGCATCGGTGGAGGCGAGGGGAAAACTAGTTGTGAAAGAGGTGCCAGGGGTGGGTAGGAGGAGCCCCCGGAGCTGAGCCGAATAAATCGGTGACACCGGAATGAAGCCTGGGGTGGGAGGGGGAAGGGTTAGACACATACTGCTTTGCAGTAATAACGCACTCCTACAAGCATCTAATGCATAACAAGCATTTGGACATTCTACTGACCAGTGACCTATCGTGGTCGCCTCATACCGAACACATTTCATCCTCAGCCCGAAAATCTTCAGGCTACCTGCAACACACGCTAAAATATCCCCAAGAACACATATTACCGGCTCATAGAATACTGAGCAGGAATTTCACTACTTGGTTTAAATAGGCACTGCCTGCTTGTACTCAAGCAAATGATCTTCCTTGATTATTGATATCACAGTTATTGATATGACTGGCTTTCAGCGGACTGAATCCCTGCGCCAGCTGCGCGACTCTTCGGTTTGGTAACTTATTACCGAAGGCGCACTCCAAACTGTGCTGCTATGTTTAGCCCCTTGAAGCTTTCTTGACCGCATCCAAGTCTTCAGAGTCCAGTCTTCAATGTCACGACACCGCTTATGTCGCTTTCACGACTATTAACGAGCGCCTCGCCTGTTCCACTCTCTCAGTTCACCCATGGCGCAACGCTCCCGCAAGGCTGACGGTATTCGCTCACCACTATGCGGATCGAGCCATTCTACAGCAACACATTTATGGCAGGTGGCACCCGCTCGGTTTGTTTCTGCAGCTGAATTTCACCAACTGACCGCTTTTGGATGGGAGCTTCTGGCAGCATACCTTGTCAAGCACTTCTGATTTTTCCCCGTAGGTCGTAAATTTGTGATCTTCACCGACCCCAAACCTCTTGCCACCCACTTAAACTCATCTCTGTCTATACATTCGCCTCGAGTGAGACGTTATTTGTCGTACATAGCATAGGTAACTACGGGCATTCAGCACAGAAGGGGAGTTAACAACATCGGAGATTATAAAAGGGAAACAGCGCAAACTCAGACAAGAACAAGAAGCGAGGTGACAAACACGTGCGCTGACTTACCCCTGAGTTTCTTGACCGCATCCAAGTCTTCAGAGTCCAGTCTTCAATGTCACGACACCGCTTATGTCGCTTTCACGACTATTAACGAGCGCCTCGCCTGTTCCACTCTCTCAGTTCACCCATGGCGCAACGCTCCCGCAAGGCTGACGGTATTCGCTCACCACTATGCGGATCGAGCCATTCTACAGCAACACATTTATGGCAGGTGGCACCCGCTCGGTTTGTTTCTGCAGCTGAATTTCACCAACTGACCGCTTTTGGATGGGAGCTTCTGGCAGCATACCTTGTCAAGCACTTCTGATTTTTCCCCGTAGGTCGTAAATTTGTGATCTTCACCGACCCCAAACCTCTTGCCACCCACTTAAACTCATCTCTGTCTATACATTCGCCTCGAGTGAGACGTTATTTGTCGTACATAGCATAGGTAACTACGGGCATTCAGCACAGAAGGGGAGTTAACAACATCGGAGAAAGCGCCCTGAGCCGTATTTCCGCTATAACCCACGGTGGTTTCAGTCGTCAGAAATTGGTTAAACTACAACGAAATGACGAACAACTTCAACATCTTTGTTTATTGAACAGTTCATCCCTGCAGCTCAAGGGCATTCGCTGCCTTGATTCGATAATCACCATCGTCTGCGATGTTGAACAAGTCTTGAGTCGTTAGTGGCTGTACCTCCCTGCATCCCTCAGCCGTATTGAATTCGACTCAATTCCTCTCGCTCTCATTCAGGAGTTGGTGGTTTACAGTATTCAGTTGCCGATAAATATGTCTGGCCTAAAATAAATACCGACGTACTCCTATGGGCCCTTTCCTCTCTTGCCTGCTAGCAATGCAAAGTCTCTCAGCATACCACATGTCCCTGAGTTGCTTTTTTCTTGACGGAATCATGCTTCTCCACCATTCAAATAAAGCTTGTTAGGCCCCTACCACCATCGAAGGTCTTCCGTTACGTCTTGACTGTGATCGATCGTTTTACCTGGTGGCCGGAAGCTGTTTCAATAGAAGATAGTGCCGCTGAAACTTGGTTCTGTGCTTATGTTCACAGCGATCACCCGATTTGGTGGGCCGACAGAGTTTATCACGGAACTTGGCGGTCAATTTTAGTCCGCACTATTCCACCGCTTCGCATTACTACTTGGCGTTAACCCCCTAACACGACAGCCTGCCATATTCAAGCCGCGGCTTGGTCGAGAGGTTTAATTGCCAGCTAAAGTCCTCATTCATATCTCACGGCTACACTGAACAGTGGGCAGTTCACCTTCCACTTGTACTGCTAGGATTACGTACCGTCATCAAAGAAGACCTTCGTTGTACGGCATCTCGTAAAGCCTACAGCACATTATTACGTTTCCCTGCAGACTTTATGGTCCCTATGAAGCCTCAAGGTAATTTTTTTCTACCAGGCCACCTTACGTAAACGCTTTTCCCGACGTTTCACCCCTAGCCGTCCTCAACAATCAGGGTAGTGTTCTCGGAGACCCACTGTTATTATTTATGCCTTTCTGATAGCTACAATGGTTTCGTTTGAGTAGAAAGTGCCAGCCGGCTACTCCGACCACCGCACACCGGCCCCCATGTGGTCATTTCATGTTCCGACAAGATGTTTACGGTGCGAGTTAACAGCTGTTACTCAGCGTTTCCAGCGATCACCTCAAGCGCACTTTCATCTAAGTCACCCTGCCTGCCATCCAGACGCCCATAGACCATTCCATCCTGCACACAACCACCCATCACCCTCGCAAATCAACGACATTACACGGTGCCTCGTTCCAGCCTACACAGACACCTCATCAACCTCCGTCTCAAAGGGGGGGCGGATAGGTGGCGGTGCTCCAGCGCGTACGACCACCTGCTGCCGCAGACGGATAATTCCTGAGGCCGATACGGCTGAGGCTGAGGCACCACCGATGAGTGCTGGTCACGCGCCGCCAGTGAGGTTCCAGAAACGAGAGAAAATAAATAGAAACCCAGTTTCAGTGAATGGACGAATGCATTCGGACGTGTCCCGCCTCGTCTCTTCTCGGATATCGCGACAATACTACCAATCCCGCTCACCCGGTAACTACATTACCCCCGCCCGCATAATTTTTGCCGCAGTAATAATTCAATAGAATTTTTATATCCTCGTGCTGGAACCCCCAGTTTCGCAAACGCATTATTTATACCTATGGAAACATTTGCTATCATCTGCCTTACTATGGTGTCCCACAGCCTTCGCATTGTGCATAGAGTTTCTTAGTAAGTATACCAGACAGGAAATTTCGCCGGTCGTCGTAGAGGTTCATGGGAAGACCCCCCTTTTTGGCTTGGGCTTGGCATGACAACTGGTTTCTTAAGCGGTTTTGGGGATTTGCTTTTTACACTATGCAATAACACGTTTACGAGCTACAAGGAAGCTGAAATCCTCCCGTTTCTGTGGTAGCCGTGTTCAGTGAAACAGCAGGCAATAAATGATCGCACCTGACGTTGCTCATGCCGCAGTCGAAGGACGTATGACTCAGCGGGTAATATGCTGCCACGAAATTTGTAGCGGACGAAAAGAAGAAACAACGCGTACTTCGACGAAGACAAGATACGGCAGATACGGGCGCTTGTATGAGTCCTATCTAGTCATCGTCCGCGACTGTTTAACGCCACGTTATCTTTTTCTTATTAAACTAGCTGGTGGTCGGTGCACCGGTTCACCACGAAGGCGACGTTTTCATAGGCACGCTCAAAAACTTTCGAAACTCTTCAAACAACTTATTATTTTGAAATAATGGCAAAATTGATAAAACCACAGTCTCTAATGAGTTACCCCCCAAATATTAACATTGTTCGTAACTACTACCTTGGTCTGCGGAAGAGCAGGCACAACCGTTCCGGCAAAAATAGGCTTTACTTCCTTTTGCCTTATATTAAAACAGCCTGTTTTTATTTTTCAATTACATAACTGCACACTATCCGTCGCGATTTTGTGACACTTTGTTTAGATTTGCGGTCACTAAAAAGTTTCAATCCAAGCCAATGATGAAACTAAGGCAAGCGCGATGTATAATGGCGGTTCATGACGACACAGACGACCTTGTTGTGAGACTCATAGACACTGGCGCCAGATTCCTCTGTAGTGTATACTGTAAGAAACTCTTTGGCATTGGGGCGTCTTGCTGCCTGCCGCTGCAGGTTGCGGGTGGGGCTGCTAGACCACTGTTGCTCCGCCGCATGGAGGTTCCTCCATGCTCCGCCGCATCCAAGCGCGTTCACGGGCGCAGTGTGTGCGCCGCAGCGCCGGTTACAGCCACATTTGTGACAATTTGTGACGCGGAAAGTGCGTGGTTGCACATCCTCCGACAAATATGCACTGTTGTCCAGTAAGCTGCCCGAATCTAACCTGGTAACGTTGACCAGCACTCATAGCGGCGAAAACTATTGGTGGCGCGATGAAAATATGTCCTGAAAGATCATTGTGGAGAAATGGCTTCGTGTTCTGCAGGATGAATTCAAGGACCTAAAATGGCTACATTGACAGAGTAGTGAGAGCCTTATTCTAGTGCTGTTGCCTTCCAACAAGCTAGCATTATTTGGTCAGTTGAAGCCTGATCGTTGAACTGCTGTCGACTCAGCAATGGGATTTACAATTTGTGAAGGATGATTATCAAGCTCTATATAAATATCCAGACCTTGCCAGTTTTTACGATAAATCAACCGGAAAAACTTGCACAAGGGGGTAGGAACACAGCTCACAAGGAATATATTTTTTTGAATCTGTAAACGACAGATGGGATCATTATAGTTGCAGCAGACTGGACTGTATTTGTAGTCTGCAATTGCATATTTTCTACCGTGTTTATTTCTAAGGACTGGTGTTTCATACCCTGTTTCCTGGTCGACTATTTTGTGCGGATTAAGGCGGAGTTCTGGGAAAGTTTACATTGCATCGCAGACCTACGATGCGGTCACAAATACGTAAGGCAGACATCGCGATGCTTGAACGTGCGCTTGCGCCAGCATCTGCTGTCCGTGAAGAATGCGCAGACTGCAACTCAGTGTACATAGGCGGAAATGCGAATGCACGCTTCTTTTAATGAGACTGCTGGGATGGCAAACCAGAAAAACCAGCTCGCAATGGAAACCATGGGACATTTTAGATGGCTTGCCTTGGTGACAATCGCATAAGTATGCGGTCATAGGTCAAATAGGTCAAATGAATTGCGCACCTCACCCTTGTATAATTCCAAACTGTCGCAAGCTGCTTTCTTTGCTTTGTTTTGTTTTCGTTTTTTGTATGTGGGTACCGGGTGTCACACAGTTGGTGGTTGTTGCCTAGTAGTTATCTCTATACTTAAGAGCACGAGCTATGTCGAAATATATTGCCATTTTCTAGCCTGACAGATGGTTATGTACGCTGCGCAATCTAATTTTTCGCAGATGTGCGCATTTCTTATGTAATATTTGAGCGTTTTTACTTATAAAGGCTGACTGATTGATTATGGGGTTTAATGCACCAACACTACACAGGCAAGTAGGCGCACCGTAGTTGAAAGTTCCAGAATAATTTTGACCACCTGGCTATCTTAAATGTCCGCCGAAATCTCAAACACACGGGCATTTACGCTTTTCGCCTCAATCAGAAAAGAAGGCGCCGTGGCCGGGAATCGAACCCGCATCCTTAAATGCTAGTTAGAACTAGCGCTTGTCTCTGTCGTCCTCCTTCGTCCATGATGTATTTTTTTGCGTTTTACACGTGTACATTCCGCAGTTCTTGTGAGGGGTGTTGCTCTTTTATTCAAGTATAGTCATAGCGGATGTGCTTCTTTCCCGTAATTGTATAAATCTGGCCATAAAACCTATGTGTGTCACGGTACGCCTCAAGTCAGGAATGTTGCAAGGTAATATAGTACATACGCGAACAACTTTGCTCTGATCTTATTGCGTAAATGAGTGCGTGGCGTATATATCATTTATATACAGCAGAAAAAGATATCTTAGCCACATCGGTCACACTAACTGCCCCGTTTCATGCGGAAATGCCACCGCGAAAGCACACTGGTTATGTTGTGGACGCTCAAGCTTCCTTGCTCTTGTCTTGCGCTCAGACGCGGCGATGCAGAGCTTGCAGTGAGGTGGTGCTCTCCTCGTGTGCTCAGCACCTCCCATGCGCCGAGGTGGTATGGTGAATTCCATCCCATGCGCCGAGCCGGTTTGGCGAAGACCGTAAGGGAAGCACGGTAGGAGAGTCGAGTCTGGCCGTGGTGAATGCGGTTTTAATTTAAATTTATAAACCAAATTAAGCTTAACTATTTGAATTCATTAGCACTTGCTTCGACCTACTGTATTTTCTCATGTTTTCTGTTGGGCTTCGGAGTTATGGGTAAATTTTTGCGCTGTCAAATGCAAGTTTACTTGTTTTTCCGGTGGCGGTGCATTAGTGTAATTCAGGTAATTTTTTCTAAGTGCTCGATGTTGTATAAATTTGTGTGGGTATTAATAATGCTCACCATTTTTCTTTTATGAAGGCTTTTATCCGAGGCAGTTTCTGTTTTAATATTGGTACCGTATGCCAGAAGGCAATTCACGTGGCTTCTACGTCGTTATTAGAAACACCATCATTGCGGTATTGCGCAGTTTACTGACAAATATGACCAATTAAATTCAGTTTATTCAACACATCGCAAGCATGCGCATCGAGGACGTGCCGTGGTGGAATTTACGTCAACATTAGTTTTAGAAACCGGTAGTTTAAGGTACACCTCATTTTCGTTCCTTTGGCGACCTTGTGCCCTGGGTCTTCGTCTTCGCGCATGTTCTTCGCGTAACTGTAGTCAACATGACTCCTATTTGTAGCCAGCTAATAAGGTTGTCTTATTTGTTATCTACAAAGTAACCAACAGTCGCCTATTGTTCTGGCTTGCTCTCAGGCCTCCTAGTTATAGCTCCGTGAAATGTCGCCTCTACATTGAACGCCTCAGTGTACGAGTAATGTGCTTTCAAAAAACGCATGTTGTTATTTATTGTATATTCATGAACAGAACAGGTATCGACAAGGAACAGTATTTAAGACAACATACCCATGTGCCACCCTTGTACTGACCATTCTTTAGAACTGTGTGAATACGTGTCCAGGATCAACGCATTCAAATACGCCTTTTTCCCAAGGAGAACTGTGTAAATACGTGTCCAGGATCAACGCATTCAAATACGCCTTTTTCCCAAGGAGCACGCATGAGTGGAACAGCTTGCCATCTTTTTTTTAGAAATTTGCACGTTTTTTTGTTGAATAATTATGACTTTAGGTTTTTATGCGTTCCGTACTTCTTGCTTTTTATTTTATTTTATTGCATTGTGTAACCGATACCACTTCTCTCTTTCTCCGTTTTTGTTTTGTATTTACAATGTGATGCCCTATTTATGACATTGTAAATCAACACTATTGTTTCAAGCCTACAGCCTTTCCCAGCAACCATTTTATTGTCATATTAACTGTAGTGTATTCCGTTGCTTGTTCTCTTCCCTACAATAATGCCCGTGAGGGCAACGTAGGTACCTGTACAAATAAATAAAAATAAATAAAATTCATGCGTATTACAGAGAGTAACAAACTCCTTTAAACTCCTCGATCGGCATGCCGCGGTTTGAAATACGGAACCATGTCGTTGACGCGCCGCACGAAGTATGATGTATTTACGCTTGTGGGACCACTCTGACACTACCATGTGGCGACTACCACTGATACAGCGAGCCACTACAGCTTTTTGTTAACCTTTCGCGCTCTTGTTTCTACTGCACTTCACCCAAAGAGCCGGATACCTTTATGGGCGCTGCCGCCACAATTTCAATTTGGACTCCTGATGAATAGCTGGGTGCGCACGTAAAAACAGTACACCTGTGTTAGTCGTGGGGCCGTCATATAGGCAGGCTGGACGATTTGAGAGCGGTGATGTCCTGGCTAAAGTAATGTCAGAGGATTACCGTCTTAGGTTGCTACTGGACGCCGTGGTACGTGCCACCGCAAGCAGGACTGAGGGGACGGCGGGCGGCGTCACGACAGACGGAAACACGACCGCAGGGCGGGATCTACCCGCTCACGACGACGGTGTGGTGACTGCTCTGTAGAGAATGTACGGGCCGCATTCGCTCGAAGAAGCGGTGAAGAAAAGCGACGCTGCCAACAGGTTTTAAGGAGCATCGGCAGGTTCGGGTGTGAAGAAATCATTCTGGACATGAAGTGCACAGCCGTACACACGTTCGGAGGTTGTGAAACTCCAGTACGTTTAGAAAAAGGAGTTTAGGTCGAGAAGCATGGGAATAAAGCATGCCGCCGAATTGTCTCCGGCTCATAAGTAGTTAAATCTGCGGTACAATCGGCAAGCATCCCGCTGGTAGACAGATGTTCAAACGTCATTTGGATATGATGCGCTCCCAGGATGGCAGCAATTGCGATCATGATGTTCACTATAAATGTCGCCCCGGATCAGTTTTGGCGACAGCAGGATAGCCGAAACGAAACAACCAATCAAAAACTAATGCGTTTGCGACTGAGTTTGCGAAGATAGTGAAAATTCTGCGGATCGCCTCCGGCAAGCGCGTGAATCAAGTGTATAGAAGTCCGGTTTTCCAAAAAATACCGAAGGTGTTTCATGGCAGGGTAGACAGCCAGTAGACCGTTCACGAAAGTGCGGAAGCTCATTTCAGACGTTTTGAACTTCTGGGAGCCGAAATGAAAAGTCTCAAAACAAAGACGAAATGCTCAACAAAGAATCGACAGCCACACTTGAGGCGTTCGGGTGAGGGGAGTTTGGGCGTCAGCAATGGAATGAAAATCTTTGACAATCCTTCAAATCTTTGAAGATGAGAATAATTGGCAACTTTAGTAGAGGCGGATGCTACTCGCTCGATCCCTTTCAAGCTCTGCAGTGGTTTTTTTTTTCCAGCAGAATATTGACATAGAGGAACATTTTGTGATTCTTCGGAAGGAACCGCCGATAGAAGTTGGCGTCACCATTGTAGTCATCAAAAGACTCATGAAATCGGCACACTCAACGCTGAAAGCGCACTTCTTGGTATTTATGAAAAATAAATACTTGAGGAGCAGAGTGACAACTGTTTCCAGGTTTGCTTCACGCTGATATAATGTTGAAAGCGTCACGAGGTCTTTCACATAGAAAGTACAGTCTAAGCCACAGGTGTTCTTTTTATTGGCCACCTGAAAAAATTTATACGAACTTAATCAAGTTCAAGGGTACGGGGATACATAAGTAGCGATCAAATAGGGTGCTGATGATTGCACTCTTCCGGATGTCTTTTTTATCTACACGTATCTATATATCTGATAATAGAGTTTTACCAAGGCCACCTTATTGAAGATTTTGTCGGCTGGAAATCTTCTGGTAATCTTCCTACAGTGGCGTAATGGGTACAGTGGAAGGCAAGATCGTCACTGTAAGGCTTCTCGGCATATAAAATCCTTCCTTGGCACCGTACGCAGGGCCGAGGCATGGTTTCAAGAAAATTGGTAACCTATCTGTAGTTTTAGCTTTCTCCAGAATTTTTGTCATCCAGAGGCTTAAAACGAAAACCCAAGAACACATGGTGAAGTTAAGACAGGATGTAATTTGGGATGATGTGGTGGGTGACGACATGGTCACCGCTGTTGGGAATTTCTTGCCGAGAAATCTACAATACCCTTTTTTGCGTGGAGATAGCCGTAAAACAGCCGTATACCGCGATGGTCGTCCTGTCTTTGGGACGTCGAGTGTGCGCGTCGACGGTCCTGTTGTGGAAAGAAAAAACAACCACCGGCCACGGGCTGTTTTATCGACTGTTGTGCAAACAACGGAAGGTGCAATATAAACGAAACTAATTTCGCGTACCAGGAACACATGCTTTAGACGTGTGGCAAAAACCCGGGTAATCCAGTATGGCTCGGCAAAACGACACTATTGTGGGGCATCATAGGACTAAATATTACTAAAATGGCATCAGAGGCCATATACCGACAGCATTGGCGCGCACGGCCCACGCCAGGCGTACAACCGCAGTCCTGATTTCAGATTATCTTTTGAAAAGCTTCAAAACACGCAAAACAGTAATTATTAATCTATTTGAACTGATCGCCAACAGCGGGCGGCCTTCCCAAGCAAGGCACGGGGTACACGAATATTAGGCTTATAAAAAGACACCATATGGGATAGGAAATGTTACAAAAACGGGGAAAAATTAATTCGTATATATATCAAAAAGGAGAGTGTTTAAATAAGGCAAAACACTTTCGGAACAAAAAGATCTTGGAGGTCATGTGTAGAGAATTCAACACATACAAGTATCAGCAAGGTGGAGGTTTTGGGGAAGAAACAGAAGAACAGATGATACAGTGCAGGTGCGGCCTCTTCATAGCACGTGTATAATATGTCAACATTTTCAAGGAGGCTTGAAAAAACTTATATTGCAGAAAACGTCCATAGAAAAAACAAATTGGTAAAGGCATGTTGGCATCGGCTAGCTGGGGCTCGGCTTCTGTTCTGCCAGGAATAAAGCAGCTATGCGGCCGCGGTGGTCTTCGTGGCACCTGCAGATGAACAGAGCTGCCAAGGCGTCAGGCGTGGAATAAAAACCGTTTATAAAAAGCTACGTTACACCTGGAGCGTCTAATACATAGCTCATCAGGATTCAGCAGCTTGAGAACCCCCCCCCCCCCCCTGCTCATAATGTCTCATTGATGAGTAACGACAAAATACGGTTCATGTAAACCGCTTCTGAATCATTTCTAGTCGAAGGGACAGGGAGGGGTTAAACAATTCTGTCAGTAACAATTCTGTCGGATCTGTCGGTAAATTGGCTGGTGGCCAGGGAAATCACGCCAAGCATTCGGAGACAAGAGTTGTTCAGGTAGTTAATATGTGGGCTGAAAAGTACATTCACGTACATAGTTACACCCAAAGCGCCTATTACTGTGGAGCATTACACAGGTACACCAAACACAGAATGCAGAAAAATGAGGGGTGCAGCCTTACGAGTATAAGATACCACTATAGGTTAGGGGAGATTGAGTCCTCAATGGTTGCTGTCGCACCATGCGAAACTGGGTGAATGTCATTTTTAAGGAGGACGCGATCGTCCGGTGAAAGAGAGAACCTTTATTATTAAAGTTTGAGCGCTGGTTGTGATGGATGAAAGGAGTGATGGAAAGGTAAGAGAAAATAGACAAATGCTGGTTGTTCAGCGAGGGTCTCAAGAATCTGTGAGGATGCGTATGGAAGGCGGCAGGGGTGGGTCTCAGTCAAAGGCGGTAGCTGTCTTTGTAGTTAATAGTGTGCAGGCTTGCTTCAAGGCTGGAAAGTTCTGTGCCAAGTATGGTGGTATACCCTGAGAAAACCGCGGCCTCAGGACATGTCCAAGCTGGGCCCCCGCTGTAATGGGTTACTTTTGCGTCCGTGAAAATGTCAAGTTTGTTCTGAAAGCGGCCTTTTTCGGGGCGTCGGATTTGCCGCTGTGGAAATGATTTACTACAACGCTTTATTGGTTTCCGGTGCCTAGAAATATAAAGAGCTGGCCGCCGACAGGGTGCTATAGGGAGTGGAGAATCGGGAAGCATTGGTGGTGTTCTGGCGTTCCACGCGGCTAAGGCGTGTCCCTGGTGGGTAACGTGTCTTTTGAAGTCCGCCCGGGATTTCGCCTTCGGAGTCATGGCTTCATTTGGAGGAAGAGGTAGAGCTTGCTCCAGTTTGCCCATGGCATTTGCCAAGCCAGCGACTGTCGGAAAGGTCGCCTGATGTCTCTCCTGAATAGTTTTTAGTGTGAATTTCTGGAGGTCGTAAGCCGTTATAACGTACGTGAGGCTGCTCAGAGTGACAGCCTTGGCGATATTCACGATGGGTTTGTGCGATGCCCCGCTATATTTATCGGACAGTTAACGGATAGAGTGCAGTATAGCATTCCGCATACTGAGATAGCGAACAGTGCACAATAACAGACTGTTTGTCATTAACAAAAATTTTAAACAGGAGAGGGCCGATTGTCAAACCTGGATGTCTCCCTGATATCGTCCCGAATGGCCAGGAGGTGACGCCTTCTGAACAAATGCGACTAGACATTCCTATTATCGTGCAATGCTGCGGTATTTCCAGAAGCGCCTGCATTCACCAACATGGAGTTGGCCTTCATGGCCGAAATAGGCTAGGGCATCATCGTGCCGCATAAGACTGACGCGTAAACTTTCCTACCACAATGGCAATAGTGATGGTGGGTGCACACAAGAGCATATTAAGAAGGTTTTGAAATATTGCTGTCTTCTTTTAAATCTTAGAGCATAAGCAAACTTGTGAATTCCGGTATTCCGTTAAACGGCAACCTCGGAACATAAAAAATCGTTTTCACCACTTTCGAGACATCTTAACGCGTCGCCGGCTTACCAGAACAGACAACGAAGTCAAGACATTGGCAGCAATGACTGCGGCGTCAAAGTTATGACGTTTACTGCAGCCATTTTGACATTTTGTTTGCGTTCCGGCCTCATCTGGTACATTTATTTTAGAACTAACCATCTGCTCTCTCTCTACCTGCAGCAAGCTGTGCGCAGCAATTGATTCATGATGGTCTATAACTAGTGTTCTAGTGGCTACGATGTGGTACATTGCGGAAACGCTAACCAGCTACGAGTGAATATGTAGCAGCAGCTCCAGGGGCAACGTTACAAGCAAATGTGCCGCTCGTGCCGCGGCCCGAGCGACATCGTGGGACAAATTGCGCGACCTCGTCAGTGCGCGAGATACGGGGTCTCGCTCAGTGCCGACAATAAAGGACTTGTTTTGCCTTCCCGACTAATATGGTTGTCCTGTCCGAGGTTCCTTTCTTTTGCACCGACATATCGCCCTACAAGTATCTGTGGAGACTGGGAGAAGCAAGGGGACATGATCGGCATGATGTTACAACTTGCATTGAGTCATATAACGTGGCGGCTGTAGTAAAGCTCAAGCCAGGCAACAAGCCACACATCATAATATCTTTTTCGGAAGAATGTAGCTAAGCGCTATGCGCCACTACTGGCTTCGCCATGCTTTTTGGCAGTACCGTTCATTCTCCGAATCTTTTGCTGCAAAATAACAGCCAACATTTTATACTTAAAACATGAACTATCTAGGATAACTACATAATGACAGCTCTACAACCTAAAAAGAGTGATAGATCTCTCTTGAACTATGCTGCAAACGCTACTTTTTGTTTTTGCTTCGCTTTTTCTCAGTTCTTTGAACCATTCAACGTACGGTACACTTTATCTTACTTAAAGAGGAATAGCTCTCGCCAAAGCTAGTTATCTCTGGATGATTGTTGTCATTTCTTTGCTTTTTTTCAGTTCTTTGAACGCTTCGATGTGCGATATGACTTCATCTTACTTAATAGAACATATAACCTATCTGGAGGAATGAACGAGTCGCTGTGCCTGAAGGCTATTTCAGGTCTACACCCCACCAACCATACACGGCAAATTTCACTCTATTACGTAAATTTGACAGCCTACAATTTACCTACGAGAAAGTACTACGACGAATATGCGTGAGTGGCTATGCACTATATTGTTGCTATTTGAACAGCCCCAAAGTACCAATTTTTATGTTTTCCTCTTACGGAATATGTAGTGTAGAAAGGGTGCCAGTGTTTGAACGAGATTGTTGGTACTCCAACAAGAATTAAACGAAAGCCCAGGCAGCAATAAAGCTTGAGTCACATGGTCACAAATATTGGTCTGTACAAGCAAGAATTTGTATCAAATTTTGATCCACACTTTTTTTTTCTATTGTCGGGAACAGCTGCAATGGTCTTTACCACTTACCTAATAGGTTCTGAAATATGGCTTCTGTACAAAGCACTGTATGTGCTAAGTAGGCTTCTCTTCTGTTTTCGTGACGTGTTGCTACGAGAGAAAAAAACTAGTTCGTGGAAGCTGTCGAAGGCTCGAAATATCTTGTATGGTTCAATTAATGCAAAGCCGATATTTATATTAACTGGAAAATCACCTGTGAACTGTACGCGCCATCACGTTTCGTGATCATGTGAAGTTTTCATAATATGCTGTGACCGAAAAACCCACTTAGGCAGTGCGGTATACATTAAACTCTCAATAAACGGAAATTCCAGGGACCAAAAAGTTTAGATCCGTTTAACAGGACTTCCCGGTTATGGAGATATATATGTGAAAATGCAAATTTATGTGCGTACACACTCTTAATATCACTTCAAGGAACTCCAAGCACTAGAAGGTGAATATAGCTAATAGTGTTTAAGAAAGCAAGAAAACCAGAAGAGGTTTAGGAAGAGCATTCACAAAGTTGATTCGGCAACAATGAGACGTGGTGAACTGAAAAATGCATCAATCCTTTTTGTTTGAGTCCTTGTAAACGCATCTTCACAGAGCCTAGAGACCTCAAGTTCGCGAGTGCTTACGAGCCACCGAATTTAGGATACGGCAACGCTGTAATGAAGCTCGAACAGCTCCACAATGACACGATCAATGCAGCCGAAGCTGAGCCCTGTAACCTCGGCGTCTTGAATCGAGACCGAATGACTGGAACAAGAACTGCAATGTTGCATTCGTAGTGCTAGTACAGTGACCACTAACGAGGCGAGGCTTACGAATACAACGAGGCTTAAGAACATGGAGGAAGGAAAAACAAACAAAAACGAAACAGCCGAAATGATAAAAAGCTGATTCTTATGCCAATGGCTTTTACAAGAAGTGCCATTCCTGGTTCCGTTTACAATGTGACAGGAAGATTTTAGTTCCAATTAGCGAGAGTTTTTTTTACGGTTTCCGAATACAAAAATAACTAACTTATTGGCTAGTATTTCATTTAGGCGGTAATTCTGCTTAAGCGATTTTCTCTTATTTTTATTTAATTGTTTTATTTATTTTCAATACTGCCAGTCTCGGGCGAGACTGCCAGGTGTGAATGCCAGGTGGGCATTCATACAATTTTAGCAGGAACAACAGCGATGGACCTAACACTGGCCAACAAGCAAAAACAACAATAAACTGTAGAATAAAAGGGTACAACCCGCTTTAACTTCAGGTGCAGAACTGTTGAGTTGTTCAGCATCGTCATCGTTGAGATTTCCCTCAGGGAGCCCTTGAGGGGGGTTGCATAAGGGGAAGGTCAAAACAACGATATAGACACAACAATGGTGTGGACACAAGAATACAGACAACAATACGGACGTACAGACATGTAAACAATGTAAAGACAGACATACAAAGTCTTTGCGTAGTGATTCTACTGTAGTTGGATACTGATGTTACGTGTGTACTTTTACTGTTTGTACCATTACACCAAATTAGCCTTGAACGACTGCCTTGCGTACAAAAAGCAACCACCTAACTATCTCCATATCATAGCTCAGCCCAAGTGTTGGGAAAAGGTGTCACAATATTCATGACAACTGTGATAAACATTGGTGCAGTCCCACTCAATGTAAAGCTGTCGGAAGGTTCGGATTCGTCGCTGTTTCTCTTGTGGTGTTGTTGTACTTCGTATTTATCTTCTTTTGTAAGTGTTTTGCTTTTACGTTTTGGGTTTTTCCTCTCTTTTTCTGTGTTTTGTTTTTAGTTATTTGTTTTATCAATTAAGCCGCAATAACCCCACAAATTTCCCAATTTTTCGCCCGTCTCCCACACAAGCACCCACCGCGAAGCGAGGAACAGCAACAACACTCGGAGAAGGCTGTTTGATACACGCCTGCCACGTCCAGGATGGCCTTTGCCTCGTCTAGTGTTTTAGCCTTTCTAGAGAACAAAGGTGGCTCACAGCCATAGTAATGTCTGTCACAGTGCCCCCTTATTCGTTGCAGAGATGGATGGTTGGCCGTGCAAGAGCTGTTCGGAACAGGTTTTCTTTTCCTACGCCTCCGCCTTATTTTCGGTCTGTTGAACTTACTCACTGAATAATTTATTCTCTCCTATTTGCCTTCAATGAATGATTTTAAAAGCTCAGAGGAATATATTTTCCCTAATCCCCTTATGTAGGAATGCCTCATATGACTTTTTGACGCCCAATGACACTGCACGGAAGCCCTAAGGTTCCTCGCTTCCCGCCCCGCAGATCCTGCGCGCTTGAAAAAAACAAGGCTTCGCAAACACGCCGGTAGATGTCTGCTCACCCCTGAAGCTTGAGCCCAACGAACTGATTAGCGAAACGAACACACGATTGTCTCTCGTGCTTCCTTTATACGCCTCCAGCGCGGCCTGTACGGGCGGCACTGAAACCCCGCAGCGGCCCGTTTCTGAAGCAGCCGCTGAGCCTCCGGCCCGCTCTCCGCTGTCACCGTTGCTTTCGGGGCCCGTTCACGACTGAGATTTACCGTTTGGAGGCGCTGGAAATACATATTTATGTGGAGCAGACACTCTGTTCGCAAACGTGGCACATTTACGACAGTGTAAATGAGTCTGACGCGATCTTAGTCACGTACAGTCGGTCTGTACAGGCACCAGGTCGGCGTCACAGATCGGCGTCGCAAAACCGGGATATGCAGATGGAGATGGTTGGGATTCCACTGCCCTGAAATTTACTCTCAGTGTCGCCGTAAGCATAGTTTCCCCAGATGGGCCTGCTGCGGCTATACACTACGTTTTGTGCTTAATATAACCTAGTGGAGTGCTCATACCTGACAACATGCCACTTATGCTTGCTAATATCATACCTCAGATATTGATTACTACCGTGGACATAAATTTTACGAACATTATACGAAAAAGTACGATGGATAATCCAAACTTCTACCCGGGATCAGCGCACGACAAAAAAATAATGCTGGGGCGTCTTGTCGTGATCTGAGTGCCGGCAAACGTTCATATATGTTACATATATCATCCGCGAGCAGCGCGGAGAAGAGCTTCTTCAGTAATGCCCGTCCATGAATAAACGTTTCTTCGAAGCATGGTCATACGACGCAGGGAGCCTGCAGAATCTAGCACAAGCGGAAATCAGAGGGCCTTATCAAACATCCCACTCTTCTAACGGCACCTTTCATCAGTTGTGAACTTGTATACTTCAAAAAATGCGTCCGCCGAGTGATCAACTGTTCGTTGAAGTCAAAAAACAAGAGTGAGGTTAACGCGCAGCTTGGGCGTGTTATTACTGAAACGTTCATTCCTTGATTCCGCTGACCATTCGTACACAACGACATTTAAGCGTCCCCCACCCTCCTCTCCCCTTGTCTCGCAAAATTGCAGTGCATTTCTCACACCAGTTAGTCTCGTGAGTACTACCCGTCTTAAGCTTAGAAGAACGTCTTTAGAATTTCAGAAGCTGCACTGAGATTTTTTTTATTCTCGTACGAGCTATTCTGTTTCTTCCGGAGTTGCAGAGCATTGATTTGTGAATGATTCATTCCCCTTTTTTTGGTTCTTGCTGTAACGCATCAGTTCACATCTTTCACGACGCAGAGCCTTGCAATACACTTAACATTTTGCGTGACTTATATTCTTATAAAGGCACCAGTTATTACCAGGTATTGGGCAATCACATCCCCGAAATATGTTTCTACGACGCATATATTCGAAATGAGGCCATATTCGTTGTCTGCGCTGACAAACGACACACACGTCGCAGTGTGCCAGTATCAGACTTAAACGACGCGACAATAAAATTCACTTGTGCAGGACGTATTCGGAGGTGGTATGCTGCTGCCGTCGCCGACGCCCGTAACAGCGGCCAATGAAGGACAGAGAACCGCGTTACCGGATAGCTATTGCGGGTGTTTTAGCACCCTAACAAGACGCAGCGGCTTTTGAAGTGATATAAACATACTATTTATTTGCAGACGTCACCATAAGATGTTTTGTTAGGGCGTGGAAGGGCAAAAAGAAGCGAAAGAAAACCAAAACACTGCATGAGCCCTATCTTCCGCGCAGCGCTAATCCCGTCAACGCCGCGGAGAAGCGGCGGCAGGCGGCGCAGCTATCGCAAAGATCGAGGCGTATACGTCGCTTCTACAACATTCTGGTTCCATGAAATAAAAAACCAGCAGCCACTGGTATAATTGACTTGCTACAGTGTAGCCTTGGAGATATTTTAGGCGTCAGACTTCTCTGAATACAAATGATTCAAAGTACTTTGTCATCGAACGCACCCCACAGCTTGTATTCGAGCCGAGGCCATTTGGTCGCCTGGCTTTGCTGCCACGCCTGCCACCTAGGAGCGTCGCCACTGCAGTGATTTTGTGATAGTGGCTATCACAAGCGGTGCAGCTCCAATGAAATCACAACAGCAGTATCCAGGTACAACCACAATCAGGCTTCGCTGTTAGTTGCGCATATTAAGCCGCAATTAAAAGCAAATTGAAGCCATCGAAACAGTGGCGTCGGAACTATTTTTCCTTTAGTGGAGCGAAATTTGTGCTACCCTGCCATTAATAACCGTTATCATCATCACTATTATGGCAACATAAATATTAAGATGATCATTTCTTGTCTCCAAGTACGTCTGCAGGGTCTGTACACTGGCACGGCAATGGCAAGTATATATAAGTATTAACGCTCAACCTACTAACATAAAACTAAATCAAACCCCACAATAACATTCATCCAGCACCACATATTGGGGAGGGCAGGTTAACAAAATCACAGCCCTTTTTTAGGAGTAAGATGTTTACACACCATGCTTTCTCACGGCTTGATTACGCGAAAGACCACGGTAAAATTCCGACAGCCGGAAGAGTTTATTTGGTGAAGAGCTTGATGTACCAGCCCTTATCATCATCATCCGAATTTTGTGGAATCCCCTCGTGTACAGTGGTTTTTCGTTCATTGCGTTTTGCGCGAAGAGCAACACTATCATTAAGACATACAAAGCTCAGCTTGGGTATCCCAGTTAGTGACGTGACGGCGATTGTGACCTCTACACGGGGTGCGGCTAGCACGCATATTTGTATGCATGTATAATTAGCAATACAGCAAGAACAGTGCGTATAAATATAAAAAAATAAAAATTAGCGAGAGAATCAAAACTTCCTGCATATGTATATACATGCCTCCTCCCAGAGAATATTCTACCAGGCGTGCACGCTCATGCTTCCAAATGAACGCTACCAAATGAGTATAGTTAAGCACACAGATCAAATTAAAAAAGTTACGCTATGCCCTAAAATGTACTTGTGAAATCAGTTGTAATGTTACCGTGTAATATTTCGGCCATTCAAAATTAACACCTAAGTGTTATGCTATTAGCTTACGTATATGCACAACGCATTATTTTTAAAAATTTTGTACCGACTATTTCTGTTTGGCTGCTAGAGTGGTACGATACGGATGCATTAACATTTGGTAATGTATTGCCGCCCTGCTAATCTCTCTGCTGACATGCTGCAAGACCTGAGCACTTATACGATGGGTGCACGCCGCTTAGGCAAGCGGGCTTAAGATATCCGAACTAGTTAGCATAAACAAATATTGGTAATATTGTCCCGTGAATCTGGCGGTATAATGATAGTATGAGACCGATCTGAAGGGCAAATCAAATAAACCATGCATAATTTGCTTAAATGTCGCAGAAATCGACTACCTAATATTCATGAATATCTTGTCATGTGCTTCGAATGAAAACCTTTCAAGTATTTATCTGCTGAGAAGGGGGACGTTGAAATCGCTATTTTTTTAAAATTGAGGGTATTTATAACTGTGAATAATGTTTTTTTCTTATTGATCGGCGCAACCGGGATTTCAAGCGAATGTCGTCTGATCCTTAAGAATTTTGCCTTTTACCAATAAACGTAACTTCCACTGAACCGCCTGGGCTCAACAGAAGTCTTCAGGTGCCCCTTGAGTGGGGAAGTCGCCCTGCCGCCCCATCTCTAAAAGACGGGGAGCCATCGCTCCCGCTTGCTTTCCCATTCCGGAGCGCTTGCCTCGACGAGTGCATCGTAAAGCACATTGATTTGGACGAAGTCGATTACATGTTCACCCGTTAGGGATTTGACGAAAAGGTCATCACGATCTGCAGGTGAGTGCACTTCAGCACATCTTCCGTTGTTGCATCCCTAGTGGCCGCTGGGAATCAGGGAACACTAACCAGGGACTAATCCGACATCTGACACCTCAACAACACCGCACTCGCGGGTTACATAAAAATGATTGCGGAGGATGGCGAATCGGAGAACAAGCGCCCTACATGTGAGCCTTGCGTCTGTGAACTACATGTATTCATAGCTTTTCACGATTCTGATTCCTCGTCAAGGTAGCGAAGTTGGCCACAGATCCGTTCCAGTGACAATGGGTGTGTCCACCAGCCCGCCTAGCGATGGTTACTTAATGATCGCAGAGGACCGCGCACGGGTTTTTAAAAGGACCCCGTGACTTTGATGCATAATATTGCTGGCGACCGAGACCCATCCATCTTCTATTCTTCAACGCTATAGATGTCGCTGTTGTTCGAGAGAGTTTCCTGTGACTGGGCATGTGGTTGGGCGCCTCAAACGGCTGCAGCTACCTTTTGCAAGACGGTGGCCGGGCTCCTTCCGTAGTTGGCTTTTCCGCAGGCTTCTGCACTGGCGTTGTCTCTTATAAATTTCCGCCTTATTCGACTCAAAATGGCCAATCGATTACGCGCCGACACACAATCCTGTTCAGGGTCTCGTGAACAACCGGGCATTCAATGGCCTATTCGGCACCAGAAAGCGCCTTTAAGCTTCTCTATCCGCCGCACCTCCCAGAGTTTCATAGGCATTACGGTTGAGCCTCCAATCCCAATTGGCGCACGTTACGAAATGACTTGTCATCTCTGACCAGCTACTGGCCATGCCCCAGAGCGCTGACTACTCGCACCGCCACACAACTCATAAGCACAAACTGTGGCAGGGCACGTGGCTATATTAATCAATCGAAGACTGCAGCTACTGCCGGGAGAAATTTCCTATGATCTTGGTAGCTAGGGAGGAGCAGCAGGCGACCAGGTGTCAATAAGGTACAGGGCGTCATCTTGGTACCTACCACAAAGAATTTGCAATCCTTCATTACAAGTACAGCTACGTTATCAGCGACACCATGCTTTTCGGTGAAAAAGGAAAGGAGGCCGCGCCAGTGAATAAAGATTGCCGCAGCAAGCTCAAGAAAATGGGCAAAATGAAATTCGACCAGAACAATAGCAGTGGGGACAATCAGCATCGAGATGCTGAGAAGCGCACAGTTCCAAATACGAGACGTGGAAGACGCGGAAGAGATGGAAGTTGCACTAGCCTCCACTGTTCCGGACATTACCAATATGGTCACCCATTTGCACCAGGTGTACCGGAACTCAGAGTAAGGTTGGGTGTCCCTTACGGTGCTTCGCGTAGGGACAGAGAAAACGTCGGCCGATAGCCAGATTGACTCAGCATGGGTTCCAGACCACTCTTCGGTAGAGGGAAATGCGTTTTGACAAGGGCAGGCCCGCGTGTTAACTTACCGGGCTGTGGCCATAGAGAAGGGTAGAGGTCAGCCTATGGTTTAATACAGGGAGATAGTGAGGTGCTCTACACAGGATATGCAGAGACGTGAGCCCCTCTCATCCAACGCGTTTCACGCTGGCATGCTCTGGATTAACTTTTTTTCTCCTCCTCCTGAACAAGATGATGTTGATTGGCCTGTTCCAGCGGTGGGTGGTGCTCTGGTTGACTATGCGGCAATCCATGAGCCTCACCCGGGGGGAATACCTTGGTCTGACACTGCGGAGTAAGTACACGGTCGGCTACATAGCGGTGATACGGACGTGTCTGCCACTTTCCAGCTTCCAGAACTTTTAGCAGAGCCATAGGCTCCATTCGAATGATCTTTCATGTTGATTTTTATGCGTTTGGTAATGATGATGATTGGAATTTTATTAGCAAAATCAATTGCCGCAAGGAGCAAAAACCCAGTGGTTATGTATCAGGGGTGAAGATATAGACTACAATCCCTCAATAAGACCAAGAGTAAGACCAGTTAAAGACAATGGTGGTACCCGGTGTATACAGCCAGTTTTCATTACACATGACAGCAAATGAGGTTTAAAAACTCACCAACTGACAAATACTTAAAACGCATTTGACAGAGAACATGGCGTCGTCGCCTATAAACAACCATGGGTGGAGTGGAATGAGTTGTCTGTAGAGTTGGGGAAGGTGCCTGTGTCGTGTTGTGTCAAGTGCCTTGCATTGAATGAGAATGTGGACTACCGAAAGTGTCTCTCCGCACATGCTGCACATTGGTCTTAAAGATCCCGGGAGCAGATACGAGTGTGTTGCATGTGTGTGCCCTGCCCGTGGCCCAGCCAAATCGACTTTTGTGCATTGGATGCGGGTGTCGGTGGTGTAGGGTAACAAGTGTGACTCCAGTCTGCCTGCCACGTTTTACAAAGTTGTTTCGTGATGTGTGGCTTAATGTGAGTGTACGGTTCTGTATATAACCTGTGCCTCGTAGTGCAGCACCGGGAGCCGCTTCATCAGCAACCTCATTCGCAACTATCCCACAGTGGCCTGGAACCTAGCATGTTTTTATATCAAGGATAAGGCTAACTGCATCGTTTTTATATTGTTTTTGATGACAGAACACGAATACCACTGAGGGAGGCCGTGTACAAGATGGGCTTTGGAATTTAGCGTTGTACAATGTGACATATAAACTTTAGGATACGTATGTTTCTGCAGTGAATGTAGTGTTCTGGACGTTCATAGGTTTACGGAAACTTTTGTCCGTGCGCAGCAGAAGACACAGCGGAACCAGTCTGACGTGTAACTATAAAATTCTGCAAACTGGTCTTTCCCCTGCAGAAACAAGAAATCCTGCACAATCGCAATACCTGGTGCCATGTTCTTATCAAGTTGCGTAAAGGACAAATCAAAGAACACTGGGCGGCGATTCGATGGTGGTGAAAAATCAGTGATGGGTGTCTTGTTATGTCTAAAAAGGGGACCTTGAGCTAAGGCGCTTCCCCTCTTACCATAAGTGAGAAAGGCCTGGATATGGATGGACAACTTAAAACGCGTTGTTGTAAGGATGTATCAAAATGGTGGACTTAAAAGGCTGGTTTGTCAGAGCGATAATTCTGAGGTTTACAAGTCCACGTAAAGCCTCTGCTGATATAGGGACCATTTATTAAATTCGGCGTAGAGGCTCTGGACTGGGCTAGTGCAAATGCAAAAGCCCCACACTTAAGGCCAAGTCGCAGATGCAGCAATGAGTCGACCATTTTTTGGGCCGCTTTTGTTGTAGACCCATAAACTGCACTTCCATAATCCAATCTATACCCCTCCAGACTGGTAAAAAACACGAAACAGTAGTTGCTTGTCCATTCCATAGGACTGATGTGAAAGAATTTTAAGAATGTTGATTGTTTTTAGGCACTTATGTTTGAGTTACTTAATGTGAGTAATGAATGTAAGTTTTTCATCCAACACTATACCAAATACCTTGTGTTCTTTTTTGACAGGAATCAAGATGTCAGTTAGAGTAGGGTCTGGTTACGGATGAATCCCAGGCTTTCTGGAGAGGAAAACACAAGTAATTCTTTCTTGGGTTAGTTTAAAGCTGTTCGTGTGCGCCAAGATGGCACTGTGTTTGACACCGAGCCGGGCTTGACGCTCCCAGATGGACATATTGCATGATTAAAAAGATATCGGGACGTCGTTTACATACATTGAATAAAAAATGGTAGGTAGCAATGCCTCCCCAAAGGAGTCTATCTCAGCTATGAAGAGAGTGCAGCTTAGAACTCCACCTTGTGGTAAGCCGTTTTCTTGTACGAGAACGCTTGAGAGTGCACTACCAACTCTCATACAAAATGTTCTTTCGTACAAATAACTAGCAAGAGTGTTCATCATGTTGCCTTAGACACCAAATGAATTCAGGTCACTCAAGACACCGTTGCGCCTGGCGTGTAGCAATCTGCAGGCCTCCACTGCAGCCTCCTCAAGGTAAAAAAAAGACCATTGTGAGAAATTGTTTATAAATAAAAGCATCCCTTATGTATGAGTCAAGGACGACGAGTTTTTTGATCGCATCGCCCTGCCCTAAGGCCTGCCTGGCCCCTATCGAGATTACCATTGTGCTCAACGGTGTACACGAGTCTCCTGTTTATCATCTTCTCGAAGACCTTCCAAAGGCAGCTTGTCAAAAGAATGGGCCTATAACTATCAGGAGAGGAAGGGTCCTTCCCTTCCCTCTCGAAAGCCACTACTATGGCCTCCCTCCAAGATCGTGCAATGTACCCCGAAAGCCATATTTTATTGTATAGTTGTCGAATTGTTTCAACGGTGTCGGAGTATAGGTGTTGTATCATGGCGTCTGGAATTTCGTCTGCAACTGCAGCTGAAGGCCTACTTGTGTCCTGAGCCACCTTCAGCTCATGCATGGAAAATTAGAATATTAGGAAGTGTGCTACTTATTGCTATCATAGAGGGACTTCTTTTCGCAACACATTCTGTGTTTGATGAAATTGTTTGGGTAGTGTGCTGAATTTGACGCGTGTTGGAAGTGTTCTGTGAGTGCGTTAGCCTGATCTTCGAGTGTGACCCCTGTTGTGCTAACCATGTGAAGACTGTGTGGCTCTTGAACTTTGAGCTTACGTATATGTGTCCAGACTTGTGTGTCCGTCTACGAGTTTGTAAATGCAAACAATTTCTGCCAACTTTGTCGTTTTGCAACACAGCGCACACGTTTTCAAAACGGTTTTGCTCGTTTGAACAAAAGTAGGGTACCCAACGTGGGCTAGCGACGACGGATACCCCAGGCCTTGTTTCGAGCCTCCCGCGCCCGCCTATAGCCCTCAATCTACCACGGCCTCCTCTGGTTGTGCGGGGCACCAGTGGTGTGGGGAATGGACTTTTCGGCGGCGTAGAGGATATGCGCCGTGAGTAGTTGGATAGCTTCTTCAATGTATATTTGTCTCATGGTTGTGTAGTGAAGTTTCTATGTCGTCGTAAATATAATCCATTTAGCCCTTGCTTTATTGGACCTGTTCTCGAAAAATGGACTGAGTGGGCCGTTACCTATATATGTTAGGAAGGTGGAGAAGTGGTCACTACCTACTCGGTCCGTAAACACACCCCAGAACACATGAAAAGAGAACTGCAGAACCAATAACCAAGTAAAGTGTGAGTATGTATTTTGTCTAAGTTACGGTATGTAGGCTGTTTTCTGTTTTATAGGCATGCCCCATAGGATGTTAGAAACTTTTCTATCAGGTGAGCACGGGCATCCATTTGCGAAGAGCCCCAAAGACAATTCTGTGCACTAATTACGCCTGAGAGGATGTATGGTTTGGGCAGGTGGTCAAACAGCACCTCAACGTTAGAGCGCAAAAGTGGAAAATCAGGAGGAATGAAAATAGAGCATACCGTTATCAACCAATAAATATTTATAATGTGGATTGCTATAGCCTCAAGAAAATTTTTTAAGTAATACAGTGGCATGCCTACGATTTCCGGGTGATTATTGCCACACCAGCGAAAGGGTGTGTGCAGCCATCCCTGTCCATTCTGAATACCATATAACTATTCAACCAATTTGTATGATTGGAATTTAAACGTGTTTCTTGGACACACATTACATTTAGCTGTTTAGCATACAGGATTTTGTACACATCGTTAAGATTATTAAGAAAACCGCTGCTGTTCTAACAAACAACATTTTCCCTTTCCCTTCCCATTATTAGGTGTTCAGAGCTACTGGAGTGTGTTGTTTATGTATCGTCTTTCCAGGCTTGAGCTCTCGGAGTAGGGTTTTCGCCCTCTCTTGAGGTTTGGATGAAGGAACAGATCCTTTCTCCGCGAAGCATACAGAAAAGGTGCCACATCGATCTCTTCATCACATATAAGGAATGTACTCGGCGGACTGGACCCCCTGGACTTGGCACCTTTTCTGGCACCCTTCGTTCGAACCGCGACCGCCGATGCCGTCACGAGCACCCCGGTGTGCACAGATGGTGCGTAGGGAGTGGCAACTCCCACGGGTGCCTCCGTTTGCATCTCCTCCGTGCCTTGGCGTGTCCATTCGGCCGGTAGAGAAGAAACAGTGGATGCAGTGCCATTCCCAACAGACGTGGTTGCACCCATAGCCACTGATGGCTCAGAGAGCGGCGTGGGTGAGGGACACACTCCTAGAGGCACGGCCGGAGACCATTCTGCTCCCTCCGCACTTCTCTTACGGCCTCCGCAATACTCGCTCGGCGGCGCATGGGATTGTCTCTGACACGTTGGTGGGCTGAACGCATGAACACACGGCAAGCTCCGCGTCGCCGTGCCTCCACGCAAGGCAAGGGCAAGGCAGCTTAAGCGTCGAAAAAATAAACAGTGAGCTGTAGCGGTGGCATTTTCGTATCAAACGGGGCATTTGATGTAGCTCATATGGAGAAAATTGTTTTTCTCCTGGTATATGCAAGATATATACGCAAGGCAGTTGTTTACGCAGTAAGATCACAGCAAAAGTAGTTCACGTATATTCTATATTTGTTTCCAACATTCCTGACTTGAGGCTCACCGTGACAAATAGAGCTTTATTTTATCCCAAGCTTTATACAATTTTGGGAAAGAAGCATACCCGATATCAATATACCTGAATAAAAAAGCAACACACTCCACAAGAAGTGCCTAATGGTGTAAAACGCAAAACAAAAACACCAAGGAAGAAAAAGGCCGATGGGGTCCAGTGCTACTTCCGAGTAGCATTTATTTGTAGCTGAGGGATTGGGGTTCAATTAAAGGCCACGGCGGCTGCTTTTCTGACGGAGGCGGAAATCGAACACGCCTGTGGGTTTGCCATTTCGGAGGACGTTTAGGATACCCAGGTGGTCAAAATAAATACGGAGCTTTTCACTACGTTGCGCCTAATCGCCTGTGTAGCGTCGGTGCATTTAACCCCGTATTCAATTATTCATCACTTATTCGTAAAACGCTCATATATTACGGTGAAATGCGAAAATCAGCGAAAAATTAGATTCCGCCGCGTATATAACCATCTGGCAGGCGACCAAATTGCAATATGTTTTAACACAGCTCGTGTTCTTATGTACAGATAACAACTAGGCAACAAACGACAATTGAGTGACACCCGGTACCACACATAAAAAAAAACAATGCAGGGAAAGCAGGGTGTAGCCCTTTGGAATTATCCAGGGGCGAGATACGCAATTTATTGCCGATAAAACCAATGAGGCATACCTATGTGAGTGGGACCAAGGTGAGCCATTTAAAATGTCCCAATGGTTGCTCTTGCAAGGTGGTTTTTCTGCTTTGCCATCCCTAAAGTCTCATTAAAGATAAGCGTGTATTCGCATTTCCAGCAATGTGCACTGAGTGGCATTGTATACATCAAAAATATATTCCTTGTGAGCTGTGTTCCTACCCCGCTGGTAAGTTTTTCCGGTTGATTTCTCGGAAAAATTGGTGAGGCCTTGATATCTACATACAGCTTGAAAAAACTTCTTAAAAAATCGTAAATCTGATTGTTGAGTGGATAGCAGTTCAACAATGAGGCGTCAACTAATCAAATAATGCTAGCTTGTTCCAAGAAAACAGCACTAACATCAGGCGCTCACTATGTGAATGTAGCGATATTGGGTCCTTGAATTGAACCTGCGGAATACGAATCCATTTTTCTATATAATGCCGTCGATCTTCAGGACGTCTTTTCATGGCGCCACCATTAGTTTTCGCCGCTATGGGTAGACGCCAACATTACTAGGTTAGATGATGGCTTACTGGAAAATAGTGCATATTCATCAGAGGACGTGCTACCGTGCACTTTCCTCGTCACAAATTGTCACACGGTGGCTGTAACCGGCGCTGTGGCGCACACACTGCGCCTGTGTACGCGCTTGGCGGTACCAGACCGACAGTGAGATAGCAGCGCCACCCTCAACTTGCAGCGGCAGGCAGCCGGACTCCACAATAGGAAGGCCGTAAGGTGAGCGTGTGAGGAGGAGAGTCGACTCCGGCCGTGCCAGAGGCAAGACGAGGGGGGGGGGGGGGGGGGGGGGGGGACAGTGGAGGTCTGGGGCGTGACCCGGTCCGACTTGCGGTACTGCATCACCGCCAAATCCGCATGCTGCTCTGCCCCTCTGCGAGCTCCGTCGGCGTACCTCCCCATGGGAAGAAAGGCGAACCTCTTTCGCGTCTTTGGGGAGATGATTTTTCTGTTACTTTGACGTTAAATATTTCTTCTGTAACTGAAATTTTTCACAATTCCTTGAGTACGCCGCGTGTGGTCTCTGCGAGTAATGCAGAGGAGTTGTGAGCTACAATTATCGGTGGCGTAGTCATGTTGGGCACACTTGGTACAAGTTAACACGAGTTAGTACCATGCGTGAACCATTGGCACTTTAAACAGCCTTATGGATTCGGGATGTACGCTCGCACGGAGCACCGGATGAACCCGGCATTGATGTGTTCTGGAAAAGCGGAGCGAGGAAATGTCAGCAGGGTGCGTCGAGTGGATACTATCTTATCGTCTCTTCTCATGGTGATGCGCCTGACTGCGGTCTCACACTGACTTCGCAAGCCTGCAACATCTCCCTCCATCTCGTCTCTAGATCTGTCTCTGAGATGACACCCTGTCAGCTCTTAAGGCATCGGTGGGGTATGACCTTCCTCTCCAGATGCAAGCGGGTTTGAGTGAGGAGTTTCGTCGCTGGTTTCTGACTATTCACTGCAACCAAGAGCTCACCAGTTCTTTGTTTCTTAGCGTGATATCGTTTACCTATTAAATGTTGAAAAAATATTTGACATAAAGAAGGCATTTGTGAGGAAATTGGTTTTGCTTGTTCAAGCGATTGGATTACCGAAAAGCGGAGGTAGTTATCAGGTTGGGCAATTGTCACGGTCGGAAGGAGTGGAAATAATACTTTGGTGCGTACCCTTTAAGTGGCGGATCTTTGGGTTCGGAGAATTTAGAAATAACCATAAAACATGGTAAATACACGGGATGAGGCTACTTCTTTCGTCAGCCTTACCCTGTTAGCTGAAGAGGTCAAGGAACCTTCGGCCTGGTAAACAGACAGGGAGGCCATCCATCCGAGTTTGACCCGGGTTCGGACTTCCACTGTTTGCGGTTTCTTAGCCTTGACATTTAAACACACCACCACGGTAGGTTACAGCTTATGTTGTGTGGATCACGGTCCGCGATGTCACCAATACCGTCACCAAGATTGCTCAAGGTGTTCCGTGCGGGGGATTTTTATGCCTTATAGTACGTGTACGTGCTCCTAAAATACGGAACATTAAAACTGATGAGCTTTTTATGCTATGGTGGGTCGACACAACCTCCATTTAAGCTTTTCGTGGATATGAACGTGGCGAAGGTGAACAAGGTGAAAGAGCTACTACGTCGAGTTCTACTACAATGCCTAAACATGGCAATGTGGAAATATATCTTCCCTATAAGAGTCGTGCGGTTGCTGAATACAAATAGACTACCTGTAATGACGACCAGCGATGTTCGCGGAGCCGTCAAGCTGGCTTGCTACGCTATATGTGAGAATAAAAAATAAAAAATAATAAATTGTTAAAACGAAAAGATGTCACTTGATGCCCCCAAAGTTTTCAATCACAAAACATCGTCCTGTTTAGTGAACGGAAGAAGCTCAAGTCCCTCAACCAGCTGCCTACACAAAATTATGCGTTTCTGTCTGTGCACGGTGTACTAAAAAACATGCATACCACAGGTTGAAATAGGTGAGGATGCCTCCTGCATTTTGTACAGGTAATGTCCCTTGTAAGCCTCGTTCAAGCGCAGCCTGTGCAGAATGGCTGCGTCGCACTGGCTAAGACCAGGGGGCATTCTGAAAGTGCACTTAGGATCAGTCACGTAAAGAGTTCCGTATTATTGCATCGCATGAGTCCAGATAGACAGATGCGCTTTCCATGCGGTTGATGAGGCGAGTATTTCCGCATCCTTTCTCGGGAATAGGTTTGGCAGAACTTCAGTTCAGAGACTGGAGGACGATGAGGTGGCTTTGTCTGCGGCATCATTACCGGCAACTATGAAGCGGGCAGGAAGCCACTACAGATCTACGCTGTGTCCCCTTTGTAAGGATTGTAAGTGCAAAAAACTTGATATCCAAAGCCAGCTGTTCTTTTGGAACCGACTTTAAGCTCTCCAGTGCTGACCTGTAGTCTGGAAAAACACCCCATTGATTGACCGGCTGCTTCAGAAAGTACAAAAAGCAGCGCGCAGTCCAGCCAAATTAGTGACTATCGTAGATGAGTTGATGATCAGCAGGGCTAAGATGGTAGGGAACCACGAAAGAATCGAGGTCTCTATCGAAGACGATGTAGCCGTCAGTGAGGCATCCGTGTACACACGGGTGTGGACTCTGTATTTGTTGTTAATATGCTCCAAGGAAAAGACCTATACAGCCTGTGCTAGTATAAGAGCCCCCCTAAACCCAGGTACAGGGGTGACAATTTTTAAGGCTGGAATTAGGAGAAGAGGCTAAAGGCTGATACAGAGAAGGCAGAGCATGCTGTACTTCACATACAAGGGCGGCAGCAAGAGGATGCCTATGTTGCCTCGCCACAACACGCCGGCGCGTGCGAAGTTGAAGTGGGCATGGAAGTTCAGCAAAGATGCATTGTGTTATATCGTGAAGATTTTAAACATCAATGCCACATGGAGGAGCCCTTTGCCCGGAGCCACTTCTGCACAGCCGGCAACGTTCCTCGCCATACGTCTCAACAAGACCTGATATCACGTGATATTCCAGTTTTCGAGCCTCCCGGACTGGCCATGCAAGTAGTACTTCCGGTGCTCGGCCCCCCACGGCTATCCACATGAACGGTTGCATTACCCGACGGCTACATACGCAGCGGGTTCATCGGACGTTCCTTCAGTGGGCATAGAAGTTCAGCAAAGATGCACACGCGTCTGACACGATTCTGGTATATTGTGCAGGGGCGGTATTCTCGTAACTGCCCATTTTCAGAACGTCCCTTTTGCGTCCCTTTCGTCGTGACGTATTTCCGGTTAAGCAATGAGCGTTAACAGTGGGTTTGCCGCGCTTGCGTTACGTCAATTCCAGTTGTTTGCTTTCAGCCAATCAGGGCTTGCCAAAAGGGACAATTTTGAAGGGGACGCAAAAGGGACAAAACTCGAGAATGCCGCCCCAGGTTAGTTCACTGTTTCTTTATATGCTAAAAAGACAATCAATGTTTGCTGATTCTTCTAAGCCCAGAAATTTTATTTTTGTCCATTTCTGAGTGTGTTCATGCGGTTAAGCTTTTGGCTATGTCCAATAATGTTCAGTAAAATCCGCGCCCCCCAAATGAATAACCGGGGAAGCAGTACGAGCTGATTTCGTTGATTAGGGCTTACACGCTAAGATAGACACTAAACAGGAAGAACTAATTAAATCCATTATTGAAGGTAAAGAGGCACAAGCCTGTCTTGAACAGAAGTAGCTGAATTAGAGTACAGTTTGTTCGCCGTTGAAGAATGTGTCCGGGTCTCACACAGCCAGCAGAGTCGTCAACAGGTACCTGAGGTACGTGCGGTTAATAAACGTCTGGCCGAATTCGACAATTAATTCCGCGGGAAAAACTTCCTGATTTATGGCATAATAAACTGCGCTTCGAAAACGTGGGCGCAATCCGACGAACAAGTTTGCAGGTCCTTAACGACGCTCTGAAGCTAAACTTGGGAAGTAGCGATGACCGTTATCCCGTGCACAGAGGCTAGGCAGATTCGTAGCAAGTAAAGACCCATTATTGTGAAATGTGCGTCCTTCAAGTTTTGAGAAACCCTACTGCAGTCTAGAAGTAGTTTTCGTGAGGGCAATGTGGGGATTTTTACAGCGCAAAAAAAGTGTTCGCAAAAAGCTTTTCGAATTTGGCAAAGCCACTGGCGACAAGTATACTGTTATTACAACAGGCTTTATATCAACAAAAGGTGATTTGTGTACTCGCCAGTAACAGAGAGTGTTTGCGAACTGCAGACATATGCAAAACCTTTCAGAAGCTTCGTCGTCCACTACTCCAGCCGACGAAGCTACACCTTTTTCCTAACAACATGCACCCTTCTGACCCTTATCGTAACTATCATTTTTTTATTTTCTATCGTGCGAAGCGTTGTTAAAAAACCAGACGCATTAGCTTCACTTTTTGATGACTTCTCCCCTGATGTCGTTGTCCTAACGGAAACGTGGCTTACCCCTAACATTGCAAGCTTACAGCTTTTCGATTGTGCAAATATTTATACAGTTTAAACCTGTGATAGAGACGAATCGCGGGGAAACGAATCGCACTCAGTTTGTAACAACTAATGACTCTGACTCACCTTTTTTAAGTTACATCTGGCATCACACAAGGTTCCATTCTGGGCATTTTACTTTTCCTGTTATATATGAATGACCTCCCCGACAGTATCAACTCCTCTAGAAGGCTATAAGCCGGTGATTGCGTCCTTCACCGCGGAATAATGAACGGATCAAATAACACCCTCCTACAGGCTGACCTCGAGATTGTCTCTACCTGGTGTAATAAATTGCTGATGATTCTTAACTCTAACAATTTTAAATGCATGACAATAACCCGATGATCGATTTCTACCGTTTGTACGTGTACCATTAACGCACCACCCCTCCAGCATGTCTCTTCATATAAGTACATCGGCGTTTACATTACCAATAGCTTATGTTTGCACGCACATGTCCCCTACAATTGTATTCATGCTAATCGAATGCTCGGCTACTTGCGCTGCAACTTTTCTCATGATCCGCTGTCCCTCAAAATTGTACTATACCATTCACCAATTCGCCCAAAACTTGAGTAGGCTTTCGGCATATTGGATCAGCTGCAGCATACGCTAATCACTACGCTAGAATACGTTCACAACCGTTCAGCTGGTTGTATTTGTTCTAATTACTCTCGTACTGGAAGCGTATCCCAAAGAAAATCTAACCTTGAACTACCAGGCTTAACTTTCTGGAGGAAATAGGCGGAACTTCATCTTTTTTATGATATCTTCTGCCACAAATTATCATTGAGGAGAGACCTTATTTCAGAACCATCATAACACTCATCACACATTGATCATCAGCGTAACGTTGCCATTCCTGTTTGGCACACAAAATTATTTTCAGCGGCCTTTTCATCCAGAGCCTGTGCTGAATTGAACCACCTACCCTCTTCCATCGTAACCATTCAAGAACCTTCATGGTTTAAAAATGCCATTACTCAGCACTTTTAATAACAATTTGGCAATGTTAGTTTTATGTTGTGTATTCTTTGCTTACTTGCTTTTCCCACATGCTTCATGGTTGCAGTTTATTTCTATTTCTGTTCTTTTTGCTTCCCCCTTTTTTCTTATCTTTTATTCTCCTTTTCATCATTTGTGTGGTATCAAATACAGTTCCTCGCCCCCTCGGTAACGCCCTATAAGCCTTGAGGGTATTCCCATAAATAAATAAAGAAGTGGTCACATTGCCTGCAAAGCAGTGGGTGGCAGCCGTCTGCTTTCTGCCATGGTTCCCAGTGTGGACGTAGTCTTAGAGACACCCAAGACATATCCACAGCGTTCGTTTCTGCAACCCCTCTAGTATTTTAAATTCTCTTTGTAGAGAGATGTCAAGGCTGGGAGGCTATAGCGAAGTAAGCGTGCGCAAATGCCATCCTTTAACAAGAGAAAATAGCTAACACTACATCAATCAGTGCTGTTGAAAAGCATGCTAAAAATGTTGGCGAATGGCGTCAACTTCTCTTTTAGGCTTCGGTTGTATGGCATCTATGTCAGATGGTGGTCGAAGGTTATACCCCCCAAAACTGTGATAGGTGACGTACAGTATCGGCACGCTTGCTGCCGTTAAATGGTAGTTCGAGAAGTCTAGCTTTGTGAAGGCTATTGCGGTGCACTGGCCCGGTGATATCTGAAGACCACGTGAAGCGAGCAATTTTTCAAACGAGCCTACTTCACGCTTAGGTCCCGACTGGAACACAAACCTGTTGCTGCCCGAGCACCAGATACAGATATCGTTAGGGCACGTGGAGATTTCAACCTATTCCACCAGACATTTCTCAAGGCCAATTATCGAAACATTAAAAAGAGTTGGGGTGAATGCTGTGCCCTGAGGGACATCACGGGTCACGTTATGGAGTTATGTCTAGCCATCTGCTACAGACATGCAGATGGTCCTACCGGAGAGGTAATCAGATATCCAGACATTCAGAGAGGTAATCAGACATTTCTCTATTCACAGTCACAGCCGACGGAGTAAGCCGTTTGACTCTCCGTTACTAACTTGCACATGCCTGCTAGCTTTTGTAGTCTCTTTTAGTCGTATGTGTGAGGCTGAGTGAGCCTAATTTTTCCATGCAAAAAATTGTTCTAGCAGAGGGCGTAAGACGACTAACTCTATCTTCATTTATCTAGCAGACACACGTTCGAATTTCGCCATGGCCGGTGAGTTCTTTTATTTTTACGATTTTTCTGAGTATTGCGAATTGCTGCAATAAACAAACTGATAAAAAACTTCGCTCTTAACCACGCTTCCCGTGGCCGGACCCAAACCTGCATCCATCCTGTTATGATGCCCGCGTCTATACAATAGCTCCATTTCGAAAAGGCCGAAGCAGTTTTGAAAACTTGGACAACCAAAAAACCCTGCGTGAGAGGAATGACATTTATCTGCGTGCCGGAAGGCGGTTACCCACATAGCGGTATGTTAACTTTCCATTTTGGGGTTTAGGGCGTTGGGTCTACCGTCAGATCTTGGGGTTTAACACCTCAAAACGGCACCCACTGCAAAATGGCTCACTGAACGCAACGCATGAGGTAAAAATTCGCACCGCACACCTTAGACCCAAATGTTCTAACTTCGCAGTGTATCCCAGAGAGTTGCTATGGCTAGTCTAGAAACACGGTCCGTATTTTCAGAATAGCACACCCTCGCAGTGTGGGATTGGCCAACCAAAGAATTCATCGCGACAAAGCTTCGCGTTCAATTATCGTCGTAGTAAGATGGAGGGGCACATGAATTTTAAACTTGACAGCCAACAACCACTGCTTCCTGATATTGACCACATAAGGGATGACCGTGCAAGCTGATGGTTAAAACTTTTTACGTCTTCACTTTTGAAATCTCCCTTCAGTTTAAAGCGTTCCCGTGCTCGCCGAATCACCCAAGACACTTCAGGGACGGCGAAAGAGAACGCACTTTTCGTTGCACAAGCCAGTAATCTCTTTCTGCAGCTGTCCTCTCTCTACGCGACGTTAGCAGTCCTCTCTGAACGCGACGTAAATACCTTGACATAGCAAAAGAACATATAAAGTGATGCGTCAGATTGGGAAATTACTTGTGTAGATTATAGTGGGGAGACCCTAGACGATTTTTAATCCAGTCCAGGGGCATTTACTTGAATTACTTTGAAGAAAAAGCGTACCGAAAGTGGGGTACTCATTTCTGGATCCTCCTTTACACATTTGTGAGACATTTTCTATTACGCGAATTTTTTTGTATTGGCTCGAGAGGGCCGACTTTGCGGCTCACCGACCGCATCACCGACAAAATCAGTTGGCGGGCCCCAGCGATTCGTCACAATTTTGTCGCGCAGTGATAACAGGGCCTTGGCAATTTTCTTTCCCAAGTTAATTTGACTGAATTTTAATTTGTATACAGTAGTGAGCTATTAAAGTCTCTGAAGACAAGCCATATCCAACTCCCGCATATACGATACATGCGTTGTTATGCGACGCTTGGCTAACTTCGCACCGCGGAAGTTGTAAGCAGCATATAGGTTTGCGACTCGCACAATTGCAGAGAATTTAGGGTAAATAAATGCAGAAACGGATTCAGAAAAGTTGTTAAAGGAATAAATTGTCCCCATATATCGATGAGATTACCGTAAAGCGTACAGTCAAGGTTCAAAGAGTGCCTATTCGCAAAGACAAAACTAAGACGTGTCTGCAACACGACCATACGTAGAATCGCTGTTCCTGCATGACAGAACGCAGGTGCTGGTCATGAGAAATTTACGGGTGCTAGGAGGAAAATTGCAGTCCGGACATTATTAGATCCCCAAATTCTTATGCTACCAGCTATTAAGTCTACTGTCCGATGAGTAAACGGCAATTGTCTACATGACAGAGTAGGATCGGGCAAGTATACCAGCTATGTCCCGAGGGCTTGGTGTCTTTCCACAGCGTAGACGTATGGAGCACCACGCGGGTAGCCTGCACGTGATTAATTGTATTTTTCCTAACGTAGACCATAAAAGTACAAGGAGCGCCAACGCAAAAACTACCTGTACACTAACGCGCAGGCCTCAAAATAAAAGATGGCTGCTCTTTAGGGTGCGGATGAAGAGTGAAAGCGGTTGGAAAATATTAGTACGACTGGTGTATAGGGTGAGGCGTACGACTTTGAGAGTTATAAAATAAAGTTTCAAAAGTGAATCGCTCCAAAACTCAAACAGCTTAACCGTAAACATGGGATCGTATACTAACAGGTATGATTGGTGTAGTGGTGTTGTTGTTGGTAAAGATCTTAAGGGTTAGCGTATTGTTGTCTCGAGTGCCTGGGATGGAACGATGATATCAATCACTGATGGCCCTCTCCACCTGCTACATAATGGTCCTAGAGATCCTGTAAGCAGGTGTGAGTGTGTTGCAGAGACACGGAAGTGATTTCTAAAACGAATGCGAGATTACTAGCGCAAATTGTAGTATGGAGTCCTTAGACCAATTTTTCACCACTCTGAGTGCGTTTACGCGAATTTGTTTAGTAGAAAAAACAATTCAAAAATGCTGCGCTCCTCTCTACATCATCGCCCATTTTCTGGAGCGTTTTCGTGTGACGCCAGGAATAAATGACTTGGCTTGACTGCGCTACGGCACGGCTCGCCGACCTTCCACATAGTCAGTCAGCCCAGCGTTTAGTCCGCCGGCCGCCAACGGGTCGTCGCCATTCGTTCACTCAGTCGGAACTAAGCCACGACATGTTTGTGAGTGGAAGAATGTGCATTTCTTTACTTTCTTTGTACACTGTATCTAGCTCCAATCCCAGGTCGCTCCACACAAGTGCACAGGCGACGCTTCGCTGACTTATACTTGCAGGTACGCTAGCAGGCCACTTGAAGGTGGAAGAAGAGTCATCGAAGTCAATATAGCTACTATAGAACTAAAATCAAGTGAAACTTTTACCGCACAGCGCAAAACTAGTGAGCCGGAAGCACTTTTTTCCGCTGGGTGAACAAGCACAGCTGTGAGCAGCACGACCACACATCTGCGAACACTTTTCTGTCTACGAAATGCAATTGCTAGACGCGAGATACTGCAGAAACTTGGGGGACTCTTACTGTACGAGCGCTGTACAACAAATAGTCACCTAAGCTGCTTGAAATACCAAATCTGAATAAACCTGTACAGTGGTTATACATTATATACCTTATATTTTCAATGTCAACAGCACTGGCCCGTGGCAGAGTGGTCTGGAAGGCTAGTTATGTTATTTTGCAAGTCGCAAATTTGAATCCCGGAGCGTACTTTCTTTTTTTTTTGGAAGTTGATTTTTGCGTTTTCAGGCGATGTTTTTTTTACTGAGCTCACCATTTTTGGGCCGTGACGTGCACTGCTAACGAGCGAGTTCGCCGTGCGCGCGCAGACTGACAATGACGCGCCAGCGAGTTCTCGTTGGCGTGCTGTTGCCAGAAGCACCGACTGCTTGCGGGCAGTGGGCACAGACAAGAATAAGCAGACGCTTGGCCTGGTGCGAAAACGCTTTTTACGATACAGGCATGAGTGAGGCAAGTTCCAAATATGGGGGGAAAGTGCATGAAATTTCAACGCCTGTGGTGACGCGAAGAGCGTTCATCCACTGCGTAGGGTTCGGCAAGTAATTGCTACGAATCCAAGCTGTCCTTGGAGGCTTATCTTAGAAATAATACAGCCGAAAACATGGCAGAAGCGCGGTTTGGAATCTATTGAGATATTGAGGTTGTCTATCCAACGATAACGTCGGATGTCAACTCTGTTGTTTTATAGAAACGAAACCGGAAACTTCTATGAATGCTAATCTGGGGCATCGTCCAATCACGGTGCACCTCAGCCCGACGTCCCAGCCTTTAGTTGGTGCGGCTGCCGCAGACCGCGCATGGTATTTTTTTTTCTTTCGTTCTTTATAAAATGATTACTGACCTATCAACCGAAGAAATGATGAAAAATGTGTTACTGTGAGCCAGTCTACGCAGGGAAAGCAAAGACGGGAGTTTCACAAATTTATTTCAGATTTTCTGTTTGTGTTCTGCTTTTCTGTTGTTCATCTTTTCAAGAGATGTCCTATTCCGTGTATTTTTTAATTAAAAGTAACTGCGTCTGCGAGATGTCTGCGTGTCAAAAGATGTCTGCGTGTTACCTCCAACATATTTGCCTTGTTGCACGAAGCTGTTTCATGATATGTCGTGTGTGGTTAGTGTAAGCTACCACTGTGTTTATTAGGGCAGCCGTAGCGGCGCTTTTATCTGCCGCCTCAGTTTTTCTGGTGCCAGAGTGACCGAGAACCTAGAACACAGTCAATTTCAGCTTTGCGGCTATGCTGATTTAAAAGTCCTAAAAACTAGATCGGTGAGGTAATTTGTGGAAGCCCTTAGCGGTTTTAATGCACGCACCATTCTCATTGAATCTGTCTAAGTGGACGCAGTGACTCACAAAAAGGAACGGCAGATTATATCTCATAAAAATCCTGTTAATTACCTTGATGGTTGTACATGCAGTAAAGTTGCTCTGTGCATAGCATTCTGAAAAATCTTGCAGCGTCGTATTCCTCATTCAAATGTATGAAATTTAGAAAAGTTGCAGTTTTTTGTACGGTGTTCTGTGAAATTGTGTGAAAGACAAATTATCGAGAAGGGGAAGAAGATGCCATGGTGAAATAAAATGACTCATAGACGTTTTGACGGCGTCTAAAAAGGAGACGAAGAGTTCACAAGGTTGCTCTCTCACACTCAGTATGAAAGGCACAGAAAGGTATGGACCATTTAAAAAGAGTTGCGATGAAGATGTATCGTTAATTACAAAGTTAAATGAATGGTCACCAACTGATCACATTTTGCAATCATATAATGAGTAGACGCATTTTAGATGGCACTGAGGCACCATTTTCAACACTGGATATACAGGCTTTGCAACAATACGCAAACTGGGGCATCCACAACCGAGCACGTTCCCGCACTTCTCCGGACTTAAGTCACCCATGCCAGCTGCTGTAGCACAAGCCAATACTTGATTAGAAAATTTACCCTTTACAACAAGGAGTTCTCTCGGCGAGGAACAACAACAGTTCACCCATTCATCAACCCTTCCAATGACTTCTGGGAGAGAGAACATTAAAGCGTTTCCCGCTAAACTGAGTGTCTGCTGCTGAAACGTAGAGGAATGGTAGAACGTTCAGGGGACATTGTGCAACGAGAAATAAGACAACGTTGCCTCCTCTTCTTGCGCATAAATTTTCCGTTATTCCCCACGATACTGCTCCAACCTTACCACCGTAATAACTGCTGCCCACGACAGAGTTACGGGTATTTCATCAGCAGCACTGGAGTCTGGAACCCAGACAGGGACATTTGGTACACAAATCTATTCATTTGTTCAGCCGTGGTTAAAAGAGCGCTTCAGCATACGCTGTTTCAGTACTACCTATTCTTGTTATGCCTAAAATGCTAAACGTCTGTCATGTATTTCTTTTCTTACCATTCTTCAATTAAATACTGTTTTGCTGCGGGCGCGTGATGAGAATACTAGTTGTGTAACACAGCCGAGTGGTAATTCACGGAAATAGAAGTGTTAGTTTATACCTATGGTATTAAAACATTCAGAGCTCTCGAAGGTCAGGTAATAGACGTAACGAAAAACAAAACCTATCATGGCATACAAGAGTAGAAACTGAAAACCATGTGGTGTTATTCATGTAATTGTGCTTGGCGTAGCTACTAATTTTTAAAAACAATGAGCTCCGCTGAGTGCACGGAGAACTACGAGACGTAAAGACAACTGTCCAAAGTCGCAATCTGGCTGGCCAAAAAGCCACCAGCGCCACGTTGAGAGAACCCCATACGCGCAGCACCTCGGGCTCCACCAGTTACCCCTTCCCCCCACCCACAGCACACATTAGTGACATGATGATGCGGTCACATGAAGCGAGCGTTACGTTGTGTAACTTTGGAATGCGCCTTCTGCGCGCAAGTCGTTTTCCGGGCCACGCGGCCGCAATAAACGGGTGAGGGGGCATCTGGGGTTATCTGGTGTAAGATAAAACACAGAGCAGCACGAACAAAAGTAAGCAGACACAGCGGCAGAAGTCTCATGGGTAAATTCGGCACACGTAAACCTAATAATCCCGAAGAACACACGTGGCGTCTCCTTCAGACGAGCATGTTTCCTAATCGCGGTATACTCCACCGAATCCACCCTACATTAAACCCTTCCCAAGAATGCCTTGCTTGTGGCGCCCTCGCCACCCATTCCCACATCTTCTGAGAGTGTTTTTCTATCTTCAATTCTAATATGAAGGTGCCGCAACAATTTTTTAGTACCTTTTCTTGTTTCCTCAGCTTTTAAACAATCAGAATTTTCGCTCATTATATAGTAGTAAAAAACTCATTAAGCTACAAGTTGTACGCGACACGTCGAGAAAGAAGGCGCCCAATTTCTTTAGTCGCTCATTTCATGCATCATCTCTGTAGAACACCTGGCCCTGGAAAGAAATTAATGTTCAATGAGAAAAAGGGCTGCATAAATGCAGCAATATATCACCTTAAAATACGGGCTCTGAGTAGACATTACAGAATTTTTTTGAAAGAAAGCATCAACCTCGGTTGTTTAGGGCATGAAAATAAGTACATGCATGACATAACCTTGACATTTTCAGCCATACTTCAAAACAGCAGAAACAACTTCACCTGGCTTACAGTGACATATTGTTAATTAGGCTCAGCCCTTTAATGCTCCCTACCTAGTACAGGTTTGTGGTTGCACACAATCTCATGCCTCCTATTCTGAGTCAAGCAAATCTATGTGAATCTTCCACTTCATTTCGTTTTTTTTATTTTCAAAATTAGGACAAAAAGCGAGCATCTTAATGCTAAACTGCTTTGAAAGTCGCTCTGTTCACTCGACCTGCCTGCATTGATTGCAAAACTATTAATTTCCTTGGACTAGCCTCGACGGTTTTGAAAAATCATGTGCAGACTACCTGATTTCTATCTCGCCAAGAAATAAAAAGAACATTGTTGTTTTCATCTAAATAGCTAACATTGAGGCATACAATTGTTTATGGAGCAAAAAAAAGTATGCCTTGCGATAAATCTCATTTACAAGCTGCACTTTCCTCAGACAATGGTTGTTTCATGAAAGTTTGCCATGCAACATTAACTAACATGGGCGGAACTGAGTTGTGTGCTTCGAAAATGTCCAGTTCGCGTCTGTTTCAGTCGTGAGGCAGTTGTACTTGAGAGGCTTCTAACTAACGAATGCGCTGTCACTTTACCCATCTTATTTAAGGCAATAGGCCGAGCTCATGCTGGACACTTTAAACAGAGATGAAATGGTCACATTTGAGAATACGTTCCCAGATGAACACTGTCTCCCATTTGTCACTGTTCCTTGCTGGGTCATTGATCACTACAAAAAAACCAGGCACACAGTGCCAGATGTCATAGTGTTTTGTGTTTGCGGTACATCCGCAGTCATTCACAAATGCCAAAAAGTACAAAACTTGAAATTTCGGTAGTTGAATTCAACATGCTGAAGCTACGCCAGGGCTATCAGGTGAACCAGACTCGAGGACACGAAATAATTTGTGCCATGCTTTGATGGTTACGGTGCGGCAACATCTCAACACACTGGCATTTTCGTGTTTTGCATGCATTTGATAAGCAGCCACCACGGCCGGGATCGAACACGCGTCCTTGTGATCAGCAGCCCAACGCCTTCGCCACTGACCCACCGCGGTGGGTGTCCATGATCTCGAAAGCAATTGTGTGTAAAAAGTAAAACATCGAATTGTGGCACATTAATCTACGCCCAAATAAATGTCGCGTGCACCCAAAAACGTGCCTGCTACAGTGTGTGCCACACAATGGAAGCCGATGCATTGACTTGAAATTTTGCGTTTGCTACATACTAAGACAGGCGACTGTGACAGAAAAACACACCATATGTTAGTGGTCAAACTTGCAACTGCTCCTTCAATGTGGTATATCCCTCAAATAGGCATGCGATTAGGTGTCGTGAGGTGCATTAATGGTGCTTAGGAAATTAAACACGGTGTCGTTGTGCCCGCGGGCTCATGAGCCATGCCGTTTTCTCGTTCTGCATGGCGACGTATCTATTGGTAGTGGTATCCATTTTTTGCATGCTGAAAGCCTCAATCTTCTATTGTAACCTCCGACCATGGTGCGCATATGCCTTGAACACTGCACAGCCAGATGGTGAGGCGAGTGAAATTGTTTTCAAGCATTATTGTTGCCCTACCACTGTCCGCCATTAAAAAAACCGACCAGTTTGGCTGTGGCTGATGCAGGATGCATCAGAGTACAGGAAAATTTCATAAACTCAACTGCATATTCTACAAAATTATTGACGTGTTTAACGTGTTCAGTGCATTTACGTTTATGTGGAGATTTCAGCCTCTCACTGATGTCTATAGGCGACCCCAAAGACACTGCATGAAAGCCTAATCATTCTGATGATGACAATGATCGCGGTTGAAGTAGAAAACTAAAACGCTTCTCCTATTCGCAATTGTACCTAGGTGCCTCCCGCTACGGAGGCAACGTCTATACGAATGCTTCATTCCGGCATGGTAGAAGCAGTTTGTACTTGAAAATTGCTTCATGGATGTGCAAAATGAGACATAAATGCACCCCTTCGTCTAAAGATGGTAATTCTTGAACGCTATCTAATGCCAGTATCCCGAAATCACATTTTACGTCATCCTTTTACGAAATACCTATTCACGTCATGCCCAGTGCGGTGGAAGCAGTCAGGAGTGAAATGCCCAGAGCACAGGAGGTCTCCATCCTTAGCAAGCCACCTTTCACGCGAACTGCCCGCTCCAATTGGCTCCGTACCTCTGCATTCTTCAGATAAGTTGTCAAGAAATGTACGACTGTCAACTGTGGCACACAGGTACAGGCAATGTAATTTTGCTGCTCCTTCTACCACGTGCGTGTAAGCAATATATGATGCGGCTGAAACGACCTCGAGTAGCTGAATTGGCTCCCATGCACTTACAGGTGAATACAAGTCCACAGGCTTTGTTCAGCCTGTTTGTACATCTGTAAGCAACGCAGGACGCAACGATTATCAAAGCGCAAGCCTTGCACGCATTTAAAACTCCAAACATAATAGCGTGCACCAGCGAAGAAACATGGACGCTGTTCGCCGGTAGTGCGGTTTCTGCCTTCGACAAGATGGCGGCCGTCCGCGTCACCTGGCGGGCGATGCTTGCACTAAGGCTGCTACTCTTTATAGCCTCCTTGGTATATGCCGGCTATTCCATAATCACCCTTGAAGCACAGAAGACAAACTGCATCGCGGTGTTTTGGTAATGTTAACAAAAGCCATCATATATGGTAGTATGTGGCGGCAGGACAGATATGACACGAACCATAGTAGAGGAGGAGCGATCTATTTACACTATGTACATGGCGGCAATAAGAGTCCCTGCAATCCCCACGCGGTCGTTTTCCTTATCGTCTCTGATTCCAAGACATGGTGCACTGTCCACCTGTCCCGTGAGAATACCCCTTCCCCTCCTCTCCCCCCCCCCCCTGGTCAAACACGACCATACCGGTCGAGGTCACAGTGAAACGGCTCTGAGACGGTGTCGTTGATTCCTTCGCCTGCGGGGGCCTGTGATCGGTAGCTTGAACTTGTGGTTCACGCGGCTGCTGATGGGTTGGGCGGCATCGCATAAGACGGGTGCTGTGAGGGTGGGAAGGCCTTTAAAACGATCGGCTTGATTATTGGATCCTCTCAATCGGGTATCTCCAGGCAGCGCGTGATCTACAAACTGTTCCGCCAGTGTCTCCATTTTATCGCGGCAAAGCTTTTCCCATCGCGCAGAATGCATGAATGTAGCCAGCAGGGTGTTCGGTGACTTGAACGCGGAGCCGGAAAACCGGACGTGGACCCCTCCGGTGAGGATTAGATGGAATGAGTGTAAACAGTAAAGTCCATGCCGCCACGGATGAGGGTGATGGGGTTAGTGAAGACTGGTCTCCGAACATCGACGCGCACAAGGCGACGACAAACCGATGCGAGCACTGGGAACCTCGCCTCACGACACGGCTGGGGACACGGCTGGGTCAGCTGGCCTCCGCTGGTCATCATCGGCTGGTCTCTTCTGGACATCATGGCCAGTGACCGGCGATTGTCGGGAGGCGCAAGGGTATCAAGCGGCATGGTGACTTCTCTTCCGTGCAGGCGGTAAAAGGTTGAATAGCCTGCAGTGTCGTGACGCGAAGAATTATACGGGAAGGTGACAAACGGCAGTGCAAGCTCCCAGTCGCAGTGATCACTGGGCACGTACATCGCGAGCGTGTCCGCAAGGATTGTAATAATACGCTAAGTGAGCCCGTTTGTTTGACTGTGGTACACCGTACTCACCTTGTGGGGAATACAGCATGAGGGGACGATGTCGGGGACGATTTGACATAGAAATTATCCTGTGCGGTCTGGGACGAGCTCTCGAGGAGCGCTGTGGTGAGGCGTAAAATGGTTAATGAGAAACTAGGCGATGTCAGTTGCACAATTTCTAGCGACGGCACAAGTCTGAGTAGAATATTCCGTAGCCAGGGCAAGCCATCTGTTCCCTGGTGTAGACGAGGGGAAAGGGTGGGCAAAATCCAGTCCGACGCGAAACGAAGGTTCAGCGGGATAATAAATACTGTAGCTTGCCCGCTGATAGCTTGGAAGGTGGTTTACGATGCTGGCACAGGTAGCAGTCGCGCGTGTAATGCTGCACGGAGCGGTAGAGTTCTGGCCAACTTTTTGCTGCACTTTTTCTCAAAAGCGAGCAACCTCTTTTATTTTCGGAATTTGTATGGACGGAAAAAGAAGTCAGAACTCGATTAACCGACAAATTCATCATCATAAGCATGTACGTTCTGGCTAACTATTTATTGTTATATTGTTGAAAGTATGAGCATATATATTTCTTTTTTGGATACTGAATACGTGGGCGTAAATGTTAATATATTTCCCCATAGACACCGAAACTCGCACACGCACAAAAAAGTGCACCAGGTTGTTTACGTAGCCTAGCCCGGCAATGCAAGCTCGAGTATCTAGAACAGAGTTATGGACAGCCAATCATGAGCCGTACTCTCACAAAATCCACGACATTCAAAAAACCAAAAAAGAAAAATACGAAATATTCATGCGAAACAGCAAGCCGTACAATGCACTGCAATTCCAAAATTTTGGAGATTTCTTAACGTATCCAAATGTAATCTTTATAATAGCGTAAACAGAGATATTTTGATGAATAAAATTTTGAAAAAAATTCAAGAAACATAAGAAACGGCAAATGGCAAACCGTACACTGTCTAGCAATTCCCCATTAATGCACATTTTGCAGAACTTCAATTCTAAGTTTCTATAATAGCGTCAATGAAGATAATTGGTTCAATGAAAACAAAAATTCGAAACACTGAACAAACAGAAAAAAGTTAAAAAATACACTCATAATGGCGAATCGTTTAACACCCCCCAGTTACACAATAATGCAGACGTAAAACTGTGAGACGTAATCGTTACAGTAGCGTAAAGGAAACAATTGCTCGAATAAAATTAGGAAAAAATTAAAAAAGAGAAAAATAAAATAAAAGCTACGGAAAATTGCAAACCGTATAACGCCTATACAGATTTCGCAGATTTCGCAAAAGTTCCACATGTAATCCGTATAAAAGCGTAAATGAATATGATTGTCCCAAGGATATTTTGAAAGCTAACAAAATAAGAAAAATATACAGAAATACTGGAAATGCTTAACCATCTAACGCCCTACATTTCCACAATAATGCAGATTTCGCGTAAGTTCGAACTGCTTAAGTGCAGATAATTGGTCGAACAAAGTTTATAAGAACAAAGAATTAGAAAATTAAAAAAAAAAAACGTATAACCGCAAACTATACAACGCCCTGCATTTCCACAACGATGCAGATTTTGCGGAAGTTCCACCAGCAACATATATATTACCGTACTTGGATATAATTCACCCAACAATACTTTAAAGCACTAGAAATAGGAAAATTACAAAAAATGGAGAACCCTGCAGCGTCCAGCATTTCCACAATACTGCAGATCTCCCGAAGGTTCCGAATGCAATCGTTGCAATTAAGTATACGGAGATAATTGGTTGAGCGGAAGTGGGAAAACATAAAAACACCTTAAGAATATAAAAAATACTCAAAATGGCGAACCCTATAACGACGGCATTTGCCCAATAATGCAGATTTCGCGAAAGTTATACATGCAGTCAGTACAATAACGTGAATGGAAATAATTGGTCATAGAGAATTCGAAAAAACGTGGTGGTAAAGAACTCGCAACCACAAAAAGTGGCATAATAATGCCACGTATTGGCAGTCAATTCTCTAAATTTCTGCCGAGTTTTGTTTTTTTTAATTCGAAGGAGTACATGTCTAATCTCCCCAGTATTATTTCCGTTGAAGCCCCTTTACTCGTCGACGCTACGCTGTGCCTTTTTGTCATAGACTACCCTCCAACATCTTTTATTTGCCCGTGTCTTTCACGTTTAAGCAGGCGTACACAAGTGGTTGCCAGTTTATGGGAGTGCACTTGCGGGGAGTGGATGGCGGAGGTGGCGGAGTGGATGGAAGGAGGAATGGGCTGGGCGTCGTTTGAAGTTCGAGAAGCGCAGAGTAATGCATTTTTTTAGAGGAGGTTAAGAGCAATGACTGAACGCAGGTGGACAGCTAAGGCTTTATGTACCCATACCTGAAAACAGTGGGCACGCCGTGGCTAAGGAAGACTAGAAGGTTAACGATGAAATATGGAAAGAACAGTTGAGAATCCAAGAGAGCCGAGGCAACCAAAAGAGACGGAAGGTAGATTTAAACGGATAAATGGAGAGAAAAATTGAGGCTAAAACTTCGTTAGAGGTTTACAGGGCTGCGAATGTAGGTATCAGAAAGGAAAATTTCTACGATAATTCCAAAGGTACTGCTTTACTTTTTCAGGGTAGTGGAGGTTGGTTGCTGAAAAAGATCAATGTGGGGAAAATGCACAAAATGATGAGATATGCGTGTGCTGCGATAAAGAAACAGAAACTATGCGGCACATAGTGTTAGAATCCGAGGGTATGCACCGAAATCTAGAGGGAAATATTCGGCTTCCAGAAGCCCTAGGATTTAAGTGTAGCACAGAGGGTGTTAACTTCAAGGCTGTCGATGCGACCAAAAGAAGATTGGAATGATGGTGGACGAAAAGCAGGTAGGGGAATATTGCCTGGGATAGCTACCACCTGTAGCAGAAAAAATAAGTACTTTGTACCTAATAAGTTTTTTGTGCATTCCCAAAGAGCAGCGCTCGTAATAATTTAAGAGTGCAAAGCATAGGAATATCATTTTCTTAGTTTATTTTGGGGAAGTTGACTCGTCATCACCCCGCTAGAAAAGGGATACCGGAATACCACTATCAATCATCATCATCATCGGCGAAACTATTGGACTTATGCCCTCATTGATGACATGTCCGTTGGACTGGCGGAGGCTTACGTGTGGACGTCACACAGCCGAATACAACCTGCCTGGTGTCATCTTTGGTAAAGAGGATTGGGTTATGTGTAAACAGAAAGTAAGATGCCTACTATGCGCGAGAGAAATAGATACTCTCATACATGGTCGCTAGAATAAAGCTGGAGTATTTCCATGTTCCATAGGCAAAATGGCTAGAAAAAATGCTGAATTGCAAATTACAAACAAACGTGGGTTGTTTCGTCCACTCCGTCAAGTGCGTTCAGCTTCGCAGGTCATTCGTCTCCACAGAATGAAAGAGAGTGATTTTTTATGCTTGGTCTTTGAATTATTACTTTCTTGACTTAGGATGTGATGTTGATGTTTTAATTGATTGATTTCTGTTATTTCTGATCTGGTAGGTTAGTCTATGTGTCGGCTGTATTTACTCGGTGTCTCAATTATAACTTTCATGAATTACGTTAGCTGTTGATACTTGAAACGATTTCTTTTTGTTCGATATTATCTGTTAGGTTACCTTAGGTTTTCTTTTGTTAGGAAGAGTGAAGTAGTGCCAGACGCGGCGTTCGTTTTTTAACAAAATTAAATTATGTCGCTTATATTACGGCACCATAAGCACTGTGTAAAGGTCACAGTAGCGTGGGGCAGCGCGCTAGACACGGTCAATATTTGGTAATTTTCTAGACCCAACTGAATCTTAAGCTAACGTCTTCAACTGGTAGAATATTTTTTTCTCTATAAATATAACTTAACCAAGGAAACAGCAGAATATCACATGTTTTATGGTCTCACATTTCATACTAACGTTATTACATTGAAGCGTATTTCAACTACGTAATCTCTTACTTACCTGGTTTTGATTTTTTATATCCAAATAACTCGATGTCATGTCATACGAGCCTGTCCTCTCTTTTATAACACATTAGGTACGTGTGTCAAAATTTGTAATTTATGAGCACTGGACAAAATATCTTATTTAATACAAGAAAAACTCATTATGTAGGCAAAAGAGTGTAATAATTTATTACACCCACCGTTCTTATGTCACTTGGTAGCAGCGCTAATGGTTGCATGTGACGGCTGTGAAATAGCTGAAGGATAGCAAGTGATAATACATGCCATGAAAACAACGTACAGGATATTTCGTCGTATAAATATACCGTTAAACACCACCTTTACAGTTCCGCAAATAACTAACTTCTTGATAGAGTTAGAGAAAAAATGTTCCTTATTGTGTGTCAGGAGGAATAATCAAGAAAAATACTTGTTGAAAAATTACGGATACAATTGGCTCGAGCAGTTGGCACAACACACAATTTGACGGCGTTCAGTTCGTTTAGGCTAAAGAACTTCAGTACCCGTCTTGGTTCTATTCGAAGCTCTGCTATGGAATATTAGTCTAGGATACAACGACTTCAAAAGTACTTAGACTATGTTCACACTACCGACGCGAAAGCCACATCGCGATCTATGGACGTCGAAATAGGGCATGTCACGGAGTTCGGTTGGTTGAGACGTGAAAAGACGTCATTCATTAAGGTTGTTACAACAGTTGCTGCAACAGCCTCACCCCGGCCTTAGATGTTTTTAAACTTTCACAGAAACTACCAACTCTGCCAACATATCTGCTGCATGTAAAAACCGACATATTAAAAGCCGACCATCCTTACTGTTTTAAACTGCTTCAGTACGTACAACAAAGAAAATTGTACACGCAGCGTGAAGATCATGATTGTCGTTATTTAATGCGACAAAAAAGAGGCGAATGCCGAAAACAAGGACAACATACGGGAAACACACAAGCCTATACCAAAAACTCTTCTTACGTAATTAGATGGTAACAGATTTCACGAGTTCAGCAAATATGTATAAACACCATACTAAAATGTATTCAAGTCATTAATCTGCACTATGCTAATTGATTTGCGCATTATTTTCTGTTCACGTGATCTGACTAAGATTTTTTTTCATTTGTGAATGGCGTTAACATGCATAGCGAACCTTTGTGCCAATTAAATGGTTAGACTCAGTATAATGAAGAAACGCATGTACTGGTGGTGTAACTCCTTCAACAGCTGTAAACGTTTCTGTGTACCAGTTGTATCAGCTGCTTTATATAATGTTGCGAACTAGCTCATATGTATTGTTGATGTGGTTTTTCTTGGCGGTGTGCTGCTAGAGAAGTTATTTTGTATTTTTTTGTTACATTAGCTCTGTAAATGTACACAAACTGTCTATCTCTTTTTTATTTCTCTTTTGCTTGCGATGTACACGCTCTGCTGTTGAACTCAACATGGGCAGAGGCCTCTTCCGGCGATTTATCCTTTAGCCTATGTTCCTGTAGCCGACTATGTATATTGGTATGTTCAATTGAGGGTTAAATGAAATAATTGAGATGAATACTCTGTACTTATCTGACACCGAGCCTCATCAAGGCATGATGAGCTCTCTCAGCATTGTTTGAAATCGCATTATTCACCCACCAGATCCTACACAAGATGTCATACTTTGTCGTCGAGGTGCATGTATCCTATATTAAATCACATGCCACTCTTGCACAAAGTGAGGAGAGATATGGGGGCTAACACGCGAGGCACCACTGGCTGTGCCTCCCATCCATGTATTGATAAAAGATTGACAATTCACGGCTTCAGCATCTGCGATAGCAGCAGGGATAAGCCATTTTGGAACGACCATGAAGGAGAACACAAATTACTGAGGCAATTGCAAGGTTATTTAGGAGAAAGCAAGCACTTTTTCGAAATTTAGGGTTCAAATGTTTCAAAATTTTGTTTCGGGCGAGTTGATGGAAGCGAGGGGGTGTTCTCAATTCTGTCGCTCACACTGTATCCTGCATAGGCTGCTGTTTCAGCCAGAAGTACCAGTTCCTAGTATTATTTCTATGAAAGTATCAAACGCAATGGGCACTAAATACCATATGAAGTGATGCAGGTTGTATTGACAACTTTTACAAACCTCGAGAACTCTGTAGTGACATGCTCGCACTTTAGAGCCTCGATGGTAAGACTAGTGGCTCCTCGAAGTGAAGCGCGCACACGCTTAATGCACAAAAAAACTTTCCGCCCCTTTATGCCCACTAAGAGCCGAAGTATGCGGGAATTCCGCGAATATTCTTTCCACCCCTCTGTATTTTCAGTACTCTTTCTACCTATGGGTAATTATGTGTAATATAATTGAAGGCACCTAGTGTATTGTAATTTAGTTTATGTATTCTATTCTAACAGACCTGGTAATGTAGCATAGCGTACATTGTCCAACCTTACTAAATGTCCTGTAGGTACTGTACCATTATTTTCCTCCGCAAGTTAAAATAGTGTTTATAGTTTGAATGCTTGTATCACACCTTGTTTAGTGCATAGTTTTGAGGGTATTTGTCGTAATGTGTACTTAGCATACGGTGTTTATTTGATGGTTAGAGTAGAGTTTCCTAGGAACTAGTTTTGTTTCATATCACTAAGGTTTGTGCAATTTGGATAGGAATCTGACGGGTGGCGGTCGGACCGACGAGGATGGAATTCAATGGGAGAGGGATGTGGGGTGTCAAACCCACAGGCAGGGCGCGGTAGGGCTGGCCACGCCATCCTCTATATTTGGACAAGGGTGATCCTGGCATGCCTCCCTGCTTATCCTGCGGGGTGGCGCCTGACGCGCGCGAATTATCTAGGAGACCACCATTGCAGGCGTAGCACGCGATACGTCGTACGTTTGGCTAATTTTGGCATTTGTTCCCTTTGCCATTGTTTTCTATTTACGTGGGGTCGCGCAACCAAGCACTTTCATTTCCTCATGCCTTCATTGAGCTAGTTACGTATTATGTGCGTTGTCTCCTGCTATTTCCATACTCTGGCGGGTTCACCCGCGTTGCCGATGTAACAGCTTCCCCCGTCTAAGGTCAGCAGACGAGCGCCAATGCCGGCAAGTAGAGCCCTGGAGCATCCAGTGTATAGCGGCCGCTGTGAACCCCTTCTCCTAGCTCAGCGAGCATCGCATCGACACACGCAGGCCTCCGCTCACTGCAGCCCTATTCCGGGCTAGGCAGAGATTGGCGTCTCTCGACTTGGGGCTAGATGCATAATGCAGTGTTGTTTTTAATCGTGGTTGTCCACGTAATAAACACCGGTACTATGAATGTTATCGCTCCCTGTGGAGTGAGTGCCGTACGCGCCGACACAGCCATCATTGCCTCACGACTTTGCACACTCCAACCCGTCGTGGACAGTCTCTCAAATGTAACTGTAACTCGTAGTGAAACGTCGGGCGAGAAGTAGTTCAGAACCTATTGCGAGCGACATCAACACGGCAAGTTATTGCAGTTTCGATTGAAGCGCGACTAGGTTTGGAGGGAACAAACACTAATAACAAAAAACCAAGTTTTATTAAAAAAATAAAAAGTATTTATATTTTCCGAACAATAGTTATGTCGAATCACATTTATTTAGACACAGTGCGCAAAGAATCTATGAAAATTTTATTCATTCTCAAAAATTTTGTTGTTGCGGCCATTGAAGAAGGGCACATGCCATTGCTCTGTTATGCAGTCTTTGTAGTGTTTGGAAAGGCACTCCTAAAGTTCATCTGCCAGGAAACGTGCCTAACGTGTTTTGATGTTGTACATTTGCATTAGTTTTTCCTGTTTAATTTTGTGTGAACTTAATTTTTGCTCGGCGTGGAGTGGCGAGGTGCGTTGTATCCCGGGTGAACACGTTCAGTACCGTGCCTGACTGGCACGGTGTCCTACGGGTTCGATGGCTGCCAGCGGTTGGCGTGGAGCGGTTTCCACGCTACCCACGGAAACGATGTGCTGTACAAGATTGCAACAGAAACTCCCCTGCGGCTGGTATTTCACTGCACAATTTTGCTCTCATTTCCACAAGGTAAGGCAAAACTATAGTACTGTAATACGTGCACGTGGAGGAGGCGGCTGTGTAAAGGGGCGTCGTGGTGGTTTGAAAAACAAAAAAAGGGTATAGAGCTTTGTATACGCCCCAGTTATTGCTTGATTTCACCTCCGGTTGGACTCGGAGCAAGTCGCGTCAATTACTCTAGGACTTCTCATCGTATTCCAGTAGCGCAAGTATTGTGCGCAACTCGGATTCAAACGATTCCCTATGTTTGCCTCAGTGCCAATTCTGTATTGCACTGCAGCGCTTGTAGTGATCGTTGCTTCCCATGCTTGCATGTGAAATCTTTCCATAGCAGTAATGTGTAGTGCTGCTCTGTGCTGCGCTGCTGTCACATCTTTCTTGCTACGTGTTTTTATTTACTGCCGTCGCTCTATTTTGCATTGATAATTTTTTACTTATCCGTTGCGGCACTTGCCTAAACAATGCAACCATAAAATTTCAGGCGTGAATGCGGGGTGGACTTCTGTAGAAACACATGTCTACTTGATGAGACGCCGGGACAGCGGCAGTTCAGAGTGGTCGCTGCACTTTTGTGAATAGACATTCCTGCTGCCCGGTTTTCTGCGCCAAGATGCAGTGCTTACTTCTTTTCTCTTGTCTCGAGGTAGTTCTGCTTTTCTGCTTTTATTGCTAATAATGCTATATTTTACGGGTAATGTCAATTTTTGGGCGCGTAAAGAAAATAACAATGCGTATAGTGCTCGCGAACATTTTCTGCCTATTTCCATACCCGCTAATTTTGTGTAGTGTAAAAAAAAATGTTTTAGGTTTTCCATGGCATAAATTTGAAATGTCTTGATTATGGCACGACTATGCGCTATTTCTTCTGTTAGAACTGAAGCACACAAACCGCATAAGTATTATATAACCGTAATCAATAATTAAGGCACGCACGCCCCCTGTGTATGTGCGAAGCAATTAAAAAACCAGGACGTGGTGTAGGCACAAATTTGTATGGCGGCACGTTTGTGATATGAAAAGGGTGGGGGGGGGGGGGGGCGGATCAGCACACTAGTGTGGTCGAGTTTAATTTTGTGCTGTATATCCCATGGGAGAAAAACAATTCCCGGGGTTGGGTGGTCGTGCCCGGTTCACGGTTTGCCACCCATTGCGATCAAAGTAAAGAATTGCTTGCTCTTATACAGCAGTGAAAGACACAATATAGTGGCAGAGAACATGCAAGATGTTTTCAGCAACAGCGAAGCGAATCATTTGACAGTATGGCTTAGGTACCCTACTCACCAGTATGTATTAGTTAAGCAGGCGTTGACTTGAAGCACACTCGCCAAGGGCTCTGCAACTTGTGTCGGAATGCAGAGGCCTGCTAACGCTATTTTGAAGTCAAATGTTCACGCTCGTGACCCCAAGATGACGTCACCTTTTGATCAGATCTTGCGCCACATCTAGTTTATGTTTTGTTCCCCCCGAAGTGTTTCGTCCTCGCACAGATGGCGCTAAGACCCATGAGCAGCTTAAGAGCCGCATTTTCTGAACGTATTGGCTACTATGGACGCTTCGCTAACAGTTACAGTTACCTCTGTCTCCCCGCATTTCGGTGCTGTACGTCAGTAATGAGGATACGAATGGCACTCTCGTCTATTCCTTAATAAGGCTACTATTGCGATTTTAATTGCAGTATAGCAGCAAATAAGGATAGGATGCCCGCAACTGGAACGCTTCGGCGCCAAATGAACCACCTCGGTCGGGCAGGGGAAGCACGGCCGACCAACTATTATACGAAGGTTAACAAACAGGTCGTTTGCGTCTTTTCCAACCACCCTGTCAGAGATACGTACATCCCTCTAGTTAAAATGGGTTGAAGGGGCGCACCGCCAAGTAAGCGCATCGTCGGAGCGCAAGCGAGAGGGTACAGAAATCATAACAAAGTCCGGGCAGCGGCGCACAAAAGTGCCCGCGCATAGCCATGCTGGTCGACCGGCTCACAGAAAATAGCGGCTAGGTGCATCTGCAAAAACGTACGCACTAAACGGCGTGAGCATCAAGTGTTATGTGCAGCAAGAAAATACGCGTCAGAAAAAAAGTAGCAATCCAATGCACGAGCTGGAAGCCCAATGGGCTTTCGGGCTTTCCGGTGACAAGTTGGGCGAACAGACAGTAAGAAAATCGTAACGTACCTTGGCATGCACCCGAGAGGTCTCTCCCAAACTGTTTCCCATGTAGAGCGCATGTTGTGCGTCCCAGCGAGACAGATCTCGGTCCCTGCCTGAGATAGGCCAGTGGGGTTAGGCTAACTATATAACAGGGAGCACCGGCTCCTGTGGGACAGAGATTTATCCCCACAACAGTTGCCGGTGCCTCCAACTCCAGCAGGAGTTCGGAAAGGTTAGCTAGACGTCACGCGGTGGCGACGAGGGCAGCTCGCCACTAAGCAAAGAGAGCGGGACGCGACGATACAATCGGAGCACTCGTGCAATTGCTGCGGATGCTAGAAACCCCAGAAACGACCGTAGTGAACTGACGTAAGCAAGAGCCACTTACGTTACCCTGATTGTCATCGTAATAAGCATTTTAATAGATGATTAATAATGAAGGTTGCTAAAGATGGTCAAAAGTACATTGAGTCCCAGAAGTGGTTCTCGACCGTTATTCTTGGCAATCTAGGAAGGAGGCCAGGAATAAATGTAACCAAAGCGTTACCTTACAGATAGCGGCGGCTTCGGTCAACAAATTAGCCATCCTTTTAGGCAGCTGCCCATATATCATTCCTGAAATCACAAAACTTACGATGCAGTGGAAAATGAGAATTTTTCTTTATATTGTTTAGTATCTTCTGAATAAAAAGTTTCTTCGCTGAACAGCGTGCTGAGAGTGATATAAATACAATCGTTTCAGTAAAAGGATCCTGAGTTTTGTTGTCATTGAAGCTGTAACAAGCAATCCTCCACCACCCTTTGCGGTTGGCTGAGTGCATGGTTTGGATTTGCGCACAATTGTTCCGGCCTGACACCGTGCCGTGGACGTGTGTCGGAAAATTACCGTGGTGCAAGCGCAACGACACGCCATATTGACCGCTATCTTGCAATGGAAGAAGAAGATCTGCACGTTCAGAACAGCTTAAGGTGAAAATAATGGTGAAGGTACAACAGACTGTCAAAAGAAGGACAGCTCTCACTGTGTTTCTTCTGCCCCCAAAGTCCTAGATGTCAGGTGGAAATGTATGCCAGCCAGGTTTGTTTGACGTTTATCGCTACGCCAAAGACAACGGATTCTTATTTGCAAATCCTTGGTGTTCTGTATGTAGCCGCTTGATAATGGCGCAGAAATGAGTGCTTCAAGGAGGCAGCACTTACCAGGAGATAGTATGTGGCTTGGGCCAAAGTCAACTGTTCATCACATATTAAGAGTTGATAGCTGATAAAATTATTAACCAAAACTCTTACAATAAATTACAATTATTCGCTGCATAATGTGCTTCTAGTGAAATCCACCTAAGCACTAGACGCAAGTCGCAAATGAAGCTACTGGCTAGAAGAAATAATCGCGAAAAGAAACCACCTTTTCCCAATAAAGAAGAGAAATCAAAACCTTTTTTGAGCAAAATGGAATTGGGTCTGGGAGGTGGACAGACTCCCGTGCCCACGAGGCCATGGGCCTGCGGCGAATCTTGGTCTTGTTGATTCGGTGTTTCTCGGTGTAGTGGTACTGACCTGAGTGCCAGGGATCCACCAGGACTATGATAGAAATAAGCATCCACCAGGCACCAGGCATCGACTGATAATGATTTTCAAGGGTTTCAATTTATCAGAGCTGGAGGAGACGAAATGATACACCGTAAGGGATGACTTTCATTGTAGGCATTCGTGTAAAACGAGGTATGGTGAGATTTTTGAGAGGGTGGTTTCATTGAAAAATGCTATTGTTTGATCTCCGACTATATTTTCTGGGTATTTGATACCGATGGGAGTAGAATAAGATATTTTTGTATTATACGCGTGCCGTTCCTGATTAGATTTTTTTAAGGGGGCGTGAAATGTACTGCACTTGTGGTGGTAGGGTATCTGCCTTTAAGAGTTCGTTGTCTAGTAGTGGTAATTTGGGTGGTATGATGATTGTTGGCGGGAGCATTGTCTGACTCGTTCCGTACAGGACATCAGTGACCCGGTGCCTAGAAAATTATGATTGTGGTGTCCCGACGATTCCTTTGGAAAGAGGTAGAGAGTGTTTGGTGTCACAAAACAATTCTGCAGCAGTGAATTCATAATAAATTTGCAGATATAGTGTAGAGCAGTAGAAATGGAATAATTATGTCAAATAATTTGTGCTCCGCTCACATTTTAATTTTTACGGGATTGTGTTAACACGCAATTTCACGTAGTTTTAACAGCAGGGCGTGAAGGCCGGCGCCCTGGCCGGCCGTATCTAGAGTCACTCTATTGCAATCTAGGAGAGGTTAGAACTATCGAGAAAGCAGTGTATTTACACGGGTATACATTACAGTCAAAGGAATTTCACAACGCCGTTCTTCGTACTCTCAAAATGATATGTCAAGTGCATTGCGAAAGAAGAACTGTGTTTTAAAGATTGTTTAAAACGCCTCTTCTTTAACGGATTCAAACTTAGAGACGTAAGAACTCTTGGCAAGCCCGCCTTCGACAAAAGCCTACTTCCACGAGAGTGGTGGTTAGCGGGTGTGCGGGTCTACAACGGTATGTTAATGCGCAAATCAGCAGAATTGTGATCACTTTTTCAGTACGGTGCACTCCCTCGAAACAAACAAAATATATTTCTTGAAATACCGCATAACTTCCAGCATCGTGTTCATTTTGTGGGTGATTCACTGCTTAAAATCAAAGAAAATATAGCAGTTTAACTATTTCTATAATTAGCGACATTGTGTTCATTTCATCATATTAGACTCACTTGATCAAAACGAAGCAGTGGTCTTTTAAAAAAGTTTCTTTAAAAACCACTGAATACTGTCGCTTTTCTTTCTAGCGTTACGGCAAATTTTTTTGTAAATTTTTTCAAAGAGCAGCCTGGCAAAGGATACAATTGGGCAAACTCTACAGTTGCCTTTAGTAAGTAGTTTGCTTATAATTTTTGGTATCTACGCGATTATTACACGTTTGACATTTGAGAGCTACCTAGAAAGCCTCGCATTACATTAAACCTACGGAAACCGTAATGATGTTTCTCACAGACAATTTTCTGTTTACTACAACCACCAGTGTGACGAAAACGTGGTGCTTATCTCGTTATGTGTTTAAACCCTACCTTGCCTTCCCAGCCCGAAATGTCATTCACGTTACTCTAACAAAGAATGTTGTTTGCGTGCACTGCAACGTTCACAAATTCGGCTGTTCACGCATTTAAAGCGCGCCTGCTGGTGTCCCGTTTTGTGGAGCTTTTGTCACTTTACCAGTACCGCAAAGAAAACTCTAAATTAAATCCTCAGCTGGTTTTACGTAACACATTACAATCATAATTTTAATGATTTTCTTGGAATAAATATATGGCTGTTTTTTTTTCTCGGCGGCCGTGAGAAATACCACCAGAACGTTCTCGCGGAACTTTACTCAAAAGCGTGGCGGCACAAAACGACCTTATTTAAATTCCTTCAAATAAACTATTCAGATCTGAACTTGTCTATTTGCACGAGTAACCAGCATATTCTCCTACTGTGACCACCTTATAATACAAGTGACCAAATTAAGGGTACACATTTAATGTACCAACCTAACGGAATCTAACGACCTAACCTCCCGAAACCTGACCTCAGCTAACGTCACCTTATCTGTCCTAAATGAACAGATGCAACCTAACCCTTCGTGAACTAACCCGTACCAGCCCAACTACAACAAACCTAACCTCACCCAGACTAACTCTAGCAAATGCCGAGCTTCCTACATGCCATCAGGCCTAACCAAACCGGGACATCCTTGAGCCTATATTGTGTAATGAATGTCTGAATAACTAAAAGGGAAAATTCCCTAATAAACAAAATCTTGTCAATTGTTTTGAAAACTGGAACAAAATCTAACCCCTGGCGGATTGGAACGCAACCTTACCCTTTCCATAGCAGGTAAAGCTAGACGTCCGCAGCTTTGGCTAGAGCCACGCTTTACTCACCTATCCTCTGCATCTAATTTGGTGTAAGGTGATTTTGTCATAATGCTCTATTTTTTCAAGGCGGCTCTTAAGTCCTCCATATTGTCTTGAACGTTTTCTTGCGGAAACGCTTGAGATATTCCGCGCTTAAGTCACATGCGATGCCTGTGAACGACTGTACTATACTACAGCAACATAGAAGCCCCTTTCCTAACTTGTTTTTGCTGAATATCGCATACTACGCTAATCAGAGGCGAGTGCCGTGATACATTTTCGACGGTACTTCTCATGGCTGCAGTGAGAGTACACACTATGATACCCAACTGAAGCGTGAGGGAAGCAGCTTGTCCCGCAAAGTATAAAAAGTGGACTGTAATAAATTAGAACACTTAACGCAAAGATGTCGGTTACATTTATTTCACATGCTCAACCACTTCGGAAGTGTTTATTTCAGGAAATGCTGAATGGATGCTTGTCTAATGAGCTCTCGCCATTCACAGTTTTTCTGAAGCGCCAAACCGCAGTACCCAAAAGCGAACACGGCGTCGACACTCCTTTTTACGTTAATGGCATTTTCTGCATTTTTTCAAAATCTAGTTGTCTGAATAGTGCAGTTACGCTCTTGCCACCTTAACATGCCGATACAGGTTTATTTGTTTCAACTCTTTCTTGTCCCTTTTATTTGTGATGTCTATCCGAAGTTGCGGTGGGTGTTGTTTATTCAGGCTTTTTTTAACTGGTTATGTTTACATTAAAGCTTGTAGCACAAGTGAAATTCGTTCCATGGTGTGCGTAACAAAAATTCTACCCATGTGTTTTGAACAAATTCTGAAATTCTACTAGCGAGAGTGTTTCACCGTTTTTTTTTTGTTACGTTACTTCTCCCGTACTTTCGGATTAGTATTCTTTATTTGTTCTGCGAACTATGAGGTTTCTTGTTTTATAACAGAGGATCCTGGGTTTCATCTGGCTTTTCCAAATTGGAGGTTTTTGTACGCCAATCGAAACTGTGCCGTAATTGAAAACCTAGCAATTACCAGCGCCCAAGCGAGTGAGTACACCCAAGGAATAAAAAATATTATAAAAATTTGGAGTCATTTTACTATGTCAATGCGGAAGACTCAAAAGTATTCGTAAAGTACAGATCATACAGTTGATTGGAGGACACGAAAAGGATTATTTTTTCTTCCTTTGCTAATAGTAGAAACTGTGTCTTTGTGATTACCTAACCTGATCTCCCATGGTGAAAACTTTTCTTGCAGGGAATACCCTGTGCTGTATGTTTACCTCCCGGAGCAGTGAAATTATTTGCAGCAGATGCGAACCTTGTAATTTTTTAGACCACGCGGCGAACTATGAGCCGTAATAAATTCGGTGTAATCAAAGAGTTGCCTTAGTGATATAGTTTTATATAGTATTTGTGTTAATGATATTAAACAATAGTTACAGCTTTTTTCGGTAACAACAGACGTGCCGTAGATATTCATTGATTCAAGCAGGACGAAAATTTTGTAAAGGAAAACTTGAGTTCTTACTAAATATTTATAAAATGTAAATGAACCTTCGTTGTAATGTTGGAGTAACTGTAGCTACCTGTAATTGTTATCTAAATGTTATTGCGGGAGCTATGTAAAACAAGAGTTAAAGCCGATTTTGGTAATCATATCCTTTCCTTCGACGTCTGTGAAATCTTGCCAGACACGTATACTGCAACGGGTAACATTTGGGTGTAACTTACTAATGACTAGTTGAACGAACTCACACTAACATTGCAGTCCTCGTACGGGCAAACAATTATACACAGAGTTAAACCTGGATATAACGAAGTTTACAAAAGTTCGCAACTTTTCTTACATGACGGTTTTTGTCACATGCAGGTTTCGAGCAGAAACGAAAACAAAATGCTAGGCATCATTGAAGGACAGCTTACATTTCAAGGGTTTATTTGACAGTGACAATGTGCGTGAGTGGTTCCTGCGGCTTCCGCGCGAGCTTAGGCACCACGCAACGCCCCAAATGAGCAAACTCAACACCATTCTTAAACGTAAATTAGGTATCACTTTTTGTTTGACACTTTTAGGCACGATAAAGTTTTTCGAGAGCAAAACCTATGCTCAAACCCCGCCTTTACGTCAACGTGATGCTCTCTTCCGCACTTAAAAACGTTGAAAGGGTGCAAACTGGTAATATGTACCGGGCAGCGTCATTCTGCTTTCCCGCCTGCGGAGGTGGCATTTAAAATTGCGAGCTGGTCTTGAAAAGACAAACCTTTTGGTTATTTGGAAGTACAACTCATCACCGACAAACCGACCCCACAGGTAGAAGGTGGAGGCGCACGACTACACACCGACACGCAGGACTAGCACCCCGAAATTTAATTCTCGAACCGACACCGCACTCAAACCGCACTCGCACGGTAGTTTGCGGTGCGAGAGGAAAAAGAGTTGAGCGTAGTTACCCTTCTACCTGGTGTCATGCTACACAAGCAAAACGTGAAGTGGCTGCTAGTTTATCCACGGGATGGCGCTAGCCGCTCAATTTGTCTTCACCATCATGTTTAGGGGTTTTGTTTTTGGGTGATTCTAGACGTTTTTGATCTGCTACTCCTTGAAGTAGTGCTAGTATTCACGAAATTAGTACAATTCTACGGCCTATTTTTCAGTAAGAGTGCAAAAAAAATGCCTGATCAGTCATTGAGTTCGTTACATCAAGGTTAACCGCCGCAACGCCTTCGTTATTTAGAGGTCGCAAACACATAAGCTTTCATGAGGAAAGCAATGGGGAATTGAAAATTCTCGTTAAATAAAGAATTTTGTTACATGGAGATCGCTAACATCCAGGTTTAACTGTAGGTGTTTTTGGGATTTCGCAAAGCGATAGTCCGAGCCGTGTTTTGCTTAGAAATCGCCATCAAAAGTCGGTACTGCTGGTAAACGTCTTGACTACTGCAGATTTGCTAGGAATTTATAGGCTTTAAAAAATGTTTGATTCAGTAAGTACCACAGCAGTGTTTATTGAATCGAAATGCTCACTGCTCACTGCGGAAATTATTAAATAAGTAAAAAGATTAGACATACATAAGATTTCTGGACAACATACAAAGGCATGTACGGGCAGGGTAAACGTCCAAAAGAAAAGCAAAATGTTCCCGGTTAGAAAGGGATTGCGAGAGGGGGATACCCTTCTGTCAAAAACAGTTCACATCATGCAATGAGGGGGTATTATGAAGGTTGACTTCGACAACCCACGGATACGGCTGAACTAGGAATATTTGAGCCATTTGAGGTTTGCAGACAACAGTCTTCTCATTAATTAGGCAGAGCATATCCGCAAAATTCTTTAGGAATGATAGACAAAGCTTGGCCGTTGGGATGCAAATAAGTATAAATAAATCTAGTTGTATTAAATAAACATGCAAAATCATTCTCTTCAGAATGTTAGAACTAGAACATAAAATCCCTCTGACAAGATGTAAGTTCTACCCAACCACGAGAAAGTATGCCGGCGTAGAATAGATACGGGCTAATAATGGAATAGATATGGAATAATAAAAAGTATGCAACCTCTTCCACTGAAACCATACAAGCAATACGTACCATCGGTGATGACGTATGGAGCGGAAACTATTCGCCTTACTTAACAACTAAAAAAATTAGGTGGGCTCGACAAGCATAGAACGAATGATGATACTGGTAAACGTCAAGGACCGGAAACGAGCGAAATGAATTAGTGGAGCAAACTCGAAGAGAATCTATCACATTTCAAATTAAGAGAACCATTCACACTGTATGTTTATATGGCACCCTTCAACAGAACAGTAAACCAAACGCCAAGTAAAGTATGTTAGAGCTATATTTGTACAGTGACAACTTGGGCCTTGGTAAACTTTATTGTCTACAGCTACAAAATCTTCCTCGAGTGCTTCCTCGCTGTTTAAGACCTGGGTTGCATATTCCTATTTGTTTGGTTCCTCTTTGTGATTGCATTCTCGCCTGGCAGTGCGGCGCGCTTCCTGATAAACACCCTCTTCCATAGGCGTCCGGATCTTCTTTGTTCGCCCCATCCTCTATTTGAGTGGCACGTTGAGACAAAGTTCTGCCGCCGCCGCCGCGTCGGTTGCGCAAACCTCACGTATGCAAGTGAAAAGAAAGTTCGTGCGCTAGTGGAAGAAGAGGTGGATTGAAGAGGAAGGACGATGTAACCGCTCTTTGAGGTCTTTGTGAACCATTGGTTGAGCAGCGGTACGTGCCTTCAAAAATGCGTTGACGTAATTTCTTGGCCTGTGTACAGGAATAATAGAGGATGCGCCAGTAAGGAGACCAACATGTGCCCCTGTGTCGAAAGTTTTTTAATGTGTAGAGCCACCAGTGCTGTAGTGGCTACTTTGCTAGTCGGTTAGATTACCTTTTTCGATTAGTGCAGCAAGATGTTTCGCGTAGAAAGTTGTGGGTTAAACCCTACCATTTCGCACGCCAGCGCATTGGTTTGGTTGATATGGTGAGTAATGCGATCTAATATGATATGCTCGAGCCCTTTTAGAGGACAGGATGGTAATAAAATTCGTCAAAGTTTTTCGAAGACGGTGCTCCTCGTGATGTCAAGCGAGCAGAACGAGCTTAGAAGGCTCTTGGTCATGTCCAGTAAGCGGAGCAAGCTTCCGAGGGGGCTGCCAAGGAGGCTGGTCAAGTGGTGAGAGACGCAACAGCGAAGTTCAACAAAACGTTGAAGACCCGATGAACATAAGGTCAGGCTAAGCTCCACCTGTACGTTCTTACGAAGTTCTATGCGCCTCCATAGTTTTCGGTAATATAATTTACAGAACGTTTTTTACAACTTGTCTTTTCACATGCAACTTAAACATCGCTGAACCGGGCCGTCGTTGCTTCGCAAGAAAAAAACAGTAAACCAACATTTACAAGAGCCCAGCGTTGGTTTGGGCTCACCCGAAAGGACAGGCCCGGACCGGCCCATGGGCGTAACCGGGTTGTTAAGGCCATCCCGGGCAAATCGGAGAGTGCTAGCCAATGTCCGGCTAGGGATTTAATTTGATGTGCATGCAGCGTCCGGCGAGTTATCCTAGCGGAGTTGGACTCTGAAACAGCTGTTTCCGCGGCGCCACGAGACGCTAGCTGTGCTACTTCGGTGTACTTTCCCTTTTCTTGTTTTGTCTTACTTTTCACTCCTTGATGTTATTCACTTATTCGATCACTTTGGTGATCGGTTCGGCAATCGTGGCAGTTTTACGTATTAATGGCCAGCATGATTTTTTCAAAGATACCTACTCTACATTCAGTGATGCAGATCATTTTACACTAGCCCTAGACAAAAAAAATATTATTGTTTCTTAAATCAATAGGTTAAAGATTAAGCTTGAATGAACATTCGAGATGGAGAGTAACAACTACTGGTTCACTTCAAACATCCTACAGGGTGAAATAATCAGGGCAATTTTCTAGAACGAGCAATCGTACAATCGGCGTGGTACTCGTATATCACTAATGAGTGCCTTCCATTAATGCACGATTTATACCGTAAATATAAAAATGGGAAGAAAACTGAAAGACATTATTTACTCTCCCTTACAGGAACCGCACAACTCAAATGTTAGTAAAATGTCAGTAGCCAGGAACAGGAAGAACAAAAAATGGCGAGTGGGAACTTATATAACAATTAGCCTACACGGACGGTCCGTGTGTTCTGAACAAAATTCTAATTCGTATTGAGCTTCGAAAACTGCAGCCAGTGCTTTTTTGTGTAAACACAAACAGGAACTCATAGCCCCTTGCACTCTCCTTCCTCCTGCGGAGCATATGGTCACCTCGCATATACAGAATCTATTCGTCTTCCCAGTAGAGCTCAATTTCGCACATCACGCGGCAATACGTGACCCTCCATGTACGTTTCGCTCTCGGGGACGGATCCGGCCACAGATAAAGGGGTCGCGGGCCCGGCCGAGCAAGCAACGTACAATCATTTCTGGACAGGGTCCCGCCTTAAACCTTTCGATTGGGCTCGGGCGGGCAGCCCAGCGTTAGAACGGCCCGGTGTGAAATAAACCGACCCGTGCAGTGCACTAAGATGGTCGCCATAGATTATTCTAAAACAAGCATCTCTTGCTGAACTTCACTTCTCGCAAATTGGATGCTTTTTTTTCGTACGCCGTACCGGGCTGCAGTTTTTTTGAGGCGGTGGGAAACCTGGATGTCCATGTATCGTGATTATGACGCGCGTTAAAAATACAGGCATTACCGAAATTAATCCGGTGCTCTTTATGACGCCGTGCCTTGTATCTCAGGTTTACTTTCAGTGCGCAAAGTTCAAAACCTAAAAACTTTTTATTCACCAGAAATGATCATTAATTGAAATAGTACGTTTTTTCGTTATCTTTTTAAGCGCATCTTTCCGCTTGAATGAAGGTCAATGTCGGTTCTGAAGAACATAGGTTATCTTATATTTAAATACTGTTTGAAGGATCTCTTAGTGTTTAAATAGTTTTCTGGGATGTTGGCCTAAACAAGACAGTGAAAGAAGCTAGATTTGCTAAAAGTTGCTAATGATTAATTTCTTTCTCAAAATGTGTTACCTGGTAAATATGTGCTCATATGCCCTCATTGATATATCACTTTATTCAAATGGGTTTTTAAACGCATGTTGATCACCACAGGAATTCCCAACGAGAGCGGTATGCTGAAACAGAACTGCGAACTTTGGAGTATCTACGCCTTATTTCCTCCAGAATCTCAACCGCAAATTCCTGACTATCAATCCTGCAAACACTACCTAAACTGCTATTGTGATAACACATCTATGTCTCATGTATGGCAGCCTGAGCTTTGTTATGCATTGGACTACTGAAACGACAAGAAGAACCGGGATAATAGCGTCATTAGCAATATTACAATATTAAAAAGGTTTACTCTTGACTTGCGTTCATTTTCTCAATTCCGCATTTGCAGCAGCCGACCTATTTCTGGGAGCCCAAAAATTCGTACTTCCTTGATATTCCGGAAATTGCCAAGGAACCGCCAGTTGTCCCAGAGAAGTAATAAATGTTGATATTTTTCAAATTTATTCGGACTACTTTTTGTTCCCTGCCAGCTACGAAACATCGGTGGGCTACTGTTGCTATTAAAGCGTACATAAGACGGGTATTGCAAGCATTGAACGTACGTTACGTACTAAAACCCTAATTGATGTCTCCACATTTATAAGGAATCCATGGCGCTACTGTTTGTGTATTTAGCGAAGCTGAGGCAACTTCTTGTTGTGAAGGGGTTTTTAGTTGATGTGCGTGTGCACATTTTTTTTATATTCGTTCAATCCCGGAGTGAAACAGATACCATGCATTTTCTCAATTGTTCGTGCGGTTTTGTTGATTGCATTCGCCACACCTTATTATATTTGGAGTACTCTACAGCGAGTGCGAGAAACATATTCACCCGCTTTTGAAGCGTATCGGCACCAAGAACAAATATTTCAGGAATAAAGCAAGCCCGGACTAAACAAAAATAGAAGGAGGAACACAAGGATGTCTGCCGGTCTACCAAATCGACAAATCTTTTACAGGTAAGTGCCATGGGGGACGGGGAGCTTGTCGAGAAGCGAACTTAACCATCTTAAAGACTACGCACAACTTGCTTGTTTGCGCGTACCTTTCGCTATCTAGAAATTATCTGGGTCGCCAAAAGATACCGTGATAACATTTTGATGCCGCCGCTTGATGGGTGTTTTTGTGTGTGTTCTTCACGAAATTACTCGAGGGATGTGTCGTTGCTGCCCTCACAAAGCGTGTCAAACGCCTATGAACAGGGCACTTTGCGTCATCGAGGTGACGGCGGATAGCGACACCTCGAAAACCGAACCTCCACGCAGTGGCTGTGACCAAGCGTGACAAATAGTTATAGGGCGAAGGATGGAAGCTTTGAACGGTAACAGTGGCCATCGCAGCCCAGGTCAAGTTTCCGGACAATGCGCTCGGTCTGTCTATTAGGCAGAGAACCCTGAGACGGCTGGGCAACAAGGTAACCCCCGACGACATCGCACCCCAGCCCCAGGGTTTGTACTTTGGGGCATAATATTTTGTAAGTCCCTCTGTCAACCTGATCCGGGTGGCTAAAAGGCCAGCACCGAAGGCATTTTCTATTCAACTTCTGGCCTCGATTTTGAACACCAAGAAATGAACTCTCAATTTTCGATTATGCACCAATCGTTTATTCCTACAATTCGTACGTGAAGTGCTTGTTTTTCACCATCTTCCCACCCTGTCTTTTATCAATGGAATGAAGACAACGAGACAGAAGCTCTGTTTCAGAAATAGAGTGGTTGGTTATTGCTTTGCTTTTAAGAAAGGAGTTTGTCGCCCGCGGGACAGCATCTCCTGTCACTATGAAACATGGGCCTCCTTTTTTCTTCTTATTTTTTGCTGTGCAGAGGTTGTGCGGAGCACATCACGAAAGTTGGTACGCACATGTATAGTGCCCTCTCTTTTCCTGTTTCCTTACCTCAACCCGCAAACGTATGTTAAGAATGGTGCACTTTAGCACACCTTCTGCACCTATAAAAGCTTGCGTGCTGCTACGCTGCACGTTACTCAGATGAAGACTGGTCCTCCAGTCGAACCGTCTCTAAAGTACTTTTTTTGTTTTTAATCTGGAGACAACCATGTTCGAAAATATCTTTTCTGGCTCCTCGAGAAAGTTTCTACTTATATATATATATATATAAAATATATATTATATATATATATATATATATATATATATATATATATATATATATATATATATATATATATATATATATATACATATATATATATAAATCTAGAGAAAGATAAACTCACAAAGCGCGCAGAAATAGTATAAGTAAAGAGTCGGATACACAGCAAGAACAATAACAAACAATGTTTACTTACGTAGCGGCAGCGGGACTTGCCTTCATCAGAGTAAAGTTACATGATTTTACTGTCGCAAACATTTTTAACACATTTCTTATATAGGTTTGCCTAAAACTGTGAGAAAGAGCGGAAAATGTTTCGGAAATGGGGAGTGTGCATACAGTCAGGCTACGGCTATGTTACAACATCAACAAACAAACAAGAAAAATAAAAAGAGGTGGGGGCTATGTTACAACATCAACAAACAAACAAGAAAAATAAAAAGAGGGGGGGGGGAAGCGAGAGAGAGAAAAAGGGGTCGTGTTAACAATGCAGCGTTCAAGGTTGCACCATGACGGGTCAACGTATGCCGCGCGGGCTGCAAGTTCAGACAATGGGGGAAACTGAACAACCGCGGTTTGAAAAGAAAGGGAAGAGTATACAGTAAGGTATTCAGTGACTGCGGAGACTGGTTCGGGGGAAGCGAAGATGGGTGTGCCCCCCGCGGGTCAAAAGAATAGATAGGGGGCACAAGAGAGCATCTCACAGAAGCTAGCAATTGAACAGGAAATAGGTAGGGTCACAAAAGGTTAAACATGAATAGATCACAAAGAGTTAAACATTCTTAAGTGGTGGTGGGAACGAGGCCTCCCTCCCCAGGACAAATGGCATTGTTGAGCCGCATTAGGCTAATAAAGCTGCTGTATTAGGAGAGTTTCTGCGAATTCTGATGGCAAACTCGAGGGTAGGAATAATGAACATAGTTATAAAAATTATGAAGCCGCTAATTTTAGTCGAGGGATAAGCACGTTAGTTTTCCGTAACTTCCATTAATTCCAAGCGTGGCTGACCCAAACTTATAAATGAGATAAGATTCCAGAACCTCGCGGTCGTGGTGCGTTTTGAAGGCGGATTCTAAAATCGTTGCTTTAAGATGTTCAAATGCATGCCCGGGACTGTTCACATGTCTTGACAGGGGCCAATAAGGGCTGCTTTTTGCATGAGAGCGGTGATTATTGAACCGTATTCGGAAGGGCGTTTCAGTTTGGCCGATATATTGTTGCCTACAAACAGTGCACTCTAGAAGATATACGACATTAGCGGAGTCACAGTTAAAGTTACCTTTTATTTTACGTAGTAGTCCGAAGTCGTGCTGGTGGCGCGCTGTGTAGTGGTCATGTGTGGGCATACTGGGTAGTATATATATATATATATATATATCTATATATATATATATATATATATTATATATATATATATATATATATATATATATATATATATATATATATATATAGCGATGAATAAGTTCCCGGGATTCGGTTTCAAAATACACGAGAGGTAGACACACGTATGAAAACGATGATCGAACTAACGTTTCGACCGGGGTCCGGTCTTCGTCAGAGTAAACTTCGGTAATTGAGCGCGCTGAATATATAGGCACGAAATGATAAGGCTGACGAATAGTCTTGCCACTTTGCAGATACAAATCAACAATAATAAAATAAGAAGAGCACACGTGTGTTTGTACACGTGTGAATTAACATGACGTTTTCAAATACAGAACTTGTACGGAATATCGGAACGGATCAGGGAGGATCACCAACTAACCCTTTAGAAAGAAAATGATAACGTTCGGGGATTACAGCTTAGCACTTAATACGCAAACACATCAGGAGCAGTTTGTAGATATTAAAAAAAAAAAAAAAAAAGTCATCGTTTCTGGAAACATTTCATATCGCTTCCGTTCGCGTAACCACACAAATGAATCGGTAAAGCCTCATTGAAAAAGGTGGCTCTGCTTCTACGGTTCCAATGGGATAATGCAATGACGCCAGCACATCAGGGCAAGAGGCACGTTAACGTTCCTACACTTTCATTGATACCCCGTTGACCTGTGTTAATTTATGAATTAAAAAAGACTCACGCACTTCCCTTTCGTGATGCGAACGGAAACCTGATTCCAGTATAGTAGCCCTAATTTTTTCGAAAGAGTGACCGGGAATATTTACATGCTTAGACAAAGGAAGCCCCGGAGAGGAACGTGCGTGCGCCCGGTGGTTATTAAAACGGAGCCTGAAAGACGTCTCGGTTTGGCCGATATACTGGGAGTGCGCAGACTGAGCACTCTAGGAGATATACTACATTCGACGTATCGCAGTTAAAATTGCCTTTAATTTTTAAGGAAAAGTCAGAAGCTGTGCTGTTTACCGTTAGGTGACGTGGTCATATGGGCGCACACTTTGCAACGAGCTTTTTGGCAAGGAGAACATCCATGCGAAGATGGCGATGCGATCGTGGAAGAGGTCAGCATGTCCCGTAGGTTTTTGAACGGCGATAGACTACGCGCGGTGGCTCTTTAAAAATGCTTCTAAGTCGCTGACTTTGCATAAGGATATTATGATGCTTCTTTAAAATACCTGTGACTTTCGGCGCAGACGCCGAGTGGGTGAGAACGAGATTGGGTTGTGAATCAGCCGTTGTGTTATTCTGCGGTCGAGAAGCGTTTTGCGGTCCAGGGAATCCGCGCGCTTCAGAGCATCGTCAATTAATTCTTGAGGGTAGTTTTGCTTGATTAGAGATTCCCGGAGTTTGCCGCAGTTATCAACAAAATCTGATTGCTCAGAGCATATTCTTTTGAAACGAAGAGCTTGGCTGTATGGTATACTAGTTTTATTGTGTTTAACATGGCAGCTTTCGAAGTGCAGATACTGATGCCTGTCAGTGGGCTTTCTATAGAGCTTAGTCGACAATTTTCCATTGACTAGGGACACGGTTACGTCAAGAAAGTCAATTGTAGATTCTGAGATATTGTGCGAGAAGTTAATAGACGGGTGGGCGTTATTAAAATCAGCGATAAAGGAATAAAGCTCAGATTCCCCATGTTGCCAAATTAAGAAGATATCATCGATAAAACGCCTGTAGAAAAAGGGTTGAAGGCAGCGGTCGGCAAGAAATTTGTCTTCCAGGACACCCATAAAGATACTTGCATAATTAGGGCCTATTCTTGTGCCCATAGAAGTTCCACTTACTTGAAGGTAGTGTTCATCGGAGAATTGAAAATTGTTTAGTTCAAGTATTAATTTGAGCATGGTTGCTAGCCCGGACCTGTCAATTGGTTTGTCATCATCTGAGCGTTCATATAAGTTAAGAACAGCCTTTATACCGTCTGCGTGCGGTATGTTAGTGTAAAGCGATGCCACATCAAGAGTTACAAGAAGCGAACCATGCGGAATTTTAAGATCGGCTATATCAGATAGGAAGTGATTCGTGTCTTTAATGAAAGACGCCAGAGTTGGAGGTATTTTGTTAATGAGGTTATCAACAAAGCGCGAAAGATTCTCAGTCACAGTGCCTATTCCAGAAATAATGGGACGCCCCGGGTTGTCTTTTTTATGAATTTTGGGTAACAGATAAAATCGACCAGTAAATCCCGCTACTTCCCAAATGTCCGCAAACAACGCTTCTAAATGGGAGCAGATACTAAAGGATGCTTCTCTTGGACTAGCAGCTTCCTTATTAATCACTACCAATCAAACAGTAAAGACTTGCTTAACAAAGAGAATCAATTACGACGCGCATCTGAGCTAACGCCATTCGAATGCGACGCGTTGGAAACATATAGGCAGAAAAAATTGCACGAAATCAATAAACTAAGGCCAGAAAAGTTATCGCGCGATGGTATATCCCCTTTAAATATTGAGTACCCCCCTGCATCTGCCCCGATTGGTCGTCAACCTAATTTCAGCGCAAAACCTGATCGCCTATCTAGTGGAAACATTGTCAACTTGTCGAGCGTAGATTTATCCGACGCAGAAACTAGTGTCTTGTCGCGCGGGTTAAGTTTTTGCCCGGCCACTGGCGGTTATAACGAGTTCCAGTTACTCAAAGATTTAGATAATTTCGCACGGAGCATGCGCCTGCGAGAATTTTTTCACGACCGTCCCGCTTCAAATCCTGAACCTTCGTTACTCCCTTCCGGCAAACATTGGACCCCACCAACCCAACGGGATAAGTTCCTTGATATTTACATTAAAGCAGTACAGCAGGATGTTATCGAAAGCTACCAAGGCCGCAGATCTTTCCGCAGAAATCTTTCTAGTAATGAAACCGCAGCTATTGATAAACTGAGAGAGCGTTGTGATATTATTATTAAGCCTGCCGATAAAGGAGGCGCCATTGTTATAATGAATACCAGTGACTATGTCAATGAAGCCCACAGGCAACTTGCTGATAGTTCCTTCTACAGGCGCCTTGATTACGACCCAACCTTAGAATTCAAAGCCAAAATCGAAAATACTCTTAAGAGCCTCTTAGAGACAGGGAATATAACTTCGAATCTTGCTAAATCGCTCCTCCCACTCAGCCCGGTTGCTGGTCGATTTTATCTGTTACCCAAAATTCATAAAAAAGACAACCCGGGGCGTCCCATTATTTCTGGAATAGGCACTGTGACTGAGAATCTTTCGCGCTTTGTTGATAACCTCATTAACAAAATACCTCCAACTCTGGCGTCTTTCATTAAAGACACGAATCACTTCCTATCTGATATAGCCGATCTTAAAATTCCGCATGGTTCACTTCTTGTAACTCTTGATGTGGCATCGCTTTACACTAACATCCCGCACGCAGACGGTATAAAGGCTGTTCTTAACTTATATGAACGCTCAGATGATGACAAACCAATTGACAGGTCCGGGCTAGCAACCATGCTCAAATTAATACTTGAACTAAAACAATTTTCAATTCTCCGATGAACACTACCTTCAAGTAAGTGGAACTTCTATGGGCACAAGAATAGGCCCTAATTATGCAAGTATCTTTATGGGTGTCCTGGAAGACAAATTTCTTGCCGACTGCTTCCTTCGACCATTTTTCTACAAGCGTTTTATCGATGATATCTTCTTAATTTGGCAACATGGGGAATCTGAGCTTTATTCCTTTATCGCTGATTTTAATAACGCCCACCCGTCTATTAACTTCTCGCACAATATCTCAGAATCTACAATTGACTTTCTCGACGTAACCGTGTCCCTAGTCAATGGAAAATTGTCGACTAAACTCTATAGAAAGCCCACTGACAGGCATCAGTATCTGCACTTCGAAAGCTGCCATGTTAAACACAATAAAACTAGTATACCATACAGCCAAGCTCTTCGTTTCAAAAGAATATGCTCTGAGCAATCAGATTTTGTTGATAACTGCGGCAAACTCCGGGAATCTCTAATCAAGCAAAACTACCCTCAAGAATTAATTGACGATGCTCTGAAGCGCGCGGATTCCCTGGACCGCAAAACGCTTCTCGAACCGCAGAATAACACAACGGCTGATTCACAACCCAATCTCGTTCTCACCCACTCGGCGTCTGCGCCGAAAGTCACAGGTGTTTTAAAGAAGCATCATAATATCCTTATGCAAAGTCAGCGACTTAGAAGCATTTTTAAAGAGCCACCGCGCGTAGTCTATCGCCGTTCAAAAACCTACGGGACATGCTGACCTCTTCCACGATCGCATCGCCATCTTCGCATGGATGTTCTCCTTGCCAAAAAGCTCGTTGCAAAGTGTGCGCCCATATGACCACGTCACTAACGGTAAACAGCACAGCTTCTGACTTTTCCTTAAAAATTAAAGGCAATTTTAACTGCGATACGTCGAATGTAGTATATCTCCTAGAGTGCTCAGTCTGCGCACTCCAGTATATCGGCCAAACCGAGACGTCTTTCAGGCTCCGTTTTAATAACCACCGGGCGCACGCACGTCCCTCTCCGGGGCTTCCTTTGTCTAAGCATGTAAATATTCCCGGTCACTCTTTCGAAAAAATTAGGGCTACTATACTGGAATCAGGTTTCCGTTCGCATCACGAAAGGGAAGTGCGTGAGTCTTTTTTAATTCATAAATTTAACACAGTCAAACGGGGTATCAATGAAAGTGTAGGAACGTTAACGTGCCTCTTGCCCTGATGTGCTGGCGTCATTGCATTATCCCCATTGGAACCGTAGAAGCAGAGCCACCTTTTTCAATGAGGCTTTACCGATTCATTTGTGTGGTTACGCGAACGGAAGCGATATGAAATGTTTCCAGAAACGATGACTTTTTTTTTTTTTTTTTAATATCTACAAACTGCTCCTGATGTGTTTGCGTATTAAGTGCTAAGCTGTAATCCCCGAACGTTATCATTTTCTTTCTAAAGGGTAGTTGTTGATCCTCCCTGATCCGTTCCGATATTCCGTACAAGTTCTGTATTTGAAAACTTCATGTTAATTCACACGTGTACAAACACCACGTGTGCTCTTCTTATTTTATTATTGTTGATTTGTATCTGCAAAGTGGCAAGACTATTCGTCAGCCTTTATCATTTCGTGCCTATATATTCAGCGCGCTCAATTACCGAAGTTTACTCTGACGAAGACCGGACCCCGGTCGAAACGTTAGTTCGATCATCGTTTTCATACGTGTGTCTACCCTCTCGTGTATTACACGAGAGGGTAGACACACGTATGAAAACGATGATTGAACTAACGTTTCGACCGGGGTCCGGTCTTCGTCAGAGTAAACTTCGGTAATTGAGCGCGCTGAATATATAGGCACGAAATGATAAAGGCTGACGAATAGTCTTGCCACTTTGCAGATACAAATCAACAATAATAAAATAAGAAGAGCACACGTGGTGTTTGTACACGTGTGAATTAACATGACGTTTTCAAATACAGAACTTGTACGGAATATCGGAACGGATCAGGGAGGATCAACAACTACCCTTTAGAAAGAAAATGATAACGTTCGGGGATTACAGCTTAGCACTTAATACGCAAACACATCAGGAGCAGTTTGTAGATATTAAAAAAAAAAAAAAAAAGTCATCGTTTCTGGAAACATTTCATATCGCTTCCGTTCGCGTAACCACACAAATGAATCGGTAAAGCCTCATTGAAAAGGTTGGCTCTGCTTCTACGGTTCCAATGGGGATAATGCAATGACGCCAGCATATCAGGGCAAGAGGCACGTTAACTTTCCTACACTTTCATTGATACCCGTTTGACTGTGTTAAATTTATGAATTAAAAAGACTCACGCACTTTCCTTTCGTGATGCGAACGGAAACCTGATTCCAGTATAGTAGCCCAATTTTTTCGAAAGAGTGACCGGGAATATTACATGCTTAGACAAAGGAAGCCCAGGAGAGGAACGTGCGTGCGCCCGGTGGTTATTAAAGCGGAGCCTGAAAGACGTCTCGGTTTGGCCGATATACTGGAGTGCGCAGACTGAGCACTCTAGGAGATATACTACATTCGACGTATCGCAGTTAAATTGCCTTTAATTTTTAAGGAAAAGTCAGAAGCTGTGCTGTTTACCGTTAGTGACGTGGTCATATGGGCGCACACTTTGCAACGAGCTTTTTGGCAAGGAGAACATCCATGCGAAGATGGCGATGCGATCGTGGAAGAGGTCAGCATGTCCCGTAGGTTTTTTGACGGCGATAGACTACGCGCGGTGGCTCTTTAAAAATGCTTCTAAGTCGCTGACTTTGCATAAGGATATTATGATGCTTCTTTAAAATACCTGTGACTTTCGGCGCAGACGCCGAGTGGGTGAGACGAGATTGGTTGTGAATCAGCCGTTGTGTTATTCTGCGGTTCGAGAAGCGTTTTTGCGGTCCAGGGAATCCGCGCGCTTCAGAGCATCGTCAATTAATTCTTGAGGGTAGTTTTGCTTGATTAGAGATTCCCGGAGTTTGCCGCAGTTATCAACAAAATCTGATTGCTCAGAGGCATATTCTTTTGAAACGAAGAGCTTGGCTGTATGGTATCAGTAGTTTATTGTGTTTAACATGGCAGCTTTCGAATGCAGATACTGATGCTGTCAGTGGGCTTTCTATAGAGTTTAGTCGACAATTTTCCATTGACTAGGGACACGGTTACGTCGAGAAAGTCAATTGTAGATTCTGAGATATTGTGCGAGAAGTTAATAGACGGGTGGGCGTTATTAAAATCAGCTATAAAGGAATAAAGCTCAGATTCCCCATGTTGCCAAATTAAGAAGATATCATCGATAAAACGCCTGTAGAAAAAGGGTTGAAGGCAGCGGTCGGCAAGAAATTTGTCTTCCAGGACAACCCATAAAGATACTTGCATAATAGGGCCTATTCTTGTGCCCATAGAAGTTCCACTTACTTGAAGGTAGTGTTCATCGGAAATTGAAAATTGTTTAGTTCAAGTATTAATTTGAGCATGGTTGCTAGCCCGGACCTGTCAATTGGTTTGTCATCATCTGAGCGTTCATATAAGTTAAGAACAGCCTTTATACCGTCTGCGTGCGGTATGTTAGTGTAAAGCGATGCCACATCAAGAGTTACAAGAAGTGAACCATGCGGAATTTTAAGATCGGCTATATCAGATAGGAAGTGATTCGTGTCTTTAATGAAAGACTCCAGAGTTGGAGGTATTTTTAAGGTTATCAACAAAGCGCGAAAGATTCTGTCACAGTGCCTAGTCAAGAAATAATGGGACGCCCCGGGTTGTCTTTTTTTTATGGATTTTGAGTAACAGATAAAAACGACCATAAATCCGCTAACAGGGCTGAGTGGGAGGAGCGATTTAGCAAGATTCGAAGTTATATTCCCTGTCTCTAAGAGGCTCTTAAGAGTATTTTTGATTGTGGCTTTGAATTTAGGCTTTGGTCGTAATCAAGGCGCCTGTAGAAAGAAATATCAGCAAGTTGCCTGTGGGCTTCATTGACATAGTCACTGGTATTCATTATAACTATGGCGCCTCCTTTATCGGCAGGCTTAATAATATATCAACAACGCTCTCTCAGTTTATTCAATAGCTGCGGTTTCATTACCAGAAAGATTTCTGCGGAAAGATCTGCGGCCTTGGTAGCTTTCGATAACATCCTGCTGTACTGCTTTAATGTAAATATCAAGGAACTTATCTATCCCCGTTATGCCGTTATCCCTTATCCCTATCTGCTGGCGTCATGAATTATCCCCATTGAAACCGTAGAAGCAGAGCCACCATTTTCAATAAGGCTTTACCGATTCATTTGTGTGGTTACGCGAACGGAAGCGATATGAAATGTTTCCAGAAACGATGACCTCTTTTCTTTCTTTTTGATATCTACATACTGCTCCTGATGTGTTTGCGTATTAAGTGCTAAGCTGTAATCCCCGAACGTTATCATTTTCTTTCTAAAGGGTAGTTGTTGATCCTCCCTGATCCGTTCCGATATCCCGTACAAGTTCTGTATTTGAAAACGTCATGTTAATTTCACACGTGTACAAACACCACGTGTGCTCTTCTTATTTTATTATTGTTGATTTGTATCTGCAAAGTGGCAAGACTATTCGTCAGCCTTTATCATTTCGTGCCTATATATTCAGCGCGCTCAATTACCGAACTTTACTCTGACGAAGACCGGACCCCGGTCGAAACGTTAGTTCGATCATCGTTTTCATACGTGTGTCTACCCTCTCGTGTATGCATTATATATATTATATATACTGTTAAGTTTAGAGAGGAAAAATGAGACACAAGTCGAAAGAAGAATGACTTTAACGTTTTCACCGGGGCTGGACTTCGTAAGAATTCTGACGAAGGCTGGTAGGCGTTGAAACGTCAACACCATTCCTCTCTCGACTAATGCGGACTTCTGGGAAAGTTGGTATTCATAGCTGACGAGTAAGAACAAAAAGTACACATGGGACTAAAGAAGGACACAGAGACAAGGGCTACTTGCAGACTCGTCGCATGCAGCCTCCTGAGGGCGCGCACGCACGTCCTCCCACTGCGCATGTGTTAACCATGCTGGTCTTCAAGTTCGGGTCCTACTTTTCGGGTCCTACTGCTCGGGAAAAACTCTCGGCAAGCGAACACAGCGTTCCGAAGCGCAAAAAAAACATTAAAAAAAAACACTGAGAACGGGTCCCCACTGTGGGCAAGATGGGTAACTTTCCGTCCACAACTTCCGTTTTCCGCCGCTACGGAAAAAAATGGCGCTCTTCTCGCGCGGCAAGCTCCAGGTTACGGCCCCTATTAGACTTTTTTTGCATTTTCAGCTTACCTTGCTCGTACCTGTACGGGATATCAAATTTTACTGCGATCTTCTGAGTTTACCTCTACCGATTTCTGTTCAAGATGTTTTTTAAAGTGTACGTTTGAGTAGTTTTCGGATTTAACTGTTGAAGTTGAAATCGCCGTTATAGACAAGCGTTTCACACCCACAGTACGTCCTAACGTAACCCAACTGGTAAGCCATGCTACTTCATGCTTTGTCTACATTTCGACAATGATCCTTATATTGCACTGAAGCTGTTTTATAGCAAAGCACAAGGAGGGATTTTCGAGGTGCTGACTTTGCACCTATTCAAGCTGGTAGATCAAACTTTTTTTCCCAAATTAGAAGCTCTGGCGACAATCAAAAGTAATATCACTGCTATGAAATTTCAATTACCCTATAATTCTAGCTTTTCTATCTATTCGAGTGCCTTGCCATAAAACGTCAGATTGTGTTATATTATGATGGTCTCTTTTTATACCCCCGTAGTTATGGCCACCCGAATGATAAAGGCTTCATCAAGTTTTTTTTTGTGGCGTTACTTTGTCGTCATTGGTTATAACACCGAACACTGTTGGGATGCCTGTTAGCCAATGCAGCGAATATGCACTATGGTGGCTTCTTACAACTGACATGACCCACAGTTATGTAGAAGTGAGTTATCGCCAGTGTAAGACATTAACGCTTTAGCTTTGAAATCACCCACGCAGCCTTGTTATACTTGAAACGAGTGCCTCTTGATGTCTAGGGGTAGGGTAGGCGGGCAATTGGACACCTATCGCACAATTTCCTTGGATTCTTTCCCATCCCCTCCCGAGTGGCTTTTGATCCTATATCACCCGTTAACGGGGCACCATCATCTAAAGTGGACCGAAGCCACACATAAAAAGAAAAATATCTCGGCGTCCAGGAGTCAGGCGCTCATTAAGCCACCGTTTGTGTTTTAGGGGCTGAAGATCCGCTTGCTACGGCCCTGTCCCCGTCCCTTGTTTACTTGCCAAAGCACGGCGGAATGATGATGATTCTGGCAGGATCGCCCTAGAGATTGGCCAACCAAAGATTTACCTGAAGAGGACAAAATGTTCAACGCGTTCATTGCTACCCAACAAGGAGGAGAGGAAGAAGAGGTTGTCGTTCGTCGCCTGCGAGCTGAAGACACATACTGGGGGTACGCTACACAAGACGCTCTGCAGAGGCGACGGCCAAGGTGGCTAAAATGTCACCCACCGAATTTCCCAACTTACCCGTGGAGATTCCTCATCGTCCCAAACAAGCCCTGCATAATCACCACAAACATCGACAACGTCGACGGGCTTGTTAACGGAGTGGTGGAAAGCTTGATGTGTCGATTCTTTATATGATGTCTGGGCGAATGTTTCACGGTTTCACCAGATAAGCATCTGAGCTTCGCTCCTCTCATCATCATTCACTTCTTGGAGATGGCGAGATTTCTTGCCCGCATAGCCGGTCGAGATTAAAGAGAACAATTTATTAAAGGTATGTTCGTTCTACAGCAACATGCTTATACTTGGATTTATTTTGAGCCCACGTTCTCGGTTTCCTTAGAAGCACGTGCGGGAGAAATTTGTTACTGCCACTAGTGTCAGAATCACCGAATTAATAAAGCACTGGAGCCCCCTAAGTAATCTGTCAGAGATCCTCACATAAAGTTTTCGGCTTCGTATTACAGTGATGAGTAATATAACGAGAAAAAAGAATGGTGGTACACTTCGTCGCCTCTGCGAAGCCTTCGCGTTGCGTACCAAGCCGTTCAATTCTTTTCCTAGCCTTTCCTTTGCGATTGTTCTTTCACATTATAAAGAGCACAAGAAGTCGCTTGGAATGAATACGTTTATGTCTACCTAGAAGGCTATAAAGTCGCTGACGAACATCGGATAGCTTGTTAAATGGATGTATTTTCATAACACTGGGTAAACGAACAGGGTAACTTTGTGTGCTTCTCAGAATTAGTTTGATGCCCCTTTAATTCAAACATACTTTGCCCAGGCCATTTTTCTACATGCCTTATGGTGACTTTCTCAACAGTTTCTCAAATCAACGGAATGCGAAGAAACGGGCTTACCACTAACCCAAGTTTCTTCCGTCCTGAAATGTTTTTTTTTCTTACAAAAAGCAGACGCCGAAAATCGCTGGTGCGGGGAAGGAAGGGACAGAACGGTTCATCTCATCAACTGTCGTAGTATTGTTTTTTCAGTTCTTTGCTCGAAACGGTGTCAGCATTTCTTTTCTGTTTTAAGTAAAGCCGTAATATATGCTATAGCAAAAAAAAATTAGCAGTGGCCTTCGCTCGGCTATGCCAGGGGTATAAGTAGAGCGAGCTAAGCTTGAACTGGTTTTTCTTAGGGTTTCCTGCTTGTCTAGGATTACATGATTATGCTTGCTGCCTGCTAAATCGAATTCTAATCCAATCCAATTACATCCAATTCAGCTCTAATCCTATTCAATTCAATCTAGTCCAGTCCGGTCCAGTCTAGTCCCGTCCCGTCCAGTTTCAGTACCGTCCAGTCCAGTCACAAATCCTCACGCATGCGCAGAACGGCTCTACCGGAGACATGCGAAACGGCTATCAAGCGGCTCTTGCGCAGGCGTAACACTTAGCTACAGCGCAACGAAGGCGCGCACAGCTAGGCACGCGCGCGGCGCCACTGCGTCTTACCGCGGCTTTGACGTCCCTCCTCTGGAATGTGCAGACCGGCGAATCTGCAGACCCAATTCTCTTACAACCCGTACTCCAATTGGATTGGATTGCAATACAACACAATCCAAGCCAACCCAAGCCAATCCAATCCAATCAAGCAATCCAATTTAGCGCGCTTCGATTCGATCCAAAGCAATCCAATGCTCCTCGCGCTTGCGGAGAACGGATCTTCACTGCCGACAGGAAACTGCTCAACCTCGGCCAGTGTAGCTTATGCTACAAAATTGCAGCAATGGTTCTGTCAGAAGGACATATTGTCAGGTTTCGGATTTAAAAATTAAAGGGGAAATCTCCTTCCAGTTGAAGGCGGAATTTAGTTTGTTTTAACATCCTTTATTTTACCACATCGAAATTCAGGAGTAACAGTAATACAAGCACAATTCTGCGTAGCGAACACCTTCCAATTCAGGGGAATTATTAAAAAAAAACTTCCAGAAAGATATTTTTGTTCACGCGGTTCTTGAAAATCAAGTGTGGATCTAATAGGACGACTGGAACTTGCGTTATACCTTCAAGAGAAATATTTCTGCGAAGCCATACAAACTGTTAGGCTACGTCATTAAACAAACAGTTCTTGGAACACTCAGGGGATGGTAAATTTCTTGAATGGGCGAAACACGATACATTAACCAATTCGCGTACTGGAGCTTAGCTTTTGATTTCAGCTGTGATTGTCAATGGCCGTTCACCTAAGATGTGTGCTGAATAACTCCGGGTAGGTAAATGAAATGGAGAAACGGCCATGTGGGGGTGACGTCAGTGGTTATCGCCTAAAATTAACCATTTGAGCGGGTAAGTAAAAATAGGGTACGATGTTCATTAAACCCTAACCTTAGGTAAACTGAACCTATAGACTGCAGACCTGTACAAAAAGCGCTAATGTTGTTATACGTCAAGCTCGGGCACACCATTGACTACATGTTTCCTAAAGTTAGACACAAATTCCGGCAATTATAAACACTATGGGGACTCCCTGCCCCAGCATGCGTACGGCTACGTTGTGTGCGCGTCATTTTTAAACTTTTCTTTTGCCGGCTTTGTTCGTTGTCAGTCCGTAGTCCACTCGAAACTCGGAACTCCAGGTTTGCAAAACCGTATCCTGGGGCTTCATTGACCTCGCATCATGCATGAGGCGTAGCGGTGAATTGTCGTCAGCATGATGTGGTTGTCGCCAGGGTCACCACGATTATTTGGACAGAGCACCATGCTGTCGCTATCTACAGTCATTATTGTATCTCGGAAGGCAGGGTTTCTCGACGAATGCCCGTGAAGTAGTGCTTAAGTCACTAGCCGTTCACCGCGAAACATCTGGTTCGAGTGTGGTACCTGCCAGGCATTCCTTTGATATGAAGGTGGTGAAAATTTCGTGTGAACCGGATGACTCACAAAGCACGGTTTTTAAAGCGAAGCTCTGGTATCCCTCACTCACGATGTTGACGTCCGAAGAAGCATAATGCTAGGAGGAAAAGGCAACGTTACACAAAGGGTTGCACGGCGGGTATATATATAATACACCACAAAACAACAAATGGGATGTCTTTGCACACCTAACCAACCCTCTTGTAATATGCAAAATAATGTAAGGCAGTTGCCGGTGTACACTTTTAGGTGAGCTGCTGCTGCTGCGGATGCTGGTGCTGATGATCAAATGCATTGTCTAACGATGTGTGGGGCTTTGGGTTTTCACTTGGGCTGAGTTGAAGGAGACTTTCGCTTTATATTGGTAATTCGTATTTTTGAGGTTGGGGATAGTTGGTTTGGGACGTTGGCTTTGACTCTGGTGGCATGTAGAAAGATTCAGTTTTAGCCATCTCTTTATAGAGAAAAGTGCTTGGATTGTTTAAAACTTCCCTACCAGTGAGGTTAGTTCTCCAAAATAACGTTGTTTATGAGATTACCTAGCTTAATATATATTTGTGTTCACTTGAAGGGCGCACAATGACATAAATTACTCCCCGTCATAATGTGCGGTGGTGCGCTTTTAAGCTACCGAGCATGCCTGCGCGGGTGACAGTGCAGCCCGTAATTTACCGTTCTCCATGACCTCCATTCCGTACGTGTTTCAAAGAACTTCTCCGCTCTCGTTTATCTTCATTCCGCATGCCTTCATCTCTTATTCTGATCCCGAAGTACCTTCCAGGTTTGTTCATATTTAACAACGTCTTTCCTTCCCCGTTCCCGACAGGTACCGCCCAAACAAGCGACTTTTTAGGGAAGTCTCCAACGAAGAGACATCCCCATTACGACCACAGCGGGGCCGCACCGAGACGGCGAGGAATGCGGTCTCGTTCATATCTGGCAGCACTGAAAAGTTCTTTGATAGAGCCGTCGAGCCCCTCTTCGCGTTGAATACAGAAAGAAGGGGCTTTATTGGTAAGATGAAATTTGTGCATTCTTAAATGCGCAATGAGAATTGTCCTGAGAAAAGGTTTATCTTCTTGGATCTGGAGCGAAAGCACGCTGCAGAAAGAGCAGTCGGGTGGGCAGCCATCGCCAAGGTAGGGTGTATGCGGAATGAAAATTTCCCTATTTTAGGACAGCACATAATGCACTAGAGGTGCGACCATTCGAAAATGAATAAACCTTTCGGTTTGTCTGGTGACTTCAAACTTGACAAAATGCCTGTTTCTTTGCAAGAGCCTTTCGTGAAATCGCCTTTCGCTTTTTGTTGCAGTTTCATTTTAACAGCATCATGAAATTGTATCTCTTCGCGAACTCGGAATGAATGTTTTCCTCATCCAAATTATCTCAGGAAGCACCAAATTTGGTTTTGTATTTTTTGTGGCTACAGTTTTGCTAGAAGTTCAATTTATGTTGGAAATTTCTGTAATCTAGGTGCGTAAGTTATTAACGTGCTCGTGGGGAGTAATCGTGCCCCAGTAAAAATATTGTCTCATAGGGAAGGTTCACTGACTTCCCAAGCCACCGCGAATTTAAGGCGTATTGGCTAAACATTAGTTACATTTCAGTGGCTTCGACGTTCTATTCTTTTGGTGTTATTTTGTAGGTTTATTCTGTCGTACATACAACCTGGAATTCTGGAGGAGGGAAGTGCCATGAAGCCTTAAAGTACGGCGGCCTTCCAAAGTCATGGCGTATTTCTACAGCGTGGAGTCGTGAAAACGAATGGTCTAAAAGAGTTTTGGCGTTCTGGCCGGGCTGTGAATAATATTTAGGGGTTTCCTTACTTCTTTTCTCGTTGAAACATTTTAATCATGAAACTCTGAAGTTGCGTGAACATTTCTAGATACTTTAGTATGCCAAAATGGAGCACTCAGAGGTGTACCGCTTATTATATTGTTAAAGCCACGAGTTCCCCAAATCAACACGATAAGTTTGGTCTGTCTTTCTGTCTGTTTTGTCTATCTGTCAATTCCTCGGTTCATACTTCCGTCATAAAACTTAAGCAATGGCTGGAAAAGGAGTATATAAAGGCAGAAGCACCACACACAAGAATAAACGCTCCGGCGGGAGTCCATTGCTTATTCGAATAATTCTCATGCGCACTTTGGCAATAAATGAGTACACTTACAGATAGCGCACCGTGTTCTTTCAGTTTTATATTACACGTTGGGGTAATGTTTTCAGTATAGAAAGCGACCAACACCCGCCAAAAACGTCACAGAATGGCTCGAGCACGTGCTAGATAAATGCAACACAAAAATAGAGCTCTGAGCAGTGCTGTTAAAGGCAGACGGTGAAGAAAAAAAAAGTATAGAAATGGATATCTTGCTACCACAATAGATGGGGCACGAGCAGTGCGAAGGCGGGAAAATTGAATTGGAATAATCAATACTCTATTATAATTGAGTGAACATAAGGAGAGTGAGGTGTGGGACATGTCGAGCGTGAAGAGCGGGCGCGGGAAGCCGAGCAGGAGCTACGTGGCAGGTGTGACAGGACTGTATCGTCTTTGGACAACATTTCGGTGAAGCGAGTGATACGCTGCGTATTTTTATCCGAATTCGATTATTGGTGAATATTTTCAGAAAGTGAATTAACCGTGATTTTCTACTATCTGCACTGCCAGTGAAGATGGTTTGTCAGAGGCCCATCGCGTAGTTTATGAGATGTGGGAACCCACTGTCCCTACAAGTCATATACGTCCTACGTTAGCATGGATATTCCCGTATGCGCCGTTAGCAACTAATGTTTTCCCTTTTCACAGACGTGCTTGAGCAGAGGCAAGCAATCTGCAGTTACATTGCCCGATGTTGTTGCTTATTTCTTGGGCTTTACGTACTGAGGATTTTTGAGCGCATTTTGGGACTTTTGCTTAAGAAGAAGAAATGGCATTCAAAACAGGCATTCTTTCCGCACACAAGCCTCTCATGCTCGATTTCGATGGGCACTGATTGGGCCGCGACACACTGGCGTGTACCCGTAGGTCAGGATTTCGATGTTGGAATGTGCATTATTGCATTGGCGCTTTCGTGTATGAATGTGCAATTACAAGTCCACTACACTATCTAATTACCTTATAAAACCAAAAAAGTAGCATTTTGAACTGATGTGGGCATCAGCCCATACTAAAAAATGTGATGTCATTACGACTCTTCGGAACACGGCCAAGATTGTTGCTGGGGTCAAACCATACGTCTTTTTCCAGATGAAGCTAAAAAGGATATCTAAAACTTTGCTGAATATAAACAAACAAATATGTGAGTGGGGTGTTGATTCTGTGTACCAGACTTCTTAACGCTGCATTTAAAGGCAACCAGCACCAAGAAACCACTTAAAAGAAGGAATAATATTAGTGCCACGAAAGGCAATATCGCCTGCGAATCAAAGATGATAAGCACTTCTGCCACAGCCATCAAAAAGTAGGAATCTGTAACTTTTTCACGTAAGCCGCTTAGTCCTGACATACCCCGGCGTACTGCAAAAGTGGAACGCACCTCCAAAATGTCAGATTTTGCATAAGAAATATGTTGGTTACCTTGGCAATCCCCATAGGATGCCTAATCTGCAGTAACAATGTCCCGTGAAAAAAACCACCCACAACAACTTGAAACAAGAACTAATATGACCTAATGAAAATAAATAAAATTTAGGACAGCAACTTTTCGAAAATACGCGAAAGCGTACATCGGAAGCCAACTTATACTATAATACTCTTCAGGAAGACTGCGAGGAAGCTCATCGGAAAATGAATTCTGAGAGACCATAAATGGTTCTCACGTTTATCCTAGCAGAAGCCTTACATTTTTTGTTAAACTGTGCCAATATCTAAGTCTGAGTGTAGATCGGTAGTGATCATGCCCTCATCTGTTTCGAATTAATCCTCTCTAGAGGGATATATAAATGGCGTGTAATCTTCGCGTAATAACGACTTCCGTGGTTCCGGCTGCGGGGGACTTGTTTTAGCCCGCATTGAACGTCTCATTTGTGGTTGTTGTGGCGAGCGTCTTAGAGCGAAGCTGTTCTTGTTGAAGGCTTTAACGGACAAAGGCGGCGTAAACACAGACGCAGCAATGTCGATAGAGTATAGCTTTGCGAACGACAAAGAAAGCCCGAGGCGCACCCGGACTATGTAAAACTCTTTGTTTGAGGGGAGACGTTTGTATAGGCTAAGCTATTCTAAACTTTTAAAATCTGGTGGAAATGTTTGCACTTGTCATCAGCATAGTTGACGAGAAAATAACCATTAGGCCTACCACAGGGACGAAACTACTACGTAGGTAATATTTGCGTTTTAGGTTAATAAAAATACATGGGCTGCCTCATTTTTGCGGTTGGAAATACAAAAATACTCCTTGAACGTACTTATTCATCTTGATCATGTGGACCCCCAAGGAGTGGAATGTTGACCTCCATTCAACGAAACACCAAAGGGTGCAAACACGGTGGGCGTCCTGTTTACGGATAAGCGGTGCCGAGAATCTAAACGCGCCATTTTTCGCAATTAGCAGTTGTTTCATAGACACAGAAGAAAATGCACGAAAAGAGAAAGCACGGGGCGACGCCACGTACTCTTCTTGATACCGCAGTTCATGACGTCACGAAAGGCGAAAGCTCACTGGAGAAGCAGTGTGTATATGATTTTCTGCAAGGAACATTCCTGAGGGTTGAGCAAGTGAAACATACGTCAATCAAAGCTTCCGTGAGCTCCGTCTTTTCTAAAAACAAACCCGACGCACTCACACTAATTTGCAACCTTTTCCATAGTGAAACCGCATTTATTTTAAGTGAACTTTTCATCTTTACAGGTACTATTTATCCGCCTTGATATAAGGAGTATCGCAATTTTTGATTTTTAATTTTTGTGCATTTGCCACAATACTACACAAATGCACTGTGTAAACAAAGTAAATAAATTTCTTGGATTTTTGTAGACCTAGATATATATGATGCATAAGTATGCATGTCAATAAAGCTATCTTGTTTGTTAAGTGTTATCAGTAAGCCACAAGCCATACTATGGTGTGTGAAGAAATTGTCTGTTTGCTATTGGTAGCTGGTAATGTTCGAACTGTAGTGGTCAGAATTCTGGCTTTAGTGAGCATGATTCTGCGATAATTGTCAGTGTTGGCATTGCCAGCAATTCTCTTTGTCCTGCGTTTTTAGTATAAGGCTTGTGTGTATTGTAAAAAAATACTGGCAGAAAGAAAACTACCGAAAGTTGAGCAGTAGTTTACGAGGTGTGTGTTGGAGTCAATCTGTAGAACGCGGTTCCAAATAGTTGAGGAGCGCATGTAAGATTGCGCTCCGCAAGAAGACAGATTTTAAACTGCTTGATAAAGTATCGCAATTAATTTATCATAGCTATTCGCCACCGTCCGGTTACAAGTTAGACACTGCTAACTGGCTAACAGGCTTAGGTAGTGTAAGTCGACGGTAGCGCTCCGTTAAAGGGCCAGTGAACTGAATTTGTCAAACATGTCTCGTTCCTTTTGCATTTACCAGCTCAAATAAGACTCACTTCTCATCGTTTGACACGTCAGTAAAGTAGTGTTCAATTTATAAATTCTGGAAGAAAAAAATATTACCATGCGGAGTCTGCGCCTGCCGCAATAACTAACAGCAGTGACGTTAATACCTGGAGAAAAGTGATCTTACGATGCTAAGATAGCTGTTCGAACATGTTTTCGGCTTCTGCTTCGATGCAACAGACAGAGGCCGGGATGTTATAAGTCGGAGCTGGCTATTTACCTATTAATCAAGGAAGCATCACAATATCACAATTTCTGAGGATCCTTTCCTTAAAGAATTGCCTGCAAAATATTTCTTAGCGTTTTCTGCAAAGATACGCATTAAAAATGTTTTTTTTTTGTAAGTGCACATCTCTGGTTAAAGATGCGCGTGACAATTGTTTAATAATTTCAGCACGGCCACTGTAGTAGACAGTGGCAACTTTTATTTGACAAGGCGTACAAATAAATTTATCCGAAGAGTTATCTTGATAACCTTGGAAACTCGGGTCAACGGTTATATAGAAACTCCGGCCCCCTCTGGTGTTTCGCTAGGCGGCCAAGCTACACCCCCTCCCCTCTGGCGATGCTGACCCATGCCTCCCCCTCTACTCTCCAAAGTTCCATTAGCAGTACTGTTATCATGGGGGGTTTCTTCGAAACGGGTCAATTAAAAATTTTATTTTCTATAAAAGTTTCTGCGCCATTGTTAGCGCATGCTTGCCCTCCTTTTCTCAATACGTTCTATTTTCTTCTTCGAATCGTTGTCATAGGAGGACTCCCGCACATGAAGCTCAGCGGTAGCTGACTGATTGGGATTTTTTGTTTTGCTTTTGAAACACAACTGTGAATTGTGAATGACATGTACACACAAAATACATTTAAATTTGCACAGGAATTCAAGCCGTGTTAACATGAGACACTTGGCTTCTGTTGGTGGGAGGCAAGGGTCGCTCCCAAAAGCTATAGTAGTGTCTCATGTTTCAATCACCTGACCCTGATTCTTAGAGCAGGTGTATATGGCCGATGTTGGCCCTTTCTGCGCATGGGCATATCTTTTTGCACCATCTCATTTCGCGTGACTTATTTTTTTGCCGATGTCAAACACCCTGCCAGGGCATATCTTGTCTTCACCCCTCTTTCACCCCTGTATGCCATGGGGGATGTGGGGAATTACATTTTTATTTTTTTCCTCATTGTTTTTCTTCTTGTCTGCTCTTTTTTTTCTTGTCGTACCGCTGACTGTGGGTTCTTGTTTTCTTTTTATCTATTTTTTATTAGGTTTTCCCCCTCTCTTCCACTTCTCCATTTATTTGCTGCCCATAAACCATGCCCATTGTACAAGCTCCGCTTCCCTTGCCCTGACCTCGCCTTTCCCACATTTTCTGTATATATAACCCTGAAACCAACTTATTCTGTACTCTAAAGAAAGGAAGTCCTCTCCTTACTAAAACGTAACAGAACTTTTATTTTAAGTTGTTAATGTCCTTCTCATGTGTCTCCGTCTCTACTATATATATATATATAATAATATATTATATATATATATATATATATATGTATATATATAGTAATTAGGTTAGAGTCCTTAGTTGCTGCAGTAATACGCACAAAGTAAAAGTACGGTCTTCGGAGACTTTATTTCCAAACGTTTCGGCCTGAGCCAGTCTTCCCCAAGAATCAATAAGCATGTACTATATATATATAGAATATATATATGATATAATATAGAGGATATATGATAGATATTATACATATA
>CM023450.1:176611324-176749061 GCA_013339765.2 Haemaphysalis longicornis
CGCGCTCCTTAGTTTCGCTTTACCAATAATGAGTTTTAACAGTTTTTATAACCCACCATCATCATCATTATCATCATCATCAACAACAACAACAGTCTATTTGGGTCCACTGCAGGACGAAAGCCTCCCCCGTCGACCTCCACCAGTTTCTGTTCTGTGCTGCCCGCGTCCATTCCTCGCCTCCGAATTTTCTTATTTCATCTCTCCTTCAAGTTAATGGCCTTCCTCGAGGCTCGTCTCGCGGTGTCCAATCTGTTGTCCTTGTGGCCCACTTATTGTACGTTCGTCGTACCACGTGACCAGCCCAAGACCATTTTTCTGTTTTAACCTGAACTATGATATCATCTATCCTAGTTTGTTCCCTAATCCACGTAGTTGGTTTTCTGTCCCTAAGCGTTACACCTAACATTATGCTCTCCATGGCACGCTGAGCGGACCTAAGCTTGATTTTTAATCGTTTGGTAAGTCGCCAAGTTTCCGCTCCGTAGGTCATCACCGGCAGGATGCATTGGTTGAATACCTTTCTTTTTAGGGATAGAGGCATCTTACTTTTCATGATTTCCGAGTGCTTTCCGAATGTACACCATGCCAGTCCTGTTCCACGCCTGTTTCTTTCTCGTGGTTTCGGTCCATAGTGACCATCTGGCCAAGGTAGTTATATTCTTGTACTTGTTCCACTGTTTCGTCTCCTAGTATAAAAAGAGCGTTCAGCATGTTCATTTATCATCACCTTAGTTTTAGTCATGTTTACCTTTAGCCCCACAGCGAAGCTCTCTGATTTTAGTTCCCTGATCATGTTTTCGAGTTGCTCTGCAGATTCACTGAGCAAGACTGTCATCTGCAAACCTTAAATGGCTCAAGTATTTCCCGCTTATTCGTAAGCCTAAGTTTTCCCAGTCAAGCCTCCTGAATACACTCTCCAGACATTCTGTGGACAATTTTGGTGATATGGTATTTCCTTGTCGCACTCCCCTTCGGATCGGGAATTTATCACTTTGCTTGTGAAGTGTAATTCTGCCTGTGCATTCCTCATAGATGACGTCTAAGAGTCGTAGGTAGGTCGTCTCTATTCCTTGGTACTTTAAGGCGTCCATCACTGCGGTGGTGCTTACTGAATCGAACGCTTTTTCATGGTCTATAAATATCATGTAAAGTGGTTTATCATACTCTGCGCATTTTCTATTACTTCGTTGATGACAAGGATGTGATCCACTGCAGAGTATTCTTTTCTGAACCCAGCCTGCTCCCTGGGTTGTTGGAAGTCTAGGCTGGCGGCTGCGCGGCTAACTACTATCTTGGTAAATACCTTGTAGCTTGTATAGAACCGACACAAGGATGATGGGTTTGTAGTTCTTAAGATCTTTGCGATCTCCCTTCCTGTGAATTAAAACTATGTTGGCGCTTTTCCAGGCTTTTGGTACTTTTAAAGTCCCTAAACATACTGCGAATAGTTCAGCAAGCTTGTCTAGTATTATATCTCCACCCTTTCCAGAAGGTCTATGGTTATGCCGTCGTCGCCTGCAGCTTTCCCTCTTTTTATGCCCTGAAGTGCCTTTTCTCCTTCATTTTTTGTTACTGGTGGAACATTGCAAGCAACACTTGTAGGGCCGGTACTTTGTGTCGCTCCAGCGTCGCTGGCGTCTAGCCTGGTGCAGAACCATTATGCGATTTTAAATGCGGAGCATTTCTTAGGCTCGCCTGGTCCTCCGTCGTTGATTGGGGCGCCGTCCACACGCTCACTGCGCATGCGCAATTCTCCTTCTTACACCCACAGCTCCGCGATGGTCTAAATTTCTTCCAATCATCAGTGACTCGCCAGCGAAGTTACTCTGACCGGCTTTGGCTGCTGATGGGTTGGTCGGAATCGTCCGTGCCATAATTCGCACTGGCTGGGGGGAATCATGGCAGTAGACTGCGATGTAAGGTTTGTATTAATACAGCAAGAGAGGAACTTGCACTTCATTATTTACCATCTCTTCCATATTCTGCGTAACGTTACCCTGGTTCTCTCTAGGTGCGTATATTCTGTCTCTGCCAATAGCTACCTTCCTCCTTGTTGCCTTTAAGCTTTCTCGAGACTCTTTCTAAAGTTTCCTCGATGGCCGCCATGTTGTACGGCCGAATGTCATTTGTTTTACATTTGTTTATCAATTTTGACAGCTCCGCTAGTTCAATTTAACCCACCCTACTCGAAAATATCATCTTCTGGCACTGCAAAATAAGTTCCTTTGTTTGCCTAGTTAGTTTTACAGTTTGCTTCCTACATGCTGCTTCACCAGTAGCCGCTGCTGACTCCGTGGTTGCTGCTAGGTTATCATTCAGAGTGTCCACACTGTCCTCGTTCTGACCGCCTGGAGGTGCGAACATGTTCTGAAGGGCTATTTTAACCTCATGCGTCGTGTCTCTTACTGACCTGACGTTGGGCTTCTTACTTTTTACGGGCTTACTTCTTTATTTTTTGAGATTTAGCCTTACCTTGCACCATCTTATGATCTATTAAAAAACAGGGCAAAATTACGCCCATCCTCCCGCGAGGGAACCCTGATGTGATGCGACGCATCGGGGTGGTTCAATTGGCGTTTCCATTTGGTTGATTCTCTAAATCGCGTGAAACGTGTTGTGAACGCGTATGATGCATTCCATCACATGCGGGTGTTCTCATACGCGGGAAGATGGGCGTAATTTTATTTTTCATGCACATGCATACGCGACATGAGAAGCGAAGCACAAGCAAAGTCAAACGCAGTTAAGCGAACGCACTTGACTGAACCGGCGCAACGCGCTCACGGCTTTATATTCAGCACTTGAAGGATTGTGTAGATTGTGTAGATAGAAGGATTGTGTAGCACTTGATTTTGTAGAGAGTAAACGCCTCCGAAATTTCACGTGAGCGCTTGTCCGGGTGTCCGCTCACTATCAAGGTGTGGTCGAGCTTCGGTGAGCAGTTATGCTTCCCGCAATGGATTGCCAGATTGATCCCCTGAAACCTCTTGAGCGAGTTTGCATGCTCGAGCAGGCTGTCATTAATGCAACGCCCCGTCTGCCCTACGTACGACTTGTCGCAGGACAGAGGGACGTTGTACACAACACCTTTCCTGCATTCCGTGTAGGCATTTGTATGCCTAAACACACAGCGACCAAAGCTTTGGTCACCGCTGTTCACCTTTCTGCAGAGCCGGGAAAGCTTGTTGGGGGCCGAGAAAACCACTCTTACACCCCACTTTCTTCCCGTTTTCATCAGCTTGTGGGAAACACCATGCAGGTATGGAGTGACGGCCGTTCCTTCCTTTTCCCTGTTCGGGTTCTTCTCCGGCCTACCGTCGCGGATGTCCTTTAGAAAAATTCCGGACAGGCTCTTGATTAGACAGTCGGGGAAGCCCGCCTTCTTCAGTCGCGGTTCTTGCTCTTTGAGGCTCTCTAGGACAAGCTTGTGGCCACTTCTCTGAGGAGCTTCTGCAAGGCGCCTTGAGCAACTCCGCGCATGACCACCTTTGAATGAGCCGACGAAAACGGCAGTAGGGTTTTCTGCGAACGAAGGGAGTACCGCCAACAGACGTGTTGTGCGTTAAGGCGGAGCTTTAAGTCCAAAAAAGGAAGTCTGAGTGGGCCAAACTTTGGCTCAGACGTCATACCTTCCGGACACTCGTACATGACCAAGAAATCGTCGATGTACCTAAAAACCTTGGTGACTGGGGTGGCACGCAACTCGTCATTCACCTTCCTGTCAAAATGGGCCAGGAGAAGGTCACTCAGCAACGGAGCCAGGCAGGATCCCATGCAAACGCCGGACGTCTGCACATACAGATCTCCTTGAAATTCCACAAGTGAGGAGTCAAGGTAGAAGGCAAGTAGCTGCATCAATCGGCCGACACTTGTGCTGCAATGCTTCTGGAACCTGACAGATCTGTAGTGGTCAGTGGTAGTTCTTACGGCCTTGAGTATTTCCGGATGTGGCAGAGAGTAGAATAAATCCTACCGGTTCAGCCGTTTTCAGGTACTCCGACACCTCAACAGGGCTCCGAATGAAAAAAGGATCATCGACCTTGAGCACCGACAAGGACCGTTGTAAGTACGCACCCAAGCACCGCTGCCAGGCTCCACGCTCAGTGACTATGGCCCTGAAAGGCACTCTATCTTGTGCGTTTTTGCCGTGAAAAATGGCGTGAGGGTCAATGTCTTGTTCTTTTTTACAGAACTGGCCAGTCCCGTTAGTCCAGCGCTTTTGCATAATTTCATGGCCTTTGTCCGGACCTTTCCTGGGATACGGTCTTTAACTCTACGGAAGTTGTCTGCAATAGCGGTTTCAGCCTTGAAGCGATACGTGTCGGCTTTTTGCACAACAAATCCTCCTTCCTTGTCCGACCGCGTTACCCTAAGTCCCTCCTCGCGAAGCGCATGTTACTTTGTCGAAGTTGATTCTCCCTCTGCTTTTTCCGCTGCTTTGGAGCGCATCAATTCCCGCTGAAATACATCGGTCCAATTCTCCTTCCTTTGCTTTTGAAGCAACAGTTCGGACTAGCGCCACCATGCGAGTGCGATCCATTTTAGGTTCGAAACAGAATTTCGGCCCGAGCTGCGAAATGCTCAGTGCATTCTCAGAGACGATGGCGTGTCCGACGACGTCAACCCTACTGCTTGCCTTGTGTGAGGGAACTTTCTTCGGGAGTCTGAACAAAATCATTTGCCAAAGAAGCTCGTTTGTCTGCTCAGCGGTACGCAGTTCTTGCATAACCATCCCGGATAACCTTGGAGGTATCCGGGATGGTGTTTTACTTCTGGACCAGGCAGCACTCCATACTTGGGATATTTTGGCAGAAAAAGAAAAAAAAGAAAAAAAGAAAAAAAGGAAAGGAAAGAAGAAACTTTCGCGTGTGTTTTCATAATAAATCTGCTTCTAAGTGGCACGTTAAATTCTCAGACGGTGCTGCGGAAAACATTCTGCATCTATGCAGAGAAGTCGCAGTTGTTGTTCGGTCGTTGTGGCTTTTAGAGTCTTACATGGTGTCGGACGATTCTTAGAAGAGCTGAGCGAGTGAGCAAATAAAGAGCGCCCAGAGCTATTGTCTGCAGAAGAAACAGCGATGCGTGTTGCGCGTTGGTAAGATAATCAGTAGATGGTACTTTGGTTTAGTGTATTTTGGATAAGAACGTCTTCAAGGCTCAAGAAAAAAGAAAGGATGAGTTGCTGGTAGCTTTCACATTCATAGGAAATTAAAAACAAAACAAAAGACTATTTGTAGTTGTACTTGGATAACCTTAAAGCGCCTAGGAAACTGCATTTGGTGGCAGCCGCGGTTTCTATCAGTTTCAAAGTATCCGTCGATACCCTTACCATTAAATTTTATGTTATAAACACAACTACTGAGAGGCCAGCGGGCGCCATAGTCGCAACTGAAGGCGGGGACATACACTGCTAGCATCGCATCCCGGAAAAATAGAGAGGAAGGCCCCAACATACAAGCAGTAAGCGCGTTACAATTCCTTAAGCAATGATAACATCCCATGGACTCCAACAGAGACTGAACACAGTACGCAGGGGCATCTGCTACTAAGGAAAGGTCTTTTGTGCCTCGGAACGCGAAATACGGTAGCGTCGTTCCGCGAGAGAGAAGCCGCTGAACGCTACACTGTACGGGTACCGACCAGCTAGATTCCGTCATGCGGCGCACGCTGAGATGCACCCTGGACGCCTGTCTACCATGAATCCTTGTCTGCTTTCGGAATTGGCTTTTAAATACACCGCGGGGAATTAACGCGGTTCTAGAAGCTTCGAAGTTTGAATTCCTTCGCAGCGGGCACAAAGGCCTACTAAGAAATAGGGAGAGAAAAGGTTGGCCTGGGGTACATACAGCAGCATTGGTCTCTGTACAGGCACCTGAATTCCTTCGTGCAGCGAACACTGCGATTCGTCCAGGACGCTTGTGTGGTTTCGGAGTTGGCCTTTACGTATACAGCGGGGGATCAACGCAGTTCTAGAAGCTTCGAATTCCTTCACGGCAGGCACAAAGCCCTAATAAGAAAGAGGAAGAGAAAGGGTTGGCCTGGGGTACATACCGCAGCATTGTTCTCTGCACACACACCTGAATTCCTTCGTACTGCGAAAACTGCGATGCGGCCAGGACGCCTGCCTATTGTTGTTGTTGTTGTTGCGTCTTTAGGTATGGCACATACCCAATCAGGGGATCGGCCAATCAACAGAGGATGATTAAAATGAATGGAATTATTTTCTAATCACGCGACGTTTAGGAAAGATAATTTAGACCGGTTTGAAACATTTTTGAGAAAAAAAGGAAAAAGAAAAAAAAATCCTGAAAAATCAAAGCGAGGGTGACCAATCGCAATCATAAAGAGAACCGTTTTGAATTTTCAATGTAGCGCAGGAGGGCAGAGCATACATCCCGGCGGCAGAACCCCGTTTCGGATGCCCCGAACGATAGAATAGCCGGCACTGTTAGGGATATCCCCAAACTGTAAAGCGGCACCTCCAGGGTCTGACGTCTCAGTCGGGAAAAACGTCGGCATGTCAAAAGGTAGTGATCGACAGACTCGTCTTCGTTGCAATAGCTGCACAGAGCTGTTGGCGCCAGACGAGACCTGTGCAAATACCTATTTAACTTGGGTACTCGACAACGTAAGGCTGTAATAATCACCTCTAAGTTGCGTGAAGGGCACCACTCAGGTTTCCATGAAATATTAAGATCATTAAAATCCCTTAATGATAATAAAACCGATTCTTGCTGTACTTGGAGTTTCAGCATCCTACGGTACCTAGCTGCTGTTATTAAAGGTGTCGGCTCTACGACGTCTACTACAGGCCCAGAAAGTGCTATCCTTGCTAGAGAGTCGGCAGTCTCGTTGAATGTGATCCCTGCATGACCAGGAACCCAAAGAAGGTGAATTTCAGTGAAGTGAGGTGGCAGGAGTGACCGAAACGTCCGCAGAAGGGGAGTGTCTTTTGGGGAAGAAAGGGCTAGGCATACAGAAAAAGAATCGGAAATTATCATTGGAGATGTAATTGACACATCCAGCTTTCGTAGCGCCAGGACAATTGCCAGGAATTCCGCAAAGAATATGGGGATAAAATCACGCAGACGAACCGAAAAGGTCCAGTTAAGGGAAAGGGAAAATATTCCGATACCGGATTTTTCTTCTCGTTGAGAGGCATCTGTATATATTATAGCACCTGGCTGCATAGAGGCCAAATAATCTTCGAGAAGACGATTTAGTAGCCGGGCTGGTAAAAGTTTAGCATTTTTCGGGAAAATGTTCCGGAAATTGATAGAAAGAGGTGAACTCCTGTCAGTATATGGAATAATCTGATTTATTGCTACACCCAATGGAGGAATGAAGCTCTGTATCAAAGTGCTTTGTGGACATAAGGACCTGGGCCATTGGTGCACCATAAACGCACTTGGTTCTGCAATAAATAAACTTCTCCCTGTTCACCTCAGAGCTATAAGCTCTCAGAAAAGTTTCAACAGTCAGAATCCGGAACCCATTAAGCAGAGGAGGAACGCGCGCTTCCAAGTAAAGTACTGCATTTGCTGCATTATTAGGCAACCCTAAACAGCAGCGAAGAGCCTGGCGCTCCAGAATAACCAGACGATGAAGCTTATACGCGGCGCACCCAGAGAATAACACGCACCCAAACATCTAAAATGGGGCGAACGTACATTCTGTATATCATAAGAAGGGTCTCTCTGCGCATGCCCTTCTTTCTATGACTGAGACTTCTCAACATCCCAACAGCACGTGCACCTTTAGGGCTATATGTGGGGTCCAGTCAAGTTCACTGGTGTAAATAATCCCGAGGTACTTTAAAGAAGGAACTTGAGGAATTATGCACTGTCGGTAACTGAGAGTAATGTTAACAGGACCTGAGATTGGAAAAACTAATAAGGAACATTTCTTCACATTCATAGAGAGACAAATACTGTCCAACCAGGAGGCAATAATGTTCAGATAGACTGCAATAATTTTTGTAAAGAGATTGAATGTCAGGTGCTGATGCAAAAAACGCAATATCGTCAGCATATACATATGCAGAAACACCAGAAACCACCGGAATAGCGCTTAAAAAGATTGTAAAAAGAACAGGGGAAAAGACCGCCCCTTGCGGTACGCCCCTAGACTGTGGCCGCTGTGAGGAGGTAACATAAAATTTTACACAACTGAACTGCCTGCCTCTCAGAAATTCACAAATCCAAGCTATGATATACCTTGGGAAGTTTAAGACTTCTAACCAAGACAACAACACAGGGTATTCGACGCTATCAAAAGCTTTTGCTACATCTAGGGTTACTAGGGACGAAAACTGGTTAGTGCAACAGGCTAGTTTAATCCGGCTTTCAAGGTCCATATGCGCACTCCAAATCGAACACCCAGGGCGGAAACCAATTTGTCTTGGGCTAAAGATTCTAGAACTGGACACCAATTGCATTATGCGCTGCTGCAAAATCCGCTCGATTGATTTAACCACATTAGATGTCAACGCAATAGGCCTGACGTTTTCAATCGAGAGGCCCTGACCAGCATTCTTAAGTACCGGACTCTGAGAGTTCACCTGACGATAGCACCACGGAGTCTGTATTGTCTGGAGAGGGTACTGCTTTCCGCGATCGAAGAAAGCGAAAAAGCGCACGCTTATTGTTAGGCTTGGAGAGACACAGAGATCTATCTGTGTCATAAGTCTGTTTAGAATTAGAAACAGCGCGTTTGAATACCGCTGAAAAATATTTGTAGTTGCACCAGTTAAGCGGGGATAGGTTATGGCAAAGTTTCTTCCAGGCCGCCAGTTGAATTTCGCTGCCCTGTTCTTCCTGATGAGGGATGGGGGCGAAATAGTGAGGTTCTTTTGGGGCCCGGGCCGAGATGACGATCACGGGTCGCCCTGATGACCGACGTCCGATGCTTGAAGAAGGTGAGGATGAGAACTGCCTTTCTTGCTAGATATTAGGTTTATTTACATTATTTACAAAACTCCAATTTACATCAGGTCAGAGACACTCTGCCCACAGCAAAGCCTGTTCGGCCAGATCTATACTGAACTAGATCCTCTCGACCGACCCCCGACAAAACCCAACACTCCGGTTTTGATAGCAAAAACCCCGCCTCCAAAAAGGGGGCGTTCAAGAAAGAGAGAAAAACCTTTCAAAACAATTATTACAAACCATTGATTGGCCACAGGAACCAGCCAATCACACACATGTCCCCACCTGCGGTCACGTGACCCAACCCTCTCTCTTATGCACTCAAAGTGCGTTTCCTACGCACGCTGTTACACCCGGCCAGAAAATACAGGACATCTGCGGCCTAAAGTGAACCATCCATTACGTTCAGCGGGCGGCATCTGCACAAACAACAGCCAAGCCGAGGGCCCGGAGCGGTCCCCGCGCGGCTGACCTCCCTCCGCGCGGCGCCTCCCACGACGCCCCCGTTGTCCCGCGACGCGCAGGACAATGAGGGTTGCTAATTCCCTCCCAGACGAAGGGCGCCGCGGCCTGCCGCCAGTCGCACCGGAAGACGCGCTTCAGGCCCACTCGGTGGTCTCCGAGGCGATTGACCCGTCAACGACCCACGCCGCCGCCGGAGTCGAAGATTTCCAAACTTACACCGCGCGCGCTTTCAACACTAAGAGATACGATAATCTGGCTTCCCGTCAGCTTGTTATGCCGAATGACCCAGCCACCCGCGACGCAGGCTAATCGCCCCCGTCCTTTGACACACAAAAGGACGGGCACAACACACGCTCTCCGCGTCTCCGAACTTGGCGTCCGTGCGGCTACATGAAAGGGACACGGGAAACAGCCACCAGCGGAGGCGACGCGGATACCTGAGCCCCCGGCGGCCTTAATTAATTACATGCAGAGCCCGAACTTAACACCTCCGCACTAAGAATGTTGTCCGTACACTAGCTGTACGTGCAACATTAACTCTCCTGCACGTTAGGACTTACTGCAGAGCCAGTACTAAAAAAAAAACACACTCATCAAGCCGTTACACGAGTACACTACAACGCGAGTACAATACAACATATACAACACAATACAACAATCGAAAATTACCCCGGCCACACCAACCTAACCAGCACAACGCGCCGGCCAACTGCACCAGAAACGGATACAACACGGCATGCTTAGTGCCCTGGCCTGGCCGTACCCCCCCGCACAACAGTACAATACACTCATCCGAACGCTGGCCATCACATGTGGCATCTCCCATTTACAAAGAACGACATGGTCCCACCTCTTCCCAGACCCGCAAAACGAAAAAAAAAACACTTTTTTTTCCTTTTCCTCCCAATTTGCGAACATGCCCGACCATGCACAGTGTCTTTTACGTCACACTCTCAGGCAGGACCCCATACTGTACATTCCTTGGTTTGCCATGAAATGCCACCACCCAGCAAGGCAGAAGTGCGCTTTAGAACAGGGGGGGGGGCGCCAGTGGTTCCTCCCACCGCACTCTACCCATTTTCAGTCTCAAGTCTCGATAGGGCATCAGCGCACTTATTGAGTGACCCCTTTATATGCGAGAACTCTAGGTCATACTTTTGTAGTGCCAGGGCCCAGCGAGTGAGACGAGCGCTAGATGACGTTGACCGCGTCAAATAAGTTAATGGGTTGTGGTCAGTCACCACCTTGACCTTAGAGCCAAAGAGCCAGGTGTCAAGACGCCCTAGTGCCCATACCACCGCGAACGCCTCTCGTTCTATCGCTGACCATTTCGCCTGCTGTGGTGTCAGCTTTTTGCTCAGAAAGGCAATTGGTCTTTCCTGCCCGTCGGTTTCCTGCGCTAAGCAGGCCCCCACACCCCTTTCCGACGCGTCGGTTGTCAAAACAAAGCCCTTGTCGAGGTGGGCCGCGCTAAGTGTTGGCAGGTCACTGAGGATGGCCCTCACTCTGTCGAACGCCTGATTGGCCTCCGCGCTCCACGTCAGTATGTTCGGTACACGCCGGTTCGTGAGGTCAGTTAGAGGGCGAACCACCTCTGAATAGGCCGGGACGTAGTCTCTGTAATAATTGAAAAGTCCTAGAGCACTGCGGAGCTCCTTTTTGGTCACCGGCGTCTTCAGGCCGGCTATCGCATTTACTCTTTCAGGGTCCGGTGAGTGCTTGCCCGAACCGACAACATGGCCGAGGTATTTTACGCTCGGCTGGGCGAACTTATTTATCCGGATTAACGGTCAGTCCAACTGACTCAATGGTCGTCAGCACCGCCTCCAAATGCCCCATATGCGCCTCCCATGTCTCCGAATACACCGCTACGTCGTCGATGTACGCGGAGGCGTAGCCTTTGTGGGGCCGCAGGACTTCATTCATTATCCTCTGAAAGGTGGCAGCCGAGTTACGCAACCCGTAGGGCATGACCCGCCACGCGTACAACCCACTAGTGGTAGCGAAAGCTGTGTACTTCTGTGATGCTGGTTCGACGGCTATTTGCCAGTAGCCTCGCGTCATGTCTAGTAGAGTGATATATTTTGCCTTAGCGACATCATAAAGCAGCTCTGTCATGTTCCCCATGGGAAAGCTGTCTGCCTCAGTGACGGCGTTTAGTTGGCGGTAATCGATACACATTCGTATCGTACCGTCACTTTTTGACACACAGACGACAGGGTGGGCAGCGCTACTTTCGATCGGGTATATCAGCCCCCACTCTCTAAGCTCTTGGACCTGGCGTTCGACCTCTCCTCTCAGTGTTATTGGCACTCGATACGGTAGGCCTTAGAGGGCTTCGCTCCTTCGACGAGAACAATTTTGTGTTCTCCGACATTACATTTCCCAGGCTTCCCCGAGAATGTGGCTTCGTAGCATCGCACTAGTCGAGTGAGCTCTCGCGACTGCCGGCCGTCAAATGAGAATTTTCCTGCAGCCGAACTGATACGCTGCGCTCAGCATTTCTGCTCTCTGGGGTGGTCTCGAATTCTCCGAACTCCTTATCCGACTCGAACACTACCCCAACATTCTTCGCGCGGAGGTAGTATCTCCTCAGTCGGTTCGCATGCACCCACTTTTCTGCGTCGTTAGGGAATTGCACAATGTAGCTGTTTGGCCTTATCCTCTGCTTGATTTTAGCAGGCCCTAACCACCTCGGCTGCATTTTCCCCACTTGTCCTGTTTCTAGGACTAAGACTTCTCCCCCACTTCGAAGTCTTTAGGGCGTGCCCTTAGGTTGTACTTTTCGGCGTACGATTGTTGCATCTGTTCCGCCCTTAGGTCGACTACTCGCGCCCTTCTTCTCCCATCCGCTCGCGCAACTCTGCCAGATAGTTGACCGCGGATTTGTTGAGCCCTGTCGGTGGCTCCCATGCACCCGTCCAAGTCTTTTGAAGTATGCTTAACGGTCCCTGTGGAACACGCCCGTACATAAGCTCAAACGGTGACACCCCCGTTATCTCGTGAGGCAATTCCCGGTAAGCCCAAAGGATACACGGTATAAAGCGAACCCAGTCACGTTCATGGTCGTGCATTACGTGCTAAGCATGGCCTTAAAAGTTCCATTCCAACGCTCCACGAGTCCGTTGCTCTGAGGGTGCTCCGGCGTGGAAAAACGCACTTGTACTCCGAGTCGCTCCGGTAGCTCCTTCGTCACTCCCGCCGCGAAGTTCGAACCCTGATCGCAACATACTAACTCGGGAATGCCAAAACGCGAGAAAATGTCGAGCAGTGCTTGACAGGTTGCCTTGGCTGTCAGGGCCCGAAGTGGCACAACCTCCGGCCACCGAGTACACAAGTCGATCACGCATAGCGCGTATCTATGTCCCTGGGACGAGGCCGGCTCAAGGGGCCCAATGCAATCTAGGTAAATTACCTGGAACGGTTCCTCAGGTCGCGTAAGGGGTGTGATAGGAACTCGATCCGTCACCCTAGTCTTTGAAAAGACTTGGCAAGTATGGCATGACTGACAGTGCTTTCTAACATCCCCCGCCAGTGTTGGCCAAAAGAAAGCGCTTCGAACGCGCTGTTTCGTCTTTTTCTCGGAGAAGTGCCCGCCGATCGGCGCGTCGTGCGCGAGCGTGAGCACTTCCTTACGGCGTGCCTCCGGGAGTACCAGCTGTTTACACGCTTTCCCGTCGAGAGTTTCACGATGAAAAAGTAAACCCCCCTCGATAGACATCCCATGAGTCCCGGCTTGGGCTTGCGACCAGCGCTTTCTAACGACGTGTCTGTCCTTTGTTCCTCTGCGAACGTTTCGGCTCTCGCTGCCCCTTCTTGGCGAATGGGCACCGCTTCGACGACTTCGCTCGACTGTGCCGCACCTACAAAGCATTTCTGCTGCCCGTCGTTCCGTTCTGCGTTCGTTAGAGAATCCTGCTCCCTAGGTCCCTCTAGTGCGCTGCGCTCCGCGAGCTGTTCCTTCTCCATTTCACCCAAGCGTCGCGCTAGTTCTACCGCCTCCTCATTTTCCACTCTCTTGAGTTCCTCAAGGTGTGGTGGCGTCAGAAGAGCCTCAACACCTCCGGCCAACTCGTCCGTTACTGCGCAGAGCGTCATGAGTTTGGGATGAATACTCCCTTCTCGGTCTGGCAGACTAAGCCACATACATGAGGTCCGCGAAACTGTGTGCCCAAACGCGCCCCTAAGACGCACTTTCCCACGTCCCTCGGCGCCCTGGGGAACTACGTTTCTCCTCAAAATGGTGATATCAGCCCCCGAATCCAAGCAGGCTTTAAACGCTCGTTCTTCGGAAAAGGTCGACCCAAGTCAATCGCGAAGTTCCACCGCCTCTGCAACTGATTCGTCACTCTCTGCTGCCCGCCAGCACGTGGCCTTAGCTGCCGTGAGTCTGTCCTGAGGCGTCTTTGATGGCTCTTGAGGTTGGGATCCCCTCGAATTTGCTTGCGGGCAATTGGACCGGAAGTGTCCCAGGCGACCGCAGGTGAAGCATTTGGGTGGGGCTCTGATCGCTTCTCGGTGGTTTGTCCATCAAGTCTTTCTGCTTCGCACCCCCTTTTTGTCTCCTACTGCCGGGTTTTGGTTCGGCAAATGGTGACCCAACTTGCTATCCTCGTACTTCTCTGCTAGCCTCGCAGCATCCTTTGGCCTGAGCCAATCTCCCGTTTCCTGCTGCAGCACGTACGTCCGAACCTGCTCGCTCATGAGCGTTTTGGCGCGATCTGCTACCAGAAGTTCCTTCAACTCATCTATCGTTTTTATTTTACGGCTACGGAGAAATAGTCTAGGGTGGTCTCTAGCTTCGTCACAAATTGACCCGACGTCTCCGTGCCTTTCCGGCAAGCATAAAACCTTCTCCTGTACTCGTCTGGAGTGAGCTTAAGTTCTGCCAACACGTAGTCGCGCACCTCCTCAAACGATAGCACCCCGCTACCGGGTTTGTTCGCTATCAGCATTCGGCACCTTTCATTTAAGAAAGGCACAATGATCGGCCCGCGCGCGTCGTCAGGAATAACCCGGTTGTTCAGCATATTTTCCGCGCTCCTGAACAGGCGGGCACTAGATCGTCTGAGTCTGGCATTGGGGCGAGAACCGCTCTCATTTCTTCGGCATACCGTCCCAATTTAAACCTGCCATCACACTCGCGCTCGCCACTGCCCCGTTGTTTCAACCTTTCGAGCTCAAGTTGCAGCTCCAATACCTTGATTGTTAGCTGTTGCACATCCGCCGGTGCGGGTGTAGTCGTCTCCCTTGCCACTGCGGCATTGTCTGCCGTTTGTTGCAGCGTTACGGCATTATCCTCATCCGTAACTACAGCATCCCTGGGGTTCTCAGTGTTCGATGCCCCACCAGAATTTTCGTCATCCATTCTCCTATTCGCTCCTGCCTTCTCTGATCCTGCACGGGTGGTCGCTACCATGGGGCCCCCGGAGGAAACAGAATAGGGGCCTACCTGGATTCAATGCGCTGACTGCGTTGCGGCAGTCTCTGTCGTCGGCGCCTCGGCGTCGATGTCACGCTCGGCGACCCGTCGTCATGGCGTCCGCCGCAAGGTCTCCGGAGCGTCTCCCTTCTCGTTTTGAGCCAGAGCTCCCGAGGCTTTCCGCTGAGGTGTCGCCCCTTGATGAACCGCGGCTTCCGTCGGCCTGGGCCGGAGCCCACGAGGCCTCCCGCTGAGGTGTCGCCTCGTTGAAACCGCCGGCTTCTGCCGCCCTGGGCCGGAGCCCACGAGGCCTCCCGCTGAGGTGTCGCCCCGTTTGAACCGCGGCTTCCGCCGCCCTGGCCCGAGCCCACGAGGCCTCCCGCTGAGGTGTCGCCTCGTTGAAACCGCCGGCTTCTGCCGCCCTGGGCCGGAGCCCGCGAGGCCTCCCGCTGAGGTGTCGCCTCGTTGAAACTTGGAGTCTGGCCTGGCCCGTCGTTGGTCCCAGGCCGAACGTTGCGTTGCAGGAGTCTCTCAGGAGTTCCCCACCAACTTCAGCACGCTGTCGTGGTCATCCTGTCGACTGCGCCAGTTGAATTTCGCTGCCCTGTTCTTCCTGATGAGGGATGGGGGCGAAATAGTGAGGTTCTTTTGGGGCCCGGGGCCGAGATTACGATCACGGCTCGCCCTGATGACCGACGTCCGATGCTTGAAGAAGGTGAGGGATGAGAACTGCCTGTCTTGCTAGATATTAGGTTTATTTACATTATTTACAAAACTCCAATTTACATCAGGTCAGAGACACGACACTCTGCCCACAGCAGCCCTGTTCGGCCAAGATCTATACTGAACTAGATCCCTCTCGACCGACCCCGACAAAACCCAACACTCCGGTTTTGATAGCAAAACCCCGCCTCCAAAAGGGGCGTTCACGAAAGAGAGAAAACCTTTCAAAACAATTATTACGAACCATTGATTGGCCACAGGAACCAGCCAATCACACACATGTCCCCACCTGCGGTCACGTGACCTAACACTCTCTCTCTTATGCACTCAAAGTGCGTTTCCTACGCACGCTGTTACACCCGGCCAGAAAATACAGAACATCTGCGGCCTAAAGTGAACCATCCATTACGTTCAGCGGGCGGCATCTGCACAAACAACAGCCAAGCCGAGGGCCCGGAGCGGTCCCCGCGCGGCTGACCTCCCTCCACGCGGCGCCTCCCACGACGCCCCCGTTGTCCCGCGACGAGCAGGACAATGAGGGTTGCTAATTCCCTCCCAGACGAAGGGCGCCGCCGCCTGCCGCCAGTCGCACCGGACGCGAGACGCGCGCTTCAGGCCCACTCGGTGGTCTCCGAGGCGATTGACCCGTCAACGACCCACGCCGCCGCCGGAGTCGAAGATTTCCAAACTTACACCGCGCGCGCTTTCAACACGAAGAGATACGATAACCTGGCTTCCCGTCAGCCTGTTATGCCGGAGGACCCAGCCACCCGCGACGCAGGCTAATCGCCCCCGTCCTTTGACACACAAAAGGACGGGCATAACACACGCTCTCCGCGTCTCCGAAACTTGGCGTCCGTGCGGCTACATGAAAGGGACACGGGAAAGTAGCCACCAGCGGAGGCGACGCGGATACCTGAGCCCCCGGCGGCCTTAATTAATTACATGCAGAGCCCGAACTTAACACCGCCTTTCTACGTCTAAAGCTGCGCTAACATTCTTCGTCCCACCAGGGACTCGGCAATACTGACTTCTTCGACATCACTTCAAATAATGACGACTGAGCTGAAGAGGAAAGGGCGGAACAAAGGCCTGTCGCACATTCAGCTTCATTTTGTGTGACCAGAGAGGACAGGGACTCCTTCAGAGAGGTTGGAAACGTTCTATAGTTAACAAAAGAACGGCTCTGGCGGTTAACGAAACGGATGGGACACCCAATGTCAAAAACTATTGGGATGTGGTCACTACTCGACCCGCCATCAACGGTCGACCAAGAAGGCACTGAAACACCTCGAGAAGATATAGTTAAATCCAAAACAGATTGCGTTTGTCTCTTATGGCAGGTTGGAGAATCCGAATTTATGCATGTTAAGTTGTTATCTGTAATCCAATCCAACAAGCGATTACCGCAAGAATCCGTCCGGAAGCCCCAAGTAACGTGGTGGGAATTAAAGTCTCCTGCAAAGATAATGGGAGGTACAGCCGAAGCAATAGCCAAATCAAGTGGTTCGGAATCAACGACGCCACGAGGAAAGTACACGTTGGCCATTGAGAAGGGGAGGCAACCAGGTAGCTTTAATTCCAGCACTAAAATTTCACAGTCTGGGCGTTGAAGTTGGAAGGACACCTTCGCGGTGTGGGCAAACTTTGTAGATATCAAACTTAACAGACCGCCACCTCGGGTTGGCCTGTCTAGTCGAAAAGTGCGGTAATTATAAAGTCCAAATTTTTGGTTGCTACTAAGCCAGGTTTTCTGTAGCAAAATTACTTCTGGGGAAAATTGGGAGCAAAACAAAGTAAATCCGCAAAGCCTGCCGAAACAGAGCGACAATTCCACTGAATAACTTTTAGAACCCCTATGATTCAGAGAGACCGGCTGCAGCAACTGCAGCTTGTAATATCTGATTCTTGGGCTTTGAAACAGATTTACCTTTCTTTGATTTTGCTTTTGGCTGCACTTCCAGGGTTTCGGTACTAGGTGATCCGGAACGTTTACTAGACTGAAGAACAGTCTCCATAGGCCAAGTCTGAAGCTCCATGTCCGAGTCTGAAGAGGGCGAAAGGGGAGGAATATACTCGTTGTCGGCCGTAGGACCACGAACAGACGAAGTACCAAGCCTCAGCGTAAGTAGGATGTTCCGATCCACGCACCGAAGTAGCGAGAGTAGACGAGACTTTAACAGAATCCGAGGCAATATTAGCTGCTGAGAGCAGCGGACCTACAGGGACGGTGCAAACTTGCTGGATCACTTGGGGAGAGGAGGTACACAAAAGGGGAGAGGGCTGCAAATGTGGCGCCAGCTGAGTCACCACTGTGCGAGGCACGCACTCGATTATGGTGGAAGTTAACTGGGTGATTACTGAAGAGACACTCTTCTCAACAGCCGCTGCTACAACGGAAGCAAAAGCTGGGTCAGCGAGGAAACTGTTGGAGCTTTGCAACTGCTTGTTCACCGCTGCAACAATGGTATTCACTACGGCTGCATCAGCGAGTGATGGAGAGTGTTTGGCCGTAACTCCAGCATAACCATGTGTCCTTTCTTTGACAATTGTAACAGCATCCCCGCGCGAGCAGCGACGCTTACCCATGACCTCGACACTTCTTGAGCTCTCGCAGGGCAATTAGAATAGTCAGCTGGGTGTGCCGCTCCACACAAACATTTGGCATCTTGGGCAGTACATAGCTCGACAGAATGGCTCTCACCGCATGCGCGACACCGGGGAGACGATTTGCATGCCTTGGATGTGTGGTCAAAACGCCAACAGTTGTGGCACTGAAGAGGCCGGAGAGAGAGAGGTTCCACACGGTAAATGAGTGGCCATACTTTAATCTCCGATGGACATTGCGTCCCAACAAATGTAGCAATGACAGATTCTGTTGGCACCCTGTTTTTCTCTACAACACGGCTGCAACGGTAAACTGAGGTGACTCCCGCTACCGAAAACTGCTCTAGTACCTCCTGAGGTGTCATCTGAACATCAACACCTCGAACGATGCCCTTCACGCAAGCAAGGTGAGGGGGGATAAATGCACTCACCTGAACAGAGGTAAACATTGTACATTTCAAGAGGTCAGTGACACAGGTCTCGTCTGACGATCGGCACAAGACGCCACCTTTGCCGAACGGGCGAATCTGCGTAATGTGCTCGAACTTCTCAGTAGCCGCTCGAAGGGCCGCCTGTACAGCCCGCGGATTTTCAGCCGGATGAATCCGCCACTTACTGGCACCAGGGCCACGGGGATGCTGCCACCCCACTGCGCTTTAGGCTTCCAATTGCATGTCCTGCGGACGAATCGAGGCCGCCCAGGGGGAACTCCCCCGGCCAGGAGACTCAAAAGACATCCAGGCGCGGAAACCAGCAACCTGGAAGAAAAGAAAAGACCAAAAGAATGGCGGGAAACAACCGCTAATCCGCCTGAAGGTTGGCCGATCACCTGAGCCAGGAAAGCGAAAAACCAAGCAGCTTAGAAGCAAGCGACTGCCTATCGTGAATGCTTTTCTGCTTCCGGAGTTGGCCTTGAAATATACGGTGGGGGATTAACGCAGTTATAAAAGCTTCGAATTCCTTCGCGGCAGGCACAAAGCCCTACTAAGAAAGAGGGCGAGAAAGAGTTGGCCGGGGGTAGATTGCGCAGCATTGTTCTCTGTACGCGAAGCTGAATTCCATCGCACGGCGAAAACTGCGATGCGTCCAGGACGCATGTCGACCGTAAATAACCCGTATTGAGAATGAAAACCTGACTATTTTTTACTTGTCTGGTGGGTGAAACCAGGTCGAGACAGGTACAAAGGCAACACGAAGAACAAAAATGTAGAAAAGTGCACTATCTTAAAAAGTGGAATTGTTTATTCGAACTACCAGCACACAAGCTCGTCGGATTTGCGAAGATGTACCTCCTTTGTTATTCGTAGATGAGCATTAGAAATTCATTAACGTGGAGATACAACTGCTCAGTCAATGCAGTAAAACCCCGATTATACAACTTTTTTGGAACCGTGAAAAGTTTCCTAAATTGTGGCGTTGTAAAATCCGAAAGACAATTACGGCAATCAGTGCAGTGAAGCGCGACGGGTTTGCGAAAAACTTCAATGTAAACTACAAACTATTTGTTTGCAGGGCTCGTAAAACCAAAATACTAAAGAAAGCATATACGAAAAGAATAATGAAGTGCAAGTTCCACTCTTGCTGTATTAATACAAACCTTACATCGCAGTCTACTGCCGTGATTCCCCCTAGCCAGTGCGAATCATGGCACGGACGATTCCGACCAACCCATCAGCAGCCAAAGCCGGTCAGAGTAACTTCGCTGGCGAGTCACTGATGATTGGAAGAAATTTAGACTTACACACTGCCACCGGCACCGTGGCGCGACAAGAAGAGACGCCAGCGAGGAGTAGGAGAAAGCGATATTGCAGAGGAGCGGGCAGCTGCTGGAGGGGAGAGAAAAGGTATGCCGGGCAGAACCCACGGAGCGAGCTTAAAGCATGCGCAACAGGCCTACAGCACTTCCGTATTTATGGAAGTGCGCAGGTCGGTCCGCAGGTCGATAGCGCGCTTTACGTGGGTCCTCGAATAACGCAATCAGGCATGAAATCGCTTCGGACAACTAAAGTTTTCAATGCATTGTTTCTACTGGGACTTTGACGGACATCGACTAGTTCGTCGTAAAACTCGGTTGTCCTAATTCAAAGGGTCGTATAATCGTGGTTCCACTGTATATCGTCTGAGATACTTTACCGGTTGAGTTCAGTTCCGGCTTGAATTTAGCCCCTTCTACACACATAGAGGCGTACTTTCTAAACATCAAGCCTTAGTGGGCCCCTACGCTATGGTAGCAAACTACTAAAAATTACACCATCTTCCCGTGGGAAACCCTGATGAGGATGCGAAGCATCGTGGCGGTTCCGTGTGGTTTCATTGTGTTGCCGTTATGTTGAGTGATCTGGTTTTTACTAGCGCCAGAGGGAATCCCGCGTCCGGGTCCACACCGGTGGCAAAGGCACGCAAGTGCTGTTGTGTTACGGTGAGTAGGCGGTGGTTCTCGAGGCGCCGAAACTCGTCCATCATGTTCTTGTCGATGTTGTCTCTGTGGTAGAATCGGTAGTCCTCCGTCTCGTCAGCTTTGGTGAGGTAAAGGTTGTTGGCATTGGTGCCACCGGCTGAGAGCAATGTACACGTCCTCCTCTTCGCAGCTTGTCTTCTCGTTCTTCTTCTTCTCCGGCGGGCGTTCCCCTACGGGAAGATGACGACGGTGGTTGAACGCGAACCTATCTCATGATGGATTCTTTGGTTGACCAATTCCTAGGGGTATCCTGCCACAATCAGCATCAGAGGCGCTGCGGACGGGGCTGGTTGAGCTGCAAGGCGCGTGGCGCTTCCCGCCACAGGTTTCCTACGGGAAATTAAGCATCCCCCTGTAAAGTTTTCAGTTCGGTCGTTTCCGTTGACGTTCAGCTTCACGTGCCTTCGTTGTATCAGTAGCTTCTTGAAGTAGTTTGAAAGAGTCAAGGACATAAGGCGCGTTCGTAGCACCTGCTCCTGTCCTGGATTTGTAGCGTAGTGGGAAGAGCACCGCGTACCTCTCGTTGCGGCCAGAGAGTCGTGGGATCGAAACCGGGTTCCGCTAACTATTTCTTTTTTTATAGTGTAGTATCGCGGAGCTGTGGGTGTGAGGAGAGTTGCGCATGCGCAGTGAGCGTGTGGACGGCGCCGCCATCAACGACGGAGGACCAGGCGAGCCTAAGAAATGCTCCGCATTTAAAAAATTTGTTTTCACGTGCACAACCATTAGATAAGCGTTGATGATCAATCAGTCTGTCCGTCATACGGTCATACACCCAAGGTTGGCTGCAGCCGCGCGTAAACGTTCAAGAACGCGTGTCATCGGAGACTCACAGGCCTCCACGTTTCACCCAAAGAAGGCCCTTTCGTACGAATGCATTTTAAGGCAGCCAACAACACAATAAAAAGTACGTTGCTCTATTGTGTATGTTAATGCATAAATTTCACAAACGGTTATACAGTCGAGTCCACTTATAACGATACCGTTTATAACAATACATCGGATATAACGATGAACAGCTATGGCACCGTCAACTTTTGTATTCTTTCTATGGTAAAATAAACCGCTTATTACAATGCTCCAGTGCCCCGATATCGGATATTACGATTGAATCCGGTTATACTGTGCACCAAAATTGCAACAGAGACGACTCTAATGACGCGGTTGCGCAGCCTACTCAGGTAGTGTCTTCGTAGGAGGCCCAATGCGTGACACAGTCCCTCGGGGACTTTTTTTCCGCCAAGGACATTCCCCTCAGCTAAGTGAAGCACCTATAGATCCTCTTGGAAAAAGATTTGCGCTAGCTTCACACGCGGCAAACAAAGGTGACCGACTGTGGCTTCTTTCCACAAATTGGTAGTAGCACGACCTTGCTGGCATGCGAATAAAATGTTTTTAGCTCTGTTCCGTCTTTTTATTTCGCAACCCGCTTATAACAATTATCTGTTATTTACGATGGGATTTCCTTGGCGCTTGGATATTGTTATAAGTGGACTAGACTGTGTGTGTAATATATATATATATATATATATATATATATATATATATATATATATATATATATATATATATATATATATAGTCATCATCATCATGAGCTTGTTTGTGTCCACTGCAGGACGAAAGCCTCTTCAAAAGATTTCCAGCCACGCCTATTGAGTGCCGGCTAAATCTGTGTTTTACCCCCCAATTTTCGTAGCTCCTCTCGCCAACGAATTCTCGGCCGACCCTTAGTGCGTTTGCAGTCTATTGGCAGCCAGTCTGGAAAACGGATGGTCCACCTGTTGTCCCTCATTCCCATTACATGACCAGGCCATGCCCATTTTCTCCGCTTAATTTGAACTAGAATGTCCTCCACCTAGGTGTGTTCCCTAATCCATGCGGCTGTTTTCCTGTCATTCAACGTGACCCCTAGCATTCGGCGTTCGATGGCCCGTTGTGCCGATCGAAGTTTGGTTTCAAGTTTTTGGTGAGACCCCAAGTTTCTGCCCCATAAGTCATTACTGGAAGAACGAATTAATTAAATACAAGCTTTTTGAGTGACAGTGGAAGCTTACCAGTGAGGACGTCATAGTTCATACCAAACGCAGCCCACCCCATGCTTAATCTCCGTTTTTTCCCGTTCATAGTTTTGATCTGCAGCTATGACTTGCCCAAGAGAGAGAGAGAAATAAATGTTTAAAGATATACGTATTCGGTGAGTTTCCAAGACCTCATTGCCTACCTGCAAGTGATGTACCTTTGCGCACCGATTCGACATTACCTTAGACTTTTCCGTGCTAATATTTAAGCCTGAAATCACACTTGCTGAGTGCAATTAGCAAAGCATGTGCTGCAAATCAGTCCTGCTCTGACTGAAAAGAACAATGCCAAGTGCAAACCGTAGGTGGCTGACATATTCCCTATCAATTCTCACCCCTGTTTTCCTCCACCTAAGCTTTCTAAAAACACCCTCCAGACAGGCTGTAAATAAGTTTGGTGGTATTATATCCCCGTGGCGGACACCCTTTTGTACAGGACTGTGAATCACGGTCGTCGGCGCGGCCTTGCGTCGTTGGAGGGTTTCCGGGTTTTCGCCGTAGAGCAACTTCACCTCCCGAAGTTCCCCGCACGGGGCCCCTTGAGCAATCTTGGTGACGGTACTGGCGACACCGCGGACCCCGAGCCCCCACACTCACGCTGTTACCAACCGTGGCAATGTGTCGAAAGGCGGAGGGATAGAAGCCTCTAACGGTGGCCGTCGGAGCCTTGGTCAAGCTCCGGCCGATGGTCTCCCTGTCCGGAGCTCCGGGATCTCTCTTGTTATCAGAGTAAGGCTAGAGAAGAAAGCACCCCTGTTCCCTGCTGTATACTAGTTCGCATGCTATTTTCTAAACCCTTTTCTAAACCTGATCGGGCCCCGAAGAGGACCCGCACCGAAGCCATCTTCAAGCCAGTTTCAAACCTTGTCTTCGCAAACCCGGAGAACTTCCCACGATTTTTGGTGATGCAATCAGTGGACAAAATAACACCAATCTACATCAAATCCGTGTTCCTGATCGCAAACGTTATCGAAAGGGTTGATGGAAAACACTACGAGGGAAAAAAGCTAATCTCTGGTGACATGCTGATTGAAGTCAAGAGGAAAGAACAGTCTTGTAACTTACTAAAGTAAACAAGCATTGGGGATCTACCGATCACTGTGACACCCCATCGTACTCTCAATAGCTGCAAGGAGTTATCTCGTCAGTTGAACTTCTCAATGAAAGTTATGCTGATATCCTCGAAGGCCTCCGTGATCAAGGTGTTACGGCAGTGTCAGGCTTATCACAATGAGGCGCGATGCAAAAGAGATCTCCCCTTTCTTAGTGAAGCAAATAATTACAATTGTCTTTCAGGTTGGTGGTAGCGGCAGGGCTCCCGGCGTGCCCTTGTGCTTCTGCGTAACTCTTGAGCGGGCTGGGCGTCGTCTTCTTGCTCGGACCCAGCAGGAGTGGCAGGAGGACTTTCTTCGCGAAGTGGCGGAGGTGTTTCTCGCAGATGCTCGCGAGTGCGTTGAAGTTCGTGACCCTCTTCCGTTTTCACCACCAAGGATCGCGGCGTCTCAGCTGGCCGCAGAAAGACCGCATGTTTCCAGGTCTTTTCGTGGGTGTCGTATGCAGTCACTCGTTGCCCAGGAGACAGAGGTGCCAGGTTCCTGGAGCCGCGGTTGTAGCAGATCCTCTGGAGTTGGCGGATCTCCTGTAGGCTATTGTGGACGGCTCGGTTGGGCACGACCTCCGGCACCAGGTGGCTTGTGGGTACGGGCAGCAGGATCCTCGTCTTCCTTCCCATCAGTCTCTGCACTGGGGACTTTAAAACAGCATTGCGAGGGGTATTACGCCATTCGAGCAGAACCATGTTTAAGTCAGGCGTTTTAAAAGAGCACTTCTTTAGTAGTTTTTTTGCTTCTTGCACTCCACTCTCCGTCATACCATTTGAGAGTGTATGACACGGGCTGGACGTTACGTGGGTAACACCGAGTCCATACTTTGAATTTTGTGCTGTTGAATGGCGGCCCGTTATCGCTACACAGTTTAAGCGGTAATCCACTCACTAAAAGTCTCGGTGCACCACGACTTAAGCAGGTTGGCAGTGGTATGGCGAAATTCCTTTATTTCGAAAAAGAAGGAATAGAAGTCAAGTATAATAGCAAACTGTCGGCCCTCGTAAAAGAATAGGTCCGTTCCTCCAGCCTCCCAGGGTAAGGTTGGAACCTCATGGCTCAAAAGCGGCATTTTTGCGCTTCGTGGCTGATGCTTTTGGAATATTTCGCAGTTTCGGCACAATTCTTCAATGTCGCTCACCATGCAGGGCCAGAACATGACGCTTCGCTCCCGCACCTTCATTTTCTCGGCTCCAGGATGTGCGACATGCAGAAGAGCCAAAATTTCTGTTTTCATCGAGCGTGGTACGATTACCTTGCTGCTGCGAAACAGAAGACCGTCTTGTGCGTGTATCTCCTCCTGATAAGACCAGTAGGCGCGGATGGCTTCTGGAACCTCGTCAGGCCAACTGGTCACCGCCTATTCCCGCAGCTTGACGAGAACGGGATCGTTGTTTGTGGCTGCAAGAATGTTTTTTAGACGGGGTTCCGAGGCAGAAAGAAATTCTAGCAGACTGACTTGAAACTGCTCCGTTTCCTCACGCATGCTCACTGAGCTCGGAAAACGTGATAAAGCATCCGCAAGAAAAAGATCTTGGCCTGGCTTGTACACCAGTTTGATCGGGTAGCGCTGCAAGGTCAGCCTCATTCGCTGCAAGCGGAGGGGGCATTGATGCAGCGGCTTGTTAAGTATCGGTACCAAGGGCCTGTGGTCAGTCTCTACAATCACCTCTGCCTGGCCAAACACGTAGTAATGAAACTTAGCGCAACCTTGCACTATCGCCAGCATTTCTTTCTCGATTTGAGCATAGTTTTGCTGCGCATCTGTGAGCGGCTGGGACGAAAAAGCGACAGGGCGGCCGTCTTGCATTAGAACTGCACGTACTCCTATTTGGCTTGCGTCGACCGAGAGAGTGAAGGCTGCTTAGGGTTAAAGAAAGCCAAAACGGGTGCTTGACTCAAGGATTCGCGTAATGCCGTCAAAACTTGTTTGTTGCGCCTCCGTCCAAACCCATGCAATTCTTTAAGGCAACAGTGTTCGTACAGGTGGCGGTTACGACAGAGATATTGGGAATGAAGCGCTGCACAAAATTATCCAGGCAGACTCGAAATTTGTCTCCCTTAACAACGGTACCCAGTGACTGGACCATTCGCTGGGCTCCGTTACCTTTGTTATGACTCCTTGATCCTCCATCCGCTGACGTTCCGCTCTAGTCTTGTTCTCCGGGGCCACGGGGACTCTTCGGGCCGATACGACGACACCCCACTGCGCCGGGCTTGAGCCTTTATTTCATACTCGTAGTCCTTAAGCTCTCCCAGTCCTGTGAAGATCTCTGCAAAAGGTTGTGTTGGCGAATAAAGTTGGTCGACATCGATGTGCCGAACCCAGACGATAAATCGAAGGCGTTCGGCCGCTGAGCCACACAAAGTTACTGGTACACTTTGTTCTACGATATAAAATGTTTCTGGGACCACCCTATAATTTGCTGAAAGCCGAAAGCGCACTTTTGCTTGGGATGTTGATTTTTGGCCGAAAAGGGAAGTTAACGCAACCTGGCAAGCCTTCTCTGGTAGATCAGGCAGCTTTTCGACGTCCCTCCTTGAAATGACGGAGCAATTTGCCCCCGTGTCCAATTTGCACACCATTGGTTGTCCTTCAATGTTTACCGTCGCGCTCCGGTAGTCTGTGCTGTTGACCGTGTTCACTGTTAACGTGTGAAGAAAAAAGTGTCGGCGTCGGCGTCTGCGCAGAGTTGCCGTAGTTCTGTCTTCTTGCTGGGAAAGTTCCGTGAAGGCAGCGCCGATTTGCATGCTCGATCGAAGTGGTGTAGCCCTCAGCACTTATTGCAAGTTGTGCCGGTGGCGGGGCACCTTTCGCCGAGCTGTGTGCGATAGCCGCAGCTGCCGCAGGCATCGCCGTTCTTTGCAACTGCGTTAACTGCCATGCCATGCGCAGTCTCAGCGGCTGCGCTGATTTCGTGAAACTGCTCTTTCCCTTGCTCTTGCGTGCGGCAGATATCGATAGTCTTTTGGTACGACGGTTTCTCAGCGATCAATCTTTGCTGCAGCCTCTTGTCCCGAATTCCCAGAATAATGCGGCTGCACAGCATCCTCTCTTCCACTGCCCCAAATTCACAGTTTCTGGCTAACATGCGTAGTTCTGTGAGCCACTCATTGAAAGGTTCTCCTTCCCTTTGGTTTCTTGACCCAAATCGGAATTCATAATATGTCAAGTTCGTTTGCGGTTTGTAGAGCTCTTCAAATTTAGCAATTAGGACGTCTGTGTTATTTTTGTCCTGTCCTGCCTCAAATGTGAAGGTACTGCATACCTTCCCTTCTTCTTCACCAATAACCACTAGCAATGTGGCTGCTTGCACGTCTTTGGCTTGCTTCGTCAACTGGGTAGCAGTGGAAAATAACGTGAACTCACTTTTCCCAGTTTTCCATCCATGCCAGGCGTTGCCCGAAGTATCCAGGGACTTTGGTGGCAGCTACATCGTTGACGGCAGGGAGGCTGGCGGCGTGGTCATTTCGGCTGGGCACCGCTGCCATCATGTAAGCGAGCCGGCAGTCGGGTGACGAACAGCGTTTATTACGGTTGCTACGGAGTAGATATAGGAACGAAGGGTGACGTAACAGGTCACGTGATTTTAGCAAAAGGGCCGGTGACGTCAGAGTGACTCAGCCGTGCTACAGCACCGTTGTCCGTAAAAAGACCGTTCCAAGAATTACATCGCGGGAGCACCTAGGCAAAATGACGAACGCAGCAGAGTACGTGGTGCCGTATATGCTGACGCGCGATGTGCACGTTCCACTTAGCGTTACGAGATGGCCTCCTGCTGTGCGTATGTGCGGACCGTCCCATCTTGTCGTAACTTTCTTCAGCTTAGAAATGAATGACCCTCTCATTACTGAGTAGTCGGCTCCCGTGTCGATGCGGGCAACTACGTCAAAGCCGTCGATGGACAACTGGACGAGGGACGCCGCTTTCCTCGAGTTTTGGGTGCGTCGGGGCGTCGTATCTCGGCTTATGCGTGCTGGTGTCGGGTGCTATGCGTCGTCATTGTAGTCGTCTTCTGAGCGGCAGGCTTTGTCATTCCGGATACGCGTCGCGTCGTGTTGTTGTCCTCATGTTGTGGAGTCTAGGGTTAGATCGGGTCGTCGGGCTGAGGGCACGGTGTTCGGTGCGTCCTTGCGTCATTGGAGTGTTTTCGTTTTTCCGGCGTTGTGCAAGTTTACCTCCAGAAGTTGCTGCTTCTAGTTTCCCCCGCGTTGGCTTGGGGACCTTCCACAAGGGATGTCTTCGTTGCTTCGGCGGCTTGGCTATCGGTATGGGTATGGCGATGGCGAACGGTTGAAGCGCGCTGGACCTCGGTTAATGTTGGACAGATATTCCTCAATCTCAGTAGGGTGCTTGCCAGCAGGGGAGCGTCGACGGAGAACCCTCGTAAACCGAGCCTCTTGCAGGGGCAGCGACGGTAGGTGTGGTCGGCCTCTCCGCAGACGTAGAACCGCGGGAGATTATCCGCGATTCACCATACGTCCGTCTTCCTCGGCGTCTGGTTTTTGGGCTGCAGGGGGCCGGGTGGGCGACAGTGGACGGTGGTATGGCGGGGCCGCTTGACGGCGGGTTGGAGCAGGGCGGGGTCGACGAACAGCTGCGGAGTTGGTCACAGCTTGTGAAGGCTCGCGGGGTGCTTCGGATGGCGTTGAAGTCCCCAGTGGCTGTTAGACCTCTTCTCGGATGACGTCAGCCAGGGAAGCGACTAGAGGTTGCGGCGTCCTTGGAAAAAGTTTTCGGAGCTCCTCCCTGCCGATCGCACGGATTGTTTCGCGTAGTGTATCGGAGTTAACAGTCCCGGCACCGATCGTGTCGGAAACCAGCGCATTGACCGGGCCATCGTACGGTCTCATTCGAACTTCCAGCGTCTTCTCCATCGCGGCCGCCTCAAACGAGAATTGGCCACCGTCTTCTGAAGGCTGCGGAGAAGGCAAACAAAAAGCTCCTGCTTTACTCCTCGCATAAGATCCTCACGTCGAAATAATCTGTTCATCTCCTGAGCAAAGATCCCTACACCTTCATTGGGGTGTTTCGTGCACGTGTTTAGCAAAAGTGCGGCTAGTTCCTTTCGCCCGACGGTGGCGAACGTTTTAAGGAACTCACTCTTGAAGAGAGCCCAGTCAGACAGAAAGCGTTCTTGGTTCACCAACTAAGTTCGAGCTTTAACCTAAAAATAGAAGAACACATGCTAAAACGTTTCCTCGTCATCCCACCTCTTAAAAATCCCAACACCCTCCGCTTTCTCCAACCAATCCTCGGGGTCTTCAGCGGGAGATACACGGAACCAAGGTGGTTCCCGGGGCTGTTGCAGGACAATGGGAGGAGTGGCTTCATGCACCATGTTGTCGGTTACGGCGCTCTTACTCTTCGTTCTTTCTGGTAGGAGACCAAACTCGGTCGGTAAATCTGGATTGATTGATTATGGGGTTTTACGCGCGGACGCAACGCAACCGATGAGGCGCCCCGTAGTGGAGGGCTCCGGAATAATTTTGACCACCTGAGGATCTTAAACGTGTGCCGAATGTCGAACACACGGGCGTTTCTATTTTTCACCTCCATCAGAATAGTGGCCGCCGCGGTCAGGAATCGAACCCGCGACCTCGTGCTCGGCAGCTCAACGCCTTAGCCACGGAGCCACCACGGCGGGTGCCGGTAAACCTTGAAGTTGGTGGATTGCACGGCTTGGGTTGGGTTGTCGGCTTCCAGAGGGCGTAGGGAGCATAAAGGGGGCAAATGCAGCACCTCCATTTAGATTTCACAAAGCCGAAGACGACGCGGTTGTCTTCAAGGAAAACAAGTTTATTGGAGCGACCTTGTGGTCCCCTAACTTCTCAAAGAATACACAGGCGGCAAAGCAGCAGCCAACAAAGTGACGTGTGCAGGCGAGCGTCGGCGAGTCGAATGCCGCAGCTTCTGCTCTGCGCGCTTTTATCTTTAGGCGCGAGTGTTTCTCAAAACGTCGATTTACATCCAGAACATTGCAGATCAAACAAGATTATAATAGGCCGTTGACGTTAGTTGGAAACGCTCTTTATATCAAAAGAGAAAGAGGATAACACGTGCGGCATACAAATAATGAATGGGACACCCGCTTCCCTTGGCATAGAGATAACAGAGACCGGCGCAGCCGGGCGGTAAAAGCAAAACATAAATAAACAAACCCAATGCATGGTTTGCGGCAATATATTGAAACGCGGCGGCAGATGACACCAACCATGTAGCGAGTCGGTGATGTATTTACATATTGCCAACAACAATTTATATGCGGGCATAACTGAGCCCCGCTAGCTGCGCCCTGCACACAGCTCCGTCCTTGTCATCTTCGTTGGTTGTGAGCCATGGCCCCGCGGGAATGGTCCACCATGTCCTGTGACTATATACAGTCAAACCCGACTATAACGAAGGCGGATAGAGCGAATTATGGTATATATCGAACAAAAAAAATTGTGATGAAAATACAGGCGAAACATATTCCTTATGACGAAGTTCACATCTGATATATTGAACTCGGCGCGTCTAGAAGTGCCGCCAAAATGCATGGTCTCGGAGCGGCGATCGAGATGTTGATTAGGTGCGATGGAGATGTTGAGCCTCCCATGGAGCGACGTCACTCCCTGCACTTTCCGTAACAGTTTCCGGCGCCCCTGACTCATTATTAAACCCTCCCAGTCAGCGAGTCAGGACCAAGATGGAAGCATTGGCGAACTGTGGGAAGAGCTCGTCAACGTTCCTTATGTTGTGCTGAAAGGATTGCCCCTCGAGGATTGTCTGAGTGTCGACGACGACGTTGCGCCGTCACTGTGAGCCCCTCGGACGCGACGCCGTCGCCGATGGCATGGCGGCTGACGCTACTGGAAGCACCAAAAAGGTGGAGGATGTCGCGAGTGGAAGCCGTCCGTTGCTTAATGAAGCGCTTTTGGCAGTCAATGCGCTCCACAAATATTGCTTCGATATTGAAGGACATGGACTGCAACTGATGCAAATGATGTCTCATGTAGAGAATGCTGTAGTTGACACCGCCAAAAACGAAAGTGAAAACAAGAATCACAGCTTTTTGGGAAAGTAGGTAGTTGCAGCGAAAAGTAGCCTTATTGCTTGCAATAATTAGATAGTTTTGTGTAGAGTAATGGCACACTTTATGATGTTCATTTCTGCATGCGGGAGAGCAGGGGGGGGCGGGTTCCTGCGTATTGCGCACGTCGTAACAAAACAACTCGTTATAGGCGCGTTCGGCTACTTCGAACTATTGGATATATCGAACTAATCGTGGAGCATACTGAAGTTCGCTATAACCGGGTTTGAGTATATATATTGCGCGAACCATACATTGGGTTTGTTTATTTGTGTTTTGCTTTTACCGCCCGGCTGCGCCGGTCTGTGTTATCTCTGCGCCAAGGGAAGCGCGTGTTCCATCCTTTCTTTCTGTGCCGCATGTGTTATCTGTCGTGATAGGGAGAGCATTCCGATCTAACGTGAACAGCCCAGAATAATCTTCTTGGATCTACTATGTTCTCGATGTGAATCGACGTTTCGAGAACCACGCGCGCCGAAAGATAAAAAGCCTGCAGTGCGGACGCCGGAGCATTCGATTCTGCGACGCTCGCTGACGCAAGTCACTTTGTTGACCGCTGCTTCGCTGCCTCTGTATTCTTTTGAGTTGTTAGGGGAGCACAAGTTCGCTCCAATAACTCGTTTCTCCTGCAAGACAACTGCGTCGTCCTTGGCCTCGTGACATCTGGTGGAGGTGCGGGGTACGCACCCTTCATGCCCACTACAACCTCGAAAAGCCGCCAAGCCAGTCCAACAAGAGCCAGCCCCGCCTGCAGGATTTACCGCCCGAGTTCGGTTTGATGCCAGAAGGGCCCAAGAAAAGGAACGCTGCAACCAACACCATGGTACAAGAAACAACGTCGCCAATCATGCTGCAGCAGCCCCCGGGAACCGCCATCGTTCCGGGGAGCCCCCGCTGAAGATCCAGAGGAATGGTTGGAGAAGCTGGAGCGCGTGCGGATCTCAACAGGTGGGACGATGAAGAAACCTTCCGGCATGTTTTCCTTTTACTTTGGAGGATGCAGCCCGAACTTGGTTTGAAAACCACGAGAGCCGCCTTGACCGACTGGACGCAATTCAAAAGCGAGTTCCTTAAGACCTTCACGACCGTGGTGAGAAAAGAACGAGCTGCGATTTTACTGGAAACTCGAACGCAACACCCGAACGAAGGAGTCGTAATCTTCGTCGAGGAAATGAAAGCGACTTTTCCGCCGTGCGGACCCCAGGAATGACGGAAGAAAAGAAACTACGGTTTCTGTTGCGAGGTGTGAAGCAAGAGCTCTTCGCGTGCCTTGTTCGCAACCCCCCCAAGACCGTGTCCGAATTCGCGTCTGAGGCCGCCGCGAGGAGAAGACGCTCGAAATCCGAACGAGGCAGTACGACCGCCCAATCAATGCGCTGGTTTCGGAGACGCTTGGTGCCAGCGCTATCAACTCCGACTCACTACGCGACACTATCCGCGAAATAGTGAAGGAGGAGCTGCGGAAACTGCTCCCGACGCCGCCGCAACCACAAGTCGTTTCTCTTACCGACGTCATTAGAGAAGAAGTGCAGCAGCGCTGGGAACTTCAACGACGCCAGTAGCACCTCGCGAGCCGCAAGCCATGACCTACGCGGCTGCTGTACATCGCCCTCGCCCACCTGCACCCTATCGTCACGAGGCTCCGTACCGTCGTCCCCTCTCGCCCGGCCCGACCACCTGCGGCGCAACCCCCTGCCCCAAGGAAGACCGACGTGTGGCGAACGTCCGACAATCGTCCGCTGTGCTACCACTGCGGAGAGGGCCGACCCACGTCTACCGTCGCTGCCCCTACAGGAGGCTCGGTTTGCGAGGGTTCTCCGTCGACGCACCCCGCCCCCGAACTGGCCAGCGCCCATCGGAGATCGAAGAGTAACCTGTCCAACACCAGCCGTCGACCAGCCCGTTTCAACCGTTCGCCGTCACCCTACCCATACCAGTCGCCGAACCGCCGTAGCAATGCTGAGTTCTCACGTGGAAGGTCCCCCAGCCCACGCGGGGGAAACTAAAAGATGCAACTTCTGGAGGTAAAGTTGCACCCATCGCGGAAAAATGAAAACCCTCCAACGACGCAACGACTCGCGGAAGACAGTGACTCACAACATGCCCTCATCCCGACGACCCGACCCAGACCTGACGAGACTCCCGTACACGACGACAGCTATACGCCGCGACGCGCACCCGACCGGACCGAGACGTCCGCTGAGAAGACGATGACAACGACGACGCACAGTGCCCGACCGTCAACACGCACAAGCCGAGATGCGACGCCCCGACGCACCCGGAACTCGAGGAAGGCGGCATCCGACGTCAAGGTGTCCATCGACGGCTTTGATGTAGTCGCCCTCGTAGACACGGGAGCCGACTACTCCGTGTTGAGCGGACCATTTGCGTCTAAACTGAAGAAAGTTATGACCAGATGGGACGGTCCGCACATACGCACAGCAGGAGGCCACCTCGTGACGCCAAGTGGAACGTGCACATCGCGCGTCACCATAGACGGCACGACGTACCCTGCGGTGTTCGTCGTTTTGCCCCACTGCTCCCGCGACGTAATTCTCGGAATGGACTTTTTGACGGACAACGGCGCAATAATCGATCTGCAGACGAAGTCGATAACTTTTCTCCGCCGACCACTCCATGACGCCGGAATCGAACCCCGAAATCCGTGCAGCTGTAAGGATCGCCGATGATCACGTCACCCTGCCACCCCGCGCAAGCTTGATGGTCGCAGTCTACTGTGAAGATGCTGCTCCTGACGTCGACGCTATCGTAGACACCGATCAAAGGGTGCTTCTCAACCGTGGTGTGTCGGTCGCCAGAGGCATTGCGCGCTTCAAGGAACACCAATCCCACATTTTGGTTACGAATTTCACCGAGGAGTACCCAGCATTTAAACAGGGCGCGGCAATTGCATTCCTCGAAGAAGCGCAAGAAGCAAGTGACGTGATCGCGGTTGCCGACTTGAGCGCACACCTGTTGAAACCTTCAAGCTCCCGCAGCCTTTCGACGTGAATCCGGCGCTACCGCAAGAACAACGGAACAAGTTATTGGCTTTGCTGCGTCGCTATAGCGAATGTTTTTCGTCGAGCGCAAAACTACGTCAGACCCCTCTAGCGAAGCACCGAATAATAACCGAAGATGGAGCCCGACCCACCCGACAGTCACCGTACCGCGTCTCTTCACACGAACGGGAAGCCATCCGGACTCAAGTCGACAACATGCTCAGCGACGACATTATACAGCCCTCGAAAAGCCCCTGGGCTGCGCCCGTCGTACTCGTAAAGAAAAAAGACGGCACATTAAGGTTTTGTGTTGACTACCGGCGACTGAACAAAATCACGAAAAAGGACGTGTACCCCCTCCCCCGAATCGACGACGCCCTCGACCACCTCTGCCACGCGAAGTACTTCTCATCGATGGACCTGAAGACCGGCTACTGGCAAATTGAAGTGGACGAGAGAGACCGAGAGAAGACTGCATTTATAACCCCAGACGGCCTATACGAGTTCAAGGTGATGCCGTTTGGGCTGTGCACAGCACCAGCGACGTTTCAAAGAGTCATGGACACTGTGCTAGCTGGCCTTAAGTGGCACACCTGCCTCGTATACCTCGACGACGTAGTGGTATTCGCCCGGACTTTCGACGAACACCTTGCAAGGTTGGAGTCTGTACTCGAGGCCATTCGTACGTCGGGATTGACACTGAAGCCTGAAAAGTGCCGTTTCGCATACGGGGAACTCAAGTTCTTGGGCCACGTCGTCAACGCCGCGGGAGTCCTACCTGACCCGGCAAAAACTTCAGCCATTGCGAACTTCCCAAGGCCGAAAGACAAGAAGGGCGTGCGAAGATTTCTCGGGCTGTGCGCATACTACCGGCGCTTCGTCGCAAACTTCGCACGCATTGCAGAGCCACTCACGCGCTTGACGAAAGATAGCACCCCTTTTAGCTGGGAAAACGACCAAGAAAAAGCATTCTGCGAGCTGCAAAAACGCCTGCAAAGACCGCCCGTGCTCGCTCATTTCGACGAAATGCCGAAACGGAAATGCACACGGACGCCAGTGATATAGGCTTGGGTGCCGTCCTTGTCCAAAAGCAAAGCGGCTGCGAAAGGGTAATCGCCTATGCCAGCCGTGGTCTGTCGAAGGAGGAGAAAAACTATTCTGCCTCTGAGAAAGAGTGCCTGGCTATTATATGGGCGATTTCAAAATTTCGCCCATACGTGTATGGAAGGCCATTCAAGGTTGTAACAGACCACCATGCGCTGTGTTGGCTCGCCAATTTGAAGGACCCCTCTGGCCGTCTTGGGCGGTGGAGCTTGCGCCTGCAGGAGTTCGACGTTACAGTCGTTTATAAATCCGGCAGGAAACACTCCGACGCCGGACTGCTTGTCCCGCGCCCCCGTCGACCCACCACCACAAGACGCTGAAGAAGACAGCGCGTTCTTCGGGATCGTGACGGAGAGCGACCTAGCCGCCCAGCAGCGTGCCGACCCCGACTTACGCGTCATAATCGAGTACCTCGAGGGATGCAACGTTGCCGTTCCTAGGACCTTCAAACGCAGCTTACCAGCATTCAGCCTGAGAAACTCCGTCCTCGTGAAGAAGAATTTCAGCACCGCAACAAGAGCGAATTACCTTCTCGTCATCCCCGCGGACCTTCGTGACGAAATTTTGGAAGCGTGCCACGACGACCCGTCTTCCGGACATCTCGGCACAGCGCGCACTATTGGAAAAATCAAGGCGAGGTACTACTGGCCCGGCCTTACCTCTGACGTCACCCACTACGTCCGGAGCTGCCGTGACTGCCAACGACGAAAAACGCCGCCGACAAGACCCGCCGGACTTCTGCAACCGATCGCCGTCCCATCGAGACCATTTCAACAGATTGGAATGGACCTTTTAGGCCCGTTCCCTACGTCACGATCACAGAACAAGTGGATTGTCGTAGCGACAGACTACATGACGCGCTACGCAGAGACGCCGCTCTCCGAGGGGGACTGCACAAGAAGTGGCAAAGTTCTTTATAAGCCAAGTTGTGCTGCGATATGGAGCCCCGGAAGTCCTAATCACCGACCGCGGAACGGCATTTACTGCGGAGCTGATGCAAGGAGTATTACGCTACAGCAACACGGATCACCGAAGAACGACAGCGTACCACCCCCAAACGAACGGACTAACAGAACGTCTGAACAAGACAATCGCAGATATGCTGTCAATGTACGTTGACGTTGAACATAAGACTTGGGACGAAGTGCTCCCGTATGTCACGTTTGCGTACAACACGGCTATCCAGGAGACGACGCAGCTGACGCCGTTCGAGCTTGTCTACGGTAGAAGGCCAACTACGATGCTCGACGCCATGCTTCCGCACGTAGAAGACGACGACCTCAACGCCGACGTCCACGGATATCTTCAACGTGCGGAGGAGGCCCGCCAGCTCGCTCGAGTTCGTATAACGGACCAGCAGCTGGTGGATGCGGGCCGCTACAACCTCCGACGCCGAGACGCCGAGTACCAACCAGGGGATCGTGTGTGGGTTTGGACTCCCATCCGACGACGCGGACTCAGTGAGAAGCTCCTGCGACGGTATTTTGGACCCTACAAGATTCTACGACGTGTTGGCCAACTTACCTACGAAGTGATCCCCGATGGTGACTCCGGCACATCACGACGACGCACGCGGCCTGAAGTCGTCCACGTGTTCGCTTAAAACCTTTCTACGGACGATGACGAACTTTTATTTTCATTTGTTCGGACTGTCGCTTATGTTAGCATCGGGTCGATGCACTCTTAGAGGGGGGGTAATGCCGCGAACCATACATTGGGTTTGTTTATTTGTGTTTTGCTTTTACCGCCCGGCTGCGCCGGTCCTGTGTTATCTCTGCGCCAAGGGAAGCGCGTGTTCCATCCTTTCTTTCTGTGCCGCATGTGTTATCTGTCGTGATAGGGAGAGCATTCCGATCTAACGTGAACAGCCCAGAATAATCTTCTTGGATCTACTATGTTCTCGATGTGAATCGACGTTTCGAGAACCACGCGCGCCGAAAGATAAAAAGCCTGCAGTGCGGACGCCGGAGCATTCGATTCTGCGACGCTCGCTGACGCAAGTCACTTTGTTGACCGCTGCTTCGCCGCCTCTGTATTCTTTTGAGTTGTTAGGGGAGCACAAGTTCGCTCCAATAAACTCGTTTCTCCTGCAAGACAACTGCGTCGTCCTTGGCCTCGTGACAATATATATATATATATATATATATAGAACTAAGAGGTGGCTGTCAGGAAAACCTCGGAAAGCAAAAGGGAGGATGTCGTAGGTCATTGAAACGAATATAAAGAATTTGTAAAAAAGAGGGAAAAAAAAATGCCTGCATGTGGGTTCCGAACCAACGCCTCCAGAATCCCAGGCAGCACAGGCCTGTTCGGCCATCAACCCGGGTTTTGTATTTTGGCCGGTGATTTCTGCCCGGCCTTTCTCCGGAACCATGTTCGGCCCGTGTCCTAATGGGGGGCCTTTTTGGGCCCAATATACGGCCGTACTCCCATCACTGCCCAAACGGCCAGTGTCCGTCGGGAAGTCGACCGGCTTACGTTCATACGGCCAGTTTCCCAGCCGTAGGGCTCCGGCCATTCCAAAGCCCCCCGGTGCGGCCAAAGTAGGCCCCCGGGGGAAACAGCCGGGATGCGGTCGTCGGACTCCAGCAGGACAAAAGGCTGCCGGAAATTCGGCCGTGCTACGGTCTTTGGTAGTTCAGCTACCGTACGTTAACTGTACTGAGGCCGGTGGAGACCACTGCATGCAGCGCAAGCAGATGACTCAATCGCGCTGTCCAGCAGCACAAACCCACCATTTGGGTCCACTGCACCCACATCAAAGTGAGCCCGCGCGCAACCACCAGCCGTCCAGCCTTCAGCGCAGCCTGGCTTATTATCAGCGTCAGTTTACCCCTTTTTTTCAACAGTGCTCACAAATGGTTTTTTTTTTTAAATTGCTGTGCCTCTTTTACTGTCGGAAACAGAAAATATTCATTTCTTTGAAGAGCTGGAATAGATGTATTGTCCGGTCCTGATATCTTCTGTGGGGCGGCTTACCTGTAATAAACAAGGAAGGAGGGGAAAGGGGGGGGGGGGGGACGGAAGGCGCATACTTTAGTGGGTTAAATTTTCACAAAGATGAAAGTGCCGCTTTTAGGCAATTTTTTTAAGACAATACTTTCATGCTCTGACTAAATCAACTATTTTTACGAGAGCTGCTTTACCAGTTTTTTTTTTTCTATATAAAACCGGTACGAATGCCTTTACGAAGAGGTTGGGGACTTCACAAAACACTCAGCAGCATTTATATAATTTACTTCACACAAAAAGTATGTCAAGTATCTGCCCCTTTTTTTTGCAAAGAAATTTTTTACTCGATCAACTTTTCTGATGATCTTTCAAGGGATGATCCTAGAAGAAATCAAAGAAGTAATTTTACTTTCAATATATTTTTATGTTTTTTTATGAGTTACGTGCACACTCCTTAATAGTCCAAAAGAACTTAATTTTCCTCTAAAGTCGTAAAGTTAAGAAAATTCTAGAAGTGTTGCGAATGACACCCTTCTTCAGATGGCTGCAGTTGTATCCCCCTTTTTCACGCAAGGAAAGGCGTAAGACAAGAGTTTCATATTTTCTTTCAAACAAATAACTTAGCAATTGTAGTATTCATACAGCAAACTTGCATACTGCAACGAATAAAGCAATAAATATTTCATTGGTCAAGTTTTAATGCGGGGTTCTCAACCCGTCGGAGGCGAACTTGCGCTCCGCAATTTCTTTTTTATTTTTATTTGGGTTTTTTTCTTTTTTTATTTATTTTTTCAGTTATTTATTTGATACCTGCTTGCCCTTGCATGCATTAAGCAGGGGAGATACATAAACTAAGCATCAAATATGAGACCAAATAACAAAATAATTCTACAAAGCGCGGGGGAAAAAAGTCATTATAAACAGTGGATAAAATAATACCTGGAAGATAATTACACTCTCATCTTGATCTAAAATAAAATGAATCGCGCAAAGGGGTCATCTTAAAGGAAAGTTAATAATTTTTTCAAGCTAGCGATCCCAAATTGGGATATGTAGAATGGCGCTTGGATATACTTCTCCCCTTTTATTCCAGTTTTCGAAAGATAGATATTTCGAAAAAATTTTAACCTCAGGTTTCGTCTATGATCTTTCCCGTCTTACCATTTAAGTTTACTTTTACTTTCCCCCATCCTAAGTTGACAGTGCCAATACCTAATACAAAACGCACTGCCCTATTCTGTATGTTTTCGAGCGTATCAACCAGCTCTTTGCTGTAGGGATCCCAGAAAACACCTCGTAGTCCTACATTGAGCGCACATGAGTGAAATACCGGGTTTTTCTTTTTAAATTAGGCGGGGGGGTTCGCTGAAATTTTATCTCGGAAAGCCAAAAACACGTGCAGCCGTAACTTTTATGTTGTGAACGTGCCTATTTCTCTAACAACTCGTTAAATAAACTCCTAGTTATTTATATTCCCCCGGGCCCTTTAAAGCAGTGTAATTTACTGTAACGCATTCAATTGGAATGAAAGGGGGGCTTGTAAAGTTGACGTTAAAACACTTTTTAAGATTCAACAACTTTTCTGAATCAGCACACCAGGATGTTATTAATTTGAATCATGCTGCAAGTATTCGGAATCACGTTAATTCGCTATAGTCCTGCAAATTACACAGTCATTCGCGAACATTTTTAACAAAGATTTGAGGCCACACAAACAAAAGGGGTCCTGCAACTGAGCCTTGGGGAATTCCTGAGGTCGCGGGAACATATCCGGACGAAAAAACCATTGAGAGCGACCAACTGCTGTCTTAGAGAGATATACTCGGCTATCCATGCAATAACCGATTCATTCAGTTTATTCCCGCGCAATGTACTAACAAGAAGGTGATATGAAACACCGTCAAATAGTTTTTTGCAGCACAAGAAAATAGTCAGCTACTTTAAGCTTATCTATTGCTAGAGCCAAATTGTGCGTGAACTCTACAAGCTGCGTTGAGCAAGAAAAACCCGATGAAAATTGTGTTTGCTAGGATGCTGGCGATTATGTTTAAGCAAATGAGTCATATCCCAAGTGTAGCTAATCTCAATTTCAAACACCGCAACTAAATTAACATCCAGGCTTCGTCATTCACAAGGCTCTGTTGTTATGGCAACTTCAAAATAACACTTGTTTCTAAATAGGCAGTCATAAAATCCCATGAAGTATCATAGTGCAGGGCACGAAGTTGGGCCTACCAATGCACGAGCTTAGCCTCTTCTACGTTAATCACAAACAATATAGTGCACATTGTTTTTCGCAGTATTATTGTGAGAAGAATAGCGGGATATGTGCTTTTGCGCGCCCTTGCCATTCTTTGGGGGGAGTCTTTGACATGGCGCCGGTTGAGCTCCTGCGTGGTGGCCGCTTGCTCGACACCCTGTAAGGACACTTATTTTGGTGAACCACCGCCATCTCGGGTCGGACATCGCTGCCAGGTTGATGTCTCCAATGGTCTCCATTTCTTGAGGGGGCGAATAGCCTCGAGCTGATGCGTCGACGAAGCCGACGGGCGAGGCGTTGTAGCGGCTATGACTAGCGAGGCTTAGCTGACCCGTCGGTGTTGCACAGTCTTTTTGTGGCAATAAATGGCATTTAGATGGCCTAAACGTTTCCGTGGTAATGTCCAGTGAGTCCTTGCACCTTGCCCGTTCACCTAGAACACTCATTACTGTTTGACAAATGTAGTTCGTTCCTTTAAAACGCAGAAACACCGAGCGGATGAAAAACGTGTCTGCGCCATTCGACTCCCTAACGGCCCAGGGAAAAACCGGTCCTACATCGGCGGGTCTTCTTCCAAGCACGTCTGTGCATGAATTCTCGGCGCCCAGACGCGCACCGTTGTTCGCATAATGACGTATAACCTGATTCTTTACGAAGGCTGGTCTCCTCTTGAACACCGGTTGTCAAAAATTCTTCGGCCGTTCGCTTGCCGTAATTCGGCCGAAGACCGCTAACCAAATGAAAAACGTACATTCTGAGGCCGTAAGTCGGCCAGTCTCCTTTATAACACCGGCTGCAAGAAGAAAACAAATATCCTCCCGCCGGACGCGCAGTTCACCGTTGAAAGAGCGAGCGCGGCAGCCCCCTACGGCCGGTCTCCTTTCGAACACCAACTGCCACAAGAATACGGATATCCTGTGGCCGGTCGCTCGCCTGCTTCGGCTGAAGACTGCTTCCCGAAGGAAAAACGGATGCCCTAAAGCCATACTCCGGCCAATTCCTTTCTCAACATCAGCAGCCGAAAGGCAACTGAATATCTGGCAACCAGGCAGCTGCCGTTGTTCGTCTGAACACGGGCGGCCGCAGAAATACCGAAGCGCTGGTTGCCGAATGTTGGCCGTTCATCGTATGATCAGTGGCGCCAGAACCTGGATGCTGGCCGGACATCCAGAAAGCGGCCATAGACGGGCCAGTTTTGGGGGACACACTTTCTGTGCCGCCTGGGATCCCGGGTCTGGTGCGATAACCACTACTCTACCGGCGGGGCGATTTTCCCCCCCGTTCTGGGTATTTATGTTGGGTTTTTTGTTTCCTGCGCTTGGAGTGGTAGCCAGCGCCACTCTGACTACTCGGGGTGAAGGGGACCTTTTTTTTAACCCCCGGTCCTGTCTCGGTGTCTACGACATGTCGAGAGTGGTCGACAAGTTTGAACCCTTTTAAAACTCCCTAGTACTTGTCGCCCACTCTCGACATGTCGTAGCCCTCGAGTCACGACCGGGGGGTTAAAAAAAAGGTCCCCTTCCCCCCGATTAGCCCGTGGCGCTGGCTACCACCCCCAAGCGCAGGAGAAAAAAAATACCTAACATAAATACCCCACAAAGTGTAGGGGAAAATCCCCCCGCCGTAGCGTAGTGGTTATCGCACCCGTCGGATTCTGGAGGTCGTGGTTTCGGATCCCCCCTGGCGGGCATTTTTTCTCCACTTCCTTTCTTCCCAAAATTCTTTATCCATGTCATACCACATCCTCCCTTTGCTTTCCGAGGTTTTCGTGACTCCCAAACCCTTATTTCTTCTTTTTTCAACGATCCCCTCATTTCCTATTCTGTTTCGCTATATTATATATATATTTTATAATATATATTTTTTTTTTCGGGGTGTCGAACCAAAAAAATGTTAGGGTTGGGGGTCGGGTGAAATCATTTCGTTTGGGTTCAGTTCCGGTTCGACAAAATCACGTGCCGAACCGGTTCGATGAGTTGAATTGTCACTGAATTAAAAAAAAAAAAACATTTAGTATTTAAAACGACAGTAAAATCAAAAACAAAAAAAAATTCAAAATGCTGCTGTTCCCCAAGGGCAGTGGCGCAATTGCAAAGTAAACTTTAAATAATCCAGATATTAGAAAAACAGATGAAGTGGTGACGATTTACCACCTACTTTCTCGTCCAGACTTTATGTTGTCCTAGCGACTATTCATAAAGCCACCGCCAAGAGATATGACGGTGGGATATTTTTTCTCCCCCCTTTTTTTTTTTTGTTGAAATCGCAATCGTCGCTATGAATCGCCCATCCCGCAAACCTTGAACCCTTTAAATTTAGTCTGCGGGCTGGCGTGTTCAAATATCACGCTTAAACCAATGGCGCACATTTTTTAAAGACGATAGTCTTTCTCGGGCTATTTAAAACCCCAGAAATTTTGGTTGTCTGTATGTCTGTCGGCTGTCCGTCTGTCTGTCGGGACTCGATTCAGCCACCCGGCCAAAGCAAAAAATGCCTGCGAAATAGTCTTATATAGTCACAGCTAAATCTACCCGTCTATTCCGGTGTAATGTTCATACTTGTCAACATTGTTGAAGAAAACAAGACATTACGCAAATATGAGACAAAAATCAATACAGAAGTGTATTCGCAGTGTTCCTTTAAAAAAAAATCAAACATGGTTGACTTTTCGAAATTAAATCTTCATCACCTGCAGAAAAAAATTCACTCCGCCGTCGCCTGCTGTCGCCCGGCCCTATACTTCTGGCGCCTTTTTAAGAAATAAACCGGCAACAGTTACGCAAGGTTCCACTAGAAGGTTCCACGTTCTGATTGAAACGCACGTGGAGTAGGGAACCGCGGTTCTATAAACGTTGAAGTAGGGCGCCTCGATTAACGCGCGTTTTCGCCGTACGGCAGCGTTCGCATCGAGACACCCGGTTTGAACAGTGGAACGCGGGAAATTTAAATGATTTAAGCAAACCTTTGACGTCTTTACCTTGGGAGGAGCGCGACGAAAGAGGAACAACACGAGGTGGGGGGAAAAGCAAAGGGGAGGCATTTACTTCGCAAAAGCCGATAAAGACTATCGTCTTTTGACGGCATTTGCAACGAAAGGAAGATACGCGGCCAATTTTATTTTTTAACAAACAAAAAATCCTACAAGGCACATATATACTACCAATGAATTAGATCATTTGGTCACCCTGAATAATTTGTTAGCTGTCACCCTATCGAATGTGTTCGCCACACTTTTGTTAAAAGTAAGCTTTAGTTAACGCTCAGTCACTGCATTATTGCTCTGACCACTGCAATTCCTTTTGCGAAAGCTATACTGGATGTGTGCATTACAATCAGTATGTCATCGTACCCCTGACCCCCGGCCATCGTTCCGTCTGCTACATTGCGTAATCTTATGCTGTTACAAAATGAAAGGAAATTTGACCGCGGAGCATGAGAAGAACTTTTTTGGGTAGACGCTCTTTAATTCGTCCACAGCAGTACTCCCTCTGACCCGCCGCGGTGGCTCAGTGGCTAAGCGCTGCTGAGCGCGAGGTCGTGGTTCGATTCCCGGCCGAGGCGGCCGCTTTTCTGATGGAGGCGAAAAGCAAAAACGCCCGTGTGTACGAAATTTAGGCGCACGTTAAAGATCCCGGTGGTAAAAATTTAAATTTCGAAGCCCTCCACTACGGCGCACCTCATTGCATGTGCTGGGTCGGTGCGTTAAACCCCACAATCAAATCAAATCAGTACTCCCCTCCGGAACGAGTAGCAGTAGAAGTAATGTAGCGAGTTGGGCAGTCAGTACAAGTGCAGCTTAAAAAAAAAAAAAAGCAGATCTGAAAGAGACAAAACTGCAGAACAAGCAGAAAAGATGATCGCTCGGGGAATGGGCAGTGTGAGGTACCGGCCTCCTTTCTGCACGTGTCATCTGCTTTATTACTGTTTCTGCTTCCAACACAAGGTGGGACTGCAGTTTCTTGCCAAGAGATTAAGTGCGCACCTTAACAGTTTTCCCTGAATATCTGTTGTTATTTGTACTTGTAAAAAATGGAGATTGTCCACTGTACTCTCCTCAAAAACGGTCGTGGGTTCTGCGGTCACAGCAGCTCCTGCGGTCACACTTGTCAAATTTACAATTTGCAGGTGTCGAAACCTTTTAAACAAATTATGAAATGGAAAAAATTTTCACACATCGGGCTTTCGCTGCTGCGCACTGGGGACTCCTGCAGCCTGATTGCCCACTAAAGTTGCAGCTAGGGAAGGCAAAGTCGTTTTATCCCCTCAAGCTGCCGAGAATGACATTTCGTTTGGTCAGCTTGCACTACGCTCGCGCTTCCAGCAGCAACAGACCATTGCTACATTGGTGTCATTCATTTCCCTTTTTGTTACATAGACGTGATAGTGTTCAAATTTTCTGGAGGGGAAAGTGCGCGAGTGGTACGAAGTTGATGGTACTGAAAGAAAAAAAGGCCTGAATTGCATTGCTGTGCAATTTAACAACAGAGGTCGAACCGTTTCGGCATGAACCGGAACCGTTTTTCTTTTTTGGGTTTAGTTCCGGTTTGGGTTCAGCGTGCTCAAAAAATAACGGTTCGGGTTCGGTTTAGTTCAGGGAAAAATACCGGTTCAGTTCCGGTTTGCGGTTTTCGGTTCCGGTTCGACACCGTGATATATATATATATATATATAATATATATATTATATATATATTATTAAAATTATAATAAGAAAAATATTAAAAAAATTTATTTATTTATTAACAAGTCCCTTTAAAAGAACGGGAGGGTTTTTTCGAGTTTTGACTTTGAAAACTTTCCCGGGGCCTTCCAGAAACTTGTCTCGAAGTCGAAACGTCGAAATAAACCTCCGCTGTTGCTGTTACCAAGGTTTTTTACTTTGTGTTCACCACGCCTTCGGCCCCATCGCCAGCATGCCAGTTTTAATATAATATATATATATTAAAAATATATATATATATATATATATTATAATATATATATATATTTTATATATATATATATATTTTAAAATTTTATATAGAGAGAGAGAGAAAGAGAGGAGAGAGAGAGGAGAGGGAAAAGAGAAAAAGAGAGAGGAAATACCATTATATAGTAAAGAGGACAATGGGACACAAATTAGCAAAGTCGAATTAAACATTGTCAATTGGTAGTGGATTTGCAATAGCACAATAAAAATGCTCGCTGTACGTACTTCCAACAGATATCCTGCAAAAGGTTTGCTTTTGGCATATTTAGGAATGGGCACCGAACTGAACATGAAATTATTGTGGAAAAGAACAGACACCGAATAAAAATCAGATAATAACATTAGAATAATAATAAGAGCACCAAATAAAAATTTTCCTCACACGTTAATAAAAAGTGCTGGTTACGATGCACTTCATATCCGGGATAAAGAATTATACAGTGGAACCCCGCTGATACGTCCGCCGGACTTACGAGGACCCGCTTCTTACGACGGATCGCCGCAGTCCCGGCAAACTCCCCACAGAAACATTGCATTAAAAACCCCGATGATATGAGGCTCGGGCGCACGTGGTCCGCTTTATACGACGGACCCCGGCGCTGCTAAACCGGCTATTTTCCCATATTTTACACCGCTTCCCTAGCTCATCCGACGTTTTTTTCTTCTTAAACCCTGTTTGACGCTGCTTTTGTACTAAGGTCCGCCGGCGGGCCAGACCACTTGCTGAACGGTACCTGCATGCTGAACAGTACCTGCTTGCCTGCGAGTACCTGCATGCATGCAGGTACTCGTCAGCGGGAGTTATTCTTTGACTGCCCCACGCAATTTCCCGTACGCCGACGCGCCAACGGCTAGAAGTGAAAGTAAAAGGGGGGTGGCGACCGTGAATTTAAGGTCCCATCGAGCCGCCGGGGAATGCGAAAACACATACGACGCAACCCCACAGCGATGACCGACCCCGCTTTTCTCGCACGCTCAATGTGTACTCCTTTACATGACGCTCTCTCTCACCCTTTCTCTGCTCTATGTATATTAGAGTCTTTCAAGGCGGCGTTGGCGCTTCTTAGTTCTTAGTTCTTAGCCCACCTGACACGTGAGACCGTCTACTACGGCGGCATTTACCCGACCGCGGTCATACGACGCTTTCGCGCGTTGCCTTGAATGTCATATTATCAGGGTATCACTGTAAATCGTTTATCGGTAGTTCGGACCCTACAAAGCGGTATATTATGGAGCACTAAAAAACTGGTCTTATTTTCGTTTAACAAACGCAGTGTGTCGAAAGGCGCGGTAAAATCAGTGTGTTACGCATTCATTCGGAGACGCGCGGGAATTGAGGCGGCCTACTTCAAGGTTTAGAACCGTGTTGCCGTGCTCCCCGTGAGTTCCAAGCAGAACGTGGGAAACCCAGCTAGTGGGAAATTTCGTTGCTGTTGCCACGTGATTTCTCATATGCCGCCAGCAGGGGCTTGGGCAACAGCATGCGGGGTTTTTTGCTGTAGATGTAGAATATAGTTCGCTATCGCAAGACCATGCATCCATGAATTTTAAATAAAGGAACACTGTAAATATCCCTTGTGTATTAATTTTCGGTCTTATATTTGCGTAATGTCTTTTTCATGTTCAACAAACTTGAGAAGTATGAACATATAAACCGGGCTTAGACGCTCACATTTGGCTGTGAGTATATAAGACTATTGCGCAGTACACATTTTACTTTGGCCGTGTAGCTGTATCGAGTCACAGACAGAGAGACAGACAGACATACAGACAGACCAAAATTTCTGGGTTTAAGTAGCTCAAGAAAGACTATCGCCTTTAAAACCGGCCTTGGCGTCCGTCGTCAGCGCCGTTATTTCCCGATTCTCGGCCTGGCATCAACCGATATAAAAATCCCAGCGACATTTTGTGGTGATGCCCTACTTTCCTTAGAGAACGCCGCAGCAGCAACAGAAAACAGAGCTGTGCTTGCGAAAGCAGCCGCCAAGACGCACAATATGCCCATTCTGCAAGCGCCCACACCTTGCCCATGGCAGAGGCGTTAAGTGCAAAAGCCAAATGACGCTTCCAAAGGAATTGTGGCCATTTGCGTGCCAATTCCGATTGAGATACAATGGTAGCGTGGCAACGAGTGCATTGTTAGCTTGGAGAATAGCGACAGATATCGGAAAGTGGCCGAGCATACGAGGTCGCCTTAGCGACGGGGTCGCGCACGCACAGCATGGAGGCGCACACACATAGTTGGCGGGATGTGCGCCACATCAGTGAGTGCAACTCACGCGCGGGTTGGTTACGAACGAGTTTCAAGAATGGTGCAAATGCCATAAGGAAATTCAGATGAAACCGTCCTTCGTCGAATTGCCGATTTTTATGTAGTGTAACTCGAAGAAAGGCCGTCGAATAAGATGAATAGATGGCCTGATTGTAAGGAACAATATATTGCGTGCATATCAGTTCTTCGTGGGCAGGATGAGCGATCATAAAAGTAGATTTGAGCGTATTACTTCGTGGGAGGGTTTTTTCATGACTCCAGAACTCTTTGGAAGATGTGAGTTAAACTTCTTTTCCTTATTTGAGATATTGTATCGTCACAATACAAAAATACTCTTGCTGTTGTTACGCTAGATAGGGAGGTCAATGATATTCACCAAGAATAGTAGGGGCCCTAGCACTCATCCATCACCTACGCCTTGGGGTCGTTGCCGCATTTCACAAACTCTGTTCGGTTGGTTAGGTGATTGGTTAATATACTAAAAGGCCACAAATTCCAAGCGATTTAACTTAAATCTAAAAAAACAATATAACATTATTGTAAGTGGTGTCGAATGTCTTTGCTTTGTGAAATCAAATTTTATGCACCTGCGAAAAAGGGAGTGCCTAAACACAGCTTCATACAGTCTGTATGCTCAATAAATGCAAGTTCAGTTGGATAATTGGGCCTTTTTTAGTGATAAAAGATTAAATTTTCTAACGTAGTTCAATTATATTATTTCAGGCAGTTTCACTTACGTTACCAAAACGGGCAATATTGGTATGGAACTGTTGTCAGACAAGATATTTTGGTAGTCGCTTTTGAAATATGCCACTATCTTACTCCTGTTTAGTTTATTGGGAAAGACCCCGCTTATAATATTGCGTTACATATACATGCGCCAGAATGTTGTATGTATTGCCTCCTACAGCCGTTACATCACCAGAACTGATGTTGTCTAACACCGCGCCACTGCTTTTCATAGCGATAAGAGCTTGAGATACAACTTCGGGTGTCGTGGGCCTTAAAAAAAAGAACACCAACATCAACTCCAGCTTTCATTTTACGGATTGAATGCGGAAGAATTGAAAAAAAATATATATAAGTTCGCTGCATTCCGGATAACGCTGTCCCTAAACAAATAATGCATATTAATTAGTGACACCATTAGGATACGGCGCAGGGACTCTGAGTAAGAAATTATGTGTTAAGTTTGGAGTTTTTTGGGTATTTCTTTATTTTTTTCATTATATCTTGGTAGTAGTCATATAAGCTACGTTATGTAAAAAGCTTAGGGGGGGTACGTCTTATAGCGATTTATTAGGGCGGGTTTTCGCCGAAACACTGAAATAAATGATAACACTCATAATTTGGCAAAATGTCTACAGCTAACAGCTACAGCAAACCACAGCCATAAAGGTTTGTTTATACCTCGGCACTGCCGTAACTGCGCAGTCACAAAGCTTTAGCGACCCAACCTAAACTGCCGACTACATTCCCCTTGCCACACTTGCGTGCGCATGTTGGGGCAAGGAATCGTAAAGTGAGTGAGTGAGCACATAAACTTTATTTCGAAAATAAAAATTACTATAAAAATCGTAAAAATGAAGTTTCCCGCATCACCAGGCCGCGGTGACCAGCCATAATCTTTTACAACATCCCGACGCAAAACTGTTAATTTCGTGTACCACGTCTCTCATCTGGAAGATAGCACGAAAAAATATAACTGAACTCATTCAAAGACATCACTTTATCCTACTGGGACATTATTGAGCCCACAGGGGTCGCCGATTTTCGCAGTTGTATGAAGGGTTGAATATTTTCCCGTATTTCTCATTCATTTGCACCTGCTTAATGCCACAAAAATTGAGAGCAGTACTCAGAAGTCTAGTGGGGAATTAAGTATGTTCGGAATAATGTATATCGGTGCCCTAGGAAGGACGCCAAACAAACGGTTTTATGTGAACTCCCTTCGGCTACTGCCATTCTTGCGTACACGTATTGCGCGCAACGACAAAAGCCGTGGACAGTTTCAATTTTTTTGTTGTTGCTGTCATTGTGCGGTAACATTGACCGGAGCAAAAAATGGCCTAATTATTTCTAATCTATTTTCTCACAGGACGCAAAAAGTTCGGATGGCTTGGTACAATCATGAACTTACCCACTACGGTTCCATAATAGTACAGGACACAAGCCTCTCGCTTACGTACGGAACTGGCACTGAAGGAGTCGATAACACCCATCCTACAAATAAAATTCCGCGTGGTAAATTTTTTTCTATTGGTTTTCGCATGGACGGCAAGTTTATTCGTGTAAGTAATCCTTCTCTATTTACACCAGCCCCACTCTTGTCTTTGCACGCTTCGTTTTCTGTGGGGGGTGACCAATGATTCCCATAACGAAGTAAATCTGCCTGAGTTGCCTTTCCCTTAGCTGTCCGGCCCGGACGACATGCTCCTCATTGACTGAATTTTCCCTAACTAAAAAATGAATGCGTAACCAACCAAAGAAATGATTTTTCCCTGAGTAACCTATTTTACCGCGCTTCCTTAATTCGGGAAAAACAGCGAGATAAGTAACTTTATTAGCCGAAGGTTCGTCTAGTCCGGGGCTCGGGGTATGGAGCTGAGGGCCAACCCTGCCCATTCAGGCACTGGCCTGTCACCGGCCTTGAGCGCCCACAGCAAAGATCCTATCCTTCTAGTGGGGCCATGGAGACGAAATTCCTCTTTCTCCTTCAATTCGAAAGAATTTGGCTTTGTTGCTGGCTAAGCTCAATTCTGGCCACAAAAGACGGGGCTGCGAAACACGAAGAGCACCGAAGGCATTTTACTAACGGAAAGCGCAAAACATTTAAACTCAACTTACGCACTCTAGTGACTTAATAAGGGCCAGCCTTAAAACACTTATCAGCGTGTCGTTACGGGTGGCAGGGGAATTGTGGACGCGCACAATGGCCATCGCCACCACCCAACCATTCATATCTGATTAACTGCGCCCTACCAGGATTTCCGCCGGGAAAACTTTGTTGAATGCCTCAGTGGAAATTTTCCAAAGCTGATCGCCGTTTTTTACTGCGCACGTAGATATTTACGCAGTACCATGTTCGTCCAGGAGGCTCTAGGCCTTGTTTTAGTGATGCATGTTTAGACTACACTAAGAAACTTTTATTACAACTAGTCAAGCACCTCCCACGAGCGTGTATGAACTGAATTCTAAGGGAGTCGTCAAAAAATGTTTTAGCAAGGAACTACACTAGACTCACGATCATTCAAACTCTGATAATTCATACTTTCCGTTAATTCAAACAAAATACAAATTTTTGGTTAGCCCGCTACCCACCCTTTCAACGTATTTATAAGCCACCTAATTCAAACTCTGTCATTCGGTTAATTCGTACTTTTTGCGTGCCCATACTGGAAAATATGCGCTGCTTTCCCACAGCTACTTAAACATTTGCGTGCTTATATAATCAGAGTAGTCGAAAAATGAAAAATAAGCGCCTCGAACCTTCAAGGAAAAGGGCGTTGCTAGTAAATAATTTTCGAAACGACGCACAGGTAAGGTAGACCATGACGTTTAGCCCTATTTACCGTAGAAACCAAAACAACGAACAGGCCTTAGAAACGTCTAAACATGATTGACTGCTTACACTTGTCGAAGCGGTCAAAACCACGCAGGCCACTGTCACAAAAACAAAAAGAAAAAACGCGCAATCCCGCACTCGAGCATCGCGTGCCAGCAAAAACAGAAAAAAAATAGCACTGGCTTAGCTCTACAATGCCAGAATATACGCAGTGTGAGCTAAGGTTAAGCTGCTTATTCTTAGGTTTCTTGGTTGTGTAGAATTAGCTGATTATCATGCTCACAGCTGCTAAAACGATTTACAATCCAATACAGCCCAATTCAATCCAATCCAGTCCAGTCCAGTCCACTCACTGCTCCTCGCGCATGCCCAGCACGGCTCTCCGGGAGCCACACGAAACGGCTATCAAGCAAACCCGACGCACTGTCAGAATTGGCTACTGCGCAACGGAGGCGCACAGCTGGGTACGCGCCGGCGCCAGTGCGTCTGCCGCGGCTATGACGTCACTCCTCTGGAAAGCGCAGACCGGCGAATGTGCAGACCCAATTCTCTACACACCCGTACTGACGTATCGAAGAGCAGCAAAGACGAGGACAGGAACACAGGAGACGACACACTGAGCTCTTGGTGTGTCGTCTCCTGTGTTCCTGTCCTCGTGTTTGCTGCGCTTCGATACGTCGCTATGTACCAACTCGCCCAAACCAATACTCTGCTGAACACTTGTACTCCAATTGGAGTGGATTTCCATGCAATCCAATACAATCCAATTTAGTCCAATCCAATCCAACCCTCCTGGAGCTTGCGCTGCACGGCCCGTCAAGGTCCACGCAAAACTGCTCAACCTCAGCCAGTGTAGCTTACGCTACACAAAAAAAGGACACCGCGGTTACGAAAAGGATGCGCACGGCATTCGGCTTGTGGACCTTACGCAAGCAGATGTGCCTCACTTCGGCTCCGTCGTTTTTCGGCGTTCGAGCGGAACAAATCGTTCTTCACCGCGTGTTTTGGCGAAACAGACCTGTGCTGTGTAAATGTTCGACCCTTGCGAAGGTTTTGGGCCCCGGGCCCAGATCTCCGGAGACCTAGCCACCAAAGAAAACCACGCCGGAACTAGGCTTACCCCGTTAGGCCTAACTTCCACTCCGACGCCCAGCGGTGGCATTGAAGTCGTCGTGGCAGGAGAAGACATCTCCTCTTGACGAACTACAAAAGGATGGTTGGAAGGACATCCACCATGCACATCGTGAGAACGCGGCCGCCAAGAAGATCGCAGAAGCGCCCAATCCAACTGCTTCGGCAGACCATGCGACCAAGCAGCATCGCCCTCGTCCGAAGCGACGCATTCCATCTCCAGAGAAGCTCCATGAAGAAGGCTTGAAGATCGTCTTCCGGTCTCATGACGGACTCAATATCCGCAAAAGCCAAGCCGACATTCTAGATGCCGCGTACAAGTCAGCGGGTATATCATACGTACAAGGTGAGCAACTAAGAACGAACGTGACTTCCAACTACTTTATGTTAAAACCCCTTCTGAGGAGAGATGCAGTATAATTGCCTCAATCAAACATATCAACATCAGAGGCCGGACCTTCGAGGTCGCCATGAATGCCGTCGCCCCATCTCGCACAGTGACCGGGCTAATATTCAGCGTCTCCGCGGACGACGCGCCTGAAGACATTATGGAAATCCTCGTAAAATTCAACCCGACGAGCACCATCCCAAACGCCAGAAGGATGGGCAACTCCAACGCGGTTCAAGTCCGGTTTGACGGTACTATTACACCCTATCACCTCTCATACCGATGCCAACGTTTCCGACGAAGAGCAGAAGCATGCACCCGATGCTGGCGCACAGGACATCAACCGGACGTCTGGCCAACCTCCCATGTGCGTTGACCAAAGTGCGGACTACTAAACCCAAACCCGGAACGCCCGTGCCAACCCAAATGTGTAGTGTGTAATGGCGCTCATATCACCGGCTCTGCGGAATGCCAATCCAGGTTCCAGCCAAGAAGGAGACCATCACACCTAAATAAACAGTTAGCCTAGCAACAACCACCACCTCCACCACCACCAATACCACCACCGCTACCTCAACTCAGGAGCCCAGAAGCCTGGGCTTCCGGAACGTGAAAGACGCCGCTCCAATTCATCGATCAACAAAAAGCGCCACCACCAACTCCGACCCAGCACAATAAGCAGGTAAGCTGGGACGGCGCGGGCTCCCATGCTCATCAGAATCAACACCAAACACTCCATCCATCCTTGGCTCATGCACAAGAACTAGCTAGCGGGCGAGCGGAAATCGAAGCGCTCAGGCTCAAAGTATGTCGAAACAACAGAAGGATAGCTTGGCCTTGGAGTCGGAGAATCAAGCACTGCGCAACAACGTAGCACAGGCAACAACCACAACGGTAACAGAACTGAACTCTCCTCCTGCTTAAAAAACGCGTTGTAGACACTCCCGCCACTATAGAGGCAACTAGTAAACTCGCTGACCACGACGAAAAATTCGACGTCATCAACAATAGGCTCAACAGGTTAAAACAAACCCTCGAAACTAAATTTCAGGACATCGACACGAAACTCCACAACACAATGGAGCTCCTAAACAACATTATGAAAGGAATCAAATCACCACAGTATCTTCACGTACCAACAGGCACTCCGCAACAATCCCCAGCACCACATGTCGAACGCGGAAGCAACAAGCCATATAGTTAAAGTGTGGCTGTGAACTTGCCCGGGATATAAACGTAAACGATCCGCTTTGCTATTACTGGTTCAATCTCAATACAGTCTGTCCTCTATAATTTGGTTGCAAGAGACAAATACGCACACGAGGATAGCAGGCTACACGACATTTCAAAACCAGAACGACCCGCAAACCGCGGTTCTGGTCAACCGTAACCTCACAACATCTCGGCAGCAGTCTGACAGTGTCTACATTCACCACGACCTAACACCAGTGAACGCCAGAAAGTGTACTGACACCAAAATCTTTATTTTGAACGTATACAGTTCCCCAAAACACCTCGAGCATAGATTCTACCGCCTGTTCTAGCTAACTCGTAAAGAAGCCGGACCGCACGCGCTGATAATTTTAGGTGCCTTTATTGCCCTCCACACTGCACGGGGATACAAGAATAAAAGAAGAAACATCCCCCTCGCGAGGGGCACGATCAAATGCAGAGCATTTCTGCGGGGGGGGGGGGGGGGGGCGCCTGCAAGTCGTATGGATTACGTATTGGTTGTTGTTGTTGTAATTGTTGTCTTCCAGCGTAGACATTGTCGATGAAGTCGATGGTGGAACGTGCCGTGAACCCCCTGCCGCGGCTATGACGCAACGTGGAGCGGCTATGACGCAACGTGGGGCGGCTGTGACGCAACACAATCCCACACAATCCACTTTAATCCAATCCAATCCAAATCCAAGCCAATCCAAGCCAATCCAATCGAATCCAATCCAATGCCCCTCGCGAGAGAGTGTTATAGCGCCGAAATCGCCACCACGCGAACGCGTGATGCTGACGTCACGATCACGCCACAGATGTTAGCGACCGCAGCGCGCGCGAACCACATATGTGGTTTAAGCGCGAACCGACCGCGGCGAGAGAGCGCGATGCGAGCGCCCCACCAGTTCTTGCGCGCGATCCTAACGCGGCGAGAGAGGGTGTTGCGCACGTCCCTACCTGTTGTGCGCCCGAACCGAATGCGGCGAGAGAGGGCGTTGCGAGCGGAGAGAAGGCGAGGAGGACGCGGGAAAGAGGGCGCACCTCTAGCCGATGGTTGAATGAGTCAAGGATATAAGGCACGTTCGTAACCTTCCGTTCTGTGTCGGCTTTGTGGCTCAGTTGGTAGAGTACCGTGCACCTTGCGTTCCGCCCGCAGAGTCGTAGGATCGAAACCTGGCGCCGGCAAGTATTTATATAGTGTAGGTGGAGCGATGCGGACGCGGACTACGGACGTCAACGCGGGTGACATCGTGAGTTACTGAAATGCTCTGCATTTAAAAGCAGTGCTAAAGGAGACCTCTCGGATAAGATACAACCACACCACCATAATATTCTTAACGACATAAGCAGTGCCCCCAGAGTCGGCAATAGTGCGCAGGCAGACATCAGCCCCTATCCTGCCTATCCTACATTCACTTTACCCACCAAACAAGACAAATGGAACAACACAGGACGTAGTACATTAGGCAGTGACCACTATATTATAGAAGCGTTATAGCGCACACTGACATAATTAGATATGTCTCCCGACAACAAACACACACGGAATGAGATGACTTTCGCACGCTGCGAGAAAACAATGCAGAAGAGACCCCATAGCAGAAATTTTGTTCCACGACCATTGCCTTTACTGACATTAGATACCCCAGGACAGTTTTTACAAAGGAAAGAAGATCTTCGTCGCGCCACACGAGCTCTAATTCCACCGTGTGAAACGGACCTCCCTAGCCGACTCGCTCGCTGGGAGGAGGTCTCTGCTGCGAGGGGGGGGGGGGGGGAAACAACATCTTTACTCGCCGGCTAAAAGGTCACGGTGGCGCTCACTCCCTCGCTAGGAGGGGGGTGCCGGCCGCGACTGCTGGCGTGTGATCGACTTCGTGTTGGTGTAGCCCTCTCTCCCGCTGTTACCCGGGAGCGGCCACCACGCTACCATGCCCCATTCGACCAGAGCTGACCCTTTTGCACGGCTCCTGCCGAAGATGCCGACACAGAACATTTGCTGTGGACGTGCCCTTCATTGCAACCGGCCAGAACACGACACCTTCGAGGCACAGGCCTCCACCCTGGCAGACCACCTGACCTCAATCGGTGGATATGGGGACCCCACCACTGCTCCCTCCTTGCGTTTGTTCGCAAAACTGGAGTTAACCTATACTTGTAGCATAGTATTTATGCCAACGGGCATACTGTCGCAAATAAAAAAAAAATAATAAAAATAGAAATTGATAACTGGGCGTCGCAGTTTCTATCTGATGTCAAAACCGTAACGAAACAGATAGATAAAAATATTCCATCTCTAACAGTGGGCTCCAGGCTTGCCCATCTCTGGGAAGCTTTCCAAAGAATTCAAAGACGCTGGAGAAAGTATAAATTCAAGCGTAAGCTCAAATTACGACTAACCGCCCTTCAGTCTCAAATAGAAAAACACGCAGCGGAACTCGCTCACAGGCAGTGGGACCAGATATGTGACCAGCTGCAGGACAACTTACACCTTAAGAAGACGTGGCAACTACTTAGGCACCTAATTGACCCCCAGTACCAGTAAGACGGAGCAAAGTGGTCGCCTAACCCTGATAATACAGAAGTAGCAAGGATCAGATTCAGAACTCCTAGAAGCAGTACGCGACATCTACCTTCCCCCCACCCCAAAATCGCAACTACCACCCTACTCGGGACTAGCCAATCTGGAGCTGGACCGAGATATTACAGAAGCTGAAGTCAGAGCCGCATTAACCAAACTCCGATCCAACTCAGCCCCTGGCCCAGACGAAATAACTAATAAAGCATTACGCAACCTGGACGATAAGTCAATCGCATCATTCATGTAGTATATTAACGAATGCTTACGAATGGGCACTATACTGAAATCGTGGAAGTACGCCAAAACAATCCTAATTCCGAAGCCAAATAAACCCCTCCAATCGAAACACCTCCGCCCTATCTCCTTGACATTATGTCTGGGTAAGGTCATGCAGCACGTCATTTTGATTGATTGTTGGGTTTAACGCGCCGACGCAACGCAGGCGACGAGGCCGCCGTAGTGGAGTGCTCCGGATTAATTTTGACCACCTGGATATCTTTAACGTGCGCCGAAATCTCGTACACACAGTCGTTTTTGCTCTTTGCCTCCATCAGAAAAGCGGCCGCCACTGCCGGGAATCGAACCTGCGACCTCGTGCTCAGCAGCGCAACGCCTTAGCCACTGACACACCGCGGCGGGTTCGGAGCATGTCATCCAGGCACGACTCACGCATTATATAACTGATACTAATCGATGTGCTCCCACCATGGTGGGCTTTCGGGCAAACACGTCTCCCCAAGACGTCATGCTGAGGCTTTACCATTATATTATAGAACATAGTACAAACAGTCACAACTCTGCTGCAACTCTGGACCTGAAAAAGTCTTATAATGTCACCCATAACGCCGTTCTTCAAGGCTTCCTGTGAGTGAAACCAGGGGAACGAATCTATAACTACGTTAAGGACTTTCTAAAAGACAGAACGGCCGCTCTTCACGTAGGTGGCCTTAACACCCCCGCCATCGACATAGGGAGTCATGGCACGCCCCAGGGAGTGGTAATGTCACCACTTCTGTTTAATTCTGGCCATTGCACAACCACTTAGCCATATCCCAGGGCTTTACCATAGCCTATACGCTGATGACATTACGCTCTGGAAAAACCGAGGCAGCGCCGCGCATATCGAGGAAGTCCTCCAGCAAGGCATTCAGGTAATGGTCGCAGAAGCCGCCAAAGAACGAAGTTTATGCTCACCTTCTAAGCCAAAGTTGATTTCGCTATCGCCACAAACCCGTAAACCGGAGAAAGCTACAGATTCAAGAACACCCTATCCCACAGGTCTCACGCATCCGGGTACTTAGTTTACTTATTCAAAATGACCGAAAAAAATGGAGTGTTCCTAAATATAATGAAAAAAAAAAACGCTTCCCAAACAGCCAAATTAATACGCACAATCAGAAATCGTCATCGAGGGGATTAAGAAAATGACAACGTCCGCATTCTTCATGCGTTCGTTTTAAGTCGACTCATCTACTCTGTACCTTTTCTTCGCTTGACTAGGCAAGCTGTAGGATGGGTCGATGCCCTTATGTACGTATAAACTTGCACTTGGCCTACTCCCCGGCACATCCACTGCTCGCCTTCAAGGCTTAGGCCTCCGAAATACACTCAGAGAACTTATTGAGCCCCACCTAACGAGCCAGTACGAAAGACTATCACGATAAGCCGCACAGAGACACATACTTCAAGAACAGTCTGTGGGACACCCCACCAACTATCAACACCTCTACCCCATACTACCACACATCCACGCAAGGCTAATAATCAAACCACTTCCACGCAACATGCCCCCGAAGATTCCATAGCCACAGAAAAAAGGACCTGAATCGCTCCAAAAAATACACAGCAATAACCGAAACGCCATCTTTGTGGACACCGCAGAATACAGGCTCCATAATGCATACACATTCGCTATAACGGACCTCTTTAAAAGATTTCTAAACTCGGCAACTATACGAGCCACCCGCCATGGCCTTAACCATAATACGGAATCACACCCCCCTGACAATTCTTTCTGATTTAAAGACTGCAATTCAAAATTTCGCCACTGGCCGATTATCATGAGTGGAACTCAAAATTCTAAGAAAAACGTCTACCCACATCCCCAGGCCAGACTATTCATTTGACCTTGGCACCCGCACACTCCGACCTCGAGGGAAACAAGACGGCCCATGAACACGCCCGAGGGCTCACGATCCTGGCAGAACCTAATCTCTATCCCTGTTACGGGGAGCCATCTGCGAGCGATCGCCTGGTCAGTATTAATGATATCGCCACACACTACCGCCTCTCCCGCCGGATCGACCCACCGGCGGACCAGCAAATAGATGGCAGCAAAGCTCACATTTGGCGTTTACTACAAGCATACACTTTCCCCAACCCATCCCATCTTACCCACGTACAGCCAAACCTTTACCCAACCGCAGGCTGTCACCTGTGAACACACCACCCTATCTCCCATAATATTTGCATCCCCCTGAACACGTTCCCACTAATCTCCATTGAGAGGCACTGGGAGGCCGCGGCCCGCTGCTCCGATCCGGACCTTCAGGTCCGGCTAATAGACAGGGCTGAGGAAGTCGCTGGTGAGTGGATGCCACAGGCTACAAGCGCGACCTGAATGGTATTAACCGAAATAAAGTTTTTCTGTCTGTCTGTCTGCTTTGTTTATGTTGCGCAGTTAGGGTTTTAAAACGCTTAGAAATAATGTGATTAAAACCAATGCCTAATCATAATGTGTGCTGTCACCTTGCCCAGAGTCATATCAGATTATTCAGACTTGCGATAATTAAAAAAAATTCTGGGGAGTTTGAATTATCGCTAGTAGGCTGTATTCCAAGCCATTCCTCTCCATGATGTTGGATGACCAGCGGAAGTGTTTGTTGGCTATTTGTTGGTTGGCAATAAAGTGCCACTGAAACCGCGGCGTCGGGTCAGGGAAGCGTTCATGTAGCCACGCCGATGTCTTGCGCCCTCCGCCTCGCGGTAATGGGGGTCCCGACTGGCACCGTGCTTACACTTGGCGGCCATGCCTTGATCGTAGTCGGTGGTCCCCTCTTGTAACATTAGTAGCCCCCACTGGCGCCTTTTCTTGTGAGCAGGATTCCCGGTGGAACACAAGTTGTGGAAAACCGTGCTTACAAGTGCCGAGCTCAGACTGAACCTTTCGAGGGCGACTCCACTTCTATGCACAAATTCCTTGCTGGGCGAGCACTTTTTATGCTGGCGTTTTAATAAAATCGTTTCATATAAAAATCTATATCCTATGAAAGATATTGTTTTACTCAAAATATTCTTACGCGAGGGCGGGACGAAGTTGATACATAGCATGGTATATCAGGAGATGATTTAAAGGGAAGCTGTGATGGCACTAGGGAAGGGAGGCTCCCGTTTGAACCCTTTTCCATTTCAACCTTCCCGTTTGGTCCCTCCCGTTTCAACCCGATGCTAAACGACCTTCCCATTTCATCCTTTCCCATTGCACCTGTTCCCATTACAACCTCTTTCCATTTAAACCTCGTTTTTCCCTTCCCGTTTCAACCTCGTACAAAACGACCTTCCCGTTTCGTATTTTTTCCATTCCGCCCCTTTCCCAAATAACTCAGTTTGCCTCATGTGACTCTGACCGTGACGGGAAATTTCTGAAAATTTACCCTACCTATTGAGTTACTTCCGACGTAACCCAAAGTAGAAATTACACACACGTCGAACATAACCAGAACATCGAATTGAATTTACGTCAAGCGTATTCCACAGTACACAAACTTCCGGCTGACAAAACCAACGTACAGACACTTTCTATCAAAGCACAGCATTCTTTGCGAGTGCCGCCCGAAGCCAGGACCCTGTGACGCCTTGCATTTCCACAAAAATGCAGATATCACAGGTTTCACATGTATTCGTTATAATAACGCGAATGGAGATAACAAGCCGAACGAAAATTCTGAAAAACTAAAAAAAAATAAGAATAATATAAAGATTTACCGTAAATGGCGAACCTTGTGACGCCCTGCGTTTCCACAATAATGCTAATATCGCGAAAGTTTTCCCTGTAATCGTTATAATGGAGTAAATGGCGAAAACTGGTCACGCGAAATATCGAAAATATCAAAAATACAATAAATATATGTAAAATACAGAAAATGGTGAACAATATGACTCCCTGTATTTCCGAAATAATGAAGACTTTTAGGAAGTTCCGCCTGCAATCGTTATAATAGAGCGAATGAGTATGCTTGCCGATACAAAATATTCAGAAACCAAAAAATAAGAAAAATATAAAAATGTAGGGAGAATAGCAAAACGTGTAACGCCGTGAATTTCCCCAAAAATGCAGATTTCACAGAAGTTCCACCTGTAATAGCTATAGCGTAAATGGAGATAATTGGTCGAACAAATACAAAAAAACTAGAAAATAATTCAATATAAAAATACGCAAAATGGCGAAGCGTGTGACTCCTTGCATTTTCACAATAATGCAAATTTTGCGGAAGTTTCACTTGTAATCCTTATAGTAGCGTATATGGAGCTGCTTGGTGAAGCAAAATTTTTGAAAAACTAAAAAATGAGAGAAGTATGAACAAAAATTAGGGAGAATGGCGAACCATGTGACACCTTGCATTTCTACAAAAATGCAGATTTCACGGAAGTTCCTTCTGTAATACATATAACAGCGTAAGCGGAGATAATGGTGGAACGAAACATGGAAAACATAAAAAATAGGAATATATTTAAAAAATACGGGAAATGGGGAACCGAGTAAAACCGGCATGTCCACAAATAGACAAATTTTGCGAAATATCCATTAGTAACATTATAATAAGCGTAAATGGTGATAGTTAGTCTTACGAAATTCTGAACAACTAAAAAACATAAAAATATGAAAAAATTAGGGAAAATCACGAACCAAGTAACACCCTGCATTTCCACAATATTACAGATTTCGCGAAAGTTCCACCTGTAATCGTTATAATAGAGTAAAAGGAGATAATTGATCAAAGAAAATTTTGGAAACCAAAAAATATACATAAAAATTACGAAAAATGTCAAACCAACATATAACGCTATGAATTCCCACAATTAGGATGATTTTGCAGAAGTTCCACCTGCAATCGTTTTAATACTATAAATTGACATGACTGGTCGAACGAATATTGGAAAAATTAAAAATGGAAAAAGTATACAAAAAATTATGGAAGATTTCAAATCGTATAAGGCCTTGCATTTCAAGAATAAGGCATATTTTGCGCAAGTTACAGCTGTAATAAAACTTGCTGCTGGGCTAGTTGGTTCATGATCATAACAACTGGGATTAGCGCTTTAAAGAACAGGACACACGTGAGAGAAAACGGACAGGACTGGCGCTACCTGAGCGCCAGTCCTGTCTGTTTTCTCTTACGTGTGTCCTGTTCTTTAAAGCGCTAATCCCAGTTGTTACAGCTGTAATCGCTATAATAGCGTAAATAGAAATACTTGGTCGAACAAAATTTTGAATGACTGAAAACTAAGAAAAATATAATAAATACAGAAAATTGTGAACATTGTAACACCCTGTATTTCAGCAATAATGCAGAGAAGTTTCCTCTGTAATTGTTTTAGTAAAGTAAATGGAGGTCGTTGATCGAACAAAATTTTGAAAAACGAGGAACAAAGAAATATATGAAATTAGAAAAATGGCTAGCCATGTAACACCTCTCATTTACAAAAAATGGAGATTTGGTTGGAACTCTAATGGTTATAATAGAGTATATAGAGACAATTGGTCACACAGGATTTAGAAAATCAAAAAGACAAGTGGTATCAGAATCCTACGCATTAAAAGACAATTCTCTGAATTTCTGCAATTTTTCAACCTACACAAACTAATTGCAATGACGCCTTTTACGATACGTGTCGTCAATTAAGGAACAGCACGAAGGTTGCTTTCTGACGTACGAACCGGAGCAGCGTTAAGAAATTACCGCTGAAACCGTCCTCTTCCGTCTGCTCAGCGATGTTCTGTGCGGGAAATTTTCCCCATTTTGGAAACATTTCTGAAGTAGTTTTGACAAAAAGGGAACAAGGGAATCCGTAATGGATGCAAAGAATTCTAGCAGTCGTGGAGTAAAAAGGGAAAACAATGTCTGTAAACCAGACCTCGCATCAATTATTACTTTGTTTTTTTAATGTTCTCTGAACACTTCTCGGATTTATGCTGAAAAACATGAAGGAAGCTCACGCTAACGCTTAAGACTTGACGGTAGCGAAACTGGACGCCACAGTAGCGTGTTTCCCCTTTTTCGCCTCACAGCGTTGTTTAAGCGTCGCCTTTGGACGAGCGACCACAGCTGGATGTTCGTCCTACTCCATTGCCCCCGGCTCTGCGCGCACGTCGCCTTCCTTCGTCGCGAACACTTATCGCTACGGCGGCGGCGTCCTCGCCTTCCTCCGCCAAGTGGCGGCCCGGATCCCGCGCTCTAATCTGTTCCCTCCTCGCCTATCCCTCCCCGCCATAGGGCGCTGCTCCAGTCCGGGCACGGCACTTGCAGAAGTGGGTGTGCTTTGACCTTTATCTCTCAAGGTCAAAACTGGTCACCCCGCCAAGACTGCCAGAGGTAGCGTACTGTATGTAGCTTTCGCTACAATACCCGCACTCGTCTCCACGCAAGTCACAGACATCCAGGACCGCTTCCAATCCAGTTCATAAAACAGGAGGAAGCATAGAGGCATGGGGGATGTATGAAGGAACAAATACAACTAAAATTCATTAGAAGCACTAACCGGCTGCTGCCTTATTTATACCCTGGAAAAATATCTTGCTAAATTTAATTACCACAACAGGCAATCAAAACCGTGTTTTATGAAAGCTCTAACTATTGCAGATAAACCTGAATGTGACAAACCTCTTTGTAACGAATTCCTGAATTTAACGAAGTTTTTCAATTCCCCATTGCCAGCCCCAGTGAAACCCATGTTTTTGCGACCACCGTGTAACGAAGGCGTTGATGTAACGAATTCGCTACGATAATGAGCCGTTGTTTTTCGCAGTTTTTATGGAGAATGGGCTGGAGAAGTATTTAAGGAATTTTACCCGCATCGCAAACTGGAGTGTGTTTCCACGCGTGAGCGCGGTGTCGATTAGGTTCTAGACCTGCCCGCCGGCTTGTAGTCCAGCGTCTTCATTGTTATTTAGGTGTCGGTTCGTCTGGGATAATTTCTGCGGTGAGAAAACGAAAAGTCCTGTCTTTCCAAGACAAGCTTACAATTTCCAATGCCATCTCTGCCGGCAAGAAAGAAGAACGACCCCGCCCAGTATATACACTGTTCCAGCTATCATTCTCTCAGCAATTTTAAATGCTAGAAAGAGCGTCAAGTTCGCGGAAGGGTGTCTTTTTGGCACAAGTTTGTCCTTGAAATACGTTATGACACCGAAAAATTGGAAAAGCAAAAGTGTCACTTAAGTTACGCTTGTGAATACGGCTGTAAGTGACCTAGCGTCCTTGCAAATGCGTGTAGTGATTAAGCTCGTGGGAAGCAGCAGGCGGAAATCACGCTGTTTTTCACAGTGAAATAAACCCTTGAAGTGTGAGTTCACTGTCACTTATGTATAGCATTTTGTTTTCGTTTCTACTTCATTCACGCGAGCCTTAACTCCAAACCTACATGTAACGAAAACCTCCACGTAACGAAAAATTGCGAAATTTTGTCATCGTCGTTGTATCCACGTTTAACTGTATGTGCAAAGCCAATGGGCTTACGCTCCATTGTAACGGGGACTTCACTTTATGTAGAAATGTCTCTAAAGGGTGGCCTTCGAAGTTTAGAGCTTAAGCTTCTTTTTTTTTTTTTGGAGGAAATGCTTCGGACACATTTTTTATCCAGGGGTGAAGAAAACTCCATGCTATATCATTGAGTGTACATTTCACGGATAATATATAGGTGGGCAGGCAGCACGCGGAAAGTGCATAACCTAAATGTTCTGTAGTGCATAACGTTTAGGTAGTCATCCATCTCGTGCTCCAAATATTTTTTGCAGAACCAGCTGCCGGCTTGAGAACTTGTCTTTGAAATTCCACCACAGACATGCATCAAATACAATGCATGCGGTTCCGTCGAATGGGTTGTTTAGGTTACATTTTCACTTGGATGCACGGTTTCTCTTTTTATTAAAAAAAACATGAAATTCCCGGGATTTGCACCACCGATTCAGGACGCTCCGTTTGCAAGTTTTTGACAGCTAAATCTTTCCGGCCCTCACTGATTAGTCCGCCGTGGTGGCCGCTAGTAGAACCGGTACTGGAAGAATATCTTCCAAAAGCATAATTTTGTTTGTGCACGGTTGTTTCTTCTCTGAGGAGAGCCATGAATAAACTGCCAAACATGTTTCTTTACGTACAGAAGCCTGACCAACGAGAAATTGGAGAATTTCCTTCTTTCTATAAAAGCTTCAAGAGCACAGTTTCACCCTGAGGCAGCGCAACCAAAAATATTTTTGGGAGGTGTTATATGCCGCCGGAAAAACAACACCAAATAATCATCCTGTTCCCCTCCCCCTGCAAAAAAAAAAAAAAAAATAGTTCCTGCTTGTCACCCGTGCGTCGGCGTCCGCAGCAGCCAGCCTCCCCCTACACTATAAAAAGAAATAACAGTTACCGGCGCCTGGTTTCGATCCCATGACCCTGCGGGAGGAACGCAATGTACATGGTGCTCTACCCACTGCGCCACAAAGCCGACACAGAATGAAATGCTACGAACGCGCCTTATATCCTTGACTCATTCAAACTCCGTCAAGAAGCTGCTGATACAACGCATTCACTACCTGTGGGCGGAACGCGAGGTACATGGTGCTCTTCCCACTGCGCCACAAAACCGACACAGAATCAAAGGCTACCCACACGCCTTATATCCTTAACTCATTCAAACTACGTCATCAGCGGCGTGCGTTGGCGACTCAGCGGCGTGCTAGCGGCGTGATAGCTACGTGGTGTACACGTGATAGCACCAACCCCCCAAACACTAAACGTTAACGCAATACACCCTCCCCCTATGCGACGCATTTACTCGAGTCCCCCTCGCGGGGAGGTGGGCCATTTTTTTGTTTGACATAATACATCGATTGGGTGTGCAAACAGCATTGGCAGAAAAAGGACCTAAGGAAGGGAAAGAGAGTAATGGGGCGCCCAGCAAATTTCGGGGGATTATCTTTGAACTCACGTCGACGCACCTCCCTCCTCACACACTTTGTACGCTGCTGGTCTCAGGTATTCGCTCTCTTTTATCGGCAGGAAATTTCGGCCGATAAATTGCAAATAAATTGCTACAGAGACGTTTTTAAAGTAACGCATGTCCGTCTCCTTGGATGCACATTTTGTGGAACACTTCCAAAAACAGGAACGCATATTTTCAGTTACTAGAATGTATTGAAACGATACGGTTAAGGCATAAAGTTGGGCTAGTTGGTTATCTGACTGCATTTTACTAGCGAAAAATAGACGCGGACAAAGAAGAAGTACACAGGACAATCGCTAGCGAGTGTCCTGTGTACTTCTTTGCCCGCGTCTATTTTTCGCTAGTAAAATGCAGTCAGAAACGATACGGGTTCAAATGGGAAGGGCGTTTTGGAAACGGGTTGAAACAGGAAGCGCCTAAAGTAGAAGGTCGTGTCGGGAACTCTCGCAAACGGGAAGGGTGTTTCAGGAATGGGTTCAAACTAGGGCTGGCCGTCAGTTCAAAATTTTTAGCCGATTAATCGGTAGGGTTTAATCGGTTCACTGATCGATTCATCGGTTGAGTTGGTTAAAGTAATTGAGAAAACAATTATTTTATAATAATTATAAAAACTTAATAAATATAATTAATATTATCCTGGCCCTGTTCAAACCTTTTTGTACTGGTTACAGGGAAGAGGAAAGGAAAGGAAGTGCTCTGGCCAGGTAGCTCCCCTGCATGCAACCCAGTGCGGAAGAAGAAGAGTAGATGGGGAGTGAAAAGATAGAGCAGAAAGGGAGAAGAGTGAAAAATCCCTCCATCTCCACAAAGTGAATGATGATGAGAGGGGCGAAGCTAAAATGCTTATGTGTAAAACCGTGAAACATTCGACCACACATCATATAAAGACTCGACACGTCAAGCTTTGCCCCGCTCCGCTGACAAGCCCGTCGACGACGTCAGTGTTTGTTGTGGTTATGTAGGGCTTGAGTTGGCGAATTCGGTGTGTGACATTTTAGCCACCTTGGCCGTCGCCTTCTGCAGAGCGTCTTGTGTCGCGGACCCCCGGTACGTGTCTTCAGCTCGCAGGCGACGGACGGCAACCTCTTCTTCTTCATCTCCTCCTTGTTGGGTAGCAACGTACGCGTTGAACGTTTTGACCTCTTCTGCCAATCTTTGGTTGGCCAATCTCTAGGGGGATCCTGCCACAATCATCATCAATGTGCCGTGTACAATGTGCCGTGTACGGCCGGGACAGGGCCCGAGCAAGAGGAGCTTCGCCCCTAAATATAGGGCTAAGTCAGGCTATCACATCACAGGCATACCAAATGAGCGGAGCAGATCATCATGGCACATATTTGGGTAGGACGCTGATCCTCGTGATCGCCACTCGCATTATTTATATAATCAGAAACACTTGCACGTGCCGTAATTGCAGGGGCGTTGATTAATCCTGGTTTACTTACGGCGTAGTTGGTTTATAAATAGTGAAGCAGTGGCAGTACCAGCATTTCTATTTAGTATAGTCATTTATTCGTCTCTCTTGGATAAGAGTTTGTGGTTCTGATCACTATAATCGCTGAGTATACGTGCACGGTTTTTTTTTTGTTGGGACGTATGACGGGTCATTCGAACCCAAATATAATTCCCAACATGCTTGCGCCCAGTTTAAGCATGACAGCCTTGTTTCATTATCTCACCCGACTTCAACCGATAAACCTATTTAAAAATTAATTGCCATTAAAGCCTTAATCGATTAATCGCAAGGTTAATCGATCAATCGCCCACCCCTAGTCCGAACCGTACGAGTTCAAAGGGGAATGGGTTGTTTCGCGCTACGCCCCTAGCGAACACAACGGCTATGTCACATTCAGCCTCGTCATCTTCAGTCTGTATTCCATGGGCTGGTTCACCGCAGCCCACTTCTGCATCGTCTTATAAAATTACGAGTGTCGGAGGTCAAAAAGTGGCCGAAAGGAGAGGGAGCTCTAAAGTCGGTAAGAGCAGAGCGGCTTTTCTTATTCAACGCAGGCAAAAAAGAGGGAGTTAGCGTATATAGCAGCCGTGCCGTATATACAAAGGAACTGTCTTATGTCACCTTTGCCGTCATCAACCGCTTCCAGGCTAGTAGCCTGCCGTCCGATGTCCTGAGCTATCTTATTTTTGAGGTCCTTTCATTTGTTCTGTGTTCTGTCTCTTTTAGTGAACGTCTATATTAGCGCCTCACCCTCTCCCAAATGCATTCGAACCAAAAAACCTAGCAACCCAGCCTAGCTGCCGTGTCTCTCTTGGAACAAAAAACTAACGGGCGATCAGCACGATGATGCCGTGGCGTAGCCAGAAAATCTTTCTAGGGGAAGGGTTCTTTGTCCCACCAATTAAGCAAATTGAAAAGACAGCTTGGGCCGAAACAATGTCTCATTTTCGTTTTCTTAGCCTACTCTAGTTCTACATTTAAATTTATAGATTATGCGTGAAATGCATATGCGAGAAAAAGGCAGAAACAATGCGTCCATGCGCCTCGTACAAAATTTTGGGAAGTGTTCTGACACGAAAAAACCGACCCCACCGGCTACACCCCACTTGTAGTGCATAACTATAAACTACCAAAACGTGTGCCGCCGAGGATGGAACGAAATCAACGCAGCCATGTCGCCACAGAGAAAAAAAATCATAGAAGGCGCAGCATGCATTAGGAGCGCATTGCGGACGGTTGCGCAAGGCTTTCTCCGAAGCGGCCCCTAGTGGAAACAGAAAAAAACACAAGTACTTCGCGCTGGCTCTGGATACAAGCGTTTTTTGAAACCATTTGGACGTCACAGCAATTTGCATGGACAGTGGCCCGTGAAGCTCCACGCATTAATCTGCTTTTCTAGTTACTATACAGCCTGTTCATTGGACGGCTGCATTAAAGTTGGAACCGCTGTTGCTCGGCCACTGAAGTTGTTTCAATAAACCAAGCTCGTCTTTTGTCTTCGCTGTTTCGTTAACCACCACGCACGACTATCACTCCTACAAATATTAACAAATGAAATATTACGTTTTCTGAATTTTTTCAGCCATTGGTCAACGACTGGGTTGGACGTGGGTACGACATGGGTGATTACGTCACTGGTGAGCATCGTTTATTCCCCACTGATAGCCAAACACCAGAGAATGCGCTACTGCACTATCTCGCCTTTGATGATTTCTCAATTACGTATTAAGGCACACTGACCCATGCAACAATAAGGGAGTGTCAACTTTTACGGCGCTATGCGGAAGATGTATAGCCTTACGGGGTGGTTATTTCAGCAGAAATAAAAGTCTACTTCTAACATCTTTGATCATATCATCGAAAAGTACTTCTATTTCTAAATGGACTGTGAAGGCAGAAATTCTTGGACATATTGCATATATTGCAGACATATTGCAGACATATTTTCCACCTGGAACCCGTCATCATTTTCAGCCTCATTAAAAACAACAACAATTACGACGACAACGACTACCACAACAACAACAACAGCATATTTAGGTCTATTTCAGGACGAAGGCCTCGTTCATTAACCTCCACCCGCTCCTGTCTTACGCTGTCCGAGTCGATTCTTTGCTTCCAAATTTTCTTGTTTCGTCTCTACATTAATTTAAAGGGACACTGCAACACTTACCATCGACTACTCGGAATGTAAATTGGGGTAAAGTCTATTGTCCCAGCAATCTCCTCCCGCAAGAATTATGAAAATCCGTTCATTATGACCGAAACGACGCGCGATGAAAAATCACGCGTAATTGTTCCCTCTCAACTCAACCGCGGACAACGCTACGAAAGCTGTGCGCTCTCTCCCGGAGAGGGGACCTGCTGGCGGCATTCTGTTCGGTGGCCTTCGATAAGTCACAGGCGGGGGATCTTTGTCCTTTTCTCCGTAACGTGGAGAAGTCTAAAAAGCAGGCCTGGCGGCCTGCTCGCTAGGAAGCAGTCAGGCTATTAGGGCGTTTTTGAAGCAATAAACGCTTGTTGTCGTGTGGGCTGGTTGAAGGTGGCATATGTAGTTCGTCACTCAAACTCTGCGCGCACTCAAAACAAAAGAAACAGCAAACGTATGCAGACAGGTTTAGAAATAGAAGAGGCTGATACACAGCACCGACGACGGCGGACCGTCACAGGAAATGCCATAAATTAGCGGCGAAGTTGACCAGGGACAGCCAATAGGACAGCCAGGATAGCCAAGGCCCGAATGACGTCGTAGAGCCATTCCAGGGGTGCATAATGAGAGAAATTGAAGAGGGCATGGTTTGTTTTATCGCGTCTTTCACGGGGATTTGTGCGCTTACCGCTTCACTTGCACGTGTAATATTTGGCTCGGGTGTTCCTGGCAGTGTAATTTAAACGTCGCTCAGGTTTACTTTCACTGCACGAAGAGTGTTGCAGGGTCCCTTTAATGTCTGTCTCCTTCTTCTTCGTCAAGTCCTGTCTCAAGGTATGCATTTTGTAACCCTCGTGGTCCACTTGTTCTCGGTCCGTCTCGCTGCATAGCCATTACAACTCCATTTATTTTTCCTGGTTCGAACAATGAAATATTCTGTTCGAGTTTTCTCCCTAATCCACGGAGCTAATTTTCTGTCTTTAGGTATTAATCCTGTCGTTCGCTCCGTGGCCCGCTTGGTCGACATTGGTTTGCTTTCCAGATGTTTCGTAAGGTGCCAAGTTTTCGCTTCACACGTCGTCACCGGGCACACGCATTGGTTGTTCAGTATTATTTTAACAGCGAAGTCGTTCAGCAAATCGTAATTTTTCATGTCCGCGGTTAACAATGCCACTGAATTGATGAGCGCGAGCACGTGAGCACAGGCCTCGCGGCGAACGCTCAGAAGGTAACAAAACCAAGGCAATGGCGAGCGCTTGTTCGTGCAAGCCTTCCGACGACCGCCCAGCTTATACGGCGAATGTTTGTCAAGTCAAACATACCCACTTAGGGAGATTGGCCAAGATTGCGGCGGCCGCCCGGCAGTTAAAAAACCAAGGCCATACCGAGCGCTCGTGTCTGCGTGCCTCGCTGCGACCACTCAGCGTATCCGGCGCACGTTTGAGAGCCAAGCCTACCGACTTTGGGCGATTTTCGGTAGGCGTGGCCCACTTGACCCACTTACAGCGTGTGTTGTGTGTATTTCTGTCTGCCCTTCGTCAAAATGTGCGCTGTTCCTTCCTTTGTATCTGACTACCAACTAGCCCAACATGCAACCCTCCTGGAGTAACCAAGATTGGCCAAAACTGCAGCGTTCACTGTAGTATTGACAGCACTTGCTCCGGACAAGGAAGACATGTAATAGCATATGCACCTCAGGTGATGTCTAATGAATACCACTTCCAAAAAAATGAAGGAAGCTCACAATTATAGCAACAATTTTGGAGTAAATGTTGTTGCAGCAGTGAAGAAGAAGCAAATGAGCTGCAATCATGAACTTAAACGTTTGTGATGGTATTGAAGGTTGCGTACAGCATCGCCACCTTCAAGTCTTACGCGTTAGTTGAGAACTTCCTTCATTTTTTAGGCATGAAGGCACATCCCTCTCTATTATTTGTGAGTGCTTCCCGAATGCACAACAGCTCATTCTTATTCTGCCCCAGATTTTTTTCGTGAAGCTGGAAGCAGCACTGACCATCTGGCCAAGATAGTTATATGCATCTACTTGTTCTAACGTTTTGTTACCAGCCTTCAAGATGGCGCATTTAGCATGTTTATTCCTGGTTACTTTAGCTTCATTCATATTTCCTTATGGCCCCACATTGAAGCTTTCTGATTGTAGTTCTTCAAGCGTTTTTGCAGTTGTACTGCAGATTCAGTGAGCAAGACTTTGTCGTCTGCAAAATGCAAAAGTTTCAAGCATTCACCATTTATCCGCAAGCTCGCGTTTTCACTGTCAAGCTCCCTGAATACCTTCTCTGTGAACATTTTTGGTGATATGGTGTCTCCCTGTCGCCCTCCCTCCCGGGTCGGGAGCTTTTCGCTTTGATCGCAAAGGGATATTATCTTAACACTTTCATCATTACTGCAGTGTCTATTGAAGGAAAAGCTGGTTTATAGGCTATAAAAGCCATATAATGGGAATAGTGCACCCTGCACATTTTTCTATTACTCGACTGACTCCACGAATGTGATTCATCGTTGAGTACACTTTCCGAAACCCAGCCAGCTCTTCGGGTTGTAACAATCTTGGCCATCACTTATGGTTTAATTATTACTTTGGTAAATAGCTTCTATATAGCTGAGAGTAGCGTGGTGGGTCTGTAATTCTTAAGGTATTTGGTATCTTTATTTTTTTGAATCCGACCAGCGTTAATGCTTGGCAAATTGGTGTTCCATGTTCTTGAATTCACAGCGCAAAGAAACCAAGATGACAGGAAGAGCAAGACAAGCGAGTGCTAACTGGCAACTGAAGCTTATTACTGTGAACTGTGGCATATTAATACAGCCGAAATCAAGGCAGCACAAAATCGACACAGCACATCAAGACAAAATGACAAAAGTGCCACAACATAACTACCACCATGGGCTTACACACTGTCCAGATGGGTGCTTTCTTTTGCTGATAGCGCCAGAGAAGGGACGCCTACACACTTTTCTGCTTTCTTTGCCACTTCATGCGCCTCAGTAATGTCTCTTGTCAGTTTCTTCTTATTCTTACACAATATTGCGGTACTTTTGAAGACAGGCTCACACTCAGCACAGTCTCTACCGCGTACTCATAGATAACCGCTTTTTCACTTTTCCATGATGTAACTGTATTCCTTTACCCTATCCTTTACGACCTTCCAGTTTGCCTGATATATTCCTTGCCACACAATTAAGGGATTCATTAAACTACGTTTTTGTCACATGGAATGAACAGTTGCTGGTGCTTTTTCCTAGAAGCTGGAGAAACAGGGGTTTTCCTACTAACCTCTAAACACAGTCTCGAAAGTTTTATTAGGAGCAGAAACAACAACGTTCACGTCGACACGCGTAGCTACTCTTTTTAGATTTTGCGTTACCTGATGTATTTATGCTTATACTGCGAGCTTTTCTTTTCGTTTGTTTTTCCGGTCATTTTTTCGCCTAGCCTCTATTTTATTCATCAGCCCTTCGGCAAAGCACGTTAATAGATATCTTTGGAACCTGCAATAATTAGGCAGTTAACCTGGTACATAAAACTAGAGCGTATTACATGAATGCATCATTGTATGAGTGAATTTGTAATGCACAGATTCAAAATTCCTTTCTTAATTAGTTTCTAATGGAAAGCGTCTTACGGAAGGAGAGACTTCTTACCTCGATAGTCGTATTTCAAACAAATGTGTTCATTATTAACAGAGAGGTTAAGATTGAGAAACCGGACACATCTACACATCTATCGGTTACTACTAGGGGCTTGAAACAGTCATAAAAATTGTTAGCAACTGTTGCATCATAATTATAATGCAATTCTTGTCACATGGTATTACGATCTAATAACCCAGAAATTCAAGAATATATACTGATATAGCTGTCTTCAGCCGGTCGTATAAACCTTTCTCTTTGGGAGATAAATAAAACTAACTAATGTTTGGGTTTGGGCTAGTTGGTTCATAATTAATTAAAAGAGATAAATAAATGTAACTTAAGATCTGTAAGATGCATGAACCATAGCAAATTTCATCCTTTCGGAAATAATCTTCGCAGTTCCGCGTTGGAAAAGTAGAGTTCAAATAATGAGCAGCAATTTCTTAGAAACCGGCAACTGTCATGCCGGAAGCGCTGTGAAATTCGACCGATACATGAACGTCGACTTCATCCTCTAAATTCTGAAGAATTGCATTGTAGTGCATCAAATATGAAAGGTCGTTTACATCAAATGAGCATCCCACGTAGTATAAGTCTGCTTTTGTATCCAAAACCCTAATAACATCAGAAGAACTATCACCACGGAGGGATCAATATTGTCACGAAGCCAAGGACGACGCAGTTGTTTGGGAAAGAAAAAAGTTTATTGGAGCGAACTTGTGCTCCCCCCTAACAACTGAAAAGAATACAGAGGCGGCGAAGCAGCGGTCAACAAAGTGACGTGCGTCGGCGAGCGTCGCAGAATCGAATGCCCCGGCGTCTGCTCTGCAGGCTTTTTATCTCTCGGCGCGCGTGGTTCTCGAACCATCGATTCGCATCGAGAACATTGTAGATCCAAGAAGATTATTCCAGGCTGTTCACGTTAGATCGGAATGCTCTCCCTATCAGAACAGATAACACATGCGGCAAAGAAAGAAAGAATGGAACAAGCGCTTCCCATGGCACAGAGATAACACAGACCGGCGCAGCCGGGCGGTAAAAGCAAAACACAAATAAACAAACCCCAATGCATGGTTCGCGGCAATATTGTGCAATATCCGTACCAGCGCGCCAGCCAAACAGACACCTCAAGAAATCAAGTCCGCACTGCTTGCGGAGTAAGCCTCTCAGATCCCGTACACGGTACTCTCAGACGTCTACCCAAGTTTGAGGTGCCTCCACGAAAACCACCACCGGAACTCTTCAGTTTCGTAAAATAGGTGTCCGGCCAGGCCTGCAGAACATGAGAAGGATATATGTGTCTCCTACGGAATCGAGCCACTACATTGCATGCTCACTTGATATACAAGACCTTTATTATTTTGTTCCAAAAAGGAATTGTGTCTGTAGATACAGGACAAAATCGACTCTCACAGACCGGTAGCATTTCGGAACGTTGCCGGTATAACGGTTGCGGTATTTAGAGATTGTTGCTTTTTATTTGAATTCTACTTTATCAGCATCGAAGGGCAAAAATTATCTTTAAAACTACAGTGAAACCTCGATATATCGAACAGCGCGGTGCCCGCGAAATTGTTCGATATAACCTGAATTCGATATATAAAATCACGTACAAAACGCGTCATAAACTGGTATAAATCAATAAATGAACGAATTGTGCAGTAAATACTCACTTGGTGCTTCAAAGTATTTATTCTTTTGGCTTAAAGTACTGCAGCAGGGTATCCTGGCGTGTCATAGACGACTTCCTCAACGTATACTCCAAACGTTCCACAAGCGACAAGCCGGTGGCTTCTATAGCGCTGCAGTAGCGGTGCGGTAGGGCCAAAACCGCTGAAGCCTCGGTCGAAGTCGGGAGCGGGGCACTATCAGCGCTTGCGGGTGGTACAAACTCGGCAGCGTCTTCGTTTGTGCGCTCAGTAGTAACATCCGCTAGGATCTCCACATCCGTCAACTCCGCCGTCGTTCCGGTGCTGTCGTCACCGCCAACGAAGTCATCAATGCACATGCTTCGTGGCTCAGCACCAACAAAGCGCTCCAACTGGCCCCGGGTTTCTTCAAGCTCGCTATCCTCTTTTGCACCATCCAATTGTGCTTCGGTGCAACCGATGCGCAGCAGTCGGGAACGCCCATCGCGTCACCGCTATCCTCGAGGGTACTGCGGGATAGCTCGCCGCCTGTCAACAGACCGCGAGCGGTCTGGGCAGTCGGGGGTGGCGGATTTCGATATACCCATTTCATGTCCGTCCCAGTTCGAAATAAACAATTAGAAATGCATGTGATTTTCCGCGTGATATAAAAAGTGTTCGATATACCCGTGTTCGATATATCGAGGTTTGACTGTAGGACATTTGCATTAGTTTATGTATCGCACCCATTGTAAGTTAGTTTTAGTTAGCTCCCAAAGATAGGGTTTTCACCAACCAACGCAACGAAGCCATGTTAGCAGACATTTTTGATTTCTTTATGATTACCTAATGGTAATTCCATGTGACCACAAGAACATCAATATTACGAAGAAACAACTACTAAAAATTTTAATGACTCCTTGAAGTCACTAGTAGTAACCCATGAAATACCCAATGCAAGATGTACCGGGTTTTTCGATCTTAAACTCTCCATGCTTCATGCCAGATTTGTTGGATATAAGAGCACTGAGGCAAGAAATCGGTCCTTGATTATGACTGGGCGCATTCGAAACTCATTACAGAGGAATTGCGAATCTGTGATTTACAATTACAGTAGTTTAGTCATGCTTCAATATGATACGCTATAGTTTTATGAACCACGTTGATCGCCTAATTAATTCAGGTTCCCAAGACACCTATTAACGTGTGTTGCCGAAGAGCTGTTAAAGAAACTGAAGGCTAGTCAAAAAGATGATCAAAACCACAAAAGAAAGAGAAGTTTGCAGTATGGTCATCCATACATAAGGTATCACATATTCTAAAAAGAACTGCTAAGAATGCCGATGTGAATGTTGTTGTTCCTGCTGCTAATAAACTTTCGAGACACATAGACGGGTTAGTAGGGATACGCCTAGGTCTCCAGTTTGTAGAAAGATGCACTGACGACACCTCAGTCCATGTGCCACCAATATAGCTTACGCTGTCGCTCGAATGTGCGGCAGAGAATATATCGCGCAAACCGGGAGGTATAATAACAACACATCTACAACGTGAAGAAATGCAAAAGCGGTCATCTAAGAGTACATTGTAGAGACTAGATAGGATGTGAGCGTGGAAGGATCTGGAAGGGCTGATTGAGGTGTTTGTGTGCCGGCCCGAAGTCTCTACCTGGGACAAGACTCCCTCCTACACGTGCTGGAAACCAGTGCCGTCGGGAGCTTCCCGCCGGCAGGAGATGCTGTTACGATCGGCGTATTGGCAATTGCCACGACCGTCTGCAATATTATCGGGTTTAATCACCTAACCCTCCAGTCCTCTGCTTTTCGCCGGTTCCTTCCCCGCCCTCATCGACGGGGAGCGACCAGGCTTTGTGCGCAAGGACGCGGGGCGAATGATTCTGCTACTGGACACAAGCCTCTTTCCGCGGCTTCACGGGAACCCAAGCGCCCGCCGGCAAGGCAAGTCACAATGCGCGACAATGGTGCAGGGAGAGACGAACAATGGCGTGCTGCGTTGCTCCTCGGGCGGCAATCTTCTGCTGCGGGCCGGGCATCGTGGGGCCGCTTTGTAGTGGATCCGAGACGGCGCTGTTCAAGGAATGTTGCACCATCGAAGCCAACCAGGGAAAGTGCCTTCTCTTTGTGAGAGTGTGGGCATTCATTTCAGTGTCCCGGATTGGTGCGTCCTGACGTCAGCCGAGAAAAAGGGGAAAAGGGGGCGGACCCAATATGGTTATTTAATCTCGTGCGTGCAGGAGTGCAGAACCCTGTTCACTCAGTCAAACGCCATGTAAATATCTGTATATAAAGCTTCTTGCTTCGCCCTACGCGGCCCAAATGTTTGCCCCAGCTCCTCATCAACGAACCCCATCACCGGTCACGCTATGCGATCCGCAACAGCAGGCATCCATTGTAGGGTCACTCGGTGACCGGCCACAAAGGCGAGATGGTGCAGGTACGTGATGTCATGGGATACATGCTCGTGAAGGCTAAATCAGCTGGCACGCCGTAAGGTATGCAACGCCGCCTTCGGGTCCGTGAATATAGCCCATTCTGCTGGTGGCTGACCGAGAATCTAACGCAGTGCTTGTTTAAGTGTGTGGAGTTCGGCAGACGTGGATGAGGTTGTTCGTTCCAGGCGGTAGGACAAGCCTTTGCCGGTCGACGAAATGAAGACGCCGGAAGAACTACCGTGGGGCGTAGTTGAGCCGACAGTAAAAATGTGAGCCATATGTGAATATCGGGCATTGATGTGGACAAGCGTGAGTTGTAGGCAAGAAAGAAAGCACCTCGCAGAAAAGGTTGAGTTCCTCAACAACGCATCTATATCTTTGGAAGGTCTCCTTAGACCCTGGGCCTCTCTATCGTCCCAGAGAAAAGTGTTGGTGGGCTTATTTGACTATTTACACGGAATCGGCGTCGCAGAGACAATTTAGAACTTTACCTGTGAGATCGTGTTGACTTTTACCTCTCCACGCAAAGCTTCGTGTTAACGTTTTTCATTTAACCTTTTCTTTTTCCCCTTTCTTCTGCCCTACTTCTCTTAGGGCCTTTACTCCCTTCTCCCGATCCTCGCAGAGTAGCATGTAGGCAAGAACATGCCGGCAAACCTGTCTGTTTTCATCTAATAAAGAGCTCTCTCTCTCTCTCTCTCTCTCTCTCTCTCTCTCTCTCTCTCTCTCTCTCTCTCTCTCTCTCTCTCTCTCTCTCTGTGATAGACGGGAGCATATCTTCAATAGTACCGCGATATTGTATAAAAATAAGGACGAACTTTAACGGAAATTATTAAGGTCCATGAAATAGCGAAGACGAAAAGTGTGTAAGCGCGTCTTCTGCCACGCTACCAGCAAATGAAATTATCTACCTGGACAGTGTGTAAACATGTGGTGGTAGTAAGTTTGGGACAGTTTGCTAAGTTGTTTTCATTGGTTATGAGTCGATTTATTGGTGTTACTATGTGTTGATTGCCTTGATTTATACTTTACTTATATGCCAGGCGTCGCAGCAATAAACATCAGTTTTACGTCGGCGCCTGCGTATATCGCTCTCACCTTCGTCCTGGTTTCTTGTTGGCGCTATAAATGCAGTAACGTGAATCAGAATTATGTGGGGTTTTTTCAGGCTATGCATTCATTTTTACAGTCCTTGTGCATTCTGAAGAAAATGCAACAAACTTTCGCAGTATAATATGTCCGCCCTCCTTTAAAGGATCCACGGTTATGCCATAATTCTCTCCAGGTTTTCCTGTATTCGTGAAACTGGGAGCCTTTTCTACTTCTTCAGTTATTAGTAGGACATCGTCAACTACTTTTGTGCGCTCAGCAGTTGACCCAAGGTTAACACCACCAGCATATAGCCTGGTGTAGAATCACTCGGCCTCTTTGATTATCGTCGCTCTGGTGTTCGTAATGTTACCCTCTTCCTCTCTGAGTTCGTATAACCTGTCCTTGCCGCTGGCTATTTTCCTCTTCGTTGCTTCTAAACTTCGCCTCCTCCCCATTCCGGCATTTACTCGATCACTGCCATGTTGCAACACACGATTTACCTTCGTTTTACTTCTGGTAATCCATTTCGACAGCCCTACTAATTAGGTTGATTTTTCATGCTCACGACTTTCATATTCCAACGTTTCGTATTAAGTCCCATCGTTTCCTTAGTTTGCTTTCCGGTTTGTTTTCTACATGCCGTTCCCCCCACCCCAAAACTAATACTGAATCGATCATTCACCTTATCATTTATGATCATTTACCCTATCTTCCCTACCTTTCCTCACTGCATTTGAAAGCACGAATTTGTTTTGAAGCGTTCCCTTTAATTACTGCGCCTTGGCTCTGGCTAACTTTATGCTACGTTGCTTTTTTTCACAAGTGTCGTTCTTTTTTCTCTTTTGATATTTAGAATTACTTGGCACCGAACCATCCTATGATCCTGCTGCAAATCCTGTCCAATAGCTCTACGCCTCGCAGAATACCTGGGTTGTCACGTAAAATGAGGTCCATTTTTGTCAGAAAAAAAGGGGTTTTGCATTTGGAACTTGGAACGTGGAGTTTATAATGGAAATGTCAGCCGGCATTTTAAGGTTCGGTTGAATTTCAGCTGGAACTACAAGTTACAGTATGTAGTTTTTAAAATTGTGCTGCATATTTAGCTGAATTTCGTATATTTTGCCTAAAACTAACAGCTACATGGGAACAAACACATTTTCGTTATTCTTCCAGTTAGTTTCTGTATTTGCCGCACGGGGGCCCGCAGCTCTCTCCAGATGCCCCTTGAGACAGCTGATTCTTCTGGTTTCCTGACATCTCGTACTTTGTATATGCTGCCAAAAAGTTTTTTGTCTGTTCTTTCATGAGATTTTGTGTAAAAAAACAAACGAAGGCAAAGGCTTATATATTTACACCATGAACATGCGTTTACTTCCATGGTACCGCAATTGCCTGTACGTAAACGTAATGAGCACGCAATTACTTCCACGGCTAAAAATTGAAAAGTATATTTCCCGCAACTTAACGGAGAATGCATGTTTACACCGTTATGGCAACGGGATGCTACAGAAAACAGGGCCAACAAATGTAGCGCATAAGAGAGAAATTTTGTTATATTGTTAATCTTGCATTAAGGTGAATCACAAAATCCCTAATCGGTTCTTAACGCATCCAATAAAATTTTAGCGTAGACTGCAAGCAGATACCTGTGTGACACCATGACTGCACGAACATCTACCAGAGAGATGCGCGGGTTCCTAGTACGGTACACCGTGCTCTCGTCGTACGTAATCGCGCAGAAACTATTGCTATCAAATTAATGTAATGGTGCTGCCTCTTACCATCAGTCTCTTGTATAATTGTTGCCCACGCTGGCGTGCTTTTGTTGTAGCTAATTTGGGGGCAGCGTGTACGCAGGTGAAGCACTGGGCTAAACGATTAGTTTGGCGATAATGTTAGCCCGTTGAACAACACGCCCAGTACTCTTGGTTGTGTTTCTGGGGATTCATGATGATTATCACACTATCATAAGTGCTAGCTGCGATGGCTCAGCCATCATCGTCACCTCTACATAATCTGTATAATCGCGTGGGTTGTTCTTTTGCCCGACTGGTCAAATAAACGTTCCCGCCAAACGTCGTCTATCAATAATAAACAGTTTTGCTGTGCGGAGTGTTTAGTGAAGAAGTGCATGCGGAAAGTTGTGCACCAGGAATGGAGCATCGCAGCAGCGTTCTCTACAACAGGATAACAATTCAAGTTGGAATGTTGTACCAAGAAGAGTGGTTTGACTTTCAGTAAGTTGTAACATTCGTGTGTGTGTCCACGTCTCTGCCTTCCTATATGTACAGAAGCAGGTATCCTAGTTTTTGTGAGCAGATATAATGACAGTCTTTAAATGGCTGTCCTATATTCCTGCACATACTTTGCATTCGCGGTTCCCGATCCTGGGGGCCAGGCTGTTGCCTCCTGGAGAGTCTTAAGGTGATAATAGCAGTACTGGTGTGAGCCCGTGCAATATTGGTTCCTTCCGTGAAAAGATGCTTATTGTTTATGAATGCTTCATTCATTATCGCAAAGTACCCTTACTGCTCTTTTCTAACAGGTATCACGTGGCCTACGAAAATTTTCAGTTCGAAAAACTTTATTGTTTCGCTTCATTTGTGCGATGAAGTTGGCGGAAGTTTTCCATCAGGAGGACTGGTAAGTGAAGCATTTTTTCTATAATTATTACCTAGGTGCCTTAAAAAATTGATGGGAAAAGTCCTGCTTTATTTCATGCGCAAACCATCTGTGGGGAGTACCTCTGACCTTTATGGAGCTACTTTTTTGCAAAGGGTTTGGCGTCCCTTACTGACGACCTTTCCACTCCTGGGCATGGTGTAGTTGCCGACAAATTTCAAGGGCGATCATTTGAAACGCTCCCATTTTCAGTCCCCTACCTCCGTTTCTGGCCGCATTTCTGTGGATCTAGCTCTTATCTTTAGGGCAGCACTTTTTTTTCAGGCGCTCTCACACAGACCTGGGTTCACCCCAGGGCTCTTCTGTGCTTATCTCAACACACATCAGACAAAGGATGAAATCACGGTTATCCGAAAGCAGCGCAATAATATTTCAAACCCGGTGATGTCAATAATGCCGAAGCTTCTTTTAATCCGATTCCTGTCACCACACAGCCACCTGTTCTCATTTACTGTGGCCACTTAACAAGGAACACTGAGCTCATAGGCGCAACACATCTCCATCTACACAATGACGGCGAAGATAAAGAAAGTGATTGGCGCCTTTTTTGAGCTTGCGTGGACAGGGACGATTTCTCCTGTATATTGCTTGTTCAACCTGGCGCTGCCTCTATCCCCAAAAGTGTTCTACCATATCTTTTCACACAAGATGAGATTTACTGATATGGTTGTAAAATTAAAACACTGGAATCGAAGGACCCCTAAACTTCTAACCGATGGGGTACAATACGAAACATAAACGACAGTCGAACAAACCAGGGGGAAAACGTACGAGCGCGAATTCGGCCTCACGCCTAAAGTGCGAGAAATTTCGCAAATCTCAATGTTTCGGAACTCAAAGGAAGCCGGAAGGTTGACAATTTATGCACCATCCACTAACTCAAATTACTTGATTTTAGTTGATATATTGATTGCAAGGTTTAACGTGCCGACGCAACTAAGGCGTTGAAACCTGTCGTAGTGGCGGGCTCCGGATTAATTTTGACCGCCTGGGGATTTTTAAAGCGTGTCGAAATGTCGTACGAACGGGCGTTTTCGCTTTTCGCCTCTAGCAGGAAAGCGGCCACCGGCACCGGGAAATTAGTGTTTAGTTGCATTCATCAAAGCGCAAGCCACTTTTTTATACACTCCCACCTGCTCGTCGTTGAAGATGCCATCACGTAATTTACAAACAACAACCGTCATACCTTAATCACTGGGTGCTGACGACGGTGCTTTTAAAACTTCAGCTACTGCAGTATCATCTATGGTCTTCGAGTAGGCTCCAGAAGCCGAAAGACAGGGCAGGCTGAAGCATTTTTGGGAATATACACACGTCACCGTCTACATGGACAGCACCTCCCGTGTGAATAACGTTATGTATGCTTTTCCTGGACAGCGTTGTCCACTCAGTCTGAAGGTTTTCCCTTACACTGATCGACATCCAGGCAAATGCGCACCTAGGAATAAACCAGGACTTCACTGAAGGCCGTGATCTATAGACGAAGTCAAGAACAGACCTTGAATTAGGAGTACTCTGCGAGCCAGTTGAAGCACCAAGTGGGCGAAGTAATGATGAATGCGCTTCTCGCGAAGGCCTCGTTCATCGACATAATTTCGGCTGCAATTTATTGCCCGTGCAGTTCAAAGCTTGACATAGTCATCGTCTTCCCTTCTACGATTTGGCGTTAGAAGGTAGCGGGACTATATAGATAAATAGACCTAGTGTGCCCTACTGGCGCGCACCAGTTCAAGTGGCCTACTGCGCAACCTGCGGTACGCAGAAAGTGAGTGTGGCCGAGTATGTTCCTTTTTCAAGCTTAGCAGTGATTCTACTGCGCGAACCGCGGTACGCAGAAAGTGGGTGTGGCCGAGTATGTTCTTTATCCAAGCTTAGCAGTGATTCATACAGCCATAAACCGGGTTGCACAGTTGGAACGGCATGTCCCTTGGTATATGGTGGCATGCACAAGGTTGACACGAAATTAGGTATGTTTAAAGGCATTTGAGGTTGCGGAAATTTTATATTCTCCTGAGAGCGATTACATGTAAAACGGCGCTAAAGTACGCAAACGACGCCATTCTTACCGAATTCACGGCGGGAAGCTCTATTGTCTTTACATATGGCAAAGGCGATTTATCTCTTATTTACATGAGACACGTTCTGTTTGAATGAATGAAATAATTAAATCTTCAAAAACCACCACCGGTAAAGGGGTCCTCTGTCCGGGATCCACGGGTTGTTTGTTGCTGGCTGCACGGGCCCTGTTCACTACGTAAAGCTAGACCATAGATTTCCACGTCCCTAATGCGTGATTGTGAAAATATTTATATTGTGTTAATATGTGTTGCCGTAAAAATTGGGAATTTGCTACAGTTACAATATTTATATACGATAACGGAAGTGTTTGAATAGTTGGATAGATTTTTAAGGCCAGTTTTCCCAATACAGCAAAGTGATCCAACGTCTTGACTGCAGGAGTGCCAACTGTTTGCATTAGCCGTAAACCAAACAATTTCCGCTTAGGAACAGGTTTGGAATCCCGATATTGGTAGGCGCAAGTATTTGCAATGTTTCGCAACAAACCTCATTACCATGTATAGAAGACGCCAATATCGAGGCGTCTCAACTGCATCACTCAGCTTCACCCACACTTTGTGTTACTGCAGAAACTAATGTTAGATGCAAAGAATAAGACTGCATACCAATGACTCCAACGAAATTAGGAATGTCGTTGCAAACTAAACAGATAAATCTGAATCACTAGGTAAAAGATAGAGGGCTAATATAAGACAAGGAATTGGGTAATGACTAGGTGCTACATTTTTCGAGAACTTGCTTGAAACTAACTTTCGCAGAACTTGTTGTAGAGCAACTAAATAAGACAGCATTTTTTTTGTTCTAACAAAGGAACAATGATCTTGTTCTTTGCCCAGAACCAATCTTACGGCTCGGACTTCGTGCTTCCAATCGGCTCTAACGTCACCGTCTTTGCGGTCTTCACGGGCGGTACTCCAGACGGTCAATTGTAAGTGTTTTTGTCGCAAAACAATTGAAATAAGGTCCAAAATGAAGAAAAAAATTCACCATCTTCCCGTAGGGGAACCCTGAGTAGTATGCGAAGCAGCCATGGGGTCGACTGAAGTTCCCATTAGTTTTCAGTTCGTCGTTTCCGTTGACGTTCAGCTTCACGAGCCTTCGTTGTATCAGTAGCTTCTTGACGTAGTTTGAATTAGTGAAGGACATAAGGCGCGTTCGTAGCACATGCTCCCGTCTTGGTTTGTAGCGCAGTGGGAAGAGCGCCACGTACCTCCCGTTGCGGCCAGAGGTTCGTGGGATGGAAACCGGGCGTCGCCTAACTATTTCTTTTTATAATGGACTGCGCTGACAACAGCCCAAACGCTGACGCGGCTGAAGAGACGCGCATGCGCAGTAGAGTGCGGACGGCGGACAAGGGAGGCAGGGACACAGCCCCGAGCATGAGATGCTCCCCATCTGGATGGATGGATGGATGGATGGATGGATGGGTGGTATGTGGGTGGGTGGGTGGGTAAGTAGGTGGGTGGTGGGTGGGTGGTAGATAGATAGATAGATTAGATATAGATAGTATAGATAGATTAGATAGATAGATATAGATAGATAGATAGATAGATAGATAGATAGATAGATAGATAGATAGATAGATAGATAGATAGATGCTCCGCATCTAAAATATTAAGTAAAGTACTGGATATCATGTTTTAATACAATTCAATCGACGACCATGGCCAGCTATAAGAGCCAACGAGAAATAAGCAAAAATTAGTGCTTTTTAACTCTATGCTGACCTGCGAAGCTGGACACAGTCGACGGAGTGCACGAAACTATCACGTTTGTTTGTAATTTGCGATTGAGCATACTTCCCAGCCATTTCGCTTACTGAAACTTGGAAGGACCCGAGTGTTATTCCAGCGAACAAACATGGGGCTGCCTGTTTCCGTCCCGCGTCGTAGGCATCGTACTGTCTGTGCGACACGCCACCCAATCCGCTCGACCAGTGAAGACACCAGACAGGTCGGATTCTGGTGTTTGATGTATACGTGTAAGCCTGCCGCCAGCACAACGGACATGTCACCAGGGAGAACATGAAAACTATAGCTTGGATCGCACGCCCCCTTCCCTCTCTCCACTTCCCGCCCGTGCACGCATACACCGACAAATAACAGTTGTGAAAGAGTGCCCGGCAGTGGCGAAATGGAACGCCGGAGCGACGTCGAGTAAAGCGGCTTCATCGGAATGAAAACGGGGGAGGGGGGTTACACATAATACTGCTTCGCACTAAACAACGGGAACAGGGCTGCTGCAGACGGAACGTATACCAGAACGTGCGGTTTTCTACCAACCTGAGTACCACTCAGTGGAGCAAAAAAGACGGGATCATCTGTACTGTTTGTGCACTGATGTGCTGTCATACACAGCCATAGGAAGGATAAGAATGACGTCTTGTCTCTTTAACGACCATAGGGTTTATCAACAATGTTCCACAAACAGCTAAAAAGCAACTGCCACATTGATAGTTGATGAAAGTAATACTCCAGGAAGTCAAGAACAGATTGCCCAAGCGAAATCCTGTGGCAAATATAACCAATAAAGGAAAGCGACCGCATACGAACTGTTTACAGTGGTTCACCAAAAAACGGAAGCGAAAAAGAACAACAATATAACGGTGTTTTGGGCTAGTTGGTGAATACTGAAATTAGAAACAGCGCAAAAAGACGGGACAAGAAAACGACGACACAAGGCGCTGACTAACAAGTGCTTGGTTTATTGCGCGGCTTGCGAAATATACGCAGAAAAGAAGGCGAGAAGGAACACGATAAAAAAGAAGGAAGCACGAATAAGAGCACGAAAAAAAAATGCTTTAAACATTGCACACAAAATACACGTGCATTGATTAAATGGTAGCAACGCTGATATGAGACGTGGCCAGAGGCGCCAGGCAAGGAAGACATCCTGAACATAAACAGCTTTGGCCGGCGTGGATACCGACTGTGAGTCCATCATTGCTGATGACTGCGACTGTCATGGCGTTGAGACAATCGGCAGCGTCAACACAATGGTTCCTGAAAGGTTTGTCTACAGGTCTCGCGCTCGTAAATTTCTTCTTTCCACGTTTACCTCTAGGTGCATAGCTGGGCGAGCACTGATCTTGCAGCCGTTTTTTTTTATCGTGTGCAAGTAAGCGTAAGATGGCGCTTTGTTGAAGCGCGTGGTTTTTTTTGGGCTTGTGACACTGTCGAAGCCTTAGCATTAGAAACTCACAAATTCGAGTCTCGCAGCGAGGCCTGTGGCATTGCCGATGGTGGTAATTATATTAAATCCAAACGTCTACGCTGCCAAATTTCGCCGCGGCTGCAGTAACAAAAATATATTCCCCGTGTTTACGGTTGATCGAAGTTAACTTCAGTCTTGCGCCTATCGCAATGGAGTTTCGGCAAGATTTCCCTGCCGGAACGACGAAGTTTTCATCACGTGCGTCGCGTGATGGCAGGGGGATATTTAGGAACTAATCCAGCTTGACTTCGGGTTCCGCATTTACCTTGTGTTAATTTCCATGCACGGAAAATCAACAAAAATGGTGTTACGTATGCACTCCACTAGCGGAAGTGCAGCCACTCAAGGGCATGTAGGAAGCTCGCACTGCTCAATCCGTTGCGCTTAACAGATTTCTCGCCTTCGGTGGCAAATCCTACAGCCCCATTGATTTTGCATGCTTCAATTAACAGGCGGTATTGTTATGAATGACTACTACTGTAAGGCGTGGTGCAAAGACGATAGTAACGGGAACACTCGATCAACTGAAACGAGCTGGTGGTTTGTTGTGCCTCAGCTTAAAAAATAAGCGCACGTGTGCATGAGCATAATGCTGCCGCATTCCGAAGTATTTACTAGACTACTTACCAAGGGTCAAAATGCCCAAATCTTGTCAAGTTGAGGGGACACTTCGAACAGGGTAGGAGCGGCGCTGGGTCGCAGCTTAGGCTTCCCACGTTGTAAAGATGCGGAGTCTCCTTTTGCAAAAAAATTTTCGCTTCGAACAACGTCTGTGACCTCAAATTTCTTCCAAACACATGCGCGTGTTTAAAGTGATAGGAAAGGGCGCCGGCTTCCTGTCACGGTATTTCACGGCTGCGCTTCTCCCGCTGATCTGTGTTACTCGGTATACAATAATTCCTAAGAAACTCTATGAACCAAATGACGATAGATTTTCGTTCGCCTCTCTGTAGCCGGAGCGACATCTTGGTACACCAAAGGACTTTGACATTTTTGCCCACTGTTCCCACCCATAAGATCAAAAACGCCACATCTACAAATTACTTGAACTACGAAAACAAACTGCCAATGCTGCCGCATTCGGTGGAAGCTGAGCTTCTTGGATGCAGCGCGCAGGTCTCGCTTGGACTCCACCGTGTAAAGTGTCAGTGACGTTAGCGGGTACCGCTTCCAGAGCCGCCCCTGGGCGGCTGTGGAGAACATCTGAACATTTCCCAGAACGCTATGGCGGGGTTTCGTGACCACAAGCACGTTGAAAGTATGCTTAGGCGATCTTATCACGCTGTACGTATCCCCTCTGCCAAAGCAAGTATTACGCTAGCTTTGCCTTTTTGAGCAAACAGGGTAGCCAGGGTACCCTAACGACCAACTACAGAAACTCTATCTTGTGTACTAGCTCTTAGAAACATTGATGTACCTCAACCCAAAAACTATGGCTGAAATGTCATCCGGAATGTAATAATGGTTAGACTTGGCGGGCTCGGGACTACCTGCTTATAAATATTGTTTTTTACGTTGTGCATATGACAATTTCCATTTTTCATCCCTTTGAGAGCCTTTCCAACTTTCTCTTTAGTTACTAGAGGCCAGAGTGAGAGTGCAAGCTTGTACTTTCAGTAGTTTCCCATGGTCTGACGTCGCTAGCGTACAGCCTGTTGTAGAGTCGCTCTACAACATTAATTGCCTCATTTACGTTGTCCGTAATGGTTCCCTGCTCATTCCTGAGTGCGAACATCCTGTCTTTGCCGATGGCTAGCTTACTCTTACTTGCTGTCAAGCTTCTCTCCATCTTTTAAAATTGGAAAAGCTCCAGGTGACGACGGCATAACCCTAGATATTTTGAACAAGCCAGAAGATTTTGTACTGGAAAGGCTTAATGTTCTATTTCCGGATTGCTTGAATACTTAACAAGTGCCGATAGCCTGAAAGAACCAAAAAAATTATTCTAATTCCAAAGAAGGGAGATCCCACGGATCTTAAGAATTACAGACCTGTCAGCCTAATCTCGGTTTATTACAAGCTGTTTACCAAAGTTATAAATGGCAGCCTGGATTCCAATCAACATAGAGACCAGGCTGGGTTTAGCAAGGGGTACTCAACCACGGATCGCATTCATGTCATCAACCATGCGATAAAAACATCCGCAGAGTACACTAAACCCGCTTACATGGCATTTATAGATTACTAGAAAGCCTTCGATTCCTTACTCACCGCACCCGTATTAGAAGCAATAACAGACCAGAGACTAGAGGAAACATACGTAAAACCTCTACAAGACAGATAAGGAATGCTCGGGCAGGATTACGCTCTACAAACACAGCGATAAATTTGCGATCCGAAAGTGAGTAAGAGAGGGAAATACCATCTCTCCAAAACTATCCACAGCATGTCTGGAGGGGGTATTTAGATAGCTTTACTGGGAAAACATAGGATTAAGGATAAAAGGAGAATACTTCAGTCATTTGCTGTTTGCAGACGACATAGCCTTGCTGAGTGGGACTGTGGAGCACAAGCAAACAATGCTTCAGGATCTACAATCAGAAAGCCCGGCCTGCGGCAAAAATAAATAGGAACAATTAAAAAATAATGAGCAATAAGCACCCAAAAACGCCCTCATCAGCTTACGAAACGAAACACTAGAACAAGCAAAAGCATACAACTCCCTCGGACAGATGGTTAGTTTTGACCCCAACCACGAAAGGGAAATCTGGCGCAGAATAGGTATGGGTTGGGGAGCACTGGGCAAGCACTCCCGAATAAGGAAAACTAAGCTACCTGCGTCACTCAAAATAAACATCTGCAACCAGTTCATACTGCTGGTGATGACATATGGTACTGAAACGTGGCGTCTAACTAAACAACTAAAAAGCAAACTTAGGTCGGCTCAACGGGCCAGGGAACGAATATTGTTAGCAATAACATTGAGGGACAGGAAACGAGCTACCTGGATCGGAGAACAAACTACAGAGGACGATATCATAGTTCACATAAAAAAATCGACTTGGGCTGGCCATCATACAGTGAAACGAACCGACAACTAATCGACAATTAGGGTTACAGAGTGGATACCAAGAGATGGGTGTAAAAGTGGATGAATAATAACAGGATGGAAAGATGAAATACGGAACTTCGGGGGTAAACTGTGGACTGAATCAGCGCAGGACAGCAGCGGTTGCAGGTCAGTGAGAGAGGCCTTCGTCCAGCACCTGATCCGGCTGGTGATGATGATGGGATTGGGGATGACACCGCGCATCAGTTCAAACCTTTATTTTTTTTTCTGCAGGATTTATGTTGATCTCGATGGCGGACCTATGAGAGCAATATACGACAACACACCTCTAAAGGCAAACGAAGAATTCCGTATTACAGCCAGTAACACCTTTGGCGGGTGGCTTGTGGAAACAACCTTCGGCGGTCACACCCAGGCTCCGGAATTCATTCCCAGAGCGGATAAAGAAGCATTCACAAATGTAATATTCAGCAACAACTGCTACATAAGACGCATCTTGGCCGTAAGTATATAAGACCCCGCACTTAACACACCTGCCCGTGAAACTCCTGTGTACCCGTTTCAGTTTCTCCCTACAGAAATAGAAACGGTGCAGAATTTGTATAAAAAGGCGAGCAATCAAGGTTGCTCAGACAATGATTCGGACGTGTTTATCTGGGATTACGAGAGTGCACTGGTGTTGGTATAGGCATCCAAGTCTACCTTTCCAAGCCGCATAGCGACGCCAGCATCAACACACGACACGTACACAGACTACGCTGAAAAATAGCTGGTTTTAGCAAATTTTTTAAACTCGTCTTTGTACCCGCTAGTCAAACACGCGTAGGAACCAAAAAAGCTAACTGTTGTATTTTGTTTGGAAAGACAAATACAAATACGCAAATTACCTTTGGTGCAGAATATACAGGAATATAGAAATTGCGAAATTGCGGCAAGCGCTTTAATTTGAAGCCTCTTAGTAAGCCTTCAAGTTTCTGCCTACAGGGCAGAAACTTGGAGGCTTACTAAGAGGGTTCAACTTAAATTGAGGACCACTCAGAGAGCAATGGAACAGACGATGATAGGTGTAACATTAAGGGACAAGAAGAGAGCGGAGTGGGTCAGGGAACAAATGCGTGTTAAGGACATCTTAGTAGAAATTAAGAAGAAATGGACGTCAGCAGGGCATATATTGCGAAGGCAAGATAACCGTTGGTCATTAAGGGTAACAGAGTGGATCCCTAGAGATGGCAATCATATCAGGGGGAGGCAGAAATTAGATGGGCAGATGAGATCAAGAAGTTTGCGCGGATAAATTTGTCGCAGTTAGCACAGGACCGGGGTAATTAGACAATTATAGAAGAGGCCTTTGCCCGCCAGTGGGCGTAGATAGGATGGAGATAATGATGCTTTAATTTAGAGTGCTTTGGTTGTTCCTATTTTCTTAAAATCTACTACTTCCACATTTCTTTATTAATTTTTTTCTTCCCTTCGAAGAAATTTACTTCTTTCAAAACGGCGTCTAAACCTCCAAGGCTCTAGTTTGAATAGGAAGTAATATGAAGTAACTCCCTCAGAGATGGCTATAATATCTGACATGTTTAGCAAACTTCGGGAAATTGCATACAAAAATATGGTTAGCGAACAAGCGTCGTTTTTATTTTTTGAATATTTGAACGGCCTTGACCATGAACAATGGGAAGCCCTTGAGAGGACGTTGCTCAGGTACAGGTGAAATACTCGTTATTTTAAACAGCCACGCGAGGGATGTTTCTGCTTCTAAAACAGAAGAGTTACTACGACTTTTCTTGAGGAGTTTTTTAACAAATAGGCTGCTTCATTTACTGGTGGACTTGTGTGAACACAATGTGGGTGCTCGCGCAGGCATCTTCGTTACAACATGCATCGTAGTGGTGCGGTCAGCCAGAAGATGTCACACAAGACGGATCGTATCCGTGGAAAATAATTGGGAGCGTATCTGCTCCTTTCATTGCAAATGCCGTCAAAAGACGATAGTCTTTATCGGCTTTTGCGAAGTAAATGCCTCCCTTCGGTTTCCCGCTCACCTCTCATGTTGTTCCTCTTGCGTCGCGCTCCTCCCAAGGTAAAGACGCCAAATGTTTGCTTAAATCATTTTAAATTTCCCGCGTTCCACTGTTCCAAACCGGGTGTCTCGATGCGAACGCTGCCGTACGGCGAAGACGAGCGTTAATCGAGGCGCCCTACTTCAACGTTTATAGAACCGCGTTTCCCTACTCCACGTGCGTTGGAAGCAGAACGTGAAACCTATCTAGCGGAACCTTGCACAACTGTTGCCGGTTGATTTCTTAAAATGGCGCCAGAAGCTATAGTGGCGCGGGCGACAGCAGGCGACGGCGGAGTGAATTTTTTTTCTGCAGCTGATGAACTATTTAATTTCGCAAAAGACAAGCATGTTTGATCCTTTATAAAGGAACACGGCAAATATCACTTCTGCATTGATTTGTTGTCTCATATTTGCGTAATGTCTTGTTCATCTTCAACAATGTTGACAAGTATGAACATTACACCGGACATAGACGGGTAGATTTAGCTGTGACTATATAAGACTATTGCGCAGGCATTGTTTTGCTTTGGCCGGGTGGCTGAATCGAGTCACTTTTTTTTTTAGACAGACAGACATAGAGACAGACCAAAATTTCTGGGTTTAAGTTCTGGGTTTAAGGTTTAAGTAGCCCAAGAAAGACTATCGTCTTTAATATTTTTAGAGACGATAGCCTTTCTCGGGCTACGTAAACGCAGAAAGTTTGCAATGTCTCTATGTCTGCCTGTCTGTCTGTGACCCAATTCAGCCACCCGGCCGAAGTAACATGAAGGCTGCGCAATAGTCTTATATACTCACAGCCAAATCTAAACGTCTAAGTCCGATGTCAGTGTTCATACTTGTCAACATTGTTGAACAAGAACAAGACATTACGCAAATATACGGCAGCAAATCAATACATAAGTGATATTTGCAGCGTTAATTTATAAAAAATTCATGGATGCTTCTTTTTTTGCGATAGAAAATGAAATACTACATCAACGCTAGAAAACCATCGCCTGCTGTTGCCAGCAGTATCTTCTGGCGGTATTTAAGAAATCAAACAGCAATTAATAGCAACGAAAAGTTCTCCTTGGTGGGATCCACGTTCCACTTGGCACGCTCGTGGAATATGTAACGTGGTTCTATAAACGTTGTAGTGGGGTGCCTGAAGGCACGCGCGTCTCCGCCGTAGGGCAGCGCTGGAATCGAGTCACCCGACTTGCAGCAGTGGAACGCGGTAAATTCAAATTGACTTGAGCAAACCTCTAGCGCGTTATCTTGAGAGGAACGAGACGGGAAAGGAACCGAATCAGAGGTGAGCGGGCAAGAGAAGGGAGGGCTTTACTTTGCAGGGGCGCCAATCGACTATCGGGTTTCGGCAACATTAGCAAAGAAAGGAGCAGATTCACGGCCATTTTGTTTCCTCCATAAAGAACCAGGAAGGCATGTTGAAGTGCACTGGTTACAACTGGGCCCGTGTGGCGATCTCCCTTCCTCCGCTCCTCACAGAGAGTATACGTAAAACCTGGACGTTTGGGGATATATAACGACTCTTAATGTTGAGAGAGCATCAAAGGAACGCTAAAAATGAAATAATATCAATAACATTCAAAGGGCGCACACACTATGTCCATTCAAAGGGCGCACACACTATGTCGGCTTTCTATTTGCCACGGTTAATAAACATCGGCTCTTTATTGTTCTTGTGCTATGCCGGGCCAAAAGAATGAAACAACGAATGAGCTGATATTCCTCTTTTTTATTCCTCTTTCTGCGCACCTCCTGTGCGCGGAATCCAAAACTTGCATTGACTTTATTCTCTATAGGTCAGTTTCTGCCGGCTCTTTGCGTGTTGTCGCTTGCGCCCGACTACGTGGTAATTCATATACATAAAATACCTACGTTTTTTCCAGAGTTACGTATTTGATAAATCTTGTACATACATCTACATCGATACATTTTACATAACATGGCTTTTTTAAAACTGTTGTACCCGGACTCATGTTGCAATAAATATTCAAGGCTCTCCAAAATAAAAAAATCTGTAGGCGCCTTTAGCCCCTTAATGGGCTGACAGCGCGGTAAAACCAAATAAGGTTGCATAGTTTACGATCAACCGTTTGAACGTATTATTGATTACCTCGAATGGAAACATTTTACGGGCTCAAATTTCCTACCGGTTTTTCAATACCGGGGTAAATGCGCAAAAAGAGTCATCGGTGACTGTAGATTCCGGGAATTCAATCATAAATTTCTCCTCTTTGCAACAAGACGCCGGGAACAGGGTGCATGACTGAACGGGTTCGACTAGATGCATAGCGCCCAGAACAATGGCCAAGCGAATGCTCCTTTCATAGGTCGGCAGGATCACTCGTGAGTGCACTCACCACTCACGAGTGAGTGGTGAGTGAGCCTCACCATCGTGGGTGGTGAGTGAACCTCACGCACCTGGCCCGCAACTCCCTGCGTCTTGCTGCAAAGAGGATAAATTTATAATTGAATTCCCGAAATCTGCAGTCCATGAAGACTCTTTTTGCGCATTTATCACGGTATTGAAAAAGCATTAGGAAATTTGCGCTCATAAAATGTTTCCATTCGAGGTAATCTATCATACTTTCAAACGGTTGCTCGTAAACTATGGCAACCTTATTTGGTTTTGCCGCGCTGCCTTGAAGTGAACCAGAGAACAGTAGGCGGTTTGGTCTTAGGTGCGCATGGAAAAACAACTAACGAAGCAGTACAGGGAGATATGGGCTGGGCGTCGTTTGAAGTTCGAGAAGCACAGAGTAAAATATGTTTTGAGATTATGTTGAGAGCAATGTATCAACGAAGGTGGGCAGCTAAGGTTTTTAGGTACCTATACTTGAAAAGCGTCGACACGCAGTGGTTAAAGGGGCACTGACACAAAATTTTGAAGGCGAGATAACTTCGGAGATAGATTGGTGGGAACACATATACATCATCTGCAAAATATCAGCAGCGAATACAGCCTATAACATATTTAAAATCAATTTTAAAGTGTGCGAAACGCAACCGAGCAGCCAGCAGAGGACCACGCGCAATCAACATCCCGAGGATATCGGGTAAATAAACAACATCCAAACACGTAAAGAGTTTGTGTTTGCCGCTTCCGCACTGCCGGCGTTTTTCGCCGGCTCGCCCGGCTCGCCGCTCCAATCGGAGGGCCAGAGGGCGGAGCTTCTGCTCTCGAGAACGAACGACCCGACCCGATCGTTGGCGGCGGAGGCGCCGTGATTTCGTCAGCTCATGGGGCAGCTGGCCGCTACCAAAGTTCTACAGCGATTCCAGGCACTCTGTTTCTATTACTATTTATTACCATTGGATGCGAAAACGCGCCGGAGGCACGAAAAGCCCACTGAGCTAGCCGCACGGTCGCTGTGCAGGCGGCGGCCACGGCCGCGAAGTGGCCCAGGCCGGCGCGGGTAGCTCGAGTGATAGCTTGTTACCGCTGCACGAAATTGTCCCCAAGTACCGACCATGGTGGCTTACATGAGAAAGGAGTTAATGATGCGATGGCGGGTTGCATTAAAAATTGTCATCTGCACCGCTTACGAGAGCGGCACTCGAATATCCGCCGCAGTGCTAAGCCGAACACATCTGTAGGCGGACCTGTAGGCAGACCGGCCGGCCTGCTCCCAGCGCGCGTCTTGCCACCCACCGTATCGAGCGTCGCGCGTCCGTTCTTTAGCCGCGGTAGCATTTGCACTCGCAGCGCCTGCGTCACATTAAGCGCCTCACGAGATCAGTACGTGGGGGCATTCGCAAAAACTGCCGTCTATGCGGATTCGACAGTGCTACGGCGGCTCTGCTCTGTGGATATCCCTCCGACGGTCACATGGTCAGCTTTGTTCACACAAAATCCACAAAATCCATCGTTTCGCGGCACTGGCTGAAACCGAACTGCGACTGGCCGCATTTAAAATGCCTCTAATTAAACAACCGTCGCACGCTGAAGCAAATGAGGTTTCAACAGGTTATAAGTAGGTCACTAGCTACTTATCGCAACAAAAAAAAAACAAGATGCAAAATTTTTGTGTTAGTGCCCCTTTAAGGAAGACAGAAGGCTAACGATGAAATACGGAAAGAACAGTGGAGAATCCAAAACAGCCAAGGGTAGCCAATAAGAGTCAACGGAGAATAAAACTAATAAATGGAGAGAAAAAATGGAAGCTAAAACGTCATTAGAGATGTACTACGGGGGTGAGAAATTGAACATCAGAAAGGAAAATTTCTTCGATAATTCCCAGGGCATTGCTTTGCTTTTTGAGGTTAGACCAGGTTGATTGCGAACTAAGACCTTTGTGGGGAAGTATTCACAAAATGATGGGGTATACGTGGTTTGCGGTAAAGAAACAGAAACTATGCGGCACATAGTGTTAGAATGCGAGGGTATCCATCCAAATCTAAATGTGGGAAATATTCGGCTTCCAGAAGCCCTAGGATATAATTGTAGCACAGAGAAAGTTAACTTCAAGGCTGTCGAAACGACGAAAAGAATATTAGAATGCTGGTGGACGAAATGCCGAGAGGGGAATATTGCCTACTACCGTTACCACCTCTAACAGAAAAAAAGGGTATTTTGTGCGTAATAAGCTTTTTGTGCCTGCCCTAAGCAGCGCTACAGAGTGTAAAACAGAGGTATATTAGTCCTTTTTGGTAAGTTGACATGTTCTCGCTCTGCAACAAAGGTGAAACCAATAGTAATCATCATCATCATCGTCATCATCGTTTCGACCTAGTCAGTGCGAGTGCGAGTGAGTGTGAGCGCCACTCACGGTGAGCCCCACTCACCACTCGCGAATGCGAGTTCCACTCACGGCGAGCCCCGCTCAGCACTCGCGAGTGCGAACGCCAGTCGCGGTGAGCCCCACTCACTACTCGCGAGTGCGAGTTTCACTCCCGGTGAGCCCCACTCACCACTCGCGAGTGCGAGTCCCACTCACGGGCGAGCCCCGCTCAGCACTCGCGAGTGCGAACGCCAGTCGCGGTGAGCCCACTCACTACTCGCGAGTGCGAGTTTCACTCCCGGTGAGCCCCCACTCACCACTCGCGAGTGCGAGTTCCACTCACGGCGAGCCCCGCTCAGCACTCGCGAGTGCGAACGCCAGTCGCGGTGAGCCCCACTCACTACTCGCGAGTGCGAGTTTCACTCCCGGTGAGCCCACTCACCACTCGCGAATGCGAGTTCCAACTCACGGCGAGCCCCGCTCAGCACTCGCGAGTGCGAACGCCAGTCGCGTGAGCCCCACTCACTACTCGCGAGTGCGAGTTTCACACTCCCGGTGAGCCCCACTCACCACTCGCGAGTGCGAGTTCCACTCACGCGAGCCCCGCTCAGCACTCGCGAGTTGCGAAACGCCCAGTCGCGGTGAGCCCCACTCACTACTCGCGAGTGCGAGTTTCACTCCCGGTGAGCCCACTCAACCACTCGCGAGTGCGAGTCCCACTCACGGCGAGCCCCCGCTCAGCACTCGCGAGTGCGAACGCCAGTCGCGGTGAGCCTCACTCACTACTCGCGAGTGCGAGTTTCACTCCCGGTGAGCCCCACTCACCACTCGCGAGTGCGAGTTCCACTCACGGCGAGCCCCGCTCAGCACTCGCGAGTGGCGAACGCCAGTCGCGGTGAGCCCACTCACCTTCTCGCGAGTGCGAGTTTCACTCCCGGTGAGCCCCACTCACCACTCGCGAGTGCGAGTCCACTCACGGCGAGCCCCGCTCAGCACTCGCGAGTGCGAACGCCAGTCGCGGTGAGCCCCACTCACTACTCGCGAGTGCGAGTTTCACTCCCGGTGAGCCCCACTCACCACTCGCGAGTGCGAGTTCCACTCACGGCGAGCCCCGCTCAGCAACTCGCGAGTGCGAACGCCAGTCGCGGTGAGCCCCACTCACTACTCGCGAGTGCGAGTTTTCACTCCCGGTGAGCCCCACTCACCACTCGCGAGTGCGAGTCCCACTCACGGCCACGCGAGCCCCGCTCAGCACTCGCGAGTGCGAACGCCAGTCGCGGTGAGCCCCACTCACTACTCGCGAGTGCGAGTTTCACTCCCGGTGAGCCCCACTCACCACTCGCGAGTGCGAGTTCCACTCACTGGCGAGCCCCGCTCAGCACTCGCGAGTGCGAACGCCAGTCGCGGTGAGCCCCACTCACTACTCGCGAGTGCGAGTTTCACTCCCGGTGAGCCCCACTCACCACTCGCGAGTGCGAGTCCCACTCACGGCGAGCCCCGCTCAGCACTCGCGAGTGCGAACGCCAGTGGCGGTGAGCCCCACTCACTACTCGCGAGTGCGAGTTTCACTCCCGGTGAGCCCCACTCACCACTCGCGAGTGCGAGTCCCACTCACGGCGAGCCCCGCTCAGCACTCGCGAGTGCGAACGCCAGTCGCGGTGAGCCCCACTCACTACTCGCGAGTGCGAGTTTCACTCCCGGTGAGCCCCACTCACCACTCGCGAGTGCGAGTTCCACTCACGGCGAGCCCCGCTCAGCACTCGCGAGTGCGAACGCCAGTCGCGGTGAGCCCCACTCACTACTCGCGAGTGCGAGTTCCACTCGCGGCGAGCCCCACTCACCACTCGCGAGTGCGAGTTCCACTCACGGCGAGCCCCGCTCAGCACTCGCGAGTGCGAACGCCAGTCGCGGTGAGCCCCACTCACTACTCGCGAGTGCGAGTTTCACTCCCGGTGAGCCCCACTCACCACTCGCGAGTGCGAGTCCCACTCACGGCGAGCCCCGCTCAGCACTCGCGAGTGCGAACGCCAGTCGCGGTGAGCCCCACTCACTACTCGCGAGTGCGAGTTTCACTCCCGGGTGAGCCCCACTCACCACTCGCGAGTGTGAGTTCCACTCACGGCGAGCCCCGCTCAGCACTCGCGAGTGCGAACGCCAGTCGCGGTGAGCCCCACTCACTACTCGCGAGTGCGAGTTTCACTCCCGGTGAGCCCCACTCACCACTCGCGAGTGCGAGTTCCACTCACGGCGAGCCCTGCTCAGCACTCGCGAGTGCGAACGCCAGTCGCGGTGAGCCCCACTCACTACTCGCGAGTGCGAGTTTCACTCCCGGTGAGCCCCACTCACCACTCGCGAATGCGAGTTCCACTCACGGCGAGCCCCGCTCAGCACTCGCGAGTGCGAACGCCAGTCGCGGTGAGCCCCACTCACTACTCGCGAGTGCGAGTTTCACTCCCGGTGAGCCCCACTCACCACTCGCGAGTGCGAGTTCCACTCACGGCGAGCCCCGCTCAGCACTCGCGAGTGGCGAACGCCAGTCCGGCGGTGAGCCCCACTCACTACTCGCGAGTGCGAGTTTCACTCCCGGTGAGCCCCACTCACCACTCGCGAATGCGAGTTCCACTCACGGCGAGCCCCGCTCAGCACTCGCGAGTGCGAACGCCAGTCGCGGTGAGCCCCACTCACTACTCGCGAGTGCGAGTTTCACTCCCGGTGAGCCCCACTCACCACTCGCGAGTGCGAGTTCCACTCACGGCGAGCCCCGCTCAAGCACTCGCGAGTGCGAACGCCAGTCGCGGTGAGCCCCACTCACTACTCGCGAGTGCGAGTTTCACTCCCGTGAGCCCCACTCACCACTCGCGAGTGCGAGTCCCACTCACGCGAGCCCCGCTCAGCACTCGCGAGTGCGAACGCCAGTCGCGGTGAGCCCCACTCACTACTCGCGAGTGCGAGTTTCACTCCCGGTGAGCCCCACTCACCACTCGCGAGTGCGAGTCCCACTCACGGCGAGCCCCGCTCAGCACTCGCGAGTGCGAACGCCAGTGGCGGTGAGCCCCACTCACTACTCGCGAGTGCGAGTTTCACTCCCGGTGAGCCCCCACTCACCACTCGCGAGTGCGAGTCCCACTCACGGCGAGCCCCCGCTCAGCACTCGCGAGTGCGAACGCCAGTCGCGGTGAGCCCCCACTCACTACTCGCGAGTGCGAGTTTCACTCCCGGTGAGCCCCACTCACCACTCGCGAGTGCGAGTTCCACTCACGGCGAGCCCCGCTCAGCACTCGCGAGTGCGAACGCCAGTCGCGGCGAGCCCCACTCACTACTCGCGAGTGCGAGTTTCACTCCCGGTGAGCCCCACTCACCACTCGCGAGTGCGAGTCCCACTCACGGCGAGCCCCGCTCAGCACTCGCGAGTGCGAACGCCAGTGGCGGTGAGCCCCACTCACCTACTCGCGAGTGCGAGTTTCACTCCCGGTGAGCCCCACTCACCACTCGCGAGTGCGAGTCCCACTCACGGCGAGCCCCCGCTCAGCACTCGCGAGTGCGAACGCCAGTCGCGGTGAGCCCCACTCACTACTCGCGAGTGCGAGTTTCAACTCCGGTGAGCCCCACTCACCACTCGCGAGTGCGAGTTCCACTCACGGCGAGCCCCGCTCAGCACTCGCGAGTGCGAACGCCAGTCGCGGCGAGCCCCACTCACTACTCGCGAGTGCGAGTTTCACTCCCGGTGAGCCCCACTCACCACTCGCGAGTGCGAGTTCCACTCGCAGTGAGCCCCACTCATCACTCGCGAATGCTAGTTCCAATCACCGCGAGCCCGACTGACCACTCGCGGTGAGCCCTGAATACCACTCATGAGAGGCGAGTGCACTCGCGCTTCTTGCGCGATATGGGGGGTTACCGCGGTGAGCATCATTCGCTGTTGGCATTCCTCGCAGGAGTTGCGCTTGATGTGGTAATTGCTCCTGGCGATATCCACTCGTACGCACAGCCACTAGTTAATGTAGCTATTGCCTTTAGCTTCGGGCATATGCCGCTACTGCCCTCGTTATGGGGCACCGCGGAATCAAATCTGCGGTGACGTGTTGATTTAGGAATACGATTTGGATGGAAGTCTTACGCCATAATGCACTGATACTTTTCACTGTTATGACTCATTGAGGGGCTGTTACGCACACTTTCGCCGAATGATGTTTCTGGATAGCAGCGTTTTGTATTGGAATTGGTGTCGGTAACGTCGTCGCAAGAAAGCGAATGCACATTACTACTACTGAGCGCTGCGATGTAAGCATTATGAAGCACAGTGGTAGAGTGCCATAGTTCTTGGGGTACATATTTGTCCGGGTTGCTACAGCTGTCACTGTATAGACTGTTCCGAAGCGCAAATCGAGTGCCCGTACTCGTTTGGAAAGGTGTCGCACATTTTCAGGGATTCGCGTGTCAGAATGGCGAAACGGTTCGGATAGGCGGGTTTTTGTGATGTGGAAGAAGTTTCCCATTTTCGAGGCCTTGGCGTATTAAACGTACTCTGTTATGATACTTCACTTTCATGCGGAGCTGGCGTCACACATCCTTGTACGGCACCTACGGTGCTTGCCTTGAGTTTCTGCATGCGTGAGGGCGTGCGAGTACGTATGTGTGCGTGCGCGCGCGTGTTCGTGTGCGTTCGGGTGTGCGTGTGTGAGATCGTTTGCGTTGCGTGCGTGTTTGGGCTTGTGTGCGTGTGTGTGTCCGATGACCGCCCTTCTCCCCGTTATTTCGTATCAACTTTCGACGTGAACGCGTCTCGGTGCCCCGTGCGGGCGCATGACGGTGCAGTTTAGGATCAAGCTGCGGCTTTGCTCTGCGGCAGGCTGGCGCCGCTTACAGAGGGGGACGGGGAGGGAGGAGGAGGGACGCGGGTGTGAGCCGTCTTGCTCCATGAGGACGCTGGCGCTAAAGTCAGGCGGCGCCGTGCTGGCGCGACGGCACGGTGCCGCCTCTGTCCTTGCCTTGTCTCTGCCAAACGTTCACAGCCACGCCCACCGGTAACCTTCCTCCATCTTGCTTGCCGTTTTCTATCCTTTCGTGGGGGTGTTTTGCTGGACAACACTCCGTGCACTTCATGCTAAAAAATTATCGGCTCACGTCGGCGTTAAAGCGGGCGAGTTGCCCTGGTAACGCCGTTATCAGCCGATTGCGCAGCTTGCGAAAGAGGAATCAGTGATGGCGAGGGGAATAACAGTTGTGAAAGCGGTGTCAGCTGTGGTGAAGAGTAGAAGACTAGTTGGGTTCGCATTATTGTGGGCGGCGTTATAGTTTACACTGTACACAAAATTAAAGAAACTCACGAACCAAGGGGACAGCACAAACGCAGTTATCAGCTTATTTATTACAAGTACAATTTTTTCATGGGCATCAGGAGGGACAGCAAGATGCCTATACCCGGTTACAACTCAAGAACGGCAACACCTCATGAAGTGTATCACTCCACCAAAGCGCCGGACCCGTGACGTCAGTACGCGCGCGTTTCGAAACGGGCTTGCTATGAATGCGTGATATCGTCTGCCTTGTCTCACGCAGTTTGTTTGTCGTCACTGGAGTCGTTTATAAGCATATTAGGTCGAAAAAATCAAGGGAACGGCTCACGCCATGTTCAAAATATTCCCAGTAACGCCCTACTTGCTCCGCGCGGAGAAACATCCGGCTACGGTGATAAGGCACAGCGGCAACTTCTGGTGCCGTTCTTAAGTTGTCACCGAGTATAGATAAGAAGCCTCAAGAACACCGCTACACATGCCAGCAAACAGCCCTCTAAGGAATCTCTCACTGCACTGCATTATTGAGAGTGCAGCCCAGTGCTGGAAAATACTTCAGTTTTGGCAAAATAACAAATCAGCCACACGCGAAATTTCGGAAGTTTCTCACACATCAAGCGAGCAGAGAATAAGCACAAGCTCAGTTATACTGACCACGCCTGAAATAGAATTAATAAAAAGCAGTTTAGAGAGAGTCGACAAAAGGAAAGAAAAAGCGCCAATTACGCTGGTTAGGTTCAAGGCCGCGACGGCCGCTTTAATGGTGGAGGGGAAAAGCAAAAACGCCTGTTTTTTTCGAGATTTAGGCGCACGTTAAAGATCCCCAAGTCATCAAAACTAATCCGAAGCCCTCCACTACGGCGCACCTCATAACCCGTGTAGTTTCGTAATGTTAAACCACATAAATCAAAAGCATCATGCTGAGAGTACTCTGCTACTCATAAAATTAAACAAAGGAAAATGGCCTCGTACCAGCTTACGATGCTTTGCCGCCTACCCCGTGTGAGTTATAGTGAAAAGTTTTCCCACACTTGCCCCCCCCCTCTTCTATTTGTATCTTGTAACACTTCCGACGTGTTGGGTCTCCGAGGAAATATTGCACTTCTAATAAATCAATTTTGAGCTGCGCTCGCACTGCCTACTTCGTGGATGTTATTTTTTGCACCATGTAACCTCAAGAGCACTCTACAAAAATGGAGGGGAATTCGTTTTTATGCATAGGGGGCGCAATAATCCGTTTAGCAAATTAGCAGACTCCGCTACCTGTAGTTTATTGTTGTATCTGAAAGACTTTCGCCATAGAGAAATATTTTCTGAGCTGTTGCGCTTAGCAGCCGCATTCTCACTTTGATAGGTTACCTGTTACTCTTTTTTCAGCGTGTGCTTTTAACGGTGAGGCTGTTTTTGCTGGCCGTAAATTGTGCGGTGTGCGGCGTCATCAGTAAACTGCGTCATAGTTATTCCCGCCATTTACCGCATACGTGAGCACGCGCCCCACGGGGAGCGCCCGGCGTCGTCCAGGCTTGCGCATGGCTCTCGCAAAAAATACCAAAAAAACAGTTCACGCGCGTCCGCGCATTAAGTGATAGCACGAGACAGCTCACGGTACAGACGCCCAGTTCGCGCAGTCGGGTGCCACCTTGGGCAAAACGATCCGGGCCCGCCAGACATGCGTGAAGATAACAACGATATAGATCGATATAACAATGACTACTTCTACCACAGTGAACAGCGACGATAAAACATGTAAATAAACAATTTCAAAACTAATGCAATACGTGGCGTTGCTCACATAGAGAGAAAGTGCTCACACAGAAAGAAATCACCCAGCTTCGTTGTGTTTCAAGCCTTGCGAGACTTAGTGCAGCTTCGCCATTTTTTATGGGAAGCTATGTATTCCTTACTCTTGGCGCCAGCGTCTGTGGAAAAAGGACTTCAGGAAAGCCAACTTTACACAATGGGTTTTCCAAAACGATGATGATGATAAGCGAAGGCACATCAAGCGCCTCAAGAAAAAAACCTCTCCCGTGGTCGGAATTGAATCAGAGAGAGGTAACACGGGAGAAAGCTTCGCGTTTTCATTCTTCAATAGAGGTTTTTTTTGTCAGTTGGATCAAATTGCTGGGAGTCAATTATTGTTTTGGGGCATGCCTCACAGCCAATGTGAAGGTTCTGTCTTAAAGGGGCACTGACACAAAAATTTTGCATCTTGTTTTTGTTGTTGCGATAAGTAGCTAGTGACCTACTTATAACCTGTAGAAACCTAATTTGCTTCAGCGTGCGACGGTTGTTTAATTAGAGGCATTTTCAATGCGGCCAGTCGCAGTTTCGGTTTTCAGCGAGTGCCGCGAAACGATGGATTTTGTGGATTTTGTGTGAACAAAGCTGACCACGTGACCGTCGGAGGGATATCACAGTTACAGAGCAGAGCCGCCGTAGCACTGTCGAATCCGCATCGACGGCAGTTTCTGCGAATGCCCCCCCGTACTGATCTCGTGAGGCGCCTAATTAAAAAGCGACCGTGGATGTGACGCAGGCGCTGCGAGTGCAAATGCTACCGCTCGCGGCTAACGAACGACGCGCGACGATCGAGACGGTGGGTGGCAAGACGCGCGCTGGGAGCAGCCGGCCGGTCTGCCTACAGGTCCGCCTACAGATGTGTTCGGCTTAGCACTGCGGCGGATATTCGAGTGCCGCTCTCGTAAGCGGTGCAGATGACAATTTTTAATGCAACCCGCCATGGCATCATTAACTCCTTTCTCATGTAAGCCACCATGGTCGGGACTTGGGGATAATTTCGTGCAGCGGTAACAAGCTATCACTCGAGCTACCTGCGCCGGCGTGGGCCACTATTGCGGCCGTGGCCGCCGCCTGCACAACGACCGTGCGGCTTGCTCAGTGGGCTTTTCGTGCCTCCGGCGCGTTTCCGCATCCAATGGTAATGAACAGTAATAGAAACAGAGTGCCTGGAATCGCTGTAGAACTTTGGTCGCGGCCAGCTGCCCGATGAGCTGCCGAAATCACGGCGCCTCCGCCGCCAACGATCGGGTCGTTCTGTCTCGAGAGCAGAAGCTCCGCCCTCCGCCCCTCCGATTGGAGCGGCGAGCCGGCAGTGCGGAAGCGGCGAACACAAACTCGTGACGTGTTTGGATGTTGTTTATTTACACTTGCGCGTGGTCATCTGCTGGCCGCTCGGTTGCGTTTCGCACACTTCAAAATTGATTTTAAATATGTTCTAGGCTGTAATCACCGCTGATATTTTGCAGATGATGTATATGTGTTCCCACCAATCTATCTCCGAAGTTATCTCGCCTTCAAAATTTTGTGTCAGTGCCCCTTTAAAACACCCAATTTTTTTATCGCTTCATGTAGCTGTATCACTGTGGTGGCGGTGTCAATAGGGCCGCATTGAAGGTCTCCACAAAATGGAACGATTCAGCTGGTTTATAAACAAAGCGTAGGTAGAGCTCTTGTACGTTAAAGAAACAAAGGGATTTGGATTGTGAATTAGTGGTGGCTGGGAGTCAGCGTGAGCGGGGGATGGGAGTGGTGAGTGCGGGTAAGTGAAGCAAGCGAGTAGGGATTGCGAGTGAGTGCGAGTGGCCATTGCAAATGGTGAGTGCGAGTCTGAGGGAGTGTAAGTGGCGAATGCGAGTGCTGAGGGTGAGTGTGAGTGAGTGCGAGTGGTGAGGGCGGAGTGGCGAGCGTTAGTGCGAGTGAGTGCGAGTGGTGACGACGAGTGGTGAGCGTGAGCGGGATTGAGCGCGAGTAGTGAGGCCCGAGTGGCGATCGTGAGTGCGAGTGTGAGTAGTGAGGGTGGAGGGGCTACCATGACTGCTCGTGAGTGCGAGTGGTGAGGGCGGAGTGGCGAGCGGAGCGTGAGTGCGAGTGAGTGCTTTAGGATAAATATATTTTTGAGTGAGTGTGAGTGAGTCGCATCCAGTTTTGCCAAGCTATGGCTCCTTTAGTGTCTTAAGGGTTAAAACTATTAAAAACATCTATGAACAAAATTCTATTGCTAAATTGCTAAAGAAATTTCGATACCGAACATTGTAGGAAAACGCGCCAGAAGAACATTTCGATAAGTCGCCGTAAAGGGAACATTCAAGGCCGCTACAGCAGCTGGGTCATCCCCATGTTAAATGTCCATGCCGTAACCTCGATAATCACGAATTTCCTCAGTAAAACTGTGGCGCATCCTTGCATTGGGCACAATGTTCTCCCAAAGTATTTTTGTTCAAACATTTTTTTTTTTATTTTGAAGCGGTCCTTCTATAGTTGAAACCGAAAGCGGTCTGTCAAAAAATGCACAAAAAGCACTTCTTTTTCAATCGCCACTAATTTTTATGGACATCATATTAAGGTCCTTGACTGCCTAATGCCACAATTTTATAAGATACCTGCCTATTGCTTGCTCTCGTCACGCCATTCGTAAATACACGATGTTCCGCATTTCCTAGCTTTTTTGAGAAAAACAAGCCCATTCTCTCAGTCAACAAATCATTTTTTTTCTGAAAAATATATTGGCACAAAGCAAAAAAAGAAATGTGCAAAAAAACACTTATCGAAATTTGAATATCTTCGTTATGGCTCATATTACCTCTTAATTGCGCGTTGTTGTTATCGTACCAAAAATAGCAAATAAAAGGCATTCACTAGTAGAAAACAGCACAGTTTATTTTAGAAAGTTTAGTCGGAACAGCTTTTTTAGCAGAATAAAACATTTTTGAATTTTCCCAACGACACGTCGCCTCGTTGTTCCACGTTCCGTCCTATCTGCATGTCACTAAGGTACTGTTAGATAAAAAAACGAGAGACATGTGCTGCCGTAGGGTTGCAGTATTCATCTTGTTTGTGAAGACTGTGAAATATAAAGTTGGCAGTAAACTTGGCAGTAAAGTTTCCGTTTCCTTGCAATAACTTTTTGGAGACACGGACCTGCACTATAGTCGAGTGCGAAGTTAGCTCAGACTGGAGAGTGGAAAGAGATGACGGCTCAAAGTGATAGAGTGATCGTGTTGCTTCAATAGAAAGCGCTTCTTTGAACCTTTCTGCAAGTTCGGCTTTTCGTTCTTGCACAGCTGACACAGAAAGTACCGCAATTCAGGTGATGTTCCTTTCCGACCACAGAAACAGTTATTGTGGTGTCATATTCTAGTCTTAGTATTGGCCTCTGAATACTGGCCGTACTCGCCAGGCGCTTCACTCTCCACCAAGATTCTGTAGACTGCTTCATCTCGTCCCCGTCCCCGTGATTCTAGCTCGAAATGCCAAACTCAGTAGGCAACACGCGTGAGAGTTTTGCTCGTGAAGGATAAATCCAAAACTATCGTTGAGCCTCACATCCTCACATTGCCACAGGAAATGTGCACAACTTCAAAGATGCAGTTTTGTTTTGTGCATATGTATATTGCTGCACGTATTTTGAATAAGAATACGGTGAGTGATACTGTAGTACCCGATCCGAGAGAGAGAGAGAGAGAGAACTTTATTTTCTGGACATCCTTAGCCCAGGCCGACTTGCCAAAGTTTCTTCATTAACAGAAGACGGTCTATATTTCTCCCAGAGTTGATTGATTGTAGGGTTTAACGCGCCGACGCAACGCAGGCGATGAGGCACGCCGTAGTGGAGGGCTCCGGATTAATTTTGACCACCCGGGGATCTTTAACGTGCGCCGAAATCTCGTACACACGGGCGTTTTTTGCTTTTCGCCTCCATCAGAAAAGCGGCCTCACTAACCCGAAGGCTGTGGGCCACCAGGACTTACGTCGACGCCTTGGGCCATATTCCGCGAGTCCTCCTTGTAAGACAGGAACGACCAATTATATACTCCGGCAACATATTCCAATGTTCGATAGCCCGTGGGAAATAACTGAACTTAAAGCAGTCGTTACGTGGGGCTAGAGGTGGTATGTACATACTATGGCGATGCTCTTGGGTGTTCTTGTGTGTTGACCTGGAAGAAATCTAAATAGGTAAGTTTAAAATGATTATTCATTAACAGGAAAAGGAATTTCCGTCGCTCAATCCTCGACCTAATTTCCATACTATCGAGGCTCGCTGTTCTACAAAGTTTTGTAGGTGAATGATGCCGGCGATATTTATTAAAAATAAACCTCGCACCAAGTCGCTGTATTTTTGATATTTTATTGCAGTTTGACTGTGTGTAAGGGTCGCAGACAATTTCAGAATATGCTATATTAGGCCTTACAATAGTTTTGTAGGCTAGGCACTTTATATCAGATGGGGCGCTATAAAGATTACGCCTAAGGCTAGGAAATGCATTTGTAGCCCTGGAGTGTGAGTGTTCAATATCAGAGTTCTACCGGAGGTCGGGCGTAAGCCATAACGCAAGATATTTATAGTTTTGTACACCATTAAGGCTCGCATTGTCAATCTGGTTTTGTATTTTAGAGGTGCTTTCTTCCCGGTTATGGATATAAAGACTGTTTTTTCTGCGTTCAAAGTCATTTTACATTCTTCGCACCAATCCTTTATTTTTTGAATAGTGTTGTTTAGATTAACTTGATCGTGTTCAGTCTCGATTCTGCTATAAACACCACAGTCGTCGGCAAACAACCTTATCGGGACCGTGATATGATTTGATAGGTCATTTGCATGTAACAAAAATCATCTGCCCGCCTGACTAGTCTGGCTAGCCTGGCGGATGAGTCCTATCCTCACACACCGAGCAGCTAAGATTGTCGTTCTAATCCTCTCAACGGCCACGCTTGGTAGTTTTAGCGGCGCTATTTGTGGCCAGAAATATTTTGCAAAGCGGGCTGCCTTGGAGCAGGAATATGGCTTGAAAGGTGGTATATAAACTTGTTTCTGTGATGTATCGGGCGATCTCTGGTGTTACTCAAAGATGTGGAGCATGGCAAAACATCAAGTACGGCTCTCAAATACGTATGTCGGGCAGATTGGTGGTCTAGAGACTTTCAGGAGCATGGAACTAAGAAGGAATTGCATCTTAAATTAATGAACGGCACTCACCGCATTACTGGTTCTACGGATATTTAATGGGCAACCTAAGAAAGAACTCGTCTACTGCCAGAGCGCTTCTTTTAATTCGAATTAGGCTGATACGATTGTCCCTTCTTTTTCAGGTGAGCGGCCCCGTACCCGTACCATACAGGACGAATTAATACAAAAATGCCGCTAGACTATCCAGGGAACAGTTTGTGCTCTTGCATGGGACATTTACTTGCGCACTGGTGAATAAACTGGTTTTAAAATGTTTGTGTGTCAAACATACGTTGTGGTGAACGGCACATCTCTGTCCTCTGAGGTGCTGAATGATTATTTTCCACCTTGTTCCTTCATCTTTTGTTTCGTTATATTGAAAGAAAACCTGTCGTCAGCGCCATTCTCTTTGAAATAATCGACAAACGTAGCCAGCATCCGTCATTCACCATGAATACGCATGCCCCACGCAAGCTACAAGCCACATTGTCACTCAAGGAGAGGCCAACAACTCGTGGCAGCCATATAGTGATCACTGGGCAGAAGAAACAGCGGATCTTTCTCTCTCGCTCGACCGACTCGACAGCGCGGGCTCGGTTTCAGGGGTACTTTTCCCACCTGAGAGTTAAAGCATTAAAACCATCTCATAATAATTATATTTTCATAAGTTTGAATCAATGTACAACGATATAATGAGTAGCTTGAACAACGTTCTATTGAATGTTTGTGTACTTTTTGCATGTGGAATTAGCCAACAGTTGAACGTGAAATATTTTTTTTTCATATTTTCGTGGTTAATGCCAGAGGAACTGAGCTCGCTGCAGTGTCTGTTTTCACCAACTCCACCGAAACAGCTGAAGAGGTTGCCATTGCCCTTGCCGCCACAACAGGCCAAGACTTTTTAACCATTGTTACTGACTGCCAAGCCGCTTGCAGGAACTACCTAAAAGGACGCATATCACAACCCGCCTTGAAAATTCTGCAACAAGCAAAACTACTCCCAGAACTGCAAATAATTTGGACTCCAGGTCACGAATCCCTCGGGGGTAACGAAGCGGCACACGCCGCTGCCCGCGCTCACTCACACCGGGCCGTTTCCCACGAGGGCCACGAACCCCCATCGGAAGCAACAGTTAAGCCCACCCCGCTGCAAACATACGCCGAAATACTCGCCCACTACAGGAACGAGCGTCGCAAATACCCATTCCCCCACCCGAACCTCTCTCGCGATGAAGCTACTACCTTCCGGCGCCTACAGACAAACTCCTACCCACATAACACCCTGCTACATGCCATGTATCCCACCCAATACCCTGCCACATGCAACTCCTGCCCCCACCCAGGCACCCTGTACCACATTGTATGGGAGTGCCAGCAATCCCCTTCCCTCACCCCTAACCCCAACCCTACTTATGAGCAGTGGGTGGAGCTGCTGACCAGCTCCGACCTTCCACACCAGCGACGATTGGTGGAGAGGGCACGGATGGCCAGCACAGCCCAAGGCATCCCGGACTAAGGAAGCCTCCCACCGGGCGGATGCCCTAACATCAGCACCTGGTCTTCAATAAAGTTTATTCATCATCATCATCATATTTTCGCCCCACTCAGGATTACTATGCCGTCTGAAAACTTCAAATTACACAAGTGTTCTCCGTTTATACTCAATTCTGTGTTTTTCCAGTCAAGCGTTCCGAATACGCCTTCACAGCATGTTGCAAAGGTGTATTCAGAAAACGTGACTGAGAAAACACAGGATTAAGGATAAACAACGATTACTAGAGCCATTTGAGGTTTGCAGACTATTGCTGAGTGGCCTTTTGGCCATGATGGCCTTTTGGTGAGCGCGGCTCCCGATCAAGACGCTTCAAAAGGGTGTGCCAAATCATGGAAACAAAGCGCCATTTTTACGGAGTTGCGTGCCTTGGGCCCAGCGGCTTACGCTTGCAGGCCTGCGTAAACCCGAGTGGCGACATTTGTAAGTGCCGTGACGTCTAATGGCCACACGAAGGGTGAGAAACTCGCTTCTCCCTCGTAAACGCGTCTTCGCGTTTCCGCCTCGTCTGCGGAAGGAGACTCACGGCGGGAATTCAATGGGGCACGTTTGGATCCACCATTGGTTGATTCGAGAGGTAGGCCTGACCAATGAAATCTGCTGCGCGGCATACAATGGGCGCGAGGACAAACTCCAGCCTGGATAGCAAGCGGCAGACTTTGCTGGAATTTTTCAGGACAACGAAAAACCAGAGAGCCTCCGTTAGTGCACGTAATACTTTGCCGTCTCGGGTGTAACTAGGCGTCGATCGCTAAGATTGGACACCTGGGGTGTAACCTAGTTAGTCGATCGCCAAGGCAGCAAGGTTTTCTCATCCCTTCTGCATGCGTTTGTGTACCTAATTGTAAACACAGTTTTTTTCGTGGTCATACCGTTGTAGCAAAGTCGTAGTTCAGTGTGTTCTTTTCCCAGTCAGCGAGGGAGGAACGTTGCATTTATTTGAAAACGGCTTGTCCGCGAGTCGGGCTGTGAAGTTCAAGTAGCCCTGTTAATTAAGACAGCCAGTGTGAGGAAAGCACACAAGTTTTTTTTGCGCGTTTGTTCTGTTTCTTTATTAATACACTGTGACATGGGCCGTGTGTGGACGCGAGCTACATGTGCAAACCGCAAGAAAAGGCGACAAACTGTGGGCAGGTGGCACGGCAGCTGGGCAAAAATAAAAAAAAAGAGAACGAAGCCGGAAGGGCTACAAATGGAACGTGCGAAGGGTCTCATGCCACGAAGTCATGGGCTGGGCGACGTTCCAGAGGAATAGCTCCTGCCGTCGTTTCTGCTGCGGGCCATCGGCCAGAGCGTGCATACCTTATCGGGTTCTGGTGGCCTCTCCCAGTACCAAAGGACGGCCTGTCGAGCGGCTCCTGCCAGGTTGCAGTTGCGGAGTGCGGGGCCTTGGCCAACGCTGCCGGGGTGCTCATCTCCGGGGTCGTTCCTGGGACGTGGTCCTCGCGAGATGAGCTGGGAGCAGACATCGGCGCACTGTACCGTGGCAGGCGCCACACACGGTAGAGCATCCTTGTGCCAGCGACGATCCCGTCTCAGCAGTCGTACCACCCCTGCCCTCGCTCGCTTCGGCGACCTCATCAACTTACGGCGAGAAACCTGAGAGGGCGTGGCTGAAGCGAAACCTGCGGCTCGTTCCCGATCCACCCGATAAACTACGAAGATCGCTGAGCTGAATGTGTAGATTCCGTGCTCCGTTCGCAAGACATGGATGACGCAGGCAATCGGGAAGCTGCATGCCCTAGGAAACGGTTCGCGCACACGGCGGCCGCACCTGCCACTCGGCCAACTTGGCACTAAGCGGCAATGATATGGCACTAAGCGGCAACGACTAAAGGGCTCGAACCGGCGCAAACCACGGTAGCAACAGCGTGTCGCCACTCTTCCAATATCTGACCGAGAAAAATCGGGAATCGAACTTGCGACTCGTGCTGAGCAGTCTTAGCCACTGAGCCACCCGGCGGGTGTGAATTTCATCTATGCCACTTGTGCGCATACTCATTCCTGAAAAGGGAGAATTATATCATAGCCATCAAGTTCTTTTCAAAGAGGATGTAGCCATGAATTGTACCAGAACTTGCACTTTTCGTGAGCACTTTTCGTGGGCATTGGACGAAGCTTATGCCTGGAGGCTGTTCTTGCCTTTTGCAAATATTGAGATTGCTTTGGGGATGTGCAAACCTCTTAGATGACATGCACAAGAACGTACATTCAGTAATCCATCATTAACTCAAACTCAGATACCTTGGAATACCGATTAAGGTGAAACATTTTGTCATCATGCATTTACCTCCTGTAGGCACTATGTATTTGTCCCCCTTTATCACAAAACATCTTTTCAGGGGACCACTGATATCGCAGTACGTTGACAGAGAGGGCACAGGCAAAGTCTGTTACAGGTAGCTGATAAGGTTTGCATTCGGACTCTCAGCTCCCACTACGCACTGAACGCGGTCATGAGTGGCAAATTTATGAGGAGTACGCACTGTACAAGGCTGATTTCCTTGTTAAGGAAATGCTGTCCACCGCCTACATCATTGAGATAGCTGTGGACGATGCAGCTGATCATGCGGACGACGAGAAGCCTCAAGAGCCTACAATGGCAGAAACCACTAACATGCTGCGCCTGCTTTGCAACAAGGTAGAATTAGCGGTGGCGACCAACAATTGATGCCATACATTGAGTAGCTTGAGAACGCCTTTCCGGAACCAGACTTGAATGTGAAACAGGCGAGCATCACTTAGTTCTTTCTTCCGCAATAATAAAGATTTGTTTTTCCTGTGTTTACTTTTATTACGAAAGCTCTTCTCTGCAGTGGAGGTTTTGTTACCAGCACTCGCTCTCATTTCAATGATACGGTCACAAATTTGCGGTATTTTGCATAACTTCCCCGCCTATCTCAAAAATTTTTAGTGTCTTTTACAACGTCAAGTTAATGAGGACTTACTGTACATGGTTACTTGAGATAAAAAAATTTCATATCAATACTCCTTCGAGTAAGCTTTAATCTTCAAAGGGGCAAAAAATATAAGAACGGGGCTTCAACAAGGCTGCTTTCAACATAGGCCCCTTCACACTCACCAGTAATGAAAAAAATAAAGTGCAGAAATTTCGTGCAGGTGCACGTTGAAAGGGCCATTACCATATACATAATTTCTTATAATGGAAGGTGACTTGCCGCGGTGGGTAAGTGGCTAAAACATTGTGCAGCTGAGCACGAAGTCGCGGGTGAAATTCCCTGCTGGGGCGGCCGCTTTTCTGATGGAGGCGAAAAGCAAAAACGCCCGTGTGTTCGAGATTTCAGCACTCGTAAAAGATCCCCAGGTGGTCAAAATCAATCCGGAGCCCTCCACTATGACGTACCCCATCACCTGCGTTGCGTCGGCACGTTAAACCCTGCAATCATTCACTCAATTATAGTGGAAGGTGAAACAGGTGGCATAGGTGCTACAGAGAAAAGCATTAAGAGGTAGTTTTCATGTCAAGGATAAAATATATGTAGTTTGAGGTTTATTTCAGCGAACAGGACAGAAAGGCTTGTCGTATGACAGCTTGACAGGGGGTCCAGTACCCAAGGCACACAGACAATGACAGATAATTCACGTACACATGTGAAACAACTCAACTAAAATTACAGATGTTTTTTCGCCTGAGTAACACAATTTGAGTGATGTAGATAACAGTAAAATGCGTTGTTGGGCTAGTTGGGGCATTATGAATTACGACATTTGAGCTAATCGGACATATTGTCTTCATTTCTCGGTATGTCCAGTTAGCGCAAATTTTGTACTTCATAATGGTAAACAACGCATATAAAAACATACAAGTGTTTTCTCATAGGTAACAAAAACCATGGAAGTGATTTACACATGGAAAACAATGCATATAAAAACATATAGGTGCTTTTCTTTTAGGTTTGAAAAATTATTGACACTGATAAAAACATACTAGAACGTGTAAATGTTATTTTGCTAAGTAACATCAATAATTAATAAACATATTCACAATGCCAGATGGAGTCACACTGACATGTAAATGATGATGATGCTGTACTACTGTACACCATAGCAAAAAAATTATCATTCACAAAGAATTCAAGTCGAAAAAAAGAATAGTAATTGGCAGTGTTTTTTTACTCAAAAAGAGAAAGTAATGTGAAGTGATGTGTGTTTGTTAAGCATGTGTTTAGTGACGGGCAATCATACAATGAAACTGTAAACAAGAGCATTTGAATGCGAAAAAGTTAAGGGTAGCACATAGTAATTATCACAGCTTCTCTAGTACATGTCACATTTTGTGTTGCCAGAACATGCAGCCTTAGCCTGCTAGGTATATGTATAAACCAAGGCATGCTACATATTAAAAGGTTATGACACTTGTGCACAGATGCAAGTAAAATCATTCATGTAAAGAGGTTTAGAAACAACGAATGGCGATTTTGGGGAATCCTTGTTATAATTACATAATTATTTGCATAATTACCAGCAGACAAAATAAAGTGAATGAGGTAAAGTGAGGTGCGTGAGTGACTGGTATGGTATCAGGCGCAAACCAGGCAGTTGTCACATGGACGAGTCCTTTTTCCTTTATGGTGAAACATTGAAAGTTGCCAGCATTTCGCCTGCACGTTTACCCACCCTTTCTCGTGTTTTCCAACTTTCTGTGTGACCCCGGCTCGTTGCAGTGCTTTCAAGCGAAGTCGCCTTGCTGCACAGCTGGTGGCTTGATTGGAGCAGCCTTTGGTAGGGGAGCCTCGGATGACTAAGCCATTTGATGAGCTGGGGCATCCACGTACCAGGATCTCATATGCCTGCTGGAGGTGTTGGTAGGCTTCCCCTTTCTTGTCTTCATCTTTGCAGTACATGATAACACTGGCGATCCGGTGTAGTGCATCAGTTAGTAGGCGTCGGGTCTTCTTGCTGGTTTCCCACACCATTTTTGGAAGCTCTGCCACATTTGGGCGCTGCGTCTGTTGCATCACAGTCCATGTCAGCATCAGACGTACATGGTGCGACCCAGTCACTTGGTGCAGCAGGAATGTCTCTGTGAAGACTTAGCAATGGCCCTTCGGTGTACTCTTTAGGTAGCCTTGCAAATGACCATTCACTAAAGAACCGAAAAATAGCGAAGAAGTGCTTGTATGGCAGCACAAGGCCAGAGCCTCACCAATACATGCTGCCGTTTCTAATTGCACCACAAAAACACCAGCTATCATGTAGTTTGTAGGTGTCTTAACTACTAAAAAAAAAGTGGCAGGCTGTAGTCAGTTGTCTTATTCGTGGCATCTAAACAGGTAACATTATTACCGTACTGCGTAAGCAGTTGTTGCATGAAGTGCGATTGGTAGCAGAAAAGCAAGGTTTGTTGGCACTCCTTTGCCAGCAAATTTTTAACGTTGACGTGTTCGTCTTCATTGCAAGAACCTCCACTTGCCTTGTCAGGTTGGCAGTATGGCCGCAAGAAGACCTTAGCGGTTTTTTCCTCTGCTTGCAGCTCAGATACCATCTGAATTACGTTCTCTTGGTCAAGATTACTGCACCGTTCCTTCCTCAAGACCTCCTGGATGTGGTTGACAACATCTTTTGAGGTTGGGTAAAATGCTCTGCAAGTGGTGTCAGGTTTTTCGTTACCCGCAAACAGCACATCCTGAACATATTACTTCAGGAATTTCTTCACCTCATTCACAGATGTGATTCCTTCGCGAACAAGGTCACCGATGCGATTGATGATGTTCTGGTCCACTGCCTGACCGTGCTTAGTGAAATGGTCAAAGTCGTGTTCCGTATGAGCTGCCATTTTTGACATCGTGATGTACAGTCTTATCTCGGAGCTTGGTGGCTGGTTACTCGCCAGCTGTGTCGTTAACTCCTTCAGGGCCGTTGATTTTGCCGTGACAACCTTGTTTTTGGAGCCGCCTTGGACATCAATCTAGAAGCATTAAGTTTATGTTATTTTCATTCACTGTATATCATGGCCTGGCAAAAGCACTTTTTTTTTGTGGACATATACCGAATGTATATTTCCACCGCACCGCACCACAGAGATTTATTTGGGTGGCTTGTTTGATGTTGATGCAGATTTAACTAAGTGACAGCCAAAGAAAGGCTGAAATCCCAGCACACAGGCCTAGCGTGTTTGTTTTCCACCTCCATCAAGAAAATTACCACTGTGGACGGGATTAAGCTTACGTGATTATGCTCAACAGCCCAGTGATTTGGCCTAAGCATGACCGGATTTTTAAGTAGCTACAGACCCAAGAAATGATTCCTGTGCGCAAAAAAAGTGAGGATCAAACAAACCGCTAGCAATTACAGTGGATTCGGAAATCACTTAGAAAGCCAAACAAGCTGAGTGGCTTTTTTATCTGCTCTACTTTGGTTATGGGCGCTTCTTCAGTCTGTCACAGTGGTTATATTTCCTTTTTTTTCTCAGGTGACCGCACTTAGTTTTTGGAAATTTATCGTGGGGTGTGCACTTTTGCTGGGGCTCAACTGAGTGCTTAAAGGATTTTTTAATCCTTAGTTTTAATGAGCACGTTATTGTATGTGATAGTTTATGTTGAGGCTGCTGTGCAAGACCACCAGCCGCAGGGCAAAGGTTTTCTCGGGTTTTCTGACTATGGTGTGCGAGGAGTGGCTGAAGAAGATATTTTGAACATAGCTCCGGCTCTCATCGCAGGCATTACGAGAGGTCATACCCTACTTTCCCATTTGTGGGCTTGTAAGCCACCTCGATGGGGCCTTGACAAATTTGGCACCTATTCTAATGAAGGAGCCACACCTGTTAAAGAAGTTTGTGCCTTTGATGGCAAAAAAAATATTTTTGAATGGGCAAGAGCCGTATCCGAACTGACCAATACAATGCAATATGTACTGATCGCTACTATAGATACTAATTGGTAAAGGTTGGTACTGCCATACAACTGTTGAATTTTACGTCAGTAGTTGCAGATTGCACTGTGAGTGGAGCAAAGTTGGCGAAGTTGTGAATTTAATTCAGTGCCACCTAACAGCCTGCACCATCACCACTCACCAGTTGTTTTAGACGCTGGCTACCGTAAGCACCGGCTGTGATGGGCAGTTCGCTATGTATAAAGCCGCTCGTGGATTAGAGCAGAAACAGGAAAATGAGTTATTTCTCAATTATTTTAATAAATACTGTACCTGATCAAATGAACGCTGCTGGAGAATGTTGTTCGTTGCACCATAAGTATGAGAAAAAAAGCATCTACTTCATGATATCCTTGCGTTTCTACCTATACAAGCCACTGGCTTTTATTGGCGCCCTTGGCAGCTTATGCTTCATCAGAAGATACTTGCTGGCCACTAGGTAGTACTAGGAAGGGAATTTTTTCCCCACGAAACTGCAGGTTCAGAAGCTAATAACGATTGTTAGCATCAATGCGACTCCCAACATAAGCCAACATGCAGTACCTAGCTTTGAAGGCTACGGTGGCACGAAAAAAAATGGCTGTAATTTATTGTGTCAGCCTTTAGTATTGAACTTATTGTCCCTGTACATAAATGTACAGTTGGTAGTAGCACTTTGTTTTTTTGCCTGTGATAAAGCAAAATTGGCTTTACTAATTTTATGGTTTGCTTGACGTATGGCAACCTTTAAAAGGCGTGGGAGAATTTTGAAGAAACCTTCTTTAATGTGTGCCTACCAGCTTCAACATAAAAGTAATAAATATGTAGCAGCTCTTAAATTGTTTTAGGAAAAGCAGCGGTACCACAGAACACATTGTATATAATGTTATCACTGAAATGACTGCTTGCCATACGTACCGCATAGTCAGGAAAGACTTGAAACTTCTTTATCTGCATCGTTGCAACACAGCACTTCTTCTTTGTGCCTTGGATTTTGATGCGTCTCTTTTTGAAAGTTTCAGCTGTCCAGTCTCCATGGTGTTGTACAGCAGCATTCCGTGCAGCCTAAAAACAATAATCAGAAACATTCTCAACCAGGAAAAAAAAAACTTTACAAATCATATAAAAACAAGTTTGTCACATGGACACATTAACAAAGGGATGCCTACAATAGTTGAGTTATACAACCAGAAGCTTCTATTCAGTTGTTGTGACAATGTTGTGCAAGGAAGTATCCAAGAATACCAACTCACTTTGCTCGCAATGATATGAAAGTGGTGATAAGTAAAGTAAAAAAGCATTAAATGCTCTAACTACTGTTCACTGAATTTAAAACAGGTACACATGTTTGCTGAGCTCTAGAGAGTTTTGTACTGCTACGTCATCTCTAGATTATTCTCTCGAACCCACTTGCAATGAACCTAATGTAGATGGTGACATACTTAGCTTGAACATAAATATTATTTTTAGTTATAGGTGCTGCTTTTTTGCCTCTTTCAGGTTCCTTAGGCTGTCCAGATTTATTGTAAAAACTAAACTTGGTCCAGTATTATATGGTAACTGGGTTATTGAACTACAAATTGTATGAGGATGTTGGTGGCACTGCGATTGCATGCCTGCAGTTGGGACATGAAAATTAAGCTTGAACACGTACCAAATCAGCAACAAAGGTACTTTGGTTGCTTCTGGCTGGCTCAGTATTAATATGTACTTGGTAGACACACAAAAGTTTAAGTGAGCAAAGCTGCTCACATGTAAGAGCTTCTTCAAAAAATAGCTTATCTAACTGGTATATGTTTATCTATAGCAAAAAAGTTACGCAAACAAGAACTGCCTTTTGATAACCCTATAAATTTTCTTTTCTTTTTAAAAATTTTGATCTGAATTCACAGACTTTTGAATAATAGATTGTTTCACAAAAGAACAAAATTCACTCAGAGCTATTGGCATGCATCCAAGGCATGGTTCACGACAGTATACAAAGAAGCTCCACGTACGTTGCTATTCTTCTCATATGCAATTTTTTACTTTTATGCAAAAAAATATTCATATTTCGCGTCTAGAGAATTAAAGTGGGGTTTCAGGGATGGACAGAATATTGGTAGAGGTTACCAATAGTTGTCACTGATATCAGCAACCTACATTGACAAATGCATATTTTGAAATTGGAGAATGACCTAAATAAGTTCTAGATATAAGTACCTGGCAATGCCTATGTTATTCGTATATTTATTTTTATTGAACTTGACCTAATTTTGGCCGCTAATGCTCATGAGAACATCTGGTGAAGCAGGAGCACTAGTACTGATGCTGGTTAAACGAGAATAAGCCAAAATATTTTAAAAGTTTGAAATCACCAACAAACATTGAGCAAAAACAATTATTGAGTGTAAAAATATGCAAGTTTGCGTTCTTTTGGGTTATGTGTTTAACTTACTATGCGTACTTACTGAAGAGGATGGCTGCCGTTCCTTTGCGGGTCTGTCTTTTCCATAAAGACATCCTTTATCCGTCAAGGCCAGCACCCGGAAAGGCTTCACCAAGTTCAGTGGAACAGCTCCGCGGTTCATTAAGAACATTAGCTTCACTGCATGCAGATTTGCACCAGTGGGTCACTTCCTGCTGTTTTTGTGCTCCCCTGAAACTCTATGTACACTAAAGTTTGCCATATTGTGTCAACCTTACTAAAGAGAATGCATGGTAATTTTATTTTTTTTCCGATTTTTCTCCCTGACACTCATTGTCGTAGTCTTGCGGCTCGCCTCGATAGCCACTGTCCAACTTTTTTTATCATCCAGCTCTTTTCCCCTTCGCTCTGCTAGCTGTTTTTAATGCGCCTTTGTGCGTGCTTGTGTATTCACCCGTTCAGAATCGAACGTTCGGACCTAAAAGTTCAATTAAATTAGCATGGCATGCCTTTGAAAGGACACCGACTTATTTTTGAAAAAAAGAAAAATCGCAGGCGGACCTTGGTTTTTCTTTGGGTTCACCGTGAAGCAGCGTCAACCTGCTGTGAAGCCAACTTCAGCTTTAAGGAGAGGTCTTTCAGCGCGTTCCTACGCGCGTTTCCGTGTTTTTTTTTCTTGGCTTAGCACGTTAGTACTTGTACGCCGCGCTTTTTATTACGCTACTATGTCGTTTCTTTACAACCCACTGAAAATGGAAAATTACTGCAAAAACTTAAAAAAATTGGAACTTTTACGCTTTACGGATACCAACCGCACTTGTAGATAATTTAAATGCATTGTACCAGGGAAAGAAGATTTGTCTAGGTCGCATTTGGTTTAGGCGTACTCGTTCAGTGTTTTCCGGGATTTCTTTGGAAAGGGACCCGGGACCGGGACTTTTCGAAATCCCGAGGTTGTTCTCAGTCCGGTTTTTATTTCACTTTAGTCACGTAGTTGATCGCACATTTCCCATCGTAAATGCGAGCACCTTTTCCTCATCCAAAATTTTACCCGCGCGGCCCTTGTATTTTTGTCTCTGCGCGAAACGGTGTCTACTGTCGTTCCTGGAAAAAGCGCCCAATGAATGTCGAGGCTTCTCCCGATTTATTTATCAAACGCTGCTGTTTTTCAAACGCGTAGACAGGGTGGCGTAGCCGGGGGGAGTGCTTGAAAAAAACCTTGCCACCCCCCCGCGAAAAAAACTGGACGCGGAACAGAAGACCGAACGAACGAAAAAGAACGGACCGCTAAATTGAAAGAGCCGGGCCGTTGCACGGCGTAGAAGGGGGGCAAGGGCCCTAGGGGCCAGGCCCCCACCACAACACACACACACACACACACACACACACACACACACAAAACACACACCACCACACACACAACACACCACACCACACACACACACCAACACACACACACACACACACACACACACACCACACAACACACACACACACACACCACACACACACAACACACAACAACACACACACACAACACACACACACACCACACACACACACACACCACACCACACACACACACACACACACACACACACACACACACACACACACACACACACAAAAACACCCCCACACACAACACACACACACAACACACACACACACCAAACACAACAACACACACACCACACACACACACACACAACACACACCACACAACAACAACAGCAACACCCACACACCACACCAAACACTGCCACTCTCCACTACAAACTACACACCACCATACACATACCTACACCAATACAACCAAAACGCCACGCCACATCACAAACAACAAACACCCACCACAACCCAACCAACGCACACCACCCACTCAACCCCGCACGCACGCCGCGCACAGCTTACCAAAACACAACACATGTTTATTTCGAAAAAAAAGAAACTTCTTTCCATCAAAAATTCCACTTTGCCTTTAAAACTTTAGCGTCCTTCGTGCCAATGACCTTGGGTGAGTACATTTGTCCGGCGCGGCCATCAAAGAAAAACCCTTCCTATTCGAGCAGGCTGCGCCAGTTGCCTCTCAACCTTCGGCCGCGAAAGGTCTTGTAGATTTCCAAAAAAGCCATGGGTTCATCGACAAGCAAAAGGTCAGAGTTCTTTGTAAATTTAAAACGTTTAATTGCCAGTTGGCTTTTCTTTGCTCATTTGTTGTGCATAGATTAATTTTTTACGATTATGTTTTTGTTTGCTTATTTCATTTTCTGCTTTATAACGTGATGAGTGGGGAATAAGGTTTACTTTTATTTCGTATTGATCTAGCGGGTTAATTTTTTTATTCTACAAATGATCCATTTTGTGCGTTTTTTGTCCTAAGGGTAATTAAACCAATATGTAGCCAATTTCTGCGAAGTTCTTTAATTGTGTCTTAATGCGATTTTGTTTAAAAAAAGATTTTTTAATTTGTTAATGTTTTTTTTTTTAATTTCTCACCAGAACTACTTTGGGTCAATTGTAGCTTTGCGCACTTAAGGCATGACACATTTTCCTAGGCGGGAAGAATGCTTTGAGTAATAATTATTCAAATTTTTAAGCCTTGCAAACATGTAGCGCACAAATTAATAGGGCAGACCACGTTGAATAAAGCAGCGGTGTTTTCGTCATTTTTCACGACGCCAAATTTGTTATAATAGTTGTTTCTCTTCTAAATTCTTCTACGAAAATGTGGCCGATCAATTTAATTCCCTTGTGCCGCTAAAAGGCATTTCACAGCTCGCGAGGCTTTCCGCAACACTGGTGACTGCAGGGGAAAGTAAGAAAGTAGCTAGGAATTGGGGCGTTAAAGACAATAACAACCGGTTTTTGTCTATATTGTGCTTTCATGAGCGCTCATATTTTTTTATTTTATTTTGGTAAAATCAACACCAACCAAAAACAGTTTTAAGAAAAGGGTTTAGAGGCATTTCAGTTTCAAAATATTTGTACATAAGCATTCCATTAAAACTAAGCGCATGTTTTTTCTGCACCCTGGCTGCAGAAATGCAAAATTCAAGCTAGGGTTGCCGGTTTTAGTTGACTTTTTCCTAAAAATCGTAGTTAGGTAGGAAATTTACATTAACCGATGGTTGCATGAAAAAAGGAAGCGTAACATTAACTAACATTTTTATACCTAATTGAAAAGGTCAATGGGTTCCACTTTTCACAAAAAGAAACCCAGTGTTTTAATGGATGCCCCCCTGTTTATTGGTTTATTTTGATTTTTGAATTCTCCATGCTATAATTTAGTGTTGCATTTGTTCCTCATACAAAGTTCTGTGAAATTGCCCGTCTTTTAATAAAGCCAGTGTATGTTCATAATTTAAAGGGGTGGGCGTCGGTTAAAGTTTAATTTAACCCGCTAATTTAATCTGTTACAATAAGATTGGTACGTTGATTTCGAAGAAAAACCAAAAATATCTTAAAGCCAAAACTAACAAATAATTAATTTATAATAAAATTCATTTAAATATGTCAACCTTTCATCCTGACTTAAAATTTTGTTTCTATCAGGCGGGTTATTTAACACAAATGGTCCTCGACAAGACACTTTGCGGCATTTATTGGTTGTTACATTAACCTTAAAAATGAAAATAGCATTCTCGAAAGTTGATGATTATTGCCTCCCAAATACAATATAAGCACCACATAAATTAGGAGCCGCAATTTTTCTAATTTTATTGGGGAAAATTAATTTTTAAATTTCTGCAAACACCTCAAAAAGGAATGTAAAAGGGAACTTTTTTGCTTGAAATAATAATTTTTTTGACACCTTCAGTATAAAAGGGCAAACTTTCCATTTAAAAATTATGAATATTTTTCTCAAAGGTAAAGAGTTTTTTATTCTAATGTTCCCCGAGTAAGAAGCCAACCCCCATGCTGATAGTTTGTTAGAACAGTCTTATGTGCTTGGATGTCGGGAAAAAATTCTGAAAACTTAAGCAATTGTTTAGGCCTTGCACCCAACAATGTCTTTTTTTTTCAGGAAATTCGAGCAAAAAATTATCCAAACACTCGTACATGACCATTTTGGAATTTACCAATTATACTCCAAAAGTTATTTGGATGGCTAGGATAACATTGGCCAATTAATAGGAAGCCAGTAAGACCTTTGAGGGGGGATGTATTTGGTACTCAGGCTGCGATTGACATTCGGATTAATGTAAGGCAAAATTTGGATGAGACAAGAAGGATGGCATCAAAAAGGGTTCCAACGGATTTATTGAAAACTGTATATACAGGCAAAATTTTGAACGAGACAAGGATTGGAATATGGCCCTAATATTACTGAAGTACAATTTATTACTGAATGACCTAAAAAAGCAATTCCACACTCAAACCTTATCCGGACATGTAATATTAGAAGCAGCCACTGATGTAAAGGATAACTAGAGATCGATTAAGGCAAAATTCCCATTTTTTTCTGGAGTCCCTGTAAACTTTGTTGAAGCACGACTACAGGAATTAAATGAACTTGGAACTGAGTAAGGGCCTATTTTTAATCTCTGAGGCTTTTTTTCCCAAAAAGCCTTTTAGGCTTGGGACATTTCGAACGGTTTTCCGAACTCCCTAGGTCAACTCTTCAGAATTTCTTGCTTTGAATAACAGAAGAAATAAATAGTGATCAGGCATATGGATTCAGTGACAGATATTATTTTCCTTAAGGTGAGGGCCCTTAAAAGCCTTTGGGAGAAATTTTCCCCTTGGAACTGCAGGAAAGGCAATTAATGGCAACCCGAGGGGGAATTTTAGTCTTAAGAAAGCAGCGGCTGAGGCATAATTTCCAAGTCTGGTATGGGGGCAAACTAGGTGGAAATGGTTAGACATTCAGGCTTATTTGGAACACCGATAGAAAATTGAATTGACCATGAAAGCTGGAAGACTCAAAACATCTCCTTTCCCCGGCTTACTAGGGATTGAAGCTTGTGTGTTTCTAGTTAGCTTTGCAGTTTTGACAGTTTCCAAGGCAATTGGACTGAAATAGCATGAAAGTGACTATTGCATCTCAATGGCGCTTCATACGTCCTCGTCTTAGCCGAATGGGTTTTTGGCCAGGTGTCTAAGAAATTTCATTGTGTAATACCTGGGAAAAGGTGTTATGGTCGGAAGGTCTCATAAAAGGGTACGCTAACCACCCGTGAAGCTTGGCTTAATTATTAAGTTAGTCGATGCTGGGGTGTTCCTGCAAGGATACAGAGGACAAAAATCACGACCTGCAAATGGCTATCTGTTAATACCACTCATCGACGTCCCTGGGTGCAATTAGGCCAGGGGCCCTTACATGCAGGAGTCTAGAAAGGCCCACTCTGTTTGCTATAAGAGGTCGTTATCAAAAATTTCATCTTACTTCGCTGATTTAGATTTAAGTTGCTTTTCGACCAGCTAGGCAAAAGTACTATTTTCCATTTAGGCACTTCTTTAAACCGGCATATAGCTTGAAAAATTGCTGCCTGTGTTGATCGCAAGAGAGGGAGACATCAAGGGTTAGCACATCGTAGGGGAATCTGCCTTTATAAAACAAATTCTCCGTTAGTGGGACTTCCTCTTTAGGTTTTAAAGTTTCTTTCCCTCCGGTCATTTGGAACGCAGTTAACACAAGTGAAACCTGGACGTCCAGCTTGGCACCCCAATGCACACAATCATTTCCACATCACTGAATTCGCTACATCACAGCACGGATATCCTCGCTTGGTGAACTCTTTTGCTGCATGTTGTTGCTGACGGCAACGTGAAGGATATGGGGGCGCACAACTAGTGGTGTCACACTTCGTAGGGAAAAGATCGGTGTCGTCGTGTTGTCGCCGTTTCACCGGCGAGGGTTGGTGGCTTCATTCGTGAGCTGGCTCAGAGAAGCAGACAACACGACGCCGGGGGACACTTCTACGACACTTACTTGATTCAAGTAACCGGCCACGACCAAATATCACGCGGGTATGATCTACGTTGAAAGAAACCAACTGAATTTAGAATTCCTAGGAGGATCCCGTGTAACCGCAGATATTCAGCTTTTTGTTCTACTGTAAATCTTGTATATTTTTTAGGTTGCTTACTTCCGAACAACCTGTAAGGGGGTGGGGGTCCTTGTTTTTTCACAATAAGAGTGCATGATGCTTTGCGTTTTGTGGGATTATGGGGTGCTTCTTGGTCAGACTCAATTGTGGACATTTGATTGTGAGTTTTGAGGGACACATGTACGTTTTATGACATGCGTTTTCCGCTTTAGTAGACGTCATTCGAAGCTTAATAGTACGCAATTCTGTAATTATATCTTCCATTAGATTAGAGAGTGTTATGTTAGACTAATGACATTCAAAATAATGTGAGCAGACGGAGTCAAGCGAACACTCCCGCTGTTTGTGCGTTGTTTGTTCCCGGGGACATCGCTTGGTGTGGTCAGCATGGCTTCTTGTTAGTTCTTCCGCCCTCTTGCTTGTGTGGTTCCAGCTTTTCCTCTCGCTGAGCAAAGAAGGAAATTTACCCTTGGCGAGCATTGTGCAGGCTGCATTGGCGTAGTTCTCTGGAGGACACCACCTATGCTTGCACTGCCTGGAGTCGGACAAATGCCTCCATCCACAGACAGTACACCCCGGAGTGAATTGATGCTTCTCCGGTGCGTCAATGACACCCCACCGGTCACAGTTTGTGGCTGTTTGCGGCCCGGTGCAATAGTCCTGCCAGTGGCCGGTGTTGTAGCATCAGTTGTAGGCCTCCGTCTTTCCACGAAAAGATATGCACCCATATACTGCGGCGCGGTACCAGACCTAGCATAGAATATGCGGTTCATCTAATAGTTTCTGCACCATCATGGATGTGCTCTGTTTGCGGAAGTCGCAAATTTTTAGTTCTGGGTTTGATGTTGCAGATGCTTTAGATGATATGCTCGTGTCTGATTCGGGGATGTTGAAGATTATTTGTGTTGACGTTTTCGATAACCTATTTCCAGACTACTGAATTGGGGAGTTAAAATGACCGATAAGAAATTTTACTTTGATCAGTTTCTTCCCCCACAGGGATAATAAATTCTTTCCTCCCAACAAGCGAGATAGCCCTTCGCAGACAATTCTCTTTCTTATGCGGTATACTTCACGACTAGACGCCGGGAAGCAGACTCACCAAGTGCCCATGAAGTTAGAGAGTGCATTGCAAGGCTTTCGCGTGAATACGCAGCCAACCAATAAATCCCTGGTTTACAGAAAGGCCGTCAATCGTTGCGCGTGCATTTGGCGTGTAAATGTGGTATTGTGTGCAGCTGTTGGGATAGTAAAATTGCGTGCCAAACCGAATCAGAATAAATTGCGATCGCTGGCTATTAGGATGCAGCGAGTTTTGTATTCTTTCAGGGTAGTGTCTTAAAAATTCGATGTTTATATGATAATATTGGGAGGGGTTTGCTCTGTTTATTGTTTTTAACGGCTGCTTTTCTTCTCCTTTCGCCGGCCACCTTCGTTTCATCGAGCCAGCACAAGCCTGGGGCGGTATTCTCGTAACTGTCCCTTTTGAAAACGTCCCTTTTGCGTCCCTTTCATCGTGACGTACTTCCGGTTAAGCAGTGGACGTGGGCAGCATGAAGAAAAGTTGGCAGTAGGTTTGCCACGCTCGGGTTACGTCACTTCCGGTTGTTTGCTTTTAGCCAATCAGGGCTCGCCAAAAGGGACACTTTTGAAAGGGACGCAAAAGGGACAAAACTCGAGAATACCGCCCCTGGTCCGTGTCTGCTTCGTGGAATAAGCCATTGTTTAGTACTTGAATGAAGATAATGATGATGATGATGGTTGGGTTTTATTGGCGCACGGCCGACTATGGGCAAAGAGCGCAAAGAAGAAGTTACTGAATTTTGATCAGACCATAAATACTAAAACATGTGACTAAACGTAACGGTGATTGAAAACAAAAGACAGTGTAGATGGCTGATGTATAGGGCCAGGATGATTACACGTGATATGACAAGAGCTGCAGAAAGTTTACCTCAGCTAAAAACTTAAAAACACGTTGAGTAGAAAACATTGGCTCGTTGGCTAAAAAGTATGATGCGTGCAAAGGAATGTGTCGTCTGTATAATTCAGGGAAATGTTTGTGAGGTGTTGTGTCAAGTGCCTTGCATCTGATTAGTATGTGGACTACGGATAGGCCCTTTCCACACCTGCTACACGTGGGTCCCGAAGTTACAGTGAGCAGGTGGGAGTGCGTCACATGTGTGTGGCCTATCCGCAGCCTAGCCAGGGTGACTTCAGTGTATCTGTTGTGTGAGTCAGTTATGTAGCGTCCCAGTTGTGGTTTTATTACGTTTAGTTTGTTGTCTGTTTGTTGACTCCAGCGTAATTGCCATGTGTTACGAAGCTGTCGTCTGATGTGCGTCTTTAGGTCTCTGTAAGGTACTGTTATGTCAACTGTAATCATGAGAGCAGCAGCACCAGCCATTTGATCAACAGTCTCATTGCCAGGGATCCCACAGTGACCTGGTACCCAGCATATAGTTATTTGAAGATTTGAGGCGTATGCAGTCATTAGTACCTTGAAAAGAGCATTGATCACATAGTTTTTAGATGACTTTCCTGATGACAGTGCCTGTACAACGCTAAGAGAATCTGCGTAGACGATAGACTTTGGAATTTTATGTTCGAGGATGTGATTTGAAACGAGTAAAATGCCATAGCTTCTGCCGCGTAAATACTGCTATGAAAATTCATTGTTTTAGTAACGGGAAAATTGGGTCCGTGCGCTGCATAAGAGACAGTAAAACCAGTTTTCGACGCGTCGCTATGGAATTCTGCGCACCTGTACTTGTCCTGCAGGAACAGGAAGTGCTGCAGAATTGCACTCCTGAGTACCCATTTCTTTCTACTAATGTGAATGATAGGTCGCATGATAAAGGATGTAGATGCCATGGTGGAATTAAATTATGGATAGGTGTCTTGTGCGTGTCAGAAAGAGGGACCGTGAGCGCAGAAGACTCCTCCCTAACTCTGAGAGAGAAAGGTAAGGAAATAGATAGCCTGTTTAAAAAGAGTTGCAAGTTTGATGTATTGTTCATGATGGGATTAAACGGATGGTTGGTAAGATGCACAATCTTAAATGAATATAGCAGGTCAACATACTCCCGCTGATGCCCTAGACACCATTTGTCGCACTCGACATAAAGACTTTGAACAGGGCTAGTGCGGAAAGCGCCGCATGAGAGGCCAATGCCAAGATGCAGCACTGGGTCGAGCATTCTCAGTGTGGTCTTTGTCGCCGACCCATACACGACACTGCCGTAGTCGAGCCGAGACCCCACCAACGCTGTGTATAGGCGCAGCAGTTGTTTGTCGGCCCCATAAGATTGATGTGAGAGGACTTTAAGAATATTCATTTTTTTAAGCATTCGCATTTGAGCTGTTTGCTGTAAGGAAAGAATGTAAGTTTTTCATCGAATAAAATGCTTAAAAACTTGTGCTCCTGGTTCACAGGAATTGGCACATTCGCAAAAGTGATGTGAGTACTTGAATGAATGCAGATTCCAAAAATGCGTAATTCGTAAAAGCCAAACACATTTTATGTGTATCACTTGAATTCAGTTGCGGAAATATCTATGCCTAAAACTTAAGGGTGAATTCCTAGGCATGTAACCAGTATATTCAATAACACTTAAAGGTAAATTTGTTCTTCCTGAGATTTGAAGATGTCTGCCGTGTTCATAGGTGTCAAAAAATGTCTCTAGTGCCAACTGAAAAAAATTCTGAAGTCCTCCCTCTCATCAAGTACAGGAAAAACGACATTACTTTCAAGCATCGATCTTCAAGCAAATTATGTCCTTTTCCTTGGCCACATATGTGGCCAAGTAATATTCGTTGCCGAAACCCCATATGGGGTTTCAGCAACGAATATTCAAACGGAGAAAGTGCGCACTACGCGAATCTCTATTAGCATCACTTTCTTAACCTCTGCCATGTGATAATATCTTGCTTTATGCGGAGGAGTTAATTAGCCAATCAAACCATTGTCGCATTCATGAGCGGAACACAGCAAGCGGACTGGGTGAAAGCGGCTCCGCGGTTTTCATGATAGGCTCTATGTGCATTGCCGCTCTGCATCGTATATAAAATGAGATTCTTTAAAACACCTCAGGGCTGTGAATCTAGAGCTCTGCCACCAGCGTTCGGCATTCATGTTTTTTGAAGGGACAGCAAACCGATTTTTGTGGCGTATTTTCTTTCTAGCCCAAATTAAAGGAAATCAACTAATACACCTTGAAATGACAAATTCTTCGTGATTGATTCCGGGAACGTCAGAAAACTCACTCTGTTGGTCCACCAACCTTTTTGTATGCTGACAAAATGAATGCTGGCAATCATCGCAAAAAGACATCCGACAATATAACTTTAACTGTACTCCACCTTGAAACAATTGCAAAACTTGTCCCCAGTAAAATAATAATAAAAAGAAGACTTTCCTTTCCTACTTAGCAGTTTTTGAGTCCCGCTTTGAAAACGACGGAGTGGTTTGCAAACAAACGCTAGTGTCACATTTAGACACTGCGTAGTGCCTCCTTTTAGATTTCGAAAATTTACGGCTAGAGTAAACTATTAGCGCCAATTTACTGGTGTAGTTTTTATGGTGGAGCCGAAAAGCCAAAACGCATGTATGTCGAGATTTGGGCGCGAGTTAAAGATACCTTGGGGGTCAGAAAAAATCCGGAACGCCCATTGCGGTCCGAGATTCGGTGAGCAAATCATCAGAAATTAATTAATTCATTAAAAGGTTCCCTGCCGTTACCCGATTATATAAACCGCTGGCTTTCATAAGAGATAAGGACGTGCACTCCACAAAGAGTGGTTTGCTGTCCCTTCAGGGCTGTTAAATTGAAAAACCATCAGGGGAGAACCCAAGCAGGATAGTAGAAAAAATGTGTTTCCAGTATGGGATGCATTGTCAAATTTATTTAGTTTTTATTAGAGCCAAACTTCTGTTGTTTCATATTTATTTTCACAGGGGCTGCTACTGCTGCTGAACACCATATTACAAAATGGGGCTACGAGAACCAACCTATAGTAAACCGAGCCAAAACCAGTTTATGATTTTTAAGTGCGAATGCACTTTATAAGCGACCCTGAATTCCGTTGACCGCCGTCCGTCCACATAGCAACAGCTGCGGGTGCGCGCGCTCCTCGTCTTTCTTGGCAACGGGGGGAGATGGCACATACCCACGTGGGGGATTGGCCAGGAATCTCCTCGTCTTCCTTGGCAACGGGGGGAGATGGGCGCGCGCTGCCTGGCCGCTGACATGGCACATACCCACGTGGGGGATTGGCCAGGAATCGGGCGTGAGAAGGGCTAATGCACCCGCTTAAAGGAGTACTCACACGAAATTTCAAAGCTGAGATCCGCTCTAGCAATCAAGTACAACGACAGCACAAATAGGTGTCTGTGCATGGCACATACCCACGTGGGGGATTGGCCAGGAATCGGGCGTGAGAAGGGCTAATGCACCCGCTTAAAGGAGTACTCACACGAAATTTCAAAGCTGAGATCCGCTCTAGCAATCAAGTACAACGACAGCACAAATAGGTGTCTGTGCATGGCACATACCCACGTGGGGGATTGGCCAGGAATCGGGCGTGAGAAGGGCTAATGCACCCGCTTAAAGGAGTACTCACACGAAATTTCAAAGCTGAGATCCGCTCTAGCAATCAAGTACAACGACAGCATGTTGTGTCGTGGGCGACGGCGAGCGGCCTCGGCGGCGACGGGAGCGAAGGCTCAGCGCGCCGGGCCCACGCACAAGCCCAAGAAGAAAGAGTGCGGCCTGCTCGTCCCAAAACCAAACCCAAAGAGAACGTTTATTGTTCGACAAGACGACACCGAGACGCATACGCACGTGACCCGTCACGTGCGACCACAGCAACGACATCTAGTTACAATTAACACAACCAAGCGCCCACAGTGAGCGGGCGCTCCACTAGAGGGCGCCACTACACCACATCATCTTCCCGTGCAAAAGAAGTTCGCACACTCTGCGAAATACGCCACTACACCACATCATCTTCCCGTGCAAAAGAAGTTCGCACACTCTGCGAAATACATACAGCATCTTAAATGCACACTCCACATCATTCTCCCGTGCTTTGAAGAATGTCTGCATCTTCCTTTCACTTGACTCACACAACAGGCTATCAGTCGCTCACGACAGTTCTATAAGTCCCAAAAAAAAAACCCGTCCAAAAACACTTTCAATGATGAATACGATTCAACACAGACATGACACGTTCAACATGACGCAAAGCATGAACCGTACGTATACCCCTTACTGCACATATTCGCGAAGCCACTGAGGCTGCTTAGTCTTACGGCGCGGACGCGTAGACGTTGAACTTGCATTATTTGACGATCCAGAAACCCCCTCATTTTCCCTTGTGTTGTCTACATGGCTATTTGGATCTGTTTGTTCACTATTTTCTTCCTGACATTCTAATGGTTCCCGAGGGACAATGGATTCAGACCTTGCACTGGTAGAGACCTCCGACAGATCAGGGTCTGTCTGAACACTGGGGCTTGTCCCTTCTGACAACTGTAGACTAGGGGACTGACTGTCACAAATGTCCAAGTTAGACAAAGAGTACAAAAACTCTTTATGCCTCGACGAGAGTTCAACATTGTCAAAGGAATACGGTGCCGAGCCAACCTAAATTTCCCCTTTCGGAACGACTGTGATTTTTGAAGCGTTCCAGATCTTTCCATCACTGAGCTTAAAGGTGAAAGGTGCAACCTGAGCTTGCACTGTCAACGGCTTACTATACTTCAGAAATCCTTGCTTACGGAATTTTCCCTTTCACGACATCTCCCACCTTTATGCGGGTCTGCTGCGCACCTTTCCTTCTGTCAAAGTACTGTTTAGCTTTATGCTGCTTCGTGAAGACCTGATTCCGAACATGAGGCAGGAAATTGTCCGATTCTGCTGCCTTTTTACGTATCCTGAAGTTGCTAATATCCACTTTGGAACGAGGCTGACGTCCATGCAGCAAAAAAGCTGGAGAAAGACCTGTCACTGAATGTGGTGTGACCCTATACGACCCAAGAAATTGTGTAATGCTTTTCGAAGCATCCTTGCCTTCAAGTCTGGCTACCTGTAAATGTTCTTTGAGAACTCTGTTAAACCGTTCAATCTGGCCGTTAGCCTGAGGGTAATAATTCGACGAGAACCCGTGGCGGATACCTTTTCCTTTAGATACTCTTGCATTTGTTTGGAGACAAACTGGGGTCCATTATCCGTCACTAAAACCTCAGGGAGCCCTTCCCGACTGAAAGACCAGTCCAACAACTTAATGACATCCTCAGTTGAAATGGAATTTGTGCCCAGAACCTCAGGCCACTTAGAGTAGTAATCGACTAGTGTAACAAGAAATCGGGGGTACGACACATCTAACGGACCGACGATGTCCATTCCCAACTTTTGCCAAGGCCCTTCAGGCCATTCCACTGGCTGCAACGGAGCTACATGAGGCTTAGCAGACTTGTCTGCCAGCTGACAAACGTGACAATGCTTTACATGTTCTTCGACATTGCGATCCATTTGAGGCCACCAGTAACGTTCCCGGAGAAGTTGCTTCGTTCGTACTATTCCTTGATGATTTTCATGTGCTAACTCGAGAAAGTAGGTACCAGTACACAAGGAATAACTACACGGTCATCACGCATGAGTAATCCGTCCACAACAGAAAGTTCATCCCTTACATGAAAGTAAGCAGTTAAATCACTGTGTACCTTTTTCTTATCAGGCCAACCCTTTGACACATACTCTGCTACCTTCTGCAACGTCACATCGGCCTTCGTTGCCAGCTGCACGGTTTCTTTATCGACTACTGATGTTCCCAGGACACTATCTCTTCCTCCTTAACAAGTTCTTGACCGGTCTGAATGGGTAATCTCGAAGAGCGTCAGCCACCAGATTTTCTGACCCTTTGCAATACTCGATGTCAAAATTGTAGTACAGCAGACGAGCTGACCACCGTGAAATCCTTAAAGGTCTCCGACCTGAGTCTCCTGCGGCTAACAAAGCAACTACAGCCTGATGGTCAGTTCTAAGTGTGAACCGTCTGCCCCAAAGAAAAATGTGCCACTTTTCGCACGCGAACAAACAAGCCAGCGCTTCGCGCTCTCCCACAGAGTATTTTCTCTCAGTCTCCGACAAAGTTCTAGATGCAAAGGCTATGGTTTCAAGCCGAGAACCATACCGCTGCTGTAGTACCGCGCCAATTCCCACATCAGATGCGTCGGTATTTACTACTACAGCAAGTCAGGATTAAAGACCTTCACAACCGGAGAACATGTGAGGCACGCTTTCAACTGATCGAAACTGCGCTGAGCATCATCAGACCAACAAAACGTCTGACCCTTCCTGAGCATGAGGCGAAGTGGTTCAACTATCTCTGCATAGTTCTTTATGAACTTAGCATAGTATCCTGCAAGACCTAAAAATGATTGCAGTGACTTTATGTCCGTAGGAGCGGGAGCATGAACTATAGCTTTTACTTTGCTCTCCAAAGGTGAGATGCCCTCAGCCGAAATCTTGTGACCCAAAAAATCAAGTTCCTTGACCGAAAAAAGACATTTGTCGTTCAACTTCATGCCACTGTTTGCTATACATGTTAAGACTTCAACCAGGCTCGCGTCATGCTCAGCTTGAGTCTTTCCCCACACAAGAATATCATCAAGATAGCAAACAACATTTTTGCAATTTTTTAAGATCTGAGACATCATTTTTTAAAAAACCCGCAGGCGCCGACGCCAGACCAAAACACACCCTCTTAAACCTGAATAAACCTTCATGAGTCACGAAAGTAGTTAAGTCCCTACTGCCCTCTTCCAGCAACAACTGATGATAAGCCGACGCCAAGTCAAGCTTAGAAAAACAAACAGCACCATGAAACATCTGCAACAGCTCTTCAACATGCGGTAAAGGATACCCATCAATGATAATTGCCTTATTCGGTTCCCGGAGGTCCACACACAGCCGAATGTCCCCGTTCTTTTTCCGGACGACGACGAGTGGCGAAACCCACTCCGAGGCGTCGACACGCTCAATGACATCATTGTCCTCGAGGCGTCGCAGCTCGCTGGACACTGGATCACGGAGAGCAAGAGGCAATCTTCGTAGCTTAGATGCAACTGGAGTCACACCTGGCCGCCGTTGGATCTTATGCGAGACGTCCTTGACAAGACCCAACTCGCCGTTGAAGAGATGTTCGAAACCCGGGGGCACGTTCACGGGACACTGCACTGCACACACCGATGCTAGTCGACACGTAAGAGACGCACCGTCGATCTGAATGCCCAGTTGCTGGATGGCGTCGAGCCCCAAAAGAGATGTCCCTTTGTCGGTGACGTAGAATGTGACGGAGCAAGACCGTTGCAAGACTTGAACAGGAGCTTGGAATGAGCCGCGGATGCCGATACGTTGTTTGGAAAAATTCCACAAGTTGACGGAAGCCTTGGACAGCGCATGCTGTTTACTGAAGTGACGCTTGAAATCTTCGACAGTCATCAACGACACGGATGCTCCGGTATCGACTAAGAGTTGCATGGTCACTCCGCTGACTTCGGCTTGAACGACTAAGTCCTTTCTTGGAGGATTGTTGACGCTGACTTCAGCTTGGACGACTAAGTCCTTTCTAGAAGAAGTGCTGACTGTTAAGACGGAAGATCTTGCGGGTGCGTTGATCTCCGTGGATGCTGGATGCTCTACAGGTTCCGGTGTCGAAGCGGATCCCGTAGCTTCCTTCGAAGAAACTCGATGCACTGGTGCCGGCTTACGGCACATCGATGCGAAATGTCCCCACTTATTACAAGAGTTGCAGCGCCGATTTCGGGCTGGACAATTTTGAAATGCTGAATTATGCCATTTATTTCCGCATCGTTCGCACAACTGAAGCTTGCCTGCAAACTTCTGCTGAACGCCGCCATCTTGACGCGGCGGCTTCCCCCCCCCCACTTTTTTCCCCCCCCCTTCACGCCACCTTCTCCTCGTCGACCTACTGCTTGTACTTTGATGCGAACCGAAGGCTTGGTTCGCCAACGACAAAGATTCAAAACTCCGACCAATCTCTTCAGCTTTCTCCAAAGACAACCTTTCGCCATGTGCGAGCAGCTTTTCTCTAACCTGGGGGTTAGACGTTCCATGTATGATTTGATCTCGGACGCGCTCCGCGTACGTCAGCCCGAACTTGCAACGTACGGCTTTCTCCTTTAGAGCGGTCACGTATTCTAAAAAACTTTCCCCCCCAAATTGACGACGGCTTGTGAACTCATGTCGTTCAACAAGCGTATTTGTGGACGCAGCGAAGAGCCGGTCCAGCTGCTCCAAAAGTTGGTCGAATTTCGAAATGGCCGGAGCCGAGGATGCGGTCACACTACAGTCGGTCGCGGAGTCGGTCACGAAAGGGCTGGTTACATTAGCGTCGGTCACGTTACTGGCGGCGTCCCTCCTTGCTTCGTCCTGCTCCGCCTCAGCAAAATACCTTCGTTGCCCCTCCCTACCCAAAACACTGACGAGCGCCGACGCGCGTCGTCCGTCATTCCAGTCGCTGGGGCCCCCAGCCGCCTCGAGATGGGCCTGAAACAATTTTTTCCAGTTATGCCACGGAATCGGAGGCGGCCCCGGCAATTCGAGGAAAACGGGCAGGTTATCGAAGAGGCCCATGCTGCCAAGCAGGAAGGAGAGAGCAGGAGCAGAAGCAGAAGAACGAAGTAGGGCGAGGCCTAGGCGAGGTTCGACGAGCGTCAGCACAAAAGAACGCTAGGCCTCGCGACGCCAGACGCGCCGGGCAGTCACACTCGAGCGAGGTCAAACGCACTCACGTTTTCATTCTGCCGGACCCGTCGACGATGTCGTCGCAGCAGAAGAAAAGCATCCCATCCTCGTCGCCAAAAAGATGTTGTGTCGTGGGCGACGGCGAGCGGCCTCGGCGGCGACGGGAGCGAAGGCTCAGCGCGCCGGGCCCACGCACAAGCCCAAGAAGAAAGAGTGCGGCCTGCTCGTACCAAGACCAGAAACCCCAAAAAGAACGTTTATTGTTCGACAAGACGACACCAGACGCATACGCACGTGACCCGTCACGTGCGCCACAGCAACGACATCTAGTTACAATTAACACAACCAAGCGCCCACAGTGAGCGGGCGCTCCACTAGAGGGCGCCACTACACCACACCGCACAAATAGGTGTTTTGTGCCCTGGCACAAACCCACGTGGGGGATTGGCCGGGAAACGGGCGTGGGGAAGGGCTAATGCACCCCCTTAAAGGAGTACTCACACGAAATTTTAAAGCTGAGATCCGCTTAGCAATCAAGTACAACAGCACAAATAGGTGTCTGTTTCATGGGACATACCCACGGGGGGATTGGCCAGGAATGGGCGTGAGAAAGGGGTAATGCACCCCTTTTTGGAGTACTCACACGAAATTTCAAAGCTGGATCCGCTCTAGCAATCAAGTACAACGACAGCACAAATAGGTGTCTGTGCATGGCACATACCCCCGTGGGGGATTTGGGCCCGGAATCGGGCGTGAAAGGGCTAATGCACCCGCTTAAAGGAGTACTCACACGAAATTTCAAAGCTGAGATCCGCTCTAGCAAAACAAGTACAACGACGGGACAAATAGGTGTCTGTGCATGGCACCTTTCCCACGTGGGGATTGGCCAGGAATCGGGGGTGAGAAGGGCTAATGCACCGCTTAAAGGGGTACTGACACGAAATTTCAAAGCTGAGATCCGCTCTGCAATCAAGTACAACGACAACACAAATAGGTGTCTGTGAATAAATGCATTTTCTTTCTTTGTAGTTTTGTGTGTGTGTGTGATCTCTCTTTCGCGAACATTACCGAACCGCGCAAATTCAACTCGTGCATTCGCACTTTCACATTCTTCCCCCCGGGGAAAGCGGGGAAATTTTTAGGTCTGCTCAGTCCCTTTTCTTTTCATCAACCGTAAAAAACCCTTTGCCCTCACTTTATTCCGCATGCGGTACTGTTAGTTTTTTTTATGGAATGACCTGCCTGCTTCCATTAAACTGATGTCTATGTTGCCATCGTTCGGTAATTTGCCTCAATCATTTTTTAAAAAATTTTGCTGCCTGTTTTTATTTTTTGGTTTTTTATTCCATATAATTGTATATAAATCGTCGCACGCAAAGCATAACCAAGCGGTTGCAGGTCAACATTACAAGAGAGCGGCTATGTTGCTGTCGTCTGGAAAGGCTGGCTGGGTCCCCACGCAATACATAATCATAAATAACGTTCTCACGTTTTCAGAGTACTTATAACAGTATGAACACCGGTTTATCTACGTTGTCGGCCCGAGAAATTCGGAGCTTCGTTCCGCTTTCGGGTACGCAACTCTATGTTCGCGATAAGGCTGCAGCAGCAGCAGCGACAGTTGCTTCGCAAAAACAAAAATTGTTTGTTTAGAAAAGTTCTAGCAGTTGAATCGCGTAAATTTGTACTACAAATAAAAAAATGTGTATTTCGCACTATACTATACAAAATATTGACAATTCCTATTGTTATGACGTCATTATGACCTCACGCGTGGCAGGAACCACCGCGAGGGGGGCGTGTCTCGTACCATGCGCGTTGTACGAGGCGCTGCCAAAAATCTATCAGCAATCGAAAATTGGCGCAGCTGGTACTGCAAAGCTGAAGAAAAAAAGCTGCAAAGCTGAAGAAACAGCGGTGCTGGCTACCTCTCTCTCTACGTCGGAGACCCGGCTGTTGCCCTCACATTTATTTTCGAACTTGCCGCTGAAAAGTTCTCAATAACTGGCACGCACGGATCGTTCCCCCGCAGGCTTTCACATCTCCCCCAAAGTAGAACGCCTGAGCGCGTGGTAGAAACCCCTGAACATGTCCAAAGCCAACGCCTG